>CM049842.1:45527231-46218065 GCA_027422415.1 Schizothorax lantsangensis
ACACACATACACACATATATACAGATATGCATTCAGCTCCCCACCCCCGATCCCTCGCCTCCGTCGCTTTGTACCGCCAGCCTGACAAGCGGGTCTGTGACCAGCGCTAAGATTGGCTGCAGATAGGCGTTGTATGCGACAGTGCGTTGGTTAACCGCAGCACGGATTGTTCTGTCCACCCACGGTTTCTGATTAGAGAATGTCCTTATTGTTACCGTTTCAGTGGCTTGGTCGGTTAGCATGTAAACAAAGCTTAATGCTACATCCGTGAACTCGCTGACGTCAGCTGAACTCGCCCGGAACATGTCCCAGTCGACTTCATCAAGAGACGCCTGTAGCATAGCTTCAGAGTGGGAGGACCAGCGCGTCACTTCCCTCTTCCCCGGGGATTCCTGAACGATCCTTTGTTTATATTCCGGTGTGAGGAAAATGGCCGCGTGGTCCGATTTACCAAAAGCCGGCAGGGAACGAGCTTTATAGGCATTCTTAAACTGAGTGTAGCAATGATCCAGTGTATTCGGTTCTCTAGTTGGACAGGATACATGCTGATGGAAGGTCGGCATGACCTTCCTGAGGTTGGCTTTGTTAAAGTCCCCTGCGACGATAGAGGCAGCATCAGGGTGTTTGTTGATGTAGCCGCTGATCTCCTCGTGGAGTTTGGACAAAGCCAAGCTCGTGTCTGCCTGTGGTGGAATGTAAATGGCAGGAGCAATGACCGCGGAGAACTCGCGGGGTAAATAGAATGGGCGGCAGATAATGGAGAGATGTTCTGTGGAGCTTTTCTTGTTTTCTTACAGCGCACCTCACACTCAAACACCATTTCATATATGAAGGGAGTGTGTTCTGGACTGAATGAAAACGTGTAATTTATCCAAAATATTATAGTTTTTAATATTTTTTTAATTAGATAAAATTTGCAGTTAGGTTAATGTGCACAACACTTTCCTTAATAAAATGTATTTATAGTTATTTTTTGTACATATTAGTACCTATACCCCCCCGGTTTCACAAACAATTTTAAAGCCTAGTCCTAGACTAAAATGTAAGTCTGAGCTGTTCCAACTGAAATAAACTTGCACTGACTGATCTTAAAATATATCAGTGCCTTTGTTTTGTCTCAAGATGAACACCAGTAATGTTTTTTTTCTAAGCATGTTTATGAAAATTATTTAAATGTCCTAATTGAACTATGAACTAATCCTGGTTTAGGCTAAGCCCTCCCAGCCGGCATTTCAACGTTGATTCACCAGTGAATCAACGTCGGGTACCACGGTTGAATCAACGTTGGATTATGTTTCGATTTTGCAAATTGGATCAACGTTGATATTGTGACGTTGTCTCACCGTGAAATCATGACGTTGCTTCACCGTTGAAATCGTGACGTTGTTTCACCATCTTACCTTCAGCATTGGTGAATTAAGGTCATTCTGTAGACGTTGGATTAACGTTGAATTATGTGTTGATTTTGCAAATTGAATCAACGTTGATAACACGACGTTGTTTCACCGTCGTACTTTCAACATGAATGAATACACAACTGTACGTTCAATTAGAACCTAGTTTGCATTTAGATCAACACTGTACACATACATAAAGTTTAAAAATCAAATGACTGGCAGCAATGGCTTTACAATCAACTTCAATAAACTACCACATGTTCAATATTGTAAAACAACAGTTTTATTTTGGAAACATACTGTATAAAACACATGAAAATAATCTTAAACTTTAGTTTGTGCTTGGATGTATTGTTAAAAACCTGTAGAACTGGCAGCAATGGCTTTACAATCAACTTCAATAAACTACCACACGCTGAAAATGGTAAAACAGCAGTTTTATTTTGGAAACATACTGTATAAAACACATGAAAATAATCTTAAACTGTAGTTTGTGCTTGGATGTATTGTTAAAAACCTATAGAACTGGCAGCAATGGCTTTACAATCAACTTCAATAAACTACCAAACGCTGAAAATTGTAAAACAGCAGTTTTATTTTGGAAACATACTGTATAAAACAGATGAAAATAATCCCAAACTTTAGCTTGCAGTGTTTGTGCTTTGATGTATTGTTAAAAACCTGTAAAATCCTAATATAATATTTAAAGACTCAAAGTTTTTGTACCATAACATGCATATTTTGCCCTGCACTTGCAAGAGAAACCCTTGAACTTTTTTTTGACTGAAACCAGTTGATCTTTTATTTTGGTGGAAACCTATAGTTTCTGTGAAAACATGTTTTACTAATGTGTCTCATTACAAGAGATTTGTTCATTTGTGCAGTGAGAACGTGTTGAACAGTTTGAGAATGGAACCAGCAACAGAAACCGTGTCGGTGGTAAAGGGGTATAGGAGCATGTGACTGCCTGTCTGAGTTTTGTCGATAGCCAGAGGCGGCACTACATTTGACAGAGACAGTCACCTTGAAATTCTTTACGCAGGAAAAACCCTGCCTTGAAGGAAATGCATTTAATATTTTAAGTAGAAATGTTTCTTCAAATTCTGATAAAATGATAGAAGAACCAATAGCCTTGTGCATATAGCGTGGTTGTACTTTGGGTGATCCTTGAAAGAGTCCCAGCTCTAGGTCCTTTCTGATGCCATCCCCTCCTCTCTCTCACACTTGTGCACTTTCTGTACTGTCCTGTATAAATAAAAACACCAAAAATAAATACTCATAAAATATCAACTTTGATATTGTGAAATATCTTTAACTGAAAACTGAATGCAAAACAAATCACATACAATATTTTCACTTTAAGTTCAATAACAGTGGGGTTGGAAACAAAGTGCACAACACTATTCATTAAACACCTATTTAATGTATTCAGATGAACGTTTACATTAAATAATTCACAAGCAGTTTTTTCAGAGCCCCCAGTTACACTGTTTTAATCAGAATCCTAACTATACAGTGTATTTAGTAAAAAAAAGTAAAATCAAATCAAGTAAATTTTTATTAAACTAAGTAAAATTAAAACCTTTCACAAAAGGTCAATGAATCTCTTCCAGAAGTGACAGTGCAATGTAGCAGATGAACAATTCCTTACCAAATTGCAAATAAACAGCTGGATCCTTGATGAATCTACAAGGGGAAAGAAGAAATGGTTCACTGAAAAGTTCTTAAAAAGCAGTATTTCGTTTTAAACCATTCCTTTAAAACAGTGGTTCACAAACTTTTTATACCAAGTGCCACCTCAGAAAATATTTGGCTCTCCAAGTACCACCATAATGACCAACATTAAAATACAGTAGCGTAGTAGGCCCAACTATTCAGCTACAGCTCTGCACAGTTCAAAACGAAGCAGTTTTATTCCTAATAAGAATATTTATTTTTGTCAGCCACTTTAACATTGTAAATGCAGTTTGTACATTCACACTGCATGCTTACATAGAGGTAAATACAAAACTTAAATAATGATTAAATTAAAATGTGTTGTACCAAAAGTTAAATAAAAACTGTACTATACTTAAATGTAAAAAAAAAAAAACCTTTACTAAAATAAAGATCAAATTAAAATGTATTAACATTAATTTATTTTTAATTTAGTGATTCCTCTGCGTACCACTAGAGGGAGCCTGAGTAGCACTAGTGATAACTAGTGTTGCTTTCGTCAACGAAAATTCTGACTAAATATCGTCGTCAACGAACCTTTATCACGTGACGAAAACGAGACGAGACACAACGTAAATGCTGGTCATGTGACGATGACGATAGTTAAATGTATAATGCAATATCGTTGACGAATAAAAACAAGACTAAATGTGGTTTACAAAATAAAAACTATGCTAAAATGTCTCTTCATTTTCGTTGACAAAAACGAGACGAAATATTTCGTCTCGTTTAGTCGCATTATTATTATTTTGCAGTATTTCTGTTTCATGTGACTTAACGTTACTTCAGGGGCTGTCAGGGTTGCCAGGTTTTCGCAACAAAACTCACCCAATTGCTACTCAAAACTAGCCCTATCGCATTTCGAGGGGGGTTCCCCGGTAAAGTTCCAGGGTCTAAATACTCCATTCCAGCATTCCAGGGGCTAAATATCATGTTATTGGGGTCGCTTCAACCCGCGGACATGAAAAACAACCCGCGGCAACAGTGTTAAAGTAGCCAACTTGGCAACAGTCTGCACAGACGCAGGCGACGTCACTTCCTCAAGCTCCACTCGGCATTATTTAGAGGGCGACAACAAACAAAGTTAAGTATGACACAGAGAAAGGGACCGATGGCCAGCTTCATCTGACTTCAGTTTACAAGCAATACAAGTAACAGACACACATTTTATTTGCACTTTTTAGTATGTTATTGTAGCTCGAGCATTCAAGCACCTTGTTTCTCTTTGTTAAACTTGAATGTATATATTTTTTTCTGGCATTGTCATGTGACGGTATTTTATTTTATTTATTGTTTTTATTTATTTAAATTTATGTGTGTGTACTTCTAATATGTTTGGTTGGTAAAATAAATGTTGTAAATTCAAATCAGAGTGTCTTTGGATGTATTCTTGAGTCTATAATGTAACAATAATATAATAAGATAATCTTGTTTGAAATGGGTTTGGCTAAAAGAAAATTTTGGTTTCGTCTATACTGCTAGGTACTTATACTATATTGACTGGGTTAAATAGAATTGCATTACTAAAAAGAGATTAAAATACAATTTTCATTGACTAAAACTAGACTAAATGTCATCAGTTTTCGTTGACTAAAACTAGACGAAAATAGTCATCAGTTTTCGTCGACTAAAACTAGATGAAAATAGTCATGGATAATTCTGACTAAAATAAGACTAAAATGCTCAGACTTTTAGTTGACTAAAACTTGACTAGACTAAAAAGAGTATGAACGTGACTAAAACTAATAAAAACTAAAATGACAGCTTCACACAAAGACTAGACTAAAACTAAAATTAAAATAGGCCGCCAAAAACAACACTATTGAGAACAAAGATCGCAGACAGGGGCGGATTAAGGTTGTCAGGGGCCCCTAGGCTGCTCTTTGTGTGAGGCCCCCCCTTAATCATTATGCTTTACTGGAAAAATGTATTTAGTGCCATACATTGTCCACACCAAAACAGTAAGGTGAACTGGCATACACACACACACTTTGAGACAGCAAATACTACATTTTCTCATATACCTTCAAGTGGTGGACCATCACAGTAATTGATATCACAAATTACCACCACACCACATACAGTAGGTAGTCAACCAAAGTGCTTATTACCACCACCGCCGCGAGGCCATGGTGTTAAATAAAACCCAGTCACATGTGAAACTCGTTTGCAAAATCACCACCAGGTGGCGCAAAGGCTACTTTTAGGCTACCTAAAAGTGATGCACAAGCTTCATCTTTTTTTTCTTTTTCTTTTCTCGGTGCCAGAATGCTGATCTCTTTTCACGGGCATAGCTGTCCATCAATTATGATAATTTGCTTTCAGCCGCAAAAATGAGGTGCGAGTGGGCACGGGCACGGATGCGGGAATGCTCACGTGTGATTGGCCTACTGCCTAATGCCTACTGCGTCTGCGTTCACCGTAAAACTCATTTTTATTAATATTTATATGTCAATGTTTAGACTTTTATTTATGTATATGCTAATTGTAATACTAATATAGAACGAAAGTGTTTTTTTTTTTCTGAGCAACTGGGATGGTGCCCCCCTGGGAGTTGGTGCCCTATGCAAACTGCGTACTCTGCGTATAGGGAGCTGCGGTACTGCCCTCAGGTATTGCTTACTTATAATGTGACCATACAGCTTAACTATTTTTCAGTTAAATAAGTGTTCTATATTTTAGTTCAATAGGCCTAATATTTTGAGGAGATATTTTGGTACTAAATACTATTTGTGCAATAATTATGGACCATTAATGACTTAAAATATTTTTTTTCGAATATTTCTATTCCTTATATTAAAATTAGTGTAGTATTTAAGGTTAAAATAGAGAAAAGGGTTTTAAATTCCAATGCAAAGAGGCAAATTAGAGTAATTTTGTTTTTTTTCATTTGTAATGCCATGGTTTACCCACTAGGTACCTGTATGGCTCTTTACTAAATACATCTAGAATATTGCAGGTCATACCTGCTTAATGTTTTTTTTAAGTTCTTAATTTGAATATATATGTAGACATGATTAAACAGTAGATTTTTAAATGAGAAAGTAGTTAATAATAATTACACACAATACTGAATTTAAACCAAGTTTAAAATGGTGCTAAAAAAGGCATTCAACAGCATTCAACAAAATATTTTTATTCCCTTATTTTTACAATAAATACATATGAATTGATATTGAATCGAGATCGATACACCCCCCCCCCCCCCCCCCCCCCCCCAAAAAAAATCCCAAAATCAAATCAAATCTCACTCCAAGCTGAACTTAAAAGTTGGCATCCCTGAAAAAGGGCATATGCAACTAAACGCATTGTACAAAAGGCCCGGATAGTCTTGAATGTCCCGGATAATCACAACCAATCAGAGTGCTCGATGTCAAAGCAGCACCCCGTGCTTACAGTACATTCACACGACATGGGGTGTTGGCATCAACACCTCTCGTTTACTTCGAATGGAGTGACATCAAGCGTTGCCGAACTGAATTGTGGGTCCGTCGCAACTGTCATTGCTCGTGGCAGAAGTTGAAAAATGGCACATTGGTTAAAACAGGAGTGTGACGTCATGATTGACAGCTGGGATTGACAGCTTCTCTGAGTGAACTGAGGCGCCAACGGACTAATTTGGGATCTTCAGGAGGAGATTTATTTACCTTATTTTAACACAAGCCTCTTGTAGGGCAATCAGCAGACAACAATTGGAGTAGTCAGGCTAATTAAAAAAGGGGCGTATGCTTGCGATCTCCACTTCGCTCGCTACTGCGCAGACTCGGGTCCAAAGTTCACTCCTGGGCTGCGCAGACTCAAATCAGCACAATATGTCCATGCCCTATTGGGAGATTGGCGGATTCACTTATCTTGAAGAGTGAAGGTGCGTCGTCCATCTTTTTTATTTTGTACAGTATATGGTATATAACACTGATCTATATATAATGACTGGATCACTCATTGTGTTCTAAACTGCTGAAAGGCAGTGAAGCCACCGGAAGTGTTCGAGCCGCCATCTTACTATTCCCTACCAGCAGAGAGCACCATTGAGTCACAGGTAAAACGCTGACCTAAAATCACCCAGTTTGGAGCAAATCAGTCACACAGGATTAGTTGTTATGTTAGGTGTATGTGAATTCATTTTTACTTCAGATGTTATCGGCAATGTTTATGGTCTTTTGGGGCAGGATAAGCCATATATTTAAATCGTTTAGGTGGGTGTGTCTGCTGCACACTGCCGACCCAGGTAAACGTAACGTTAACTGATCCAACACAAAATATAGACAATTTCTTTATGTACGTAATTATTCAGTAATTATAAGACATGAACGTATTAGGGGTTGCACCGACTAATCGACTAGTCGACTTCAGTGCTCTGCCATGACACTTTAAGCTATAGAGGGCGCAACAGGATAAGAAATTATGCTCCGTTTCCAAACAAATGACAAATAAATGCATACTCTGAAAGCGCTCCACAAGACATGTGAGATTATTACTGGATGCTCGAAATTGAACGGGAGAAACAGCTTATTGTACAGGTAAGTTAATCACCATTCTAATCTAATGGGCTGCTGCACTGTAACGCACACACATAGGCTTAAAACAGTTGCGCGAACATCACACGCACATCGCGCGTGCACAGAATCATTCAGCGCGGAAATGTATTGTCAACACTGTTCTGTGATTTATCAATAAAATAGCTTAGAAACTGAAAAGTTCTAGCATATATTTCTTAATAACTAAATATCACAGCTTCCCTACTAGTAGAGAGACGCTGCCAGGTAGAATGAATTCACACAAGCTCTCTCACTAATGCATTCATATGAATGTAATCTTTACTGTGCAACAGGCACGTGCAGAAGGGGGGGCTTTGGGGGCTCGAGCCCCTGCCCTTTTTCAAAATTATTCAAAAGTGCCCCTCTCGGACAAATATCAGTGATATTGTGGTCAATAAAACAAAATGCATTTGAATTCTAATTAACATGACAATTTGTACAAAAATTAACTAATCGCTCAAAAGTCAGAAAATTCCTGTTTATTTTTACATATCTGTCAACCTGAGGCGTTGCTATGGGTTGCGTGCGTTTTGATAGACTGACTGATATTCCATTATGTTCAGAAACCATAGGCTCTCGAGCCATATATGGTTCTTTCAGTGAGTGGGTCAACAGAAGGAAAAAGATAAACCATACAATATTTTAAACATTTTTAATCAATAATCAAAGCTAGTGTGTCGATTTAATTAAAAATCCATATATTACATATTTTAGAATATTAAATAATTCATCATCATCAATGCCCATTAGTTATGTAGTTATAATACACCAACCAATCATGATCTGGCTCAAGAAGTTCAAATTTCATTGGACAATATGTGAAGTGGAGCGGTTATTTTCCGTTCTTATTCATAAATCGGTTGAAAATGACATGGGACAGATGAGTTTATTTGTGGAGCGATCTGGATCTGCGGTTTGTCTCATTTTATAAATCAAATTACATCGCTAGGAAAATGTATGCTAAATGACTACAAAAGCACTGCACAAAACCATGCAGCGCCAAAAGTCGCAATAATGGTAATCAGTAGGCTATTCAATTCACTTATATTTATGTGTGATATAGCCTACACCGTTTACTATTTGATGAAACTATCATAGTTATTTAAGCCCAAGTGCCACCTACAGGCCTATTATGTGAAGTGTAGGCTGGCGAAATGGTGACGTGAAAGGACTTTATTATATTACCATTTTTGATAATTATGCAGCATTATGAAAATGTCTTATGCTCATCAAGCCTGCATTTATTTGATCAAAAATACAGAAAAAACGGTAGCCTAATATTGTTAAATAGTATTACAATTTAAAATAATGTTTTTCTATTTTAATATACATTTATACTATTTTAATAAAATATATTTTATTTCTGTGATCAAAGCTGTATTTTCAGCATCATTACTCCAGTCAAGTCAAGTCAAGTCACCTTTATTTATATAGCGCTTTTAACAATACAGATTGTGTCAAAGCACTTAACAGTATCAAGTTGGAGGATAGAGTGTCAGTAATGTATAATTGTCAGTAATGTATAATGTCTTCAGTCTTCAGTGTCACGTGATCCTTCAGAAATCATTCTAATATGCTGATTTATTATCACTGTTGGAAACAGTTGTGCTGCTTAATTTATTTTTATTTAATTTAATTTATTCATTTATTGGAACCTGTGATTCTTTTTTGGGGTTCATTGACAAATAAAAAGTTTAAAAGAACAGCATTTATTCAAAATAGAGATGTTTTCTAACAATATCAATCTTTACTATCACTGTTTCTATCAATTTAACAAATCCTTGCTGAATAAAACCTAATTTCTTTAAAAAAAAATAAAAATACTTACCTCAAGCTTTTGAATGGTAGTGTATATTGTTACAAAAGTTATAGTTTAAATAAATGCTGTTCTTATTTAACTTTTCATTCATCGAAAAATCCTGAAAAAAGTATGACAGGTTTTCAACATTGCTAATAAATCAACATTGCATAAAATGCATTAAGTAAATAAAGTAAATTAATAAAGTATATTACATTTTTTATCAAATAAATGTAGGCTTGATGACAATAAGTGACTTCTTGCAAAAATATAAAATAGTAATGTATCCAATCTTTTGACCTATATATTTTTTTTTCCACATATTGCCCCTTTTTTACATTTGAACCCCTGCCCCTGAGGAACTCTCTGCACGTCCCTGCTGTGCAACTTTATCTGTATCTGATTTAGAACGAGCAGAAATCTGTGAGAAATATAACGACCCAAAGACAAAATAACTGATCAAAATGAGCTGCTATAGGAGCAATAGCCATGTGGGCAGCGCTGTGTCATATGCCAGCTTTGCACAAGGTGTTTGAGTCACAACTCCAGGCTTATTTGTTCATTGATGACATCATCAGCGACTAGTCAACTTCAATTTGACTTTCATCACATAAAAAAATCAGAAGTCGTTCAACCCCTAGAACGTATTAGTATCAGAAATTGATTTGAATATACAATGAATAATACAATATTCTCTGTTACTGCTCTATGTTGTACTGAAATGAAAAGCTTAACTTACCATGCATCATGGAAATAAAGCTTCATGTCTTTAAGCCCGTACTGTATGTAGTCAGTTATTTCTCAGAATAAATTATGATGTGTATATTTTGAATGTCCTGATTGAGCAGCATCGTACAGATATGTTTACTAGCATTACCGTTTCCATGTAAAATGTTATGTATATGCTAAATTAATGATTAATTTAACCACTGTTTAAATCATTACCTGCTTTAAAACAAATGCTGTTAACAAAATCATTGTTGAAACATTTGCAGTATGCCAACTGTACGAATAAAAACACTATAACAAAATTAAACAATGAATAACTACAAGGCAAATGATGTGTAACTGTTATAAAGTGAAAAAGTGACGTGACATACAACCAAGAATGGTGACCCATACTCGGAATTTGTGCTCTGTATTTAACCCATCCGAAGTGCACACACACACACCGTGAAAACACACACCCGGAGCAGTGGGCAGCCATTTATGCTGCGGCGCCCGGGGAGCAGTTGGGGGGTTCAGTGTCTTGCTCAAGGGCACCTCAGTCGTGGTATTGAGGGTGGAGAGAGCGCTGGACATTCACTCCCCCCACCTACAATTCCTGCCGGCCCGAGACTCGAACTCACAACCTTTGGATTATGAGACTCTCTAACCATTAGGCCACAACTTCCCCTTAAACACCCCTTTATACAAAGCATAAATCTTCAGATTTCAGAATGAACAATTTGTCATTTATGTTGAGGATCTCGTCCATCTGATGTTTAATCATGTTAATCTGACGTTTGCTACTTTAATGTATTTGAACTTAACTTAGGGAAATTCCCGACATAAAAAAAAAAATGTTTACGCCTAGAGTGTTTGCATTGTAAGAATGTACAGGGATACTTCAGATTTAAAACACTGACTAGTTAGGTGATGTTTTCTCATTAAATTCATACGATTTCCCATTAATTCAATGGAATGTATGGGAATAGTGGGGAATACCAATATGGTGGCGCGGTGGCTTCACTTTCATGACGTCATGAGCAATCCAGTTCTCTATAGAGTGGTGGAACTATGATGTCACTTTGTAGGCAAAAACCCGGAAGCAAGTTAGCATTTTAGCACTTCCGGTTCCATCATCCCAATCAATGGGGGTTTTGAATGGGAGTTTGGTTAAATCCCCTAAAATAAGATCCGTGGTTCACACAAGCTCAAGATACTTTCACATTTTATTCTATGACATAAAACACACCAGTTACACCCCACTCGTGATTTTTTATACTGCTACGTTTCTTAAAAAAGACAGTTGCTAACAAGTTGCTAAATGGGACTACAGGCGCTGTCTGAGACGTTAAACATCATCATGCCGAACAGTTTATCAATTTATAGTATTTTCCAATTGTAGTGTAACCGAATGAATGAGATGAGTGGTGGTGATTGACATTGGTGAGCACCTATCAGCAAGGAGTTCCTCCTATTTAAGAGCTGGTTGGCTATAGCCTGTGATGCGTCACGTCCGACTCCTCTCCTTTCTGTTGTTGACAGTAGCTGCAGGTATGTGCTGTTAGCATGTAGCAGTTTTGCTTCTAGTTGCTGTGCGTGTGACATTAATGATTCATTGTTGCATTCTAGCTTGTCTTTTCCCCTCCTTGTTTCCATCGGCTTGTTTCATTAAGTGGAATCTAAGACTGCTCACCTCTCAGGTATGTGCGAACTGTTCTGTGGAAAGCAGATTGTTTAGCTTTGCTTGGAGATTGGCTGATGTTTTGAGTTATGTGCAGTATCCCAGTTAAACGGCGGTTTATATGAATGCTGTGTACTCGTGCCTGTGAAGGGATAATAGAACACATTGCCCTTTTCCGGTAAGTGTCGTCGAGCATGTAGTTATGAGCTGAATTTTAGCAGGTGATGCATCAATTTTAGTGATGGTTTTGTTTTTCTTTGTTTGTATTTGGCTCAGGATTCTCCCTCTCGGTCGTGGCGATCGTTTTCTCTCATGTGGTTTGAGGCTTTTTTTTATGTCCATACATATCCCTACCCGTCCACACCTACCCTTACCCTAAACTTACCCTTAAAAGAATGCAAATATATTATTGGTAGCCAGAGGTGGGTAGTAACGAGTTACATTTACTTCGTTACATTTACTTGAGTACATTTTTTGGGTAACAAATACTTTTAGAGTATATTTTAAAATGGGTACTTTTACTCTTACTCAAATATATTTTTAGAGAAAAAACGGTACTTTTACTTCGTTACTGTGGGCGACTCTCCTCTCGTTACTTTATCTTAATGTAACACAAGTTAAAAATGCTTCAGTTTATTCCAAACGCGCCGTCTACTTTTCTCTGGGCAATGAACGATGCCCATTCGCGAATTATTAATTCTTTTGAGTCGATTCTGTTTAAAGGCTTCATCAAACCAGTTGGCAAACCAATGAATCGGTTTGCAAATCAGTTTGAATGATTCGTTCAGTTCCCTTTCAGTCGGTCACTCTGAGTCACGTCGGATGACCGATGAAATTGGGATCTCGCCAGAGAGAACAATCCACTTCGAGTGTAACTAAACGAGCCAATGGACATTGGCATGCGATCATTGCATCCAGCTGCCGCTGATCACAGCGTGAGTATAAGAGGCAGCAGGTGCACCGCATTAATTCATCCTTTCGCTTCGGAGCCGAGCGGTGGTGCATCACTACTGCTCTCTACTTCGGTGTTGCAGAGAGAACGAGAGTGCGAGAGTCTTGTGGGGACATGACCATCTCGTAGTTGTGTAATAGACTCCGCTATGTCAAAACACCCGGGGCGCCACTGCATCCGGTGGAGTCAGAGGTGATCTGAGGATTATGGTCAGGGCTTCCCCAAGATGAGCCTCTCACCCCTCAAGCGCTCCGCAGCCAGTGGGGTTGCCATTGGAACGGGCTGGGACCTCTGCAGAGCGCGGTACACCACCCGTTTCCTTCGGTGCTCCCCCTGACGACCAGATGTCGATCGCTGCATCGGAGGGTGAGCTCTCTCTCTCCGGGGATGACGACTCGGCTGCGTTGCCCCCTTCGGGTGTGGTAGCGTTGTCCGAGCCAGACCCAGAGATGACGGCTATGCTTTTCCGGGCCGTCGAGAATGTCGGGCTCGTGTGGAATCCTCCACCGCGTCCCGATCCTTCGAGGCTGGACGAGTGGTTCATCGGTGGGGGTCGCGCTGGTTCTCAGCGCCCCCTCCGGTGCCATTCTTTCCGGAAGTGCATGAGGAGCTTACAAGATCGTGGAAGGCACCTTTCACTGCCCGAAACAAATCTTGTGGCTCCACAAGACGGGCCTATGCGCTGAAGTGGAACCTGTTCGTCGAATGGTGTTCCTCTCACCGTGAGGACCCCCGGAGATGTTCGATCAGAGCCGTGCTGTTCTTCCTGCAGCAAGGGTTGGAGCGTAGGCTGTCCCCCTCCACCCTTAAAGTTTAAGTTGCTGCTATTTCAGCCCACCACGACCCCGTAGAGGGGAGATCGGTGGGGAAACACGATCTGGTAGTCAGGTTTCTTAGTGGGGCTAGGAGGTTAAATCCTCCTAGGAGGAGTTAAATCCTCCTTACCCTCTTGGGATTTGGCATTGGTGCTAAGAGCCCTACAAATTGCCCCCATTGAGCCTTTGCAGTCAGTCGAGTTGAAGTTTCTCTCTATGAAAACCCTACTCCTGACTGCGTTGGCCTCGATCAAGAGGGTGGGGGACCTGCAGGCATTTTGGGTCGACGAATAGTACCTTGAGTTTGGGCCGGCTGACTCCAGTGCAACACTGAGACCCCGGCCTGGCTATGTGCCCAAGGTTCCTACCACTCCCTTCAGGGACCAGGTGGTGAACCTGCAAGCGCTGCCCCTGGAGGAGGCAGACCCAGCCCTAGCTTTGCTCTGTCCTGTACGTGCATTGCGACAGTACGTGGATAGAACTCGGAGCTTCAGGACCTCAGAACAGCTCTTTGTTTATTACGGAGGGCAGCAGATGGGGAATGCTGTGTCCAAGCAGAGGATGGCCCACTGGATAGTGGATGCCATCACCATGGCTTATGAAGCACAAGGTGTGCCCTGCCCGCTCAGGCTGCGTGCTCACTCCACTAGGGGTGTCGCATCGTCCTGGGAGCTGGCTCGTTGTGCCTCGCTAGCAGACATCTGTAGAGCTGCGGGTTGGGCGACTCCCAACACGTTCGCTAGGTTTTATAGCCTACGTGTCGAACCGGTTTCCTCCTGTGTTCACACCTCAAACGGGTAGTGGCACTGAGAGGCCCGGCTCAGAGTCGGCTTGCGGCGTCCTTACGCCTAATTCTCCAGAGAGTTCCTTAACCAGGTAAACCCTGTCGAGTCCTCCAGCACTCCGGCGTCCAGACGTGGCGGAGCGTCTGGCGCCAGGCCTTTTCAGCCAATGAATTCTTGAAATCTGGTGTGAGGCTAGTGCCCATATGAAAGACCCTGCTGGGATCCCATATGTGTATTCCACGGTATGCTTATTAGAGCCGTGTTTTCCCTGGCACACCACGTTCTGCCATCTCTAATGATGCAGCCTAAGCCATCTCCGAGACTTCCATGTGCATAGGGCCCTACGGGGTTACTTCACATGAGTAATGTCACTTAACCCCCTCTGGGAGGAGGTGACTCCGCAGTGTGCCTCTTCCAAGTGGAAGGGCACGCTTCCCAGTGTTATCCAAGTCCTACTGTTTGGGTTGCTCAAGGAACAACAGTAGTTGACCTTCTCTGTGTAGAGCCCGGTCCTATTGTCTGCCTTATAGGAAGGATCAGGAGGCCTACACAGGGCACTGGAAGGGGGAGCTCCTGTGGCGCTTTGGTAGGGATCCCAATTTCGTCGGTCATCCGACGTGACTCGGAGTGACCGACTGAAAGGGAACGTCTCGGTTACCGGCTCGGCTCCTCAGCGAAAGCATGAATTAATGCGGTGCACCTGCTGCCTCTTATACTCACGCTGTGATCAGCGGCAGCTGGATGCAATGATCGCATGCCAATGTCCATTGGCTCGTTTAGTTACACTCGAAGTGGATTGGTCTCTCTGGCGAGATCCCAATTTCGTCGGTCATCCGACGTGACGTCTCCGTTCCCTCCTTCAGGGAACGAGGGTTACATACGTAACCGAGACGTTCCCTGCCGCACGCGCTGAGTCGTCTGAAGCGGTTCACTCAGATAACATCAAGAGCGATGAAGACGTGGCTTTGGATCTACAGTCAATTGAAAGCAAATCTGCAAAGTCTTGTTTGCTAGAGCTATATGAAGATATTTTATTAGATGAACACCGCGTGTGCTGTCTACTGTTCCACAGGTATAGGCCACGATACCACTATGACATTACCAGTTTGTTGTACATGTGCCTTATACATTAAATACAATGTATAATTTATACATTAAATAAGCTGTCACAGAGTATGAAATGAACACCCACCAAACCCGCGTTAGCTCTGTGCAGCGGCGCGCGACCTGTACTAGACACAATTAATATTCATATTTTTACATTTAGGCAAAAATATAGGCTACATTTGTTTACATTTTGTAGAACAGAAGATCCGTCAATGTGCATTTGTTTCGTTATGTTCAGAGCAGTCATGTGAGGAGTTTTCAGAGGTTTCAGTGTCAGAGGTTATAGAATAATACATAATTAATTTACTTTAAAATATAATTTAATTCAGTGATGCAAATCAGAATTTTCATCAGCTGTTACTTAAGTTTTCGGAGTCATATGATCCTTCAGAAATCATTCTAATATATTGATTTATTACCAGTGTTGGAAACAGTTTTGCTGCTTAATATTTTTTGGAACCTGTGACATTTTGTTCAAGATTATTTGATGAATAGAAAGAACAGCATTGATAGTAAATTAACATATTGGAATGATTTCTGAAGGATTATGTGACACTGAAGACTGGCGAAAAAGGCTGATGAAAATTCTGATTTGCATCACTGAAATAAATTACATTAAAAAATAAAAATAAATATTTTGAACGGCAGTGTGTGTGTGTGTGTGTGTGTGTATATATATACACACACACACATACACATTACATAAATGTAATCTATATATCTAAATAAAAATAGACTAGATATACAGTATATGATCCAAATTAACTAGTAACTAACTACTTGAGTAGTTTTTTTATCCGATACTTTTTACTCTTACTCAAGTAACTATTCAGACGATTACTTTTACTTTTACTTGAGTAAATATTTCTAGAAGTACTTTTACTTTTACTTGAGTACAGTTTTTGAGTACTCTACCCACCTCTGTTGGTAGCACAATCTGATAGGTAGCATGTTTCGTCGGTACACCAGCTTTACATGGATAAAGTGAAACTTTAATGACGCATAGTGCTTAAAGCCACGTTAAAATTAAATGTTTGCGGCCACAGCAAGCTGTTAGAAAGCATAGAGATTGAGGATTTCCTAGAAGCAAGGATAAAATAACATTTGGTGTACCCACCCTAACAAAATTATAGCTGAAATGTGGTACTTTATTCACTAAAATAAGTTTAATCTTACCCACTGGTGTCAAAAGTATTCACATTCATTACTCAGGTAGAAGTTTAGATACTAGGGTTTAAAAATACTTCTGTACAAGTTGAAGTATCAACTCAAGCTTTTTACTCAAGTAAAAGTGTAAAAGTACTGGTTTCAAAACTACTTAAAGTATAAAAGTAAAAGTAATGTAAGGAAAAAAATGCCATTAAGGACAAAAGCTTATGCCGTGCCACAGGGGCCTATTGTGCACTACCCCACCTCCTCAAAAAAACATTTTTCTAAAGGCCATAATGACTATAATGTTATATTAAAATGTTAATGTTGAAAAATTTGGGATGAACTAGGCTACCTGTTTCCACCGCATATATGCCCATTGAAAATGAACGCATTTTAGTACAATGCAAATACATAAAAAAAACATGTACTACTGAGCATTAACGTGTTTCATGGAGTGGAAGATATGATGACTAGTTGCCTATAAGTATTGTAATGGTGCAAAAAGTCAAACTTCAGAGGCATGTCATCAATAACCTTTATTGGAATGCAAATGTACATCCAAGCTTAGCTGCAGGAATCTGTGAGGGCAACGGACAAGAAAATTGGTGTACCCAGGGCAGGCTTAGTAACAATTACCCTTGTATGGTTGTCTATATACAATAAACATTAGTGCTGTCAAAATGAATGATTAATCCAAGTGATTAATCAAAAAATAAAAATAAAAAATAACTCATAATCCTGGTTGGGACATTTCGCTCGAGTTCTCTTATTGAGTCTCTGCCATGGACATCTTCATACTTGGCTACATACGTCTGCTATGTCCAGTGTTGGGGGTATCGAGTTACAAAGTTAGTATAGCCTACTTATCACAACATTGTCAATCGCGTTCTCAATCGCAAACGCTAATTTATTCAAACGTCTCTCTACCGAACTACCTACTGTAGCTTAATTTGCGGAGGATGAAGAGAAAGCACCCGTTTGATAAATGAGCCAGTAGTGGAGAAATAATAACTTTTAAGAAATAATCTTTTTTGAGTAACGACCCAACACTGGCTATGTCCTTGCTGGAGTGTGACGTGATTTGTGTCATGTGCAGGTGCGATGGATCGCGTACAAACCAATAGGGTGTCAGAATGGTATATGTTTATACTTCTCATCCAACCAAAATAAAATTCACTCTATCCGGATGGCGCGATTTATCTGGATAGGTTTTTTTTTTTTAACGATGACAAGCCGGAATGAAAACAAGCCGAAATGAAATAGGAGTAACAAGGCTATTTTTAAAATGTAAAGAGTAGAAAGTACAGATAATTGCGTGAAAATGTAAGGAGTAGAAGTAAAAAGTCGGCTGAAAAATAATTACTCCAGTAAAGTATAGATACCCAAAATTTCTACTTAAGTAAGGTAACAAAGTATTTGTACTTCGTTACTTGACACCTCTGATCTTACCATATCCAAAAACTCGCTCACTCTGCTGTTATTTAATAGATTAAATGCACTAGAATGTTATTGAATAGTATTACAAGTATCAAAGTATCAAAATATGATCATATTACCCCAATTTTACAGTCTCTGCACTGGCTACCTATTAAGTACCGTATCAGTTACAAAATATTATTACTTACCTATAAGGCCCTAAATGGTTTAGCTCCTGCGTACCTAACTAGTCTTCTATCTCGCTACAATCCATCACACTCCCTAAGGCCGGAAAACTCTGGACTCTTGGTAGTACCTAGAATAGCAAAGTCCACTAAAGGAGGTAGAGCTTTTTCATATTTGGCTCCCAAACTCTGGAACAGCCTTCCTGATAATGTTCGGGGTTCAGACACACTCTCTCTGTTTAAATCTAAAAATGAGTTATGATTATTTCATTTATTCACTATACTATTTATTAGCCTACTATTTCAGTTTTAGTTTGGCTGTAGTTTTGTATTTATTCCAGTTTATATGAAACGGTTCATGTAGCGTGGATTCAAATTCATATACAGTCTAAATCCTTTTCACTGAACAGTTAAAAATAAGTTTGATAAAGTTGTCGGGAGCGCGGTGGTGGTGACGTTGAAGGCGAGCGACTGTGGTGCAGTAGTTCATTTAGAGCAGTGGTTCTCAACCTTTTTTTGGGCCAGCGCCCCCTACCTACATTTTCCAGGTCCCTCACCACCCCCCATCAAATAACAGTCTAATTGTCTTCACTGAACATTACAGTTAATTATTATTGTGTAATGTGTTTATAATGAGGACTGTTATTTTTACAGTACCATTCAAATGTATGGGGTTATTATGATTTTTAAGAAATTAAGTTAATATAAGGATCTATTGAATTGATCAAATTAGACAGTAAAGTACTTTTTTCAGTGAAATATTTGAAAATAAGTGTAATACGATTCATTTAAGCTTAGTTTTTAAGCATGTTGGTTGGTTCAATGATGTTGAGATCTGATATACCTTTCCCCAAATTTAAAGAGACTTCATAAAAAATATCCTGTTTAGAATATATCCACAGGGGCATTTAAAAAAAAAGAAAAGATTTTAGTTTGTTCTTCTGTTCCTGGAACTCTTGAACACCATTTTAGTGCTGTCATATGTATGGATGTTTTTAATTAGCTTTCAGTGAAAAATAACTATATTTATCCCTTAGATTTAGAAAATACCCTTCTTTTTTTAAATATACTGAATTTCCTTTTTTTCTGACATAGTAGACATGGTAATTTTGGCGGGTAAATACCACATTTGCATAATATATTTAATAAATTATGTGACAATACTACAAAGTTTGCTTACAAATACTTCAAAGTACTGTACAACCCCAATTCCAGAAAAGTTGGGATGTTATGTAAAATGCAATAAAATCAAAGAACCTGTGATTTGTTAGTTCTCTTTAACTTTTATTTAATTGACAGAAGTACAAAGAAAATGTTTCCAATGTTTTTGCTGACCAACATAAATACATTTTATAAATATAAACAAATTTCGATTTTGATGGCTGCAACACATTCCAATTAAGTTGGGACAGAGGGAAAATAAAAATGAAAAGGCTGTCAAATATCCAAATTAAAATATTTTGAAACAGTTCACAGTAAGCAGGTGGACTGGGAATATAGGCCAGGGTATCATGTTTGGGTATAAAAGGATCATCTCAGTCTCAGTCATGGCTCATCACTTTGTGCCAAACAAGTCAAAAATCAAATTTTATTTAATAAAAGCATGTATTTTAACCCATATATAACACTGAATGGCACATGGCATTCATGACACATTTGATTTGACTGGACTTGACTGGACTATTATCATAAGTTTCCAAGAAGAAAAAAAGCCACGTGAATATAAATAAGGCTATATTTATGTACCTTGAATAAACTCTTTAGAAATTTGTCAATCAGCAAACAAAAAGCATTTATATAAATTTTTCTAAACAAGAAAAAGCATATCATGCTTTACTGTGTCTAAATGCATATTGGTTTCATGGAAAGTTCATCAGCTGCGCTACAGAAAGCCGAGCGAACAATAGTCTCGCGTAGCCAGACCTTCAGATTGACGGCTGAAGGTCTGGAATAGATGACAGCATTTATTGGCCAAGGCCCGCCCATGAGGCCGTTTGACCGACATGTCAAACAACCAATCACAGTTCGTTTCGTTCAGCGTCACGTTTCGGTGCGTGGAAATATCACCACAATACCAGACCGGTGTGTGAAACTCTCAGACGTATTTTAAAGATTAAATGCCGCGAACTTTAAATATTTCACATACTTTTGAAAGTCCAGCGTTTAGTTGATCCTGATAAGCGTTCATCATCACATTTGTAAACACGACGCTTTCTTCTTTAGTGAGGGGGTTTGGCGTCACGGCATCTTTGTTTTGTGGTGGCTTCTGCCGGTGCTGTGAGGAATCATTCTCAAAGTCTTGGGGTTTTGATGCCAGAAGAGAGACTTTTATTATCATCAGACAAAAAAGCCGAGAGACCCTGCAGGAAATCTCTCCTGAAAAATCTTTTTACATCCTCTTTAAATAGTTTTTCCTCTAGGCGTGTTCTATACATTTCATACATATGCGTTTTACCTTTTTTGGCTGTGTTTTCCTTATACATACCATTTGCCTCCTCCCTAGAGAGAAGGGGCCCAAGACGTGTTATAGTAAAGAAAGAGGCCCCCTTTATATTTTTACAGATGTTTCTTATCTCGAGGGTCTGCACATTCCTTCTATGCAGGCCTCTGACACACACAGGCATATATATATATATATATATATATATGATTATAATGGAAGAATAACTCTTGACATAAATTGCTAAATTCACATTGATTATACTTGATTCATTTATATTTTGATTAATAAAACTCTTCGTCATTCCCCCCTTTGAGACTTACTAAGTCTCACCTTTATTTGTTTTTACCCAGACTGCAGTTTCACAATCCAGTCTCATCAGTTATCACTACCTAGTAACTAAATTAAGTCACACAGTTTTATCATCAATGACTACATTATGTGACAGCACTCTGGCGGAGCAGCAGGACCAAAAAGTCTTCCCCCCATACATACACTGTCACGAATCCTGGCCATGAACTTCCGCCCAATAGCCACCAGAGGTCACTTGTGCACCACATTGACTCTTACACCACATTACTGTTGCCATTCACCATTGAACTGCATTTCCCATCATCCACTGCACCGACACAGCTGTTCGCACTGATCACGCACACACCTGAGAACTATCTCACAATCACCATCACCCAATCACACAGACTTTATAAGCCTGGGACTTCCTCTCGGATAATGCCGAGTATTGTTTAGCCTAGCGTCATTACAAAGCGTTCTCAGTGTACCTAGTTAGATTTCCCGTGTTTGATTCCTGGCCGTATTCCTGGATTTACCCCTTTGCCTAGCCCTTCGGACTCTGTTTGTACCCCTTGTGGATTACTGCTCGTGTACCTGGATTATCTCTCTGCCTTGCCCTTGTTGGATGTTGTTTGCTTATCGTCGACCCACGCTTGCTCTACGGATTGCTCTGTGTTTTGCCCCTGCCATACCTGTTTGCTGTTTACTGACCCTGCCTGAATATGACCATGTATTATAATAAAGCTTTGCAAATGGATCCACTTGCCTCACGTCTTGTCAACCCCGTAACGGAATACTCGGCCAAACAAGGATCCAGCGGCTTTCCCAACGAACATTGGTCAGGTATGGATGCAGCGATCTTGTTACTAGCCCTCAAGCAGGGTACACGATCACTTGAGCGTTACATCACGGAATATTTGGCTTTGGCAAATGGCTCAGATTTACCGGACTGTATGTTAATAGACTTTTTCTGTGATGGCCTTAACCAGCCGTTAAAAGCGAAGATAATTCATAAGGGCTCTCGTTTGTCACTAAGTCATTTTCTGGATTATGTTCTGTGGACTGTGGGTTCAGCATTCACTGTGGGGGTCGCGGAGGAATGAGACACTGCACCCAATTGTGTGATCACAGCCGCGCTAGAGCACGCTCACAAAATGGCGGCCACAACAACACCCCGTAGCGTCATTGCTGCCAGTCACAAACCAAGTCAAGTCCCAGCTGATGTTAAAGAGCCAGGTCAAGTCCCACACCACGTCTCGGCTCATCATCCAGAGTCACACCAAGCCACTGTTGATCATCATGAACTCACCCAACTCACAGCTCATCAGCCAGAGTCACACCGCATCTCAGCTCATCAGCCAGATTCACACCGCATCACGGCTCATCAGCCACAGTCACTCCGCATCACGGCTCATCAGCCAGCATCACCCAACATCAAAGCTCTTCAGCCAGATTCTCTGCACATCTCAGTTCTTCAGCCAGAGTCTCTTCACGTCTCCGCCGAAATGCCAGAGTCTGTCACACCCAGAAATTTAAGGTCAGTCCTTCGAGTTCCCTGTCTGGTGTCCAGCGTGAGGGATGCACCGCTGGTGTCTGCACGCTCAGCTGGTATCCCCAAACCCACTCACTTTAGCCCTCCTGTCCCTGAACTGATTCCCCTGCCTGTAGTGCTTCCCACAATGGGGATCGCTTTATGGTGTATTTGGGCTGCATACACCACCACTGAAATTCTAGAGACAGCCACTAAGATGCCTCCAGAGGTGGCGGCTGACGCTGCCGAACCTCCTGGTGTAGTGGTGCATGCTGCTGTGTTCCCCGGGGTGACGGCCGCTGCAGTTTCTCCAGAGGTGGTGGCTGATGCTGCAGAACCTACTGAAGCAGCGGTGCTCCCTTTAATTCCTTGCATGGTGGTGGCGCCCAGTAATGCAGTCACAGCCTGTCATGTCATGATCAAAGGTACCATTACTGAACTCACAGCATTTGTTGAAACTCCTGATGTTACCACTGTAGAACCTCCAGAGGTGGCGGCGTCTGCTGCAGAACCTCCAGAGGTGTCAGTGGTACCCTCATGTGAGCTCTCGCCCTGTCATGGCAAAGGAGGCCGCTTGTGAACTCTCGCCCTGTCCTGTCACGGCTAAGGAGGCCGCCTGTGAACTCTCGCCCTGTCCTGTCACGGCTAAGGAGGCTGTCTGTGATTCCCTGTCCTGCCCTGTCATGGCTATGGAGGCCGCCTGTGATTCCCTGTCCTGCCCTGTCACAGCTATGGAGGCCGCCTGTGATTCCCTGTCCTGCCCTGTCATGGCTATGGAGGCCGTCTGTGATGCCCTGTCACGGCTATGGAGGCCGCCTGTGATTCCCAGACCTGCCCTGCCACGGCCCCTGAGACCAGGAAGGCTCTCTCTGTGTTGTCTGTCTCTGTTCCCCCCAGATCTCAGACTCTGCCATGGTTTCCTGCCTGGTCTGCTTTCCAGCGGTGGTCTCCTGCTTCAGTCTGGTGGTCTACTGCTCAGGTCTGGTGGTCTTCTGCCCTGCCGTGGTGGTCTTCTGCTCGAGTCTGGTGGTCTTCCGCTCCTCCGTGGTGGTCTTCTACTCCGTTCTGGTGGTTTCCTGTTCCACCTGCTCCGCCCTGGTGGGCTCTGATCCCATCTTCTCCACCCTGGTGGGCTCCAGTTCCATCGTCTCTGCCCTGGCTTCCCGCTCTGCCTCAGTTCCCTGCCTCTCCGCTTGCACATGGATCTCCCCCTCCCCCTGTTCCGCCTCCACTCCACCACCCTCCTGGATCGCATGAGAGCGTCTGGAAGCCGCTCCATGGGGGGGGCTATGTCACGAATCCTGGCCATGAACTTCCGCCCAATAGCCACCAGAGGTCACTTTTGCACCACATTGACTCTTACACCACATTACTGTTGCCATTCACCATTGAACTGCATTTCCCATCATCCACTGCACCGACACAGCTGTTCGCACTGATCACGCACACACCTGAGAACTATCTCACAATCACCATCACCCAATCACACAGATTTTATAAGCCTGGGACTTCCTCTCAGATAACGCCGAGTATTGTTTAGCCTAGCTTCATTACAAAGCGTTCTCAGTGTACCTAGTTAGATTTCCCGTGTTTGATTCCTGGCCGTATTCCTGGATTTACCCCTTTGCCTAGCCCTTCGGACTCTGTTTGTACCCCTTGTGGATTACTGCTCGTGTACCTGGATTATCTCTCTGCCTAGCCCTTGTTGGATGTTGTTTGCTGATCGTCAACCCACGCTTGCTCTACGGATTGCTCTGTGTTTTGCCCCTGCCATACTTGTTTGCTGTTTACTGACCCTGCCTGAATATGACCATGTATTATAATAAAGCTTTGCAAATGGATCCGCTTGCCTCACGTCTCGTCAACCCCGTAACATACACACTTTATTTAAGAGGGAAAGTGGGAACTCCATCCCATCAACAATTAGACGATTACATACTTTTGGCTCTTTTCAGTCTCGTCTTAAAAAATGGGCACTGTCAACATTAGTATTGTATTCTTGACAATAGACTTCCTTGTACTAATTGCTCTTGGCTATGTTGCTCTCTCCTGTTGCCATCTTTCTCTCTCTCTCTTTCTCTTTCTCTCATGTTTACTTTGTTTTAGATAATTCACTTATTTTGTATTTTAGTAGCGATTTTTCTGATTATTATTTTTTTTTTATCTTCTCTCTCTCTCTATATGATGTGTATATGTGTGATGCTCTGTCTTTGTTTTTAGGGTGACCTTTTAACATTCTGTCAAGGGTCTACAGAGGAAAAATAGCCTTTTGGGCTAATTCTGGCACGTTTACAGTTATGTTTATTAATGTGCATTGCCCCTGTAAATAAAACAAACTAAAGTAAAAAGATCCTGTCTCATTTAAATAAAACAATGTTATTAGCATGAGTATGCAATTGATTCAGCATTTGCCTGTGATTGTTATAGTTATGTAGAATACAATAGAAATAAACATCAAAACATAAATGTCACATCACAAAAATAGCATAGTTGATCTTCAGCCCAAATATTTTGAGCATTGTACAGTGCCATTTTGGTTACCCTCAAAAATTAATTTCCTATCATCTTAGAATTTCCATTTGCTTAGCCGTGACTTTGATAATTAGTGGCCTCACTATAGGAAGTACACAGTACAATAGTAATTTTCCTATCAATACTGCAATTCCTAAAAACATTCCCAATTTAGCTAAATATGCTCCCTATGCTCCTAACTTTAGATCAAACCAATCCCACATTTGATTATCCTTTCCAGCATTTGCTTTATCTTCCACTCTTAGTTTTTTTAATTTGATCATTACTTCACTAAATGCTCTTTCTGGAGCAGTATTATTTGGTATATAAGTACATCATTGTTCTTCAAACATAACATATTTTTCTTTTTCAGTTAACACATAATATAAAGCTATTCTATTTTGCTATGTCATTCTGCTTGTTGCATCCAATTGCTCTCCTAGTAGTGTTAAGACCTCATCAGTGTAAGTAATACATCTTTGCTGATTGTACTTTGTCATTAATCCATTCTGTAATTTTATTTTTATGTATTTACATTTATATCAATTCAAACTCTGATTTAACTTCATCTCTTGCATTAAATTTGTTAGATATGCCTTTAGGTTAACCAATTGAATTTATATAGACTATTTTTCATCTGCTCTTTTGGTTCTATTTTCTTCATTTGTTGTTTCCTTTTCTAAAGAGATGTGACTCATTTTATGTGTCAGCATAACCCTAGTACAAAATCCTGACCATTTTTCTGGTAATGTTGTCAAGAGGCCATATTCTAATCCACATATCCACCATTTGTCTGCCAATGCAATATCGATTTCAGCAAATATAGGTGGTGGGCCTTCTTTTATCACTAAATAGTCATCTTTACATCGTGGTATTTTCCATATTTTGCTTCATTTTCCTTCAAATCTTCCTACGTCAATATTTCCCTTCTCATAACATTCAAATTCCTGATCTGCCATTAATTGTATTTTTCCTTGTGGCTTTTGTATTTTTATTTTCTGTACTATTGGCCATTTATGGGTACATATGTACTGTAATTCAGTTGCTTCTCTGTAGTTTGTTGTAGATTGGAGAAACTGGCACCAATATGGACAAAATGCAATTTTTTGGGTACAGTTTCTAAAGACATTTATCTCTCTACCTTTTTCTATAAACCATTTACCTCCCAATCTCACTACATTACATTAGATAGTCCTGGACATTTCTTAAACCATTCATTATGAAACATTCTGCAACTAGAACTGTGTATAGGTTTTGGTACAATATTAAATTGGTCTTGCTTCAAAGCCAAACTGCAGTTTTCCCATTTCTCTTTTTCTGCTGTGTAATTTACCCATTTATACCGATTATTTTCTCTACCTTTCCCCATAGAATATTGTAATTGTTAATTTTCTTATGAGTGATATTATGATTATTATCTACACTGTGTCTATTATATCTAGATGGCGGCGCACAGGAGTGCAGCGGCTTCTCGAGCTCCCGGTCTAATTTTTGTTTCTCATAGAAAGAGTGAGGAATTAGGTGTATGTGCGGTCAAGTCCGTATGTTATAGTGCATCTGAACTTTGTGAAATTAACTACAAGAAAACAGCGACATTACCAGCGGATCTTAAATCGAAACTAGGCAGGATGAAGCTATTGAGGTCAGCGGTATGGCTGAGCAATGCACGGCAAGCTGAGAGGCAAGAGAAGGCGGTGCACAAGGAAGTAAAAGCGGGGCAAGCGGGCTGGCCTACTAGCAAGGCTAAAAGCTATGGGAAACAGACCAGCGATTCCGTCAATCTTCCTAGCCAATGTTCGCGCACTGGACAATAAAATTGACTTACTGCGAATGCGTATGAGTGTACATCAGGAGATGAGAAACTGCTGCATACTTTTACTGACTGAAACATGGCTGAACAGCAACATGCCGGATTCAGCCTTTCAGATTAGCGGTATGTCACTTCTCCGAGCGGATAGGAATTACCTTTCGGGGAAAACTCGGGGAGGTGGACTCTGCGTATTTGTTAATAAAGGTTGGTGTACAAACTGTTCTATCATAAGCAGTTATTGCTCTGAATCAGTTGAACATTTGATCATTAAATGCAGGCCACACTATTTAACACGGGAGTTTACTGTGGTGTATATCGTAGCTTTTTACATTCCTCCGAGTGCTAAAGCAAATGAAGCGCTCGGCGAGCTACATGATAACATCTGCTCTCTCCAAAATAAACACCCTGAAGCATTTTTTGTGATTGCGGGAGATTTTAATCATGTAAATTTGACGGATGTTACATCAGGTTTTTACCAGCATGTCACTATCGCGACCAAAGGAGAGAACACTCTTGACCGAGTGTACACAAACAGATGTAGAGCCTACAGAGCTGTCCCTCGTCCCCACCTTGGACTCTCTGATCATATTTCCATCATGCTCATCCCTTCCTACAGCCCTGCGCTGAAGAAAATGAAACCAACAAATAAGACAATCACTGTGTGGCCAAATGATGCTGCCTCTGTGCTCCAGGATTGTTTTGCTTGTACTGACTGGCAGATTTTCAAGGAGGCTGCAACAAGAGCTGGGGAGGTAGATTTGGATGAATATGCATCATCTGTCACCAGCTATATCAGTAAGTGTGTGGATGATGTCACCTCTACAAGAATAATTACCATCCATCCAAATCAAAAACCTTGGATGAATGCTGAGATTAGAACTCTCTTGAGAGCACGGGATTCTGCATTCAGGTCTGATGATGCAGCGGCGCTCAGAGCAGCAAGAAGGAAATTGACTGCGGGTGTTAAAAGAGCCAAGGCTGCATATTCTGAAAAGATACAGGGTCATTTTTTTAACCAAAGACCCCCGGAGCATGTGGGCAGGCATCAAGGTCATTACGAACTATAACAGCAGAGACACTGAATGTCCTAGGGATCCATCTCTTCCTGATGCTCTCAATAGCTTTTATGCTCGTTTTGAAGCCCTTAACACTTCACCTATCACCAGACTTGCATTCTCATCGGATGTGTTGCTTCCTAGTGTAAACATAGTGGATGTCAGGAGGTCTCTCCTGAAAGTCAAGCCACGCAAGGCAGCTGGCCCAGACAACATTCCAGGACGGGTTCTGAAAGACTGTGCATTCCAGCTATCTGAGGTACTAACTGACATTTTTAACATCACACTCTTTCAAGCAAAGGTACCATCATGTTTTAAATCTACCACCATTATACCTGTTCCAAAGACTTCAACAGTTTCATGCTTTAATGACTATCGTCCAATAGCATTGACTCCGATACTCATGAAGTGCTTTGAGTGGTTGGTCATGGACCAAATAAAAAAGGGAATCGACTTCAGCATTGACCCCACCAGTATGCATATAAGAGGAACAGATGTACTGCGGATGCCATCTCGTATGTGGTGCATATGGCTCTTACCCACCTGGAAAATAAGGACTCTTATGTGAGACTGCTCTTTCTTGATTTTAGCTCTGCTTTTAACACAATCATACCACAAACACTGGTGCACAAGTTAGAGGCACTCGGGCTCAGTCCAGCATTATGTAACTGGGTATTGGACTTCTTAACGAATAGAAGACAGACTGTTAGAATGCACAGTATCACTTCTCCCATTATCCTCAATACTGGCACTCCACAGGGATGTGTATTGAGTCCACTGCTTTACTCTTTACTAACCTATGACTGCTTCGCTACGTTTTCAAATAACCACGTAGTGAAATTTGCGGATGATATAGCAGTGGTGGGGCTAATCTCCTGTAACGATGAGACTAATTACAGAGCACAGGTTGAGCAACTGGAGGCTTGGTGCAAATCTAATAATCTCTGCATTAATGCTAAGAAAACAAAGGAAATGATTGTTGATTTTAGGAGAGTTGTTAGGAGCCTTCCTGCTCCTCTCTGCATCGGAGGAACATCTGTTGAGGTCGTCCCTAGTTTCAAATATCTGGGGATACACATCGACCATGACTTCACTTGGCATACTAATACCATGAGTGTAATAAAGAAGGCCAATCAATGACTGTATTTCTTGAGGAGGCTCAAGCGGGCTGGTCTGAGCACCGCGGCTCTTACATCCTTCTACAGGGGTGCGGTGGAGAGTATCCTTACATCATGTGCTACTGTATGGTTTGGAAATTGTTCTGCTGCAGACAGGAAGGCTCTGCAGCGGGTGGTGAAATCGGCACAGAGGATTACTGGCAGCAGTTTTCCAACAATTGAGAATATTTACAGTAGTAGATGTAGGGATAGAGCAGCCAGTATCCTCAAGGAGTCTTTCCATCCTGCCTATGGACTGTTTACCCCGCTTCCCTCAGGTAGAAGGTTGCGCTCCATCCGGGCAAGAACAACTAGGCTTAGGAACAGCTTTTTTCCAGAGGCTGTTCGAATGATAAACTCTTGTCCCTCTACATTGCGTGCAATAACATAGTTATTCGTATGTGTATCACAGTTTTAATGCTTTTAAATAATAGTGTAATTATTGATTATGGTTTACTATGTTATTTATTGAGGATGATGTTTTTTTTAGATTTGAGTGTTTTTATTGGTTATGTTTTATTTTTGTGTTTTGATCGGGACCTCAGTACTAAGTTTCATTCCTTCATGTACCCCGTGTATGGAATGACAATAAAGAATCCTTGAATCCTTAAAGAATCCTTGAATCATATATAATTTTGCTTCTCGTCCAATTCTTATTCATTTTGGATTAAGTAAAAGCCACTGCCAGATTCAGATGAGGGTTGAAAATTAAATTCTAGGGAAGTCTGGGTGCCGTGTTCTACAGCTTGAGCTTGTAGAATTGCAAAATGCATTAGGCATGTGATGATCATCAGATACCTTTTCACTTTTCTGCTTCTCTGACAAAAGAATGTGTGCTCCTTGCTTATCTCTTTTTTGAGTTGTCATCAGTTTGCACTTCATCTTGTGTCACTGGTCTCTCCTCGTCACTTTCTCCTGAGTTGTCTGCTTATCTGTTTTCTTCTCTTTCCACTTCCTTTTTTCCATTTGTTGGCTCCCAAGTATTTTGATAATTTCGTTATCTGTCCCATCAAACATTCCATTTTCACCAGGGTGACTCTTTGCGAATCGTTGCAATGGTCTTTCCCTCGTTGGCAAGGGAGGGTCGTTGCTAGCACGCCCTTCATCCCCTACTTCATGCTGTGTGGGGTTTGTTAAAGTTGGCTGGCGTATTTTAAGGCGGGAGATGTGGACCCAGGTGTCACTTTGCAACCATTTTGCTGATCAATGCAAGATTCTTCCTTGAGATCATAGCTGCACACTCGCTGGTTCTTAATGGTGGAGCAAACCATTCCCTGGCCTTGATAGAACTGCTGTCCTGTAAATGGAAACTTTCAGAGTTTTTGTTAGTGATATCAAGCATACTCATTTGCTCATCTGGCCAGTCGTCCTTCTTGGTGTGACCTGTGAAAATTTCATGTGGGTTGAGGGCTTTCCTGGACCCTTTTTTGAGCTCTCACAAATCTATTGCTGTCAATTCAATGAGTATAGGGCTAATACCCATTTTCTATAATATAATAAATAATTTGGTTTTACTCAAGTATCTGCAACCTCACTATTTTCCAAATAATTTCAATTTTTTTTCTGAACAATTTACTAATTCAGTTATCTCTTTGTTTTATAAACTGAGTTCCTCTATATCACTAGATAATATCCTAGGCCTTTCTTGCTCAGTAGCATAGGCATTTTAATCTGGAAAACACTCAACCCACATTATTTATGTTAACAGTCGGAAAGACAATATTTTATCCTTTTGACACAGCATCATGATATGCTGAAAAGTGAAAGTGAAAAGAAAAAGAAAGTTAAAAATGGGGTGGACAGAACAACCTATTTGCTTTGCCTTCCCATGTAATACGCTGCGCAAGTGTGGTACTGTTTTTCTTTCAGCCACAACACTGACCTAGGTGCTGACCTGGAAACTTAACCCAATTCATCCATGGTCATTATTTTACTGGGCATAATTTGCCCTGTGGGCCCACGTATTAAAATTAGCATACAGCTGTTTTGGTAAAATAATTGATTTGCCTCAGTGTCTCGTCAGACACCTTCTTTCACTCCACAACACCATCATTCATACTTTTTCACACACTTTCACACCTCCATTTTTGGCCAAAAACATATTTTGTCTTGAGATTTCAGCTGATTGTGAACAGAATGGTTTTAGCTGTGGAATGCCACGGATTCTGAATAGGATAACATGAACTCTTTTCATTAAACTTATTTGAGCATAGACCTGGTAGCATTCCAGATAGTGTCTAGATGTCATATTATGCAAGTTGGACAACATCAGTCACCATAAAGATTAATTTAACTCCACAGTATAAACTTATTTTTTTCCTCTAATAAAATCTAATCGATTAATTGGTTTAGAATAATTGTCTTAGGCATTGTGCAATTGAGAGAGCCAATTGTAATTTCTCAAATGTCACTTGTTTGTCTAATTTAAAGTTTAGTCATATATTTTTTGTTATTGTTTATGAGATACTTTGAGAAGAGGATTGGACATCTCTGCATATTCTAGGATCCATGGCCATCAACATTTCTATCTTGTTACTCCCAGCGATGACATCATTTGTGATTTCATGATTTTGGACCATTGGAGCTACATTTATTTACTATTATTATTTTATTCAAACTAGCCCTTGTAAATTATCATTAAACAAAATGGAGTGACCAATATTTTTATTTTATCAGCCATATTTTTTTTCTAATAGACATCGTCTACCATTTTATTTCTTGTAAAAAGAGTTCAGCATTGTTGTCAATAATTCAGTTCTCCATTTTCCCTTAGTTGGTTAATGAGATAGCCCTCACTATGCCAAATCCAGCTCCTTTTTTATCTGATTGGTGAGTCAAGCACTCACTTCTGTCTTTCAAAATTCCTTTTTCTTTAAGACATAAGGCTGGACGGTACCTATTGATAAGCAGATTGAGAATGTTAGTTAAAACACAGAACTCAAAGAACTGCTGTGAGACCAGTGAAAAATCAAGATTAATAAAAAGAAGTTAATAAAATAATTAACAAAATTTTAAGCAGTCTCTATAGTGATCATTAAATATGCAGCACCTGTGCACGTAAAGGGAAGGGATGGAAGTGCTTTTGTTTAGATCATCAGTCTGTTGAAGCTTTTTGGCTGTCTGTGATGGCACTCAAAGGCCTGGTGTTGTGGTGTATGGTCTCCGTTGTTTCTCTGCCTCTTCTCAGTCTGGCTTTTGATTGTTTTTTGCCAGAGTTTTGCATTTCAGGATGTTCTTTTCACCCTCAGGAAAAGTCTCAAGTGAAAGATTCACCTTTTCCTGCTTTAAGTCAGCCTTTCTCCATGCAGAAGTGTGCATTGCTCTTTCTAGAGGGGAGTTGAAAGTCCATCAACCCCTCCCTCTTATTCTCTCTGCAGCAGTGTCTTTGCTTCTTCGCCTCTTTGTTAAACAGACTTCAGTGCATTGCTTCCCTTTGTCAAGGCACTGTTCCAGAAGCCATCTGAAATTTTAACACTCAGAGACCGCATTAAGCAAATTGAACTTTGTAAACTCTGACCAAATTGTATCTAAGCAATCAGCTCTTTATCTAATTTTCACTTTTCAACCATCTCTTTCAATTCAAATAAAAAAGGTTTCATCTGGTTAAAAACAGCAGTTCCCTCATTCTATTTTTAGTAAAGCAAGTTCTTCGTTGCAGAAAAATAGCGAGCAGTTTTTTCTTTGCAAAATGCAGAAAGCAGCTACCTTTATTATCTAAGTATACTACAATAAAACAATAGAATCCTTCCTTTTACAACAGCATGACATGCTTATGGTAAACTAAAGACTTCAATCATAATTTTTCTTCTATATTCCCATACATGGTAGTAAAAATTGGTGTATTAATTTTCCCAACCAACATAAAATAATTCCTTTTATTTTATTATTTATTTAATCAACAAGTTCCATTATTATTTTAAAATGTCCTATAGCTTTTGAATCAAAATTTCTAAGAACTTGGTCACCCAATCTTGCTCTCATTCAACATTGCACTACACAAGTTATCTTTAATTTCCTCAAACCCAAATCTCTGATGCCCTGTAATGGATTAACTTTCATACTGTCTCCCAGGGATAACAAGATACAAGTTTTAGACGTCTTCAGGTATAAGATATAAAGTTTTAAGCACGTGCAATCTTTTTATTCATATATTAAGATAAGTCATTATAATAATGCAATAATATCTAATAAAAAATTGTGTATCTTATTTTAATTAATCTATTATTATTTCAATAATCTACCAAGTTCATATCTTGGAACACCTTTTTTAAAACAACAAGTCCCTTTATTTTAGGGCTCATACACTCATCCTTTGTCCCTTTTTTTTAAATAGGGCTCACATTCATTCACTCTTCTCCAGCGTAACACCAGCTGCGCCCGTCTCCGTGACCTGATCACACTCAAGTGATGGTCTAGGAGGGGTGCGCATCTCCTGTCCCACCAGACACAGTTTATTTTTCTCATACAACCACAATCATTCACACAAATACACTCACACAGACACATACATTAAAACACATACATTTACACAGACTACACTACACTCTTCTTGAGTGACCTGTCGGATTTGCTAACTCTTTCACTGATACTCTTCCTCAACACAGTAAAAAACAGCCTGCCCATTCAGACCTCCATTAATTTATTTACAACATTAATAGAGCGGTATCCGCAGGACTTTGCGCGCTTTCCTATACTATATCTGCTTAACGTTTATTGTTTTCCTTCAAGGCCCACTAAACAATAAACACAGACCAGTACATGCAATGTGTATCTGCTTAACGTCTGCTGCCATCCATCAAAGGCCCACTTGACATTAAAACAGATCTGTGCATACAATTATTTCTTCTGGAATCAAAACCCTTTTATTTCTTTTTGTCCTATATAGTTCTTTAAAATTTGGAGGAGCATTTTCAAGTGTTCTTACCACCATGGGCACACCTTGGCTAACAACACAAATCATATATATAAGCAAAAACTGTTTACTTTTTTAGTGGCCACTTAATTTGTGTTGCTTGTCAAATGCAGCCCAACGTGGTCTTTCACCCTCTCTGCTCCTTTCCAATCCTGTTCGTGACGCCAATATGTGGTGGCTTCTGCCGGTGCTGTGAGAAATCATTCTCAAAGTCTTGGGGTTTTGATGCCAGAAGAGAGAATTTTATTATCATCAGACAAAATAGCCGAGAGACCCTGCAGGAAATCTCTCCTGAATATCTTTTTACATTCTCTTTAAATAGTTTTTCCTCTAGGCATGTTCTATACATTTCATACATATGCGTTTTACCTTTTTTGGCTGTGTTTTCCTTATACATACCATTTGCCTCCTCCCTAGAGAGAAGGGGCCCAAGACGTGTTATAGTAAAGAAAGAGGCCCCCTTTATATTTTTACAGATGTTTCTTATCTCGAGGGTCTGCACATTCCTTCTATGCAGGCCTCTGACACACACAGGCATATATATATATATATATATATATATATATATATATATATATATATATATATATATATGATTATAATGGAAGAATAACTCTTGACATAAATTGCTAAATTCACATTGATTATACTTGATTCATTTATATTTTGATTAATAAAACTCTTCGTCAGTTTCCAGGCGGAACGACACACACGTCTCCCAGAAATCCTGTATAATTCAACCAATCCGATGAAGACTTCGACACTCCTTAAGTTTTTCCAGATAAGTGTGCCATATGCATCAGACGTTTAGCCAACGGTCTGTGGGTGTGACATCTGAGGCTGAGACTAAGCGAACACTAAAGTCGTTTAGTCGTTTAGTCGTTGCTATGGAAATGATACATGTCTAGCCTAGAAGCGGTAGTATTACACCGGGCGCGAACGGCGCAACACGTTGCGTCAAAGCACATGGATCCCGTTATAATCAGTCTTTCAGTAAATGAGCGCAAGTGCTACAGTAACGGATGCCACATTCTATTTCTGACGCACTTGCATTCTTTTTCAAATGCGCTTGCGCTACAGACAAGTTGACAAATAGTTACAGAAAGTGTGCTTTGATGCAACCAGTGTAGAGACGGCGTTAGGATGTGGCAGACCGTTTTCTTCTTCAAGTTTCAGCTCATACATCTTTGGCGTAAACTCGCCTTAACCAAACGCCCCCCAAGAACAGCTCAGCGCCCCTCTTTCAAAAATATTGCTTCCAGCACCCCCCAATGCTCTCCGAACGCCCCCTAGGGGGCGGTACCGCCCCCGTTGAGAAACACTAGTTTAGAGCCTAAGTTTAGCTTTTAAGTTCTGGCACTTGTATTTAGGCTTCAAAATTAATCAAAGTTATATTATTTTATGAAGATTATCTTGATGGACAAAACATGTAAATTTCATGAATTATGTTTGAACACAGAGCTTTTTTTGTGTGATAAAAAAGCCTATGGAAAAATCATATTGGCTTTTTGTCGAGGGAACTAGTTTCATGCTAACAGCCGATCCGTCATAGTTCCCCCACTCTATTATAGATCAGTGTGTGGCACTCGGCCCAGGACACTCGACCTGGAGGGGCTTGTATGATTCTCGGGGGGGCTACGGGGGGGATATTCTATATAAAACACGCCATCAGATTTTAATTGAATGGATTATTATTGTCGCTTTCCTTACACACCACATTTAACAAACTTACAAACATCATGTGTACTAAATGTCTTTTTTGATAGTAATTAATTTAAATGTCTGAAACCAAATTTTATGTGGTTGAAAACACTGAATCGTTGTGATGTAAGGCTTAAAGCACAGAGCGCATCTATTTCTGGCTCAGTGCCAGACAAAGCGCAAAAGCACGTTTGAACTTGTGAATGTTCTAAATACACCGGTGATCATCAGCATCAAATGGTTAAAATCAACGCGTTTCGGCTTCTTGGAGGCAGTGCTTAATTTGTAAATTGCGAGGTCCTGGAACAAAGTGGGGTGACTGATCAAATGATCAGAGGAGGGAGAGGTAACGGAACATTCGCGCAATCGGTGGACGTGGACCACCTTAGTGATTACCAGCTTGCACCAGTTGCTTTTATAGTGTGCACACTGTAGGCTACTCTAAAAAATAATTGTTATTTTATTTCAACATTTAAATAATCTTAATATCAACCAATATAGAGATAATTTGTGGGATTATATTAGTCTTGACACAGTTTCTGCTGCCACATTAGATCAATCTCTCTGGGCTCCTTTGATCAGCTCCATCACCTAGTGTGAGTGGGGGTCCCGATTCTTTCCGGCTGTGGTTTTTGTTGTTGGCGTGGGGTGGCGATGTGGGCCTGGGGCATCTGGGGGTTCCCTGGGGGTGGGTTTCTTGGGGGGTTCGGCGCTGGGGCTGCGGCCTTGGCCTGGATGGGGTATTGGTGACTCTTGGGTGCTGTTTTTCTGGCGGCTGCATGCGGCGCTGCTGGGGATGCCTGTGCCGGTGGACGTAGGTTACCAGCCTGGCGGCCGCACTGTTCCGGGGTTGGTCCGGGGGGGGCTTGGGGTTCTGGGGGCGCTCTGCCTCTGGGTTGGGGTTACGGCTGGGCCTGGGGGGCTTGGGTCCTGGTTGCTGTGCCGCTGGGAGCATGGGTTGGTGCATGCGCTTGGGCCCGGCTCTGGTGTGGGGGTCTTCGATGCATCGGTGCCTCCGCAGGGGGGGGGGGGGGGGGGGTAAATGGGCTTTACCTGGGTGTCTTATTGTCTTTTGTAGTCTGGGAGCTGACTGAATGATGGGGTGGGGTAGTTTTTCCTCTGCTGTGGGGTCTGGTGGGCCGCCCTGGTCTGGATGGGCCCGGGCCGCCATGGGCCCTGGTCTGGATGGGCCCGGGCCCCCCGCCCTGGGCAGATTTGGGGTAGCGGGGGTGCCTATGGGGGTCAGCGGGGGAGCTGGCTCCAAAGGGGGGGGGTATTTTACCCCCTCTGATGCTTTCCTCCCCATCCCTAGGGCTTCATTTCTCCCGCTCCATCACACCAACACATAGGTAGGGTTTTGAGGTGCGGGTGTGTCGCTGGGATGCGGGGGAGGTGGTACTCCTCTGTTTCCTCGTGGCCGCCTGCATCTCAATCACACATTACAGCTTAGACATTCTCATTACTTACTGTCACATGACACATACATATAGAGCCTTGGGGGTGGGCACACTGAATGGCATCCGGAGGGCGGTCTGTTCATTCAGCCTTCCCTCTGGTGCCAGTGCCCACTTCTCAATTTTAAGTTGCACATAGACATTGAGGGCGCTAGGGAGGGGACGAGCTGACACAAGCTTGAGGGTGCCCCTCCCCTGTTTTAAAGCACCCCTGTTTTAAAGCACCTTAGAACAACACACACCAACACTACATTTGAGCGGGTGAGGTGAAGCATGGGGTCTCTTTTTTTTTCTCACACCCCTGCTCTCTGCTCTCTGTTCTCTGTCTGGGGCCGGGGGCTGTGAGGATGAGCTGGCCGCCCGGTCGGGGTCTGGGCTGTTGGTTTTCTCTGCTGCTGCGGGGACCGGGGTGGTCTTCCTGTCCCCGCGCCGGAGCGAAGGGGGTTCAGCTCCGGGATCGGGCGCTGGCTTCCCCTCTGGGGGTGGTGGTGCCTGGATCTAGGAGTATAGAGTGCATATGGGGAGTGTGAGTGTGGGTACCGTGTCCATTTTTGTGTGTCTACATGTGGGGCGAGGGTGTGAATATTCGTTTGCGTGCATGAGGGTGGGAACGTATGCTTGTGTATATGTGTGCTTGTTCGTCTACGTCTATGTGTCAGGTCGGGCCTTAGACTCCGCCTCACTCATCATCTCAGTCGACCCCTACCCCACCACCATGCACTGCCGGTGGAGGATGCCGCCGGTGCGTTGGTGGTTTCTCGCGCCGGGGCAGGATGCTCGGGTGGGCGCCGGCCCGCTCTCGGCGGTCGCTTGGCGGGGCCTGGCCCTACTGGCCTTGCTGAGCCCCGATTGGGGGGTGGGGGGCCTTTGGATCTCCGGGCCCAGGGCCCGGTCTGCCCTGGTGTGGTCGGCTGCTGGTGGAGCCTGCGGGCTTGCCACCACGGCACCCTGGGGCGTCTACACTGTGACTGTCGGAGGTCCCACCTTCGGGCTCTCCTCTGCCCTTTTCTGGGTGGAGGCAGCGGTTGTCCCTGCGGTGGTTCTCCTGGGGGTCCCGTGCCCTGGGGGGCCTCCGGATGTTTGGGGCCCGGGTCTTTTCCATGCCTGCTTCATGCCTTGCGGGATGGGGCTGTTGTGCCCCACACACACTATTAAACATTTACATGGAGGAACCTTATGAACACAAGCGCGCTCACACACACAGGTGTACACTCAAGCAGTCACATTGGTGTAAAAACAGGTGCTCACAGACACGCATTGTCTTGATCTGCTGTTGCTTCAAAACTTATTTTGTAATATGAGTTATGTGTGCTGCTCAATAACATTTAACATTTAGAATTTATTGTGATTCATACAGATGTTGGTTGTTGCTGCAGTCTCTATGATGTTGTGTCTTCTGTTGTTTTCTTCTGTTGTTTTCTCTTTTTGTCAGCAGGTATCGAAGCAAATTGTCTGTTTTTTTTTCTCTTTTTTCTTCCTCTCTCTTGTTTTCTCTGTCCCCCGGTCTTGTCTGTCATAGTGTGGTTAAATAAAAAGGTATATAAAATTAAATGAATTAAATAAATAAAAAAATAATAATAAAAAATAAAATAAAAAAAGGCTGTGAATGATGATAACATAGCTACACATACGTACTGTCATGTGTTATCTGTGTTACTGACAGGCCAAAAAAAAAAAAAAATTATTTAAACATATTTTAGTGTTTGGGTAGTTTTTGTGTAACCCAGCTCCTGACAGTACAGTTGCAATAGTCGCGTTTGCGTGGATAATTGCAGGGCGGGCGTCTGAACGTCATAGGGGGGCCCCCCCCTTGACGCTGGGCCTGGTGGTACTGTATGCATCACCAGCTGGAGTGCCCTAGACATCCACCAGAGGGCACTCCTCCCTACTCCATTGGCATTCTATTCTGGATACCATTTCCCACAATTCTTTGCCAGGTCTCATCTGCTGTTTGCCCATCTGCCTTCTTCGTCTCCATGGTTCCCCTTGTTTGCTTTCATGGTGTTTAATTAGCTTCTCTTGTCAACTTGTTATCTGTTTCAACCTGTTTGTCTCTCCCTTTTCTTAACTTTTTATTTCCCTGTGTCTTTGCGAAGTCTTATTAGTGTCAGCAGCATTATAAACCGAACGATTCGTTGGACTAATTCTGTTACATTTGGAAAATAAAAGAGCTTAGAGTGTGTAAAATATAACATTCTCAGTGCCACTGCACTCAACAAGGCACACCAAACAACGTAACAGGCAGCGGGCTGTCTGCCCCTCGATAACCTCTCCTTGCTTGGTTGCATCAAAAGACGATATTGTATCGTTGATAGCAAGAGATATTATCAAAAACTAAACTGAACTCTCTTATTGGCAATATTAAGAGGATTTGGCATTTCCAATTAATGTAGGACTGTTACATTCTTATTTTTACTAGGCCTATTATTATTATGAAGTACTTTCATTATTAAATTAAAATTACAATTACCTTTTGCCCCGCAATGGATAACCAAAGGGAGGCTATCAAAAGATTGGTCTATTTACTCCTCAATTAAAATATTTAAAAAATATATATACAATGAATTATAGGCCTATCAATACAAATCAATTAAATAAAAACCTTTATTGCATGCACTGACTTTCAAAAACAACCTGTTTAACACAAAATACGTTTCTTATTTATTTTTTATTTTATTTTTTCACTATGTAAGGCCACAAGATATATCAGGGGAATAAATTTTAAAAAGTTAGCTATATACCGTTATCAGCATATGTTGAAGTAGATTCGTCTCTCGTCGTCTCTGAGAGAATAAGCGTCAGATGCTGAAAGCTCCATCATTACGCCATCATTCCGTTTTTACTTTCACTTTCTGTTTGTGAATTGACTGAGTTCACCAGTGTAACTCTTGTTTGCACATTGCTAAGTGTGATATCCATTGGCTCGCCTCCATGGTTTAAAACAGAAATATTTCCAACATTGCGACGTAACCAATTATTAATAGACATACAGTTGCACTCAAAATTATTCAACCCCCCCAGCAGTACTTTACAAGCTTTTCTGAAGATCCAGGACTTTATAAAAATTGCATCTATAACAGATTACTGGCATATTAAAAGTGATAATGTCAATATATAGGATAATGTAATATTTTTGAGTTCTAGGATTTTTTTAATAACACAGGTGTGATATCCATTGGCTCGCCTCCATGGTTTAAAACAGAAATATTTCCAACATTGCGACGTAACCAATTATTAATAGACATAGAGTTGCACTCAAAATTATTCAACCCCCCCAGCAGTACTTTACAAGCTTTTCTGAAGATCCAGGACTATATAAAAATTGCATCTATAACAGATTACTGGCATATTAAAAGTGATAATGTCAATATATAGGATAATGTAATATTTTTGAGTTCTAGGATTTTTTTAATAACACAGCTATGTCATAATTATTCAACCCATATTCAACATTGCCGTTTTTATTCACTTATTTGTATAGTAGGGAACATTACAATTATTTGCACTTAGTGAAAATAGACACTCCATTATTTTTATTGTGCAATCTAACAAATTGTGTTTGTAGGCATATTTGGACCCACCCAAATAATTCAGTTTGTTTATTCATTTAAAATGATTCACTATAAAAACGATTGTTATAATTAGCTATCACAACTTAAAACATAGCATTAGAATTAAAAAAAAAAAAAACTTACATATAGTTTTCAGTTAATTCAACTGCACATTACAAGTAGTCTAAACATAAATTTTAAGGCAGCATGAACAGTGTACACTCTTCATGCTGCCTTAAAATTTAATGTTTGGTCTACTGGACAATCACATGGGTAGCAGATTAATATGTATGCAAGCAACATATCTTTGCATATGAGTACACTTATTATTGCATGTTTTTCTTTAATTTATGCAGGTTTTGAACATTTTCCTCATAGACCTGTATGGAATCCTTGTCAGGGCTGCACAAAGCTCAGCTGCACGTCACCACTAACTTCCAGAACATCAATCTCCTCCAGTTTAGTGAAACGATGGCTGTAAGTGTGAGGTTTTTCACCATTGACAAACACCTCATAATTATCAGGACTGCTACAAATGGTGACCTGAAATGCACAAGTCAAAAATGTGAAATCATTTATCATCATTTATTTGTTACAAATAAATAAGAGAACAAACAAAACAAGCCTTTAGAACCCCAGATTTTACTCTTATTTATTGGAAACATCAACTCAAATGAAAATATATAAGTGTGAGTGTGACAGCATTTTTAAGTTATAACTAAATGAAGGAAGAAAATACAAATCCACTAAATTAATTTTTTGAGTTTGTATACATTTCCTCTGGATGATGCAGTTTTCATCCACACCATCATCATGAGACTGACATTTCAGTGTTTCATGTATGTTGGATCAGCATTGAAATTTTAATGAAAGCCGACATCACACATGGGTGGAGACTGTGACAATTAACTAACATTGATTTGTAGTTGATGTCCACAAGATCATGCAAGTATTTATTCATGTAGAACGTTAGTGGATTGTTCCCAATCAGTGGTGCATTTTCAAATCATGGCGGGCGTTTTCAACTGATTTACCCTTTACTTGTAAGAGATACTGAAGCATTAATACTTTACTAAACATACTTAAATGATACTAAAATTATAGTTCTAATTTTGGCCGTGTTATATTCTTTGTATGCCAGTTGACAATTGACTTGCTTTTAGGTGACATTCATTCTTTTTGTCCCACCTTTACTTTAAGAAAGATCTTCTTTTTATCATCAACAACATCAATTTGAAATGTTGATGCAATGACTTCACCATTGATTTTTTTATTGACATTTCAACATTGTTAAGGATGCAAAAGAGATACTGACCCAACATCACAACATAATGTTAAATTAATGCAATTAGCATTGATACATCAATGCTGAATTAATTTTTTTTTCAATGGTTGCTTGCTGTCTGGGACATTAATTATGCCATCTAAGGGACTGTTATAGATTCGTAAAGACGTATGTATGAACTACCTGAAAAGATTGCCCTCTCTCAAACAGCTTGAGTCCAGATTGCTCCTCATTTCCCCATTGTCCATCCTCAAAGCTGTTGCACACAACCACATTCTCATCAAAACAAACCCCGAAGTAAAACGCGATTCCGGTTTTGTGCCGTAGACTAAACTCTACTCTGTTGGTGAAAGAAAATGAGAGGAAATTATATATTTAAAAAATCTCAGTTTTATTGATCAAGAAGATGTGACATTGTAATAGTATTAGAGAATATTTTACAAATGAAGTGACATTGTCAAACCTTTTTGCTTGTGTGCTGATGGCTCCTTGGATGATGATGCCTTTTCCAGGCTGTACTCCACCATAGATGATGGATTTGTACGGGACTGTCTGATTGTTAGTCAAAGTAATAATATATTGCAATGTGTTATTGTATATATTAACTATTTAGTCCATTGTCAAGCTTTAAAAAAAATCATTCCAATGTGCTTTTTAAAACAAAATGCCATAATTTATTTTAATCAATCAGTATTTACCGACTGAAAATTTTAAATCTGTTTTTAAGTGACACTTGTTTTATAAAATTCAACATCGTGGACATGTAGAGCTCTATATAAAACTGGCCAAAAGAAGCCATTTCTCAAAATACCTTTATCTTGAATCACTAGAAAGTGTGACCCAGGTAAGAAAATTACCTACCAAATAGGTGATCAAATTGCTACAGAGATTCCACACATTCACATCTAAACACTCTAAACACAAGATTGTTTGTCTGCCTAAAGATTTAAAATAACTTACCAAGGATCCTGTAAGTGCAGCATGATGGGGCTGTAAATGAAGATATTTAGGACAGGAACACATTTAGTAGAATTCAGCTGATGAAAGTGAGTTTAAATAAAACAAATAAAATTATGCATTATGTATATCATAGACTATATATTCCCTGAAGTGAGTGGTAGATATGGCTATAGGTGACATTCGTAAGACAGCTCAAGTACTTTGGTGTACCGCTACTTCATTACATCCAAATGATTTTAACAATATTAGATTATTAGAATGTCTGTGCAATATTGTGATCTTTCATTTTCAGACACAAAAATAAAAAAAGTCCTGCTCGCACCCATCCATATAATGGCAGTGAAACTTCAAGCTTCAAAAAAAGATTAAAAAGTATCAGAGAATATAATTTAAAGTTTTCTGAAGGCATATGATAGGGATTAGTGACAAACAAACTGCTACTCTGCTGTGAAATATTCCAAAAAATAAAATAAAATAAAAATTCTAAACATTTATAAACATGGCATAGGTCATATGGAATCATTCTCTGATACTTTTGCATATTTTCTAGAACAACTAAGTGGTTAAATAATTACTGAATTTTCATTTTCACTTTAAGGTAAAATGGCCTGCAGTAAAATATACTGTCAGATATTGATCACTGAATGCCATTATAGGACAGAAGAATGGAGCAATTAGTAAATAGCTGAACTTGTGAATTTACATTCTAGCTTTCGAAAGACATTAGGGTGTCAGCTAATGTTAGCTAATTTATCTACCTTCTTCCTATTAGCCTTGCCACAGTGTACGGTAATACCAGTTGAACTCAGCATGAGGGACACCGGTATGACATTTTATACCGGTTTAAAGGGGGAAACATTTTAAATGAAACTTTCTTGATAACATTTCCTATATCAATATCCCAACCAATACAATAACCCTAAATAATCTACAGTTGTTTAAAGGGCATGTGGCAAGCTATTTTTGCTGCCTCTCATTTGTACAGCATTTACTTTTACATTAGAAGTGTGCTCAATATGGATGTGCAAACAGTTGCTGTGGAAACAAACAATAATATCTGCTTGAAATATCCAGTGAAAATATCACACATTTGAGGCTATCACTAAATACTACGAATAAAATGAGGAAAATCAGCTAGAGTGCATTTTGTATTTTTTCTACATGTTTTTTTTCATACATATTTTTGTTTGTTGCTGTGAAGTATGCATGCTCAGCTCCTCTATTCACACACACTTTACTTTCTCAGACGCATAATAAATCATTTTGTATATAGTTTTGTATTTTCAAATTACAAATTACTTTTAATCTATTTAAAAACATTTCTCACATCATATTTTTGTATTTTAATTGGACGTATTTGATGAGAAAGTATTTGAAATTTTTGATGTTTTTTTTATTTCCTCACCGCAAGAGGGTGGAAGGTAACTAAACTCAGTTCCACCATTCCAACCACGCAGATGCGATCCACATCTAAGAGCGGTATGCGGTGCTTGTACTCCGAGAAGTGTTTCCCATTGGCAAGTATCTAAAGGCCAAAAACATTGTCATTATTCTGCTACAATAAAAAAAAGGCCTTTTAGTGGAAGTTGATGGAAATATTTTTTCCATACCTGAAAAAAGGGAAAAATAAACTATTTACAGACAGAAAAGCAGAGTTGAAATCACCTTGTAAGAATCCTTGGTGACGAGGATCTGCAAAGAAAACATCTGACCTCTCGGGAAGGGAGTTTCATACTTGCGTTCCTCCCAGCCCCATGTCCCTTTCTGGAAGGTGTTGTGCACAACATACCCAGGGCCAAGCCACAACATCTGATAGCGAGGGTTAACTTGCAGAACAACATCATCAGCCCCATGCTGGAGGTTCACATTGAATCTGGAGAAGATGGAATAGAGAGGTGGAGAATAACAGCTGTAACATGTACACTGTAAAAAATTACAGACTACATATAAAAAATAAAAACTGTTGACTGGTTAACTTTAAGTTCCCATACTCTAAACAGTGGGAAAAAACTGTAATAGATGTAATGGGACATTTCAATAAGATACTGATAATATTACAGTTTGTGGAAGTGAAAAAGAACAAGATTTTTACAGTGAAAATCGACAACTGACTTTATGAAAATTCCTTGTGCTGTGTGGCATTTCACATTTGATGGTGTTTCATTGAAAAAAAAAAAAACTGCATTTATTCTTTTTTTTTTTCATTGGTTATGTACATTTGGGTGTTGTGTTACATCTTATCTTAAATGAATGTTTATGGCATTATTTTAGTGTCATGTGTGTTCTCATTGTGTTTTTGTATTTGTGTATATACAGTAAGACTGTGGAGTTTCTATGTACCTCAGCTTGCGGAAAAGCTACTTGTGATAAACTTTGATTTATCATGTGGGTTTCTTATTTCCATCTGTGTTTTTGGTGCTTGTCGGTGTATTACTAAGGCACAACACAGATTTTAGTACTTCAGTAGTTTGGAATATTAACATTATATCAGTTCATGAAATATTGATACTTACTGTAAATTTAAGTTCAGTGGAAACCACATCTGCCAGTTTTTTTTTTTTTTACAGTGCAACAAAACATAAGTTATATTTTGGGGAAAGTTCACCCGAAAATGAAAAATTAGGCATCATTAATTAGGTTGACAAAATAAAGAATACAAAGCAGACCATTACTCACCTGTCTGCATTCGGCAAAACCCGTCCACATACAGTAATAATCATCCCATCCTGTAGTCCTCCCTTAATCATACAACTGAATGGGGCAAGCTGTGTGAAAGAAATTCATACCAGACATCCCATAAAATGAGTGCTTGTTCATCCTCAAATTTATTTCCAATCATTTTATTCTGCCATTATTAATGAAAATGGTAACAATTCCAGAGTGTTTTGCAGAATGTATTGCAGAATGTAACAAAAGAAGCGGGGCCCAGATGGGTTGGGGGGAAGAGACAGGGGGGCAAAACTTAAGTCATTCACACACTGGATGAAAAGAGCTGTGCCATGTCTTTAAAATTCAAAAACAATGTTTTCTATGGGTCTACGCACCTGTTCAAAATCCACTCAAGTATGTTTTAAATTAAGTTGCATTATATTTGTCACAAATTGTTGTTAAAAAGAAAAATAAATTGTATACTATTTGACTACAAATGTGAGACAGTTTATTTTACAGCCTATTAAGTAATGTAAACTGGGAACGCGCATCGCAGAGCTGGACAAAGCTAGCATTTGTATTTAAAAGTATAATATTCATTTTAAAAGTTTTTTTTTTTTCTTCTGAAAATGACTGATTGTTTTGCTAGAGATGCTATAGATTACTCTTATTTGTCAGCGTTGAGCCCAATTCACTTGCCTTAGATGGAGAAAAATCCTGGAATGTTTTCCTCCAAAACCTTAATTTCAACTAAAGAAAGGAAGACCTATACATCTTAGATGGCTTGGGGGTGTGTAAATAATCAGGAATATTTTGGGTGAACTATTCCTTAAGGAGAACAACCTGGCTGTATGTGGCATCCAGAACATGAAGGAACAGGTTGGCAGGTCTGCTTTATCTTGAAGTTATTGGAAATGGGCTGATGGGTCTATTCATATTGTGATTAAGAGAAATGATCACTTGCACAGTGAAATTTCAAGTATTATCAATGCCTCAACGAATTCTAGACAAAATATGTGCACTGTCACGGTGCACACACGAGGGAGAAACGGGAACACGCAGACGAGGACTTAAACTCAAATAATATTATTTTAATGTAGACAAGGCAGGACATGGCAGGACAAGGCAAGGCTTACAGACAAGATACACCGGGGAAGTAACGAGTAGACCAGACCAAATCAAACTGAACAGACATGACTATAAATACACAGGTAAATCATAGATAATTAGAAAAACAGGGCTGGACAAGGATTAACTAATAATCACATCTGACGAGGACAGGAAACAATCCAAAAAAGGAAACATGAGGTAGGAACAGATGACACACACAACAGAACCCTGACATAACTCCCCCCTCCCGGAAGGCGTGTCCCACGCCGTAACAGTTCCACCGGGGAGGGGGGGTGGGCGCTCTGGAGGCCCCTCGGGACAAACACGGACAGGAACACAGGACTGGGACCTCCAGAGTGGAACAGACAGACAAAGGAGGCCATGGCGGAGCTGGGAGCTCAGGAGGCCATGGCGGTGCAGGGAGCTCAGGAGGCCATGGCATAGCTAGGGGCTCAGGAGGCCATGGCAGTGCAGGGAGCTCAGGAGGCCATGGCAGGTGGTCCTTGTGGCCGTGGCCTCCGTCCCCTCAGCCCGGCCCCTACAGCCGGAACCCTTTCTACCCCCCCAAAAAAAATTCCCTGGGGAAGTCAGGGGGTATCAGGAGCCCTCCGGGGCTAGACACACAGAACAGTACAAAACAAGACAGGAATGCCCTCCAGGGCCAGACAGACAGGACAGGACAGCCCACAGGAACCAGAACCCCTCCTGGGGTGGCTTGGAAGCTGAGGCTTCCTCTGGGCATGACATGACATCAGGGGCCCTCACAGGGTCCCTCAGCAACCGCTTCCACCTCCACGACAAGGGGGCAGGCGGCTAGAATGGCCTCCATAGCCACAATAAGAGGAGCCGCCTGCCCCAGACGAGTCTCCGTGGACAAGACAGGTTCTTTAAAATGTTCCTGTGGGCACAACAAAACAAACACACGGCACTCCTGGCCGTGACATGTGGACTATATCCACGGGGCTAGGGATAGCGGCGGCCAGCGGGCATGAGTCAGCGCCAATCCGGTGGGCTTGAGTCAGCGGCGATCCGGCGGGCATGAGTCAGCGGCGATCGGGCGGGCTTTGAGTCAGCGGCGATCCGGCGGGCATTGAGTCAGAGGCGGGCCGGCGGGCATTGAGTCAGAGGCGGGCCGGCGGGCATTGAGTCAGAGGCGGGCCGGTGGCATGATCTCCCGCGAATGGCGCGCCTGGGGGAGCGGCAACCCGGGAACTAGGCAACCAGCTGGCGGGCTTAGGAGAGCCACCGCCGGCGGCGGATATCTCCCGCGATCGGCGGGCATGAGGGCTCGCGGCCAGTGGACTCGCGGCGATCCCGCCGAACTCCCACGCCATCCTGCAGTGGGCTTTGGCGGGAGGACGAGTGGCGACTTCCTTGCCACGGGACAGACAAACAGGAACAAATAAAAACTTTCAAAAAACGAGCAAAAAACGGGGTGAAGGGGCGCCGCTTACGGTTGGGTCTGGTCTTCTGTCACGGTGCACACACGAGGGAGAAACATGAACATGCAGACGAGGACTTAAACTCAAATAATAGTCTTTTAATGTAGACAAGGCAGGATATGGCAGGACAAGGCAAGGCTTAAAGACAAGATACACCGGGGAAGTAACGAGTAGACCAGACCAAATCAAACTGAACAGACAGGACTATAAATACACAGCTAAATCATAGATAATTAGACAAACAGGGCTGGACAAGGATTAACTAATAATCACATCTGACGAGGACAGGAAACAAACCAAATAAGGAAACATGAGGTAGGAACAGATGACACACACAACAGAACCCTGACATGCACTGATTAAAGGTTCTGAATTTCATTAAAATACATTTTTATATTAAAAAGACAATACACTGTATGTCAAATGCCAGATATATTAAATATTATTTTAAGCCTACAGCTAGGGTGGGCAGTTTCTGCGCTACTAGTGTCATCTAGTGGAACTATAAAAATAAAGCATGTTTTCAAACAACCATTGCAAACGTCCCTTTCACGCGTTACGCCTCCCCAACTCAAACACCACATACAGCTCTCACGGGACTATAAAAGTGAAGGCATGTCTCAACAGGAAAAAGTAGGCTACTTTCAATAAAAGGTTCAACATATTAGGACTTTCAAGAAATGGTCCAACAAAAAAGGAATACTTCAGTACTTCCAAGTGTAGCTTACCTGTGGAGAAGAAACTCAACAAATTTGTTGTATCGAGTGAAACCCAAACATTCCATCAAATGTCTCCATCTTGTTAAAACACTGACTATGTTAAGCCTTGTTTTACCCAATGTTCTGCCTCTGTGTATTTTGGAAAGTCTTTCAATTTTGGCTTGTAGGCCTACTTCTGTAATGGAATCTGAATTTCATCATTCCATTCCAGTTTCAAGTCTGCAGCGAATGAATATGCATGTAATGCCCAGCATACGTGTACTTATACTTTAAACATTAATTCCTGATTTCATGTATATAATCCATAGACTGTAAAAAACATGGACGTAGTGTCCGTGACGTCACTCGTAGGTTTCTGAAGAGCATTTTTGAAGCCTAAAGTGGGCGGAGCCGCCCGCCGCCATCTTGGCAGAGCGTCACCGTGCATCACTCCCGGATAATCGAAAATGGACAAAAAGGCAGGACGTGGGTGAAGCTGAGGTACTAAAACCACACCCGCCTATAGACTTGAGGTGTGTTCGACTTGAAGCAGCACTGCACAGAATGATCTGTGTATGACATCAAAGTACCGCGAGAGCTATTCGAAAACATAAGGATCCATTTGCTCTCTTATCGCTCTCGCGGTACTGTGATGTCATACACAGATCATTCTGCGCAGCACTGCTTCAAGTCGAACACACCTTTGGTCGGCATTGCTGGGAATGCCCACAAAAACGTCATATCCGTTTATGCTGTGGGGGAAAACAAACCATTCGTATTAATGCGCGGAGACCTTGTTTGACGCTTGATCTTTACTTTTTGTTATGATTTCGATTGATTTTTGCTTGATGCAATGCCGAAAAGTTGCTTTGGTCGTACCTCTAATAAGTAAAAAAAAAATTTAATCCATTGAAGATTTATATACTGCCGAATAAACAGACGGAGTTGCCCGGGTACAAAAATCAGGGCCCGTATTTATCAGCTTCTCAAATCCATTTTAGTTTAGTGCTGAATTCTGAAATTTACTCCTACTTTCAAACTTAAGTATAAAAGCAAGTTATCAAATTTCTTAAAGCTAAGAATCACTCTTACTCTCCCAGTTATTTAAACAGCTGGAGAGGTCTCTCAAGTGGTAAGAGTTGCCAGCAGGGGCTTGTGATGGCGCTGAAGAGACAGAGACGTGCGCGAATCTTTCAGGAGAGGAGGAATGTCTTTTGTTTGGCGACGAGCAGTTAATCAAACAAGTTACACTCCTCAGTTATCAAAACGAGCAAAGAACTTTACTTACCAAACAACATCATAACTGACTTAGTCTAGCGCGAGTATTATGCGATCTACACTGTATGATGAATAAATCTCTTACCCCTTATACACTGACGCGTCTGCAGCGCGTTACAGCTCCACAGATACCGGAGCTTGACGTGCTGTGGCAAGTTTCTGAATGCTCTCCACCGCATCAAAAGTAGGCACCTGCTATTTTTGACAGATAATAATAATAATAATGTCTGCTGCGTCAAAGGCATCAGCAACAGTGATACACTTTACTACGTCTATCGGGACCCTAAATTAAGTTGTGATATGCTTCGTTTCCTTGCCATAAGTTCTCTTGAAAAGTCTTTAAAATGTGTGTTGAAAAACTCCTTTAATTTAACCATTCAATGTAAATTTATCTGAGAATATTAAGGAAATCTAAGTGATTATCCATGCATATGTCGTATACGTTTGTGCCGCAAAGTGTCGTAATCATCTCTAAGACTGACACTTAAGATTTAGTCCTACACTTCGTTAGTACACTGAGATGATTGATAATAACTTTTAATGAGCTTTGCGCCAAGAATTTTTTTCCACTTAAGTCAATACTTAGCAGTGTTCTTGAGAGTAATTCTTAGAGGCTTGATAAATACGGGCCCAGAACTCCAACAGCAGTTACGGATATACAATGTATGAAACATATCAAGCTTAATATTCATATTTATATGCACTCCAGATAGGCTAGACCAGGGGTTCCCAACCGGGGGGTCGCGGCCCACTAGGGGGCCTCAGTGATGTTCCAGGGGGGCCGCGAGGCATCTTAAAATTAATTTAAATATTATTCTATAATTGTTTAATTTCATTATTAATGTGTTAAATTAAAATGATCAAAGCACGGCCTCTCTCGTGTTCTGTGATTGATTGCTTCGGACTAGGCGCAGCAAGCCTCAGCATACTGTTAAAAACAGACTGAACATCGGCTCAAAACTTCCAACCCTGCATGAAGCAAACCGTTGCACTAATGTAATGGTAAAGACGATTAGAGTAATAATAACGAACTTGCGCGTGCCTAATGTATGACACTCCTGTATATCAGAGTCGTACACTAGGCACGCATTATTGATTCACAAACTATGTGCGCTCTCGGAGCTTTGATCCCTATCGTATTTTTTCGTTAAATTTCAATATATTTGCATAGTTGTCCAAATTAATGTCCTGTGAGTGTTTTATAATGGATGTTCACCCATAGAGGCTCAGTGGTGTTTATGCACATATGAGCATCATACGTGCCCTGACAGAGTAACTGTTCACTGATCCCATCTTCGTCGAACCACCTTCAGATCGATGCGTTTCAACAGATTTAGAATGTATTTGCTGTATATTTCATTTGTATGTTTATTTTTTTAATGGATACAAACAGTAGATATTCAGTCAGTCCAGTTTAAAGGGACAGGTTTAGTGAGTGGTCTTTTGGCATCTGTTGTCCTGTTTGGTTTGGCAGGTTCACTTATTTAAGAAAAAGTTTTCTGAAGTTGTAAAGTATGTCTGAAGTAAAGAATTCAGGAGCTTTAAATCTGTATATGTATATATATATATATATATATTACTTTAAAAAGTTAGAATTGAGCAGAGGGTTTTCTTTCAAGTTATAAAGTATAGCTTTAATTTAAAGTTTGTTTGAATTTTGATTTTTTTTTAATAACATGCAGTGGAAGAATAATAAGGTAAAACAAATGTTTTGGTTAATAAAAAAAGTTTACAATTAAACACTGTTTTCTTTGCTGCGGAAGTACAGTATAAGAGGAAATGTCAGGCATAGAGGGGCCTTGCAAAATTGACCGGAGAAGAAGGTGGGCCCCGGAGTAAAAAAGGTTGGGAACCCCTGGGCAAGACTACTTACCCTTCAGTGACCTGTCATTATGTCCCACCTACACGTTCTGATGGGGCTTTACAGTAGCCTCCTTCACATCAAATAAATGTCACTCCCTGATATTTTGTGATGTAAATGTCATAATCTATTAAGACATTTATTTCATATTATTATACACAATCCCTTACAAAAATTAACAATGGTATTACTATGGTAAAAGTAGGCTATTTGTAGGCTAACCATGTTTTTGGGGCGTTTTTATTACCAGTTGTAGCCTATAACCACAGTTTTACTACAAATACCATGGTTAAACTCAGTGGTGGACGAAGTACACAAATCAAGTACTTGAGTAAAAGTACAGATACGTATAATAAAATATTACTCCAGTAAAAGTAAAAGTACTGTTTTTTCAATTTTACTAAAAGTACTAGATTTTTTATGTACTTAAGTAAAAAAGTGCTGATAGATTTATTTTCCAATTTTATATAGACTACTTTATTTAATTTTATATTAGCACATATTTTTATAATCCTACTGCCCAAAATACCTGGGATTTTCCCAAAATAACCACTATATGGAGTCAAGATATATATTTTGTTGTTGATATGGACTACGTTGATGAGAGTGATGTAGTAATGTTCACTGTGAAGCTTACACTGAGATAAGAAAGTGTTTTAAAACTTGTTTTGCAGAACGTCAGTTATATATGACATGAGAATTAGGCCTGAAGTTAGGAAGAACATTTTAAGGAAAATATAATTATATTTTCATGATGTTTTTCTTCTCAAACCTTGTCTGTGGTGTAAAACACTCCTGTCCAAATGCCCCCAGAGGGCATCACTTCCCACTTTGATAATTACTGTAGTTATGTTCTGAACATCACATCCTTTCTTTTTACCTCAGATGTAATCTCTCTAGGTGGTTGAATAAAAATATTTGGACTTTATATCTAAACATTTCCTCAACTTAGCACCAGCAAGCTTGTTAGCTACACGGTTAGCATCAGGTAACAATATTTACTTATTTTCAGTATGGTTATGAATAAACATTCATATCTGTCTACTCGGCTAGTTGATCTAAACAATATAACAAATTATACTGTTGATAAACAATATAAAAACAGACATCACATAGGGCTAAATGCATAGCATTTTAATAAAACTGCTAACGTTACAGCAGCGGGGAATATGAACGTGCATGAGTTATTTTATTTAATCTGTGTTATTTTAATGTTTCGTTTTTTGACCTAAAACATAGACACTGACAATGATCTGTCTGCATTCAAGCATTTCAGTGGGCTTAAATAGATCACCCTTTACAGTAGATTTAGTTCACAAACAACTGACAGTTTTGAGCTAAATATGATTTTCAGTTACAATAATTAATCCTAAAATTCGACATTAGTAACTTACTTTTCGCAGCATCAGTCGCGCGCGCTCACAAGATCTCCCGGTTCTTTACTTGTGAGTTCAGTTCACTGAAGACTCGCTCTAAACGGATCATTTGAATCAGTGAGTTTTCGACTCGAGAACAGCTGCAATCGGATCATTCCAATTCGTGAATTAATCGTTTGTTGCGATTTGTGAACCGATTTAACAGGTTCATTGAAAAGAATCAGTTTGTTCATGAATCACACACCGCTTCTGCGTCTCGGAGCACGTGATGTATTATAAGGAGTAACGATATGTTTTATGAAATGTAGTGAAGTAAAAAGTACGATCTTATGCTTTGGAATGTAGTGAAGTAAAAGTAAAAGTTATTTAAAATAAAACTACTCCAGTAAAGTACAGATACTTGAAAAATTTCCTTAAGTACAGTAACGAATTACTTTTACTTCGTTACTGACCACCACTGGTTAAACTATGGTTAGTGTAGCAAAAAAACACAGTTTTTTTTTTTTTTTTTTTTTACCATGGTTTACCTATAGTAACCATGTTTTTTGGTTGTAACCACGGTTAATTTTCGTTAGGGATATTTTCATGTTATTTTATATCTTTTTATTTTACGGCGTGTATTTGTGAAAATGATTAGGCCATACGTTTAGCACACACCACATAATGCTGTGCATTTCAAGGCACTTCAGTAGACCTTTAATGTTACTGATGTTTTGTCAATGATTCTTTTTAATATATCAATAAAAAAGTCTTGATCACTTTATTCAAATTAAGCAAAACAAAACGACAAATGTTTACTTTCACAAGCCGTCACGGCTTGTAGTAAGCGGTCTCTTGCCTGGAGACTCAATCAGTTAACAAAAAGTGTCAGGAAAGACACCCCTGGCCATTCCTTTGGGTCCTTTGTCCAGTCACTGATACCGTACGGACAGTCCGAACCAATACAGTTCAGTTTTTTTGACGTATCTTGCTCTGTCGAGCAGCAGAAATTATTTTATGTACACCATTCTGTGTTAACACCATGCTTTTCCAATGAGGGGGAAAGGATCGTTTTCCCCCACGCCGACTCCGCCCACACAGCTATGACGTGACACTGACCAAGTCTATATATAGTGACAGCAGTGCTGCCGTGCAAAGATAAAATACCGTAACTTCGTTTTTGGTCTAAATTTAGTTATTGATAATTTTGGGACATTAATGACCTCCTTTATCATGTGTATAATTATCATGGAGAAAAGCCCCGGGGAAACCAAGGCAGAACACAGTATAACATCAGTTACCGCTCTTTGATTTTGTTTTGGAGCGCTCAAATTAAGTTATGGTGCTCTGCATTTGTTTGCATTCGTTCGTCAATTCTGTGCCAGACTGGAGTTATACGGTATTCTGCCTTTGTTTTACTGTCCATTAAAGTCTGCCGCGTTTAAATTACGGTGTGACTTGTGTTCTTTTATACATACATCTCTTGGCACTTCACAAACAAATTAGATAGATTGCGATCTAACAAACTGCTCCATATAACAAGGCACTGTAAACAAGCAACGACTAGATATAACTTGGCAACAATAATTAATCGTAAATAATTTTTAAAGTTTTTTTTTCTTTTTAAATAATGCAGATTGTTCACTCAGTGCAAGCTGTCAGTCTGGGGCTGCCCACTTCTGTACGTGAGGACTCAAATGCCGTGACTGTCACAGTCAGTTGTTGGAGTGCCCAGGTTAGCCACCAGAGGACACTCTCTTTGAGTCATAGTTTATGTGTTTTGGACTGCATTTCCCATCACCCTGTGCACTCATTGTTGGTTCATTACTGCCAGCTGTTTATCATTGACTCATTAGCCTCACTCTATAAAAAGCTTGTTCATTTAGTCTTTAGTTGGGTCAGTATTAGATTCTGTTCCTGTGTTGCTTTCTGTTTTGGCGCCTGTGGAGTATGGTTTTTGGACTGAAAATAAAACTGCAAACGGATCTTTTTGTGTGAGCATTCCGTGACAGAAAACTGATGCCATTTACAGATCCAGCAACTAGACTGAGCTGTCGACTTGTGGACCATGGGCATTCGAGTTCTCCCTCCTGCTTTGAAGGAGCGGAAAGCTCGGCTTGGGATGTTGGCGGATCTTTGGCAACAGGGGATGCAAGTGGGTGGACTGGCACAGACTTTTTGGACATTGGCGGTAGGATTGGAACTTTGTAATTCTGAGCTCAGCAAAATTGCCTCCTTTTGAGATGGAGGGGCTTAAAACTCTTGACTTTTGGAGTTTCATTAACTATCTCACATGGACCTGGCCCACCATCCCTCCCCCTGATCCACCTCCGTTCCGCCTCCCTCCTGAACTTTCTTGACTTTTTATGGAGCGTCTGGAAGCCGCTCTTTAGAGGGAGGGTAATGTCACAGTCAGTTGTTGGAGTGCCCAGCTTAGCCACCAGAGGACACTCTCTTTGAGTCATTGTGTTTTGGACTGCATTTCCCATCACCCTTTGCACTCATTATTGGTTCATTACTGCCAGCTGTTTATCATCGACTCATTAGCCTCACTCTATAAATAGCTTGTTCATTTTGTCTTTAGTTGCGTCAGTATTAGATTCTGTTCCTGTGTTGCTTTCTTTGTTTTCTGTTTTGGCTCCTGTGGTTGATTTTTGGACTGAAAATAAAACTGCAAATGGATCTTTTTGTGTGAGCATTCCGTGACCGAGACAGCGTATCACATTTAAAAAAAAACGTTTGCAATTAAATCCTTTTCTTGTAAAATCCATTGCAATGATTGTCATCTGCGACTTTTATTTCACAATCATTTTGAGCACTATACAAGTCAAGTCGTTCTTATAGGTTAAGCTATTTTAATTCAGTTTGATGTAAAAACAGTAGGCTACGTATGTCTTGCATCCTATAATGTTAGCGACCATTGCAAATGAATTGGTTGCAAAACAGTATCCACTCACGTTTAACTTTTTGTCTGGTTGTTACGGTCAGAAAAAAAAAACTGAATCCCATTACTAGATGTTAGCCTAGCCAATGATCACTAGATTGTATACAGATGTTACTATAATGATTCCGTAAGTGGTGATCAGCACCCAAATATTGTATATAATGTGGAAGTTACTGCCTTTTGCCTTGGTGTGACATCTCACTTTTTGCAGACCATGCAAAGGCAGAGTACAATATAGTGGTTAAAAATTAAGTTTGAGAATTTTCATTAAAACATCTAATTGCCTGATTTCCAGTGTCCTACCTATAATTAATTTTTCTGTACAAATAAAAAATCTTTAAAGCCAGTTTTCTAAGTTTCACACTCTGCAGCAGAGTGGCAATTCACCTGTCACTCAAGTGGCCACGCCCTTAATTATGCAGAAATTTAAGGCTTAATATAACTTAAAAGGATGAGTTATAAAAAAAAAAATCACCCCCTCACAGTTGTCATGAAGGGCAAAATTAGCTATATAGACCAAAATCATTTTTTGAACCAGGCTGTAAACATGTTTTTTTTTCTGCTGTAAAGTTGGGCATTTTAACATGGGGAGTCTATAGGACTGACACCCTTTTGCGGCCAGTTGACGAATGACAGTTTAAGTCACTTCTGTGTTGGTTTCACAAGAGAGACCGGAAGGTTGCCGCTTGATGAAAGGTGTGCAGTGCTCTCAAGTTATAGCAAAAGTTTGGAGTGAGATTAGGGGAGGAGTCACTCAAAGGGGAGGAGCAACTCAAATATTTGCAGCACCCAAGTTTTTGCAAGCAGTTCAATTTTACCTATTGTTCATAATTGACCAGCACAAATAGAAATTATAACATCTGGTAAATCTGATGAGACAAATTCATTCTAATAAATTAAAAATATTTATGTATTTAAAAATACAAATGTATCAAAAATAAAAAGAAACCTTGCCCCAAACAAGCCAACTGAACAGCAGTACTCAATGTACATACTGTACACATACAGTAGGATTACAGTACTTACCCTGAGCATGTATGTCAAGCTGTGTGTGTGTGTGTGTGTGAGCGAGAGAGAGAGAGAGACAGAGACAGACAGAGAGAATACACATTTCAGCTTTTTTTTTTTTCTGTTGTAAATGTTTGTTGCACATTTTGATGCCTTGATGACAGGGGTAGAGGACTCCCACATAAAGCACTGTCATGATAGATAATAGCGTTCCATCCAGAGCCAAACTGTTTCTAGTTTTGTTATTGTTCAAACCCACGATGGAAAACACACTGCATCTGAATTTGTGTCACAGTGCTTTATATGGGAGCCCCCTACCCCTGTCATCAAGGCATCAAGATGTGCAACAAACACAACAGGAAAAAAGAAACCAAAAAATAACAATAAGCTGAAATGTGTCTCTCTCTCTCTCTCTCTCTCTCTCTCTCTCTCTCTCTCTCTCTCACACTCACTCACACACACACAGCTTGACATACATGTTCAGGACAAGTTCTGTATGTATACTTTTTTAAATATATAAAACAATTTATTTTATTTGGATGAATTTGTCTGTCTTTTATCAGATTTACCAACTGTTATAACATCTCTAGTACTTTCCTTTCAGGAAGCCAAAGCTAAGTTAAAGCTTCTGGTTGCAAAGCAGTTGGAGACTTTTTTTTGACTGCATCAATAATACTTAGCACGGATTTGGATATGTGACACCCTAAAGTATGTGCACATTTTGGGTATTGTGATTTTGGAAGAAAAAGTTTATTTTCCATATACTGTTTTGCATTTTACATATATTTTATGTCAAATGTATTGGGAAGCTGAAAAATGTCAAGTGAAAATCATTGTCTACTGATGAGTGAGATCGGGACTCTTATTTTGAAAATGAGCTGAGGACTCGTACAGAGGAGCAGTGTTGCACTTGCGCCGCGCTCTCACAATTGCTGGGGATTATGTGCGACACAGACACGCTTGCTCCTGTCTCCTCAATTTTTCCTGTTTTTACAAGACTTTCTGATCTGTCAACACGGCCCTCTGTGCGGGGTGTGTAACAGCTACATACCCCCGACATCAGATCTCACTATCTTTTCACAGGCAAGTGATTTCGTCCAGGAATCTTAAAATCGAGAAAAAAAAAAAAAAAAAAAATGAAGGGTTTACCTACCGCATTCATCGGACTTTCTCTTCCAACTTACACTTCATGTGCGCGCGCATCCATGTTGCTTAGTAACCAACGCGCTTGCGGCAGAACCGCTTAATTTAAACAGAAACAACATCCTAATTTCTGATTGGCTGGTAGGTGGCATTTAACTCTGTATAACTCGAGACAGCTATGAACTCGGCAGAGAACTTACCTCTGTATTCTCTCGTCTATTAATTGAATATATAGCGGGACAAGTTATTCCTTCTCAGCGTGAGAAATACAAGGTGTGGCATGAGAGCATTTGAACTGGTTGAAATGTGTGTGTCTCAGGTGAATGCGTGAGACTTGAGAGCCCCTGGGTGTGTTCGACTTCATGCAGCGCCGTGCAGACCGATCGGCGGCTGACTTGAAGCAGTGCATGCCGGTTAGAACATTTGTCCTACTTGAACCGGCACCGACGCCACGTCACTGTAACGTGTGGCATCAAAGTACCGCGATAACGTTTTGAGAGCAGCCGGCTCACTCAGCTGGCACAACTTTTTCAGAGCCACTGCAGGAGTGCTGATGACAACACAGCTGTTTCTGACGTGTGTTTCTAACATCTTCAATTCCAATACTGCTCACAAATCAGACGGATATTGATGTTAATTGCTCTCTTTGCTCTTTGCACTTGGAAACTGTACCCCACATCTTCTGGCACTGTAGTTATGTTAAAAAATATATGGTATGACGTCTCGGTGTTTATCACAGAAAAGGTACTCTTTAATTTTATTTTGCATTTTGAAAATGTAGTTTTTTGATATTTTAATCAAGATAGTGGGAATAACAAAGCTTTTGTTTTGTTATTAGTTAAGTTTCACATTCATAAGTGTACATTTTCTAACAGAAAGCCCTGTTTCACAGTATTTTATAAAGAATTGGAAAGCTATTTTTGTAGTATTCAAAGTAGCACTAATAGAAAGGCAATCAAAACTGTCCGTTTGTGTTCTGTCTTCAAAATATTTGAGTAATGTAAAGGTCATGCATGTTTTTGATTGTATTTTTACTTTCATTTTATTTATTTATTTATTTTCTCCTTTATTTCCCTGGCTTTATATTGTCTGTTGTATTATTCTGTATACAGTATGTTGTTTAAGACGTGATAAAAAAAATAAAAAAAATATTTGCTCACAAATCTTATTTTACTTGGAAAATATCACATTCATGTGAAAAATGGACTAAAGCTAAGCCAAACTTTGAACATTTTATAAAAGAGATTAAACAATATGGTACTACATTAGATAAAATTAAGAACAAAAAAGCAAGAATGCCCTATGAAGCTTTTTGTTACTTTAAATTGTTGTGATTTTACCCCTGGCATGAATTGTTTCACTTTACATATTCTTATGAATGTTTATTTGTTTTGGTACTTGTTGTGAGTTGTATATGCTTGTACAAACCTTTGTATAATTTTTGCATAATAAAAAAAATACTGCTCACAAATCTGTTTTTAGAACAGTAAAAGCTTTTTTACTGTATAGTTGCAATGTTATATTGAGTCACACTTAATAAAAAAACACTGATAAAAACAAATATACCCCCACTTTATTGGTATTTAAATAGTATATGATTATGTTGAACTTTATTCTTGAACAGATGGCCCTGTATTAAGCAGTATATAAAAAGTGTTTCTGTTGCTCATGAAAACATTTCTGAAACGTCTGTGCATTTGTCAAATATTGCTTGTTATTCACTTCAACTGTCATGAGAGTATGCAAACACCGTGAGAGCATCACTACCGGAAGCAGAAAGTGTCCGACTTCACGTCTCCGCTTTCAATTCCGCCCCCGACTGCAAGTGGCTCTCACCGATAGGTCTGTGCAGCGCGGTGGCGGCGCAAGGGCGGGGCTTTATAGCCCCATCTAAAACTTGCTTAGCCCCGGCACACTTTCTCACTATAGAGAAAGTGAAAGTAAAAATAACTGATGGCTAACGCTGCACTAACGGCGCATATTCTCTCTGAGACAACGAGAGACGAAGCTACTCTAACATATGCTGATAACTGTATATAACTGTCTTAAATTATTCCCTTAATATTTCTCTATTGGCTCGTATAGTGAAAAACATTAGAAGAAACGTATTTCGCATTAAACAGGTTGTTTAATATCTTAGACAAATTTCAGTCCGGTTTTAGAGTAGGTCACAGCACTGAGTCTGCACTTTTAAGAGTTGTTAATGACCTCCGTATAATCAGAGATGCAGGTAACGTGGCAGCTCTGATTTTATTGGACTTAAGTGCAGCTTTTGACACAATAGACCACGTGATTCGGTTATCCCATTTAATTGTAATTAGTGGGACGGTTTTAGAGTGGTTTAAGTCTTATTTGTCACATAGATCATCCTCTGTAAAGTATGGTAACTTTGTTTCAACGACAGTGCCTGTTACTTGTGGTGTACCCCAGGGTTCTGTTATTGGCCCTATTTTATTTTCATTGTATATGTTGCCCCTCGGCTCAATTTTTAAAAAGTATGGCATGTCGTACCATTTGTATGCGGATGATACACAGATCTATTTACTTATGAGAGTGGGAGAGAATAATGGTTCGAATTTGCTTTTTGCATGTCTAAAGGAGGTTAAGAGCTGGATGACTCAAAATCTGCTTCAGTTGAACCAGAGTAAAACTGAGATTGTTTTTTTTGGCCCTGCCAGAGGTTGTTTAGATATGTCCACATATTTGGGTTCATGGTCCGATTATTGCCATGACCAAATAAGGAACTTAGGTGTGGCACAAGCCACAATCTACAAGCAGATTAATGCTGTAGTAAAGAGTTGTTTTTTCCAGATTAGGTCTATTGCTCGACTAAAGCCTATTATGTCAAGAAAAGACTTAGAGAAGGTTATTAATGCCTTTGTTTTGTCTCGTCTGGACTATTGCAATGTGTTGTATGTGGAGTCCTGCCAGACCACTATTTCACACTTGCAATTAGTTCAGAATGCAGCAGCTAGGCTGCTAGTGGGTGCGAATAAAAGTCATCATATCTCTCCCATTTTAGCTTCTCACAAGTGGCTACCAGTGAATTATAGGATAAAATATTAAACTCCTTTATATGTTTTTAAAGCAGTGCATGGGATGGCCCCTGCTTACGTGTCTGAGCTCATTGCTGTTCATCAAGCACCTAGGTCTCTAAGATCCAATAATAAGTTATTGCTTATTGTCCCTCGTACTCATTTAAAGTTAAAAGGGGATCAGGCCTTTGCTGTTGCAGGGCCGAAGCTCTGGAATAGTCTTCCTCAGGTTCTTAGAGAGGTCTCATCTTTAAATGCTTTTAAAGTTGAAGTCAAAAACTACTTCTTGTCCTTAGCCTTTGAGAGGGTGGGCTAGTCTTTGCTGTTTAGCAGCAAGTTGTGTTTTAATGAGTGTTTCTTGATTGTACAGCACTTTGGTCTGCAGGTGCAGTTGTAAAGTGCTCTATAAATAAAGTGAAATGAAATGAAAATGTATAATTTAAGTCACTTACTGGGTTGATAAATGGCGGTTGCTGATTCAGAGCCATTTTGCCAGATCTTGCTCTCCACTCTTCAAGTTTTTCTTCAATCTTGAATTCAAAGCTGTCCACCACTTATAAAATGTCCAGTAACTTCAGTGCAGCTATAAATGACTGAAGCTTCACTAAAAGGTTTCAGTTTGTCTGTCTGAGTTAATGTTTAACCCCTGTGTTTTAAAGGTGCAGTAGGAGATCTCGGAAAATGCTAGTGATGTTATGTTCAACACGAAAGCTCCGAAGCTTAAGATTGAAGCACTGAATCGGAGCTTGATTCTTTTTGAGAAAAGCATGTGATCTATGATGTCCGAAGCTTCAATCGCCTGAAAACCACGTGACTGCTTCAGTATCTGATTCAAATGAAGCGAATCTCAGTGCTGTTTCTATGGAGCGAAGTTTGTGACAAAATTATACAAACAAATCCAGTGTTTTGCAAATAAACACAATCTGCTTTGCAAAGAAAAACTCGACTTTCAAACAAACACAAAGTGATTTGCAAATACAAAACTCTATTTGAGAGAAAATGCAGAGGTATGGACAAATATATATTATGTGTTACAACTGTGAGACTCATTTGCTTTTTTATGAGGAAACTTGGCTTGATTTTCTCACACGCGTGCGAGCAACTTTCTTTTCCAAAAACAGCAGATGGCGATGTCGGCCAATTTACGCTAGTCTCCCGAGGCCCGAAACACCTCTTTACCTTTTCAGACCAATATGAGTGGGGAACAGGTGAGTTTCTGTCTTACTATCTCTATAATTAACCATTTAGATGTTTTCACAAAGCGACCCTACTACAGTGTCAGTGAAATTCACATCAAGTGCTGTAAAGTTGTTAACATGATTGATTAGTTCAAAAATCAGTAGTGTGACATGGCTAAACATTTAACTAGGCAGTCTTTCCCTATAAAAACTGATCCATTCTCCATACCTTTTATCCTCTGTTGGATCGCGGGATATAGAGTATATACATATATATTGATACAATTGTTCAACATTCAAAACAATGCAGGGGTATAACAATATATTGTTATACTATAATGCAAATGTATAATGGATAGCAACAATATTGCGTAGAAAGCTTACACAATTTAATTTAGTATCAGATATAGTAATATCACCCAAGAGGTAATTAATTATTAATTTAAAAAATGAAAACAAATCACATTATTTAGTATAAAATCTAAATCTTTTTAAATTATGTAACTGTCACGTATACTTATGGAGCCAGGAACGAGGAGGCGAGGAGCTTCTTTCAAACATAAACTTTTAATAAACAACACACAGAGATCGCGGGTGACAAGTACACATACCCAATGACGTTAAAGGGGTGGTTGATTGCGATTTCACTTTTTTAACATTAGTTAGTAGTAGTAGTAGTAGTAGTAGCCCTTTATTGTCACTAGTCACAAGTACCAGCGAAATTACCCATCAACCTGTCCATACATACATACATACAATACAAGGGGGTAGACAGGACAGGAAGACAGGGAATTGAAGAAAAATACAGCATAACATAAGATGAGAGAGGAGAAAAAAAAATAACCCCCAGACTATGCTCCTTGGGGAGTACAGTGTGAGAACAGAAAAAACACCTCAGCAACAAAAGCACATAATCACAACATAGACACACGACTTTGCAACAGGGGAGGTAATCCAGCTCTGGCAAGCAGCCATCCATTTCCTGCAGCCATTTCCGGCGCTGGTCACAGACCCGCCTGTCAGGCTGGTGGTTCAAAGCGACGGAGGCGAGGGATCCGGGTTGGGGAGTTGAGTGCATATCTTTATATGTGTATGTATGTGTGTATGTGTGTGAATCTGTAATCAGCAGGTGTCTAATGGGGGAGGAACTCAAGAGCGTCTCACTTCAGTGCTCTTCCCAGGGTTGATTTTCCAGCAGCAGGCTTGGCCAAGGCCAGTGCTGGTTCAGGGGAGCCAAAAGATAAGATTGCAGTTGTTTAGTCTTGGGGCGAGTAACCGCATTCCAATTCCACGGCTACTCTCTTTGTCCAATTCTGATCTCCATGATCAAATTTCCTTTGCAAAGCCGTGAGCTTCTCCATGATAGAATCCATATTGCGGTTAATTAGTTAGTGTGTAATGTTGCTGTTTGAGCATAAACAATATCTGCAGACTTGCGGTGCTGAAAGTTCAATGCAAACGGAGATATTGTCTTTTAAAATTCTGGCAGTTTAATGCCTACAAAAACGACAGGTAAGGGACTACAACGAGTTACTTCCCGGGTCTGATACATCACGAACCCAGATAAACCCCGCCCCCGGGACACACGCAGCAAAGGGGGCGAGGCCATGCTGCTGCTTTAGAGAAGAGGAAGAGAAAACTAGGGGTGCACATAACAATCTATGAGTATGAATCGCGATTCTGCCTTCTAACGATTCTAATGGATTCTCAAGTTTCAAAATCATTAAAGCAACGGTTCTTAATACTGTTACTCTGTCGCCCTGCTCTGCATCTCTCTCTCTCTCTCTCTCTCTCTCTCTCTCTCTCTCACTCTCGCTCTCTCATTCAGATCGTCAAATAAGCTCCAACAAACTGTTCCAATTATAGACTTATTTTCACAAAGCAATGAGAAGCATTATAAATAGACACGCGTGCGGTTGCTGTGCTGTATTAAAGCTTTAATCAGGATAGAACCGTATATTAAAAGCTAACAGAAGCAGTAGCACTTACAAATAGCAGCGTATTTAAAAGTATGAGACAACAACAACCAAACATACCATTAAGAGCCGTGCTTGCACAGGTTCTGCACGATCCTCTTCACTAATATCCTCTGGGTCTCAATCGGGCTCAAATTGATAAGCATTATAGACAACACCACTGTTTACAATTCAACCGGAGCGCATGCCGCTGAGGAGAGGGGCGGGACTTTCAGACGTGCAGTCGAGGTGGTTTAGCCAATCACAACACACTGAGCCAGCTAACCAATCTCAGCCCATCGAGGGAGGGGCTTCATAAACCAGGAAATAAATCGAGGCGTTTGTCAGAGAAGGGACAGAGAGGTGTGGAATAAATGTAAATTATGTGAAAAATAATGCGTTTTTTAAAAAAACAAGCATGAACACATGCTAGACTGTACCCCATAAATACAATCAAGCCTAGAAAACAAACAGTCAACCACCCCTTTAAGACTGGACACAGAGGCAGGGAAACACAGGGCTTTTAAAGGGGAGACTAAACTAGATAATTAATAACACAGGACTGGGGACTAATTAACTAATGATGAGGAAACGAGGACAGGAACAGGAACTAACCAAATATGGGCACGAGAGGAGGGGAAACACAAGACACAGAGAGACACAGTCTGACATTACTCCCCCCTCCCGAACGGTGCGTCCCGCACCGTACACCATCCAACGGGGAGGGGGGGTGGGCGCTCTGGAGGCCTCAAGGGACACGGAGACCGGACAGGAGGCCTCCAGGGTGGCGCCCGTTCCGGAACCCATGGCGGAGCGGGGAGCTTGGGCGGCCATGGTGGGTCAGGGGGCTTGGGACGCCATGGCAGTGCAGAGCGCTTGGGTGGCCATGGCGGATCCGGGGAGTCGGGAGGCCATGGCGGATCAGGGGATTCGGGACTCCATGGCAGTGCAGAGCGCTTGGGCGGCCATGGCGGATCCGGGGATTCTGTGGCCTTGGCCCTTGGCCTGGCCACAACGGCCATGGCTATATGGCCCCCCCAAAAAAAAAATTCTTGGGGAAGTTCCCCTCTGGGAGCAGATCAGGAGGAGCGGAATCTCTGGGGCGCTCTGGAAGCGCGGACACTTGGGGGCGCTCGGCAGGCGCGGACACTTGAGGGCGCTCGGCAGGCGCGGACTCTCTTGGGCGCTCTGGCAGCGCGAACTCTTGGGGGCGCTCTAGCAGCACGGAGCTGGACGGGACCAGCGGGAACGAAGGAGAGCTGGACGGGACCAGCGGAGACACAGGAAGGAGCTTGCAAGGAGCGGGCACAGGATGGTGCTGTCTTGGATCAGGCACAGGAGGGCGCTCTCTCGGAGCAGCCACAGGAGGGCGCTGTCTTGGAGCAGGCACAGGAGGGCGCTCTAGGCTCGAGTTGGTCGCGAACAGCGGCCGACTTGGGAGAGCCACGGGCGGCTCTGGGCTGAGGACAGGGGCAGAGAACTCCGGGGGCAGAGCCTCATCCATGAGCCCCAATTGAGGAATCGGCGGAACCTTCATCGCCCCGGGCGGAATCATCATCGTCGCTGGTGGCGGAATCATCATCGTCGCTGGCGGCAGAGCTATCCTCGCCGCGGGCGGGTGCCGGCTCATGATCCCTGGACCTCCCATGCGGGGAACCAATATCAGCCTCCTCCTCATCGGTTTTTTGGGTCCAGTCTTCTGTCACGGTATACTTATGGAGCCAGGAACGAGGAGGCGAGGAGCTTCTTTCAAACATAAACTTTTAATAAACAACACACAGAGATCGCGGGAGACAAGTACACATACCCAATGACGTTAAGACTGGACACAGAGGCAGGGAAACAGGGCTTTTAAAGGGGAGACTAAACTAGATAATTAATAACACAGGGCTGGGGACTAATTAACTAATGATGAGGAAACGAGGACAGGAACAGGAACTAACCAAATATGGGCACGAGAGGAGGGGAAACACAAGACACAGAGAGACACAGACTGACAGTAACACTGTGCAATCATTTGTGTCTAAAATAATTACATATTTTTTAGCTAAGCAAAATGATGAATATTTCTCTTCTGGTGTCACTCTTGTCCTGTGAATTGGGGAGAAGGATCAAGTTCACGCTGATATAATACTAAATTCAGAATTTTAATAAACAGTGGTTTAATAAACAACGTGCTACACGGGTGAAGACACACTCTGGACAGTGAGGACTCTTCTAGGAGTGACTCAAATGATGAACGTTTGCATTTTAAAGAGCCACTAATATAACTCCTGACAGTAGCCTTTTATTCTTAACTTCATGAGTTAAAATGTTGCTCAGCCATAAATAAAAAGCTACATATTTTTAGTTGGATTTTTCCAAACAGGCTATTGTCAGACTAAAATCTGCCGGTATATTGGTTGAAATATGAAATATCTCCTTACAGGCCACTTTTAGTTTTAAATGTTATACAAGGCATGTATATTACTATTATATATATAAACATATATATGATAATAAACTATGATATCCCTTATTAAAATTAAAGTTAGTTTTACTATAGTAAAATTGTGGTAACCATGTTTTTTTGCAGGTTACCATTTCTATATAGGCAGCTTTACTACAAATACCATGGTATTTATTTAGTAAAACCATGGTTAATTTTCATAAGGGATATTATTGTTTAGATTATATTTTGGTACATTTATATAGCTGAATCACAATAAAGCTCACCTGAACTCAGTACCGTGGCCGCTCCCTATACGCAGCGTACGCAGTTTGCATAGGGCACTAAATCCCAGGGGGGCACCATCCCAGTTGCTCTCAAAAAAAACAAACGTGATGCGCCATTCCGCATCCGCTCCACTCGCACCTCATGTTTGCGGCTGAATGCAAATGATGGACACTAAGCCCGTGAAAAGACATGAGCAATCCGGCGCCAAGAAAAGAAAGAAAGAAAGAATTTAAAAAAAGATGAAAACGAAGCCCGTGCGTCACTTTCAGGTAGGCTACATTAATCCTGTGAAACATTTTTGTGTGTTGAGGTTAATAACGTGTTTTAATGTTGGTAATAATTTCACCACCACCAACCATCTATTCTCTCCGAGTTTCCATGTTCACTTGTGAAAAATAGCCATGGTTTAAAAAATATATTTTTTAAAATCATGGTTCTTGTAGCCATGGTAACCACAAATTAACCATGGTTTTGTTACTTCAAATAATAATATACAAAGAAGTATTAAGATAATATTTTTTGTGGTCATAAAAACAAACCTAAGCCAACAACAGCCTTTAAAATGACTTAAAATGTATTGTATAAAAACAATGAGGCAACCCTGCTGAAAAAAAAAACAATTCATAGCTTTCAGTCACGTGACCGGCTCGAAGACTTTGTAAAGGATTTTGACCCTTTTTACATTGTTTAATTTAGTTCTTTGGTTTAAGCTTTATTTTAGCTTTAGGGAATCTTACGATCTGATATTGATATGATCAATTGATATTAATCAAATCGTCCAACTTATATCTTATCTAACAATCGTCCAGCGAGTTGTTAGATTTCAGTATATCTGAGAAATTCTGTTTATTCTCGTGGCCACGATATAATAATACAGAATTATTTAAATAACCTTATGACAGTTATGAGCATAGGTAACGTAATCTGGGCAAAGTTTGATTTAAATAATTACACAACAGAACACAGAACATTTCTCTATAAATCAAACAAGAGTTTATTTGCTATCTTACTAAAATACATGAACTAAGCTAAATAACATAAAACAAAATACATACACACAGGCAATGAATTGTTGCAATTGAGAATGATTAAAATATAGCACTGTTTTGCTATTTCCACACGATTTTACCCGTGTCGATCATCAAGAGGAGAACTCTATTATCCTTACTCTTAGAGATAAATACCACATGATTCAGCGGAATAGAGGTTGTTTGATACTTGCATACTAAGTTGAAATGATCTGTGTGGCTTGAGGGAATCCCGTGTGTCCTCGTCGCGTGACGTCACTCTGCGGATGCCCTTCGGTTGTTGGTTGGTTGGCTCTGGGTGCTGTTTGACGCTCTCGAGTTCCTTTCGCGTAGCTTCAGACTTTCAAGGGTTTCTTCAGAGATTTGACTAAGTGTTGGTTCAATGTTCAAACTCGGCCAGATGTTAAGGCTAGGAGCTCTTTGGAGCAGCTCCAAGTTTCAAGAAGCGCGCGATTTTCAAAACAGAGCAAGCAGAGAGCGAGAAGTCTGTGTCAGAGGGTATTAACCAGAGGCCTTCTGTCCAATCCCCAGAGGCTTCCACCAATTAGATTGTCCTTGTAGACGGAGCTCCGCCTACACGGCTCATTTTCCATGCAGTAAGTCCTCTCGCCTAGTTGCTTTAATCTCATGAGGAAAATATCTTAACATTCTGTATGCGTTGTAATCATACATTATTATAATAAAAGTTAACTTTCATTTACACCAACTTCTTGCCAACGAAATCAGCTTTCATTCAAACTCAAACACCATGTCTTTGGCATATACGATGTACATATAATAACTTTATCTACTCCGTGGTTAAGGCAAAGATTAAGCTATCTTAAATTCTGAATAATACCACCAAGCATATGAATTAAACACAGGAAAAAGTTATGTCACGGATTGAGAAGATATCATTGGTTACAATAACACAGAAAGCATAATTTCATAAAATACAACTTGAATATATATATTGTAAAATATATTGTATATATTTCTATAATAGCCCAGTAGCTATTATTAATTGTCTTTTGGAACACTTTATAAAAGTTTTGAGTCCTTTTAGCAAGGTCCAAGACCAGAAACGAGCTGTGGAATGTGGGTGAAATGGGAGGTCAGGAAGGAGAGCTGTCCAGGTCATGAGAATGTCACGTTTGTGGAGATCTGGTCTTTCTTAGCTCGGACGTCTGTCGTAAAACGTCTTTCTTGTTAATACCATCATTGAGTTACTGCTTAAGCGGTCAGGAGATATCATAAAGTTTGTCGCTGGGCCATTAGCAGATGTTTACCTCAAAGCTCTCCTATTTTTTTAGGGGTTTCCTTAAGATGATAACCCAAAAGCATGGCAGGAAATTGGCCAGCCAGTTGGGTGAGGTGCTGTTCGTCTGTCAATTTCATGACTTGCAGATAGTGAAGAAAATTTCTTTAAGCCTAATGAATTTGTGGTTGCACTTAGTGTGTGTGTGTGTCCTTCCTCTCCACAAAGGCATTACAACTTGGAGGGCAAAACATCTATAGAACTGCAGCACAAGCGTGTCAATTTTCCATCTGTTTCCCAGCAGCAAATATTTAGATCAAAACTGCGTAAAAATGGCTGGCGGTCAGTGGAGCAAAGCTTCGTTTTACCCTCCAAGTGGGCGTTCCTATAAGGGTGTGACGTCACGTGAAAACTATCAATAGAACCATCACAGAAAATTCTAATACCATCACAAATGAATCACAAATAAATCACAAACACCATTACAACATTTACAAACAATCAACTTTTAACCATTAAAACCATTAAAAAATGGTTTTCTGTAGTGTGTTTTGGGACATATTCCATTAGGATTTATTGGTTTTAACAAGCCACCAATAGAAGGTGACCAATAGAGACCAACAGGGTCCATTACAGTTTCCATTAAAACCAATACAAGTCCCATTATAACCAGTAAAACCATTACTGTCACAAACAGAGCCAGGAGAAACAGGTAAGTAGCAAAACAGAGGGTTTATTGACTGAATGCAAATGGAGAGGTGAGAGGAACAGGTGAGTGATTTGTAGTGAGATCCAATCCAATGTGACACGGCTGGGAACTGATCAGAGTCTCTTCCACAGGATATTCCAGATGCCCTCATGTGGCGACGGGAGCGACCACGGCCTCTGGGTGCGGGACAATCAGGATGGAATTCCTGCAACAACATGGGATCAAGGATATCGTCCCAGGCCACCCAGGATTGCTCTTCCGGTCCGTAGCCCTCACAGTCAACGAAATATACCAGCCGGTCGCCCCATCGCCGCAAGTCCATGATGTTGCGGACCTGGTATACTGACGGCTGGTCCAGAATTTCTGGAGGAGGAGGCTCACCCGGTTCGTGCTGATCTGGAGTGAGGGAAGAGCATGGTTTGAGCAGGGAAACGTGGAACGTGAGGTGAATTCGGTACCTGGGGGGTAGTTGGAGCTGGTATGTGACCTCGTTGATCTGCCTCTGGATCTTGAACGGACCAATATAGCGGGGACTCAGCTTCTTGCAGGGCAGGCGGAGTCGCAGATCTCAGGTGGATAACCACACCCGGTCTCCAGGGTGGTAGATGTGAGTTGGAGCGTGTCAAGCATCCGCAAAGTCCTTTTATCTCCTCACTGCCCGCTGGAGGTGGATGTGAGCTGAGTCCCACACTCTCTCGCTCGCTCAGAACCAGTGGTCTACAGCTGGAACCTCTGATGGCTCTCCCGTCCACGGGAAGAGCGGGGGTTGGTAGCCGAGTATGCACTGAAACGGGGTAAGGCCCGTGGTTGTCTGACGGAGGGAATTCTGTGCATACTCGGCCCACGGGAGGAAACGGCTCCAGCTGAACTGATCTTCCTGGCAGTATGCCCGGAGGTACCGTCCGAGTTCTTGGATCTTCCGCTTAGCCTGGCCGTTAGTCTGTGGATGATAACCGGAGGACAAGCTCACCGTGACTCCTAGCAGGTGGAAGAAGGCTTTCCACACATGGGAGATGAATTGTGACACGATATCCTCTGGAACTCTGAAGTTCCGGAACATATGATGGAATAGGGGTTCCGCCGTTTCTAAGTCCGTTGGAAGTCCTCGGAGGGGAATAAATTTGCATGCTTTTGAGAAGCGGTCCACTGCTACTAGAACACAGGTATTCCCCTCCGATTCAGGGAGGTCGATCACAAAGTCAGTACCCATGTGTGACCAGGGTCGACGAGGAATGGAGAGAGGCACGGGCTTGCCCACCGGCAGATGACGAGGAGTCGAAGACATGGCGCAGACTGAGCAACTGCGGACATACCGGATGACGTCACGGGCCACCAGTACCGAGCTTGGAGGCGCGAGAGGGTCCGTTGGCTGCCTGGATGTCCAGAGCCCGGTACATTGTGAACTGAGCCCAGAAGGGATTGCCGTTGGGATGATGGAACGAAAGTTTTCCCTTCTGGGCCTCCCAGCGGAGCAGGTTCGGTGAGGGTGGCGGTTCTGATGTCCTGGTCGATGTTCCAGACAATGGGGTTAACAATGAGGGCTGGAGGGAGAATCGGTTCGGGGTCCGTAGGTGAATCGGGTGAATGTATACGGGACAGGGCGTCGGCCTTGCAATTACGGTTTCCTGGACGGTAGGTGATGGTGAAGTCAAACCTGGTAAAGAATAAGGTCCACCGGGCTTGTCGGGGGTTGAGCCTCTTTGCTTCCCGGAGGTACTGGAGATTTTTGTGATCGGTGATGACTGTGAATGGATGATTAGCTCCCTCCAGCCAATGCCGCTACTCCTCTAGGGCCAGCTTGATGGCTAACAGTTCTCTGTAATAATAAAATAATAATTTTGCTCCGCTGAGGTCAGTTTCTTTGAATAGTATGCGCAAGGCTGGAGGCGTGGAGGCTGGCCATACTGCTGGGACAGCACAGCCCCGAATCCTGTGGTGGAGGCGTCCGCTTCTACCACGAATGGTACATAGGGATCTGGATGACGAAGGATGGGGGCCGTGCTGAATGCGGTCTTGAGGCTTACAAAGGCTTGAAATTCTTGAAATTGTGCTCCATACAGTGCAGAAACAATTAACATATAGACAGTACCATTACATGCTTACAGACTTATACAGACAATGTGCAATATACACATACATATTCTCAGTACACACAGTGTACTGTTAGACATACTTACAGTTATCAATACACATTATACACCGTATGTGCACATTCTACATTATGTACACATATATACACACACAGTAATATGCAAAGGTGCAGTAGATTATACATAAGATGGATACGCAAATGTCATGGATGTGCATTGGATGGTATCCAGTGGTAGCAGATAGATTGTTGTATTAGTGCAGTGTGTACGTGTAGTCCAGTTTGAACTGTGGAGTTAAAGTGCAGTGCGTGGCATATCATAAAGTGGGGGTGGGCTGTAGGGTGTATTAGTTCTGACTAGGGATGGGTACCGAAACTCGGTATTAAATCGGTCTCGGGGCTAAATTATGAAAGACCGGAGTATCGATAAGCTCTGACGTTATCGGTTCTGCTGTCGGTACTGGAGAAATTATGAAAACAAACATACATTTATTGTTGCTATATATACATTATCTTGCAAATTATATCTCACCAGAGTTGCCAGCTGTTTTTATATGCAATAATATTCAAACATTTGTCTATGATGTATTTTTGCTATTCGCAATTCAGAAGCGAGATCGCGCTCACGCGGAGGAGTTTCAGCACGCGCAACATGAAAGTCCTGTTTAATTATGATAGAATAGAGAACTAACTATTAAAACATATGCACTTTATGCCTGTGGCTGTTATATTAAGCTAAGTTTATTTATTTATTTTTGATTTTGGCTTCTAAGGATTATAGCCATGTTTCTTCTAGCACAACTTCCTTCCCTTCACAGCGGTGCGCATTCGTTCCTCCCTAACCAAAACTTAATGTCTGAATCAGCTCAATCGGTGATTGTTGTAAAACGCCGTCTTTACTGTTGCTAAATTGTGGGACATGTTTGATAATAAAACGTTGAAAGTACAATCCGCACAAGAGACGCTGTTCCCCAGGCTGAAATGTGTGTGCGTGCGTGCGCACCTGCGGATCGCTCCAAAACGGACAGGCAAATTACACTATGAGCTTCGGGCGCATCCAAACGATCAAATAAACACAAAAAAATGTCACAATGGCCAGCTACGAGAGTATTCACTTAAACAGTTTGTCTTAAGTGGACCAGAACTGTTCGGAGAAAATCCGATGTGTGTCAATATATTGCCTTAAAGTGACAGACTGGCGCTTCAATGTTAATCAAAGAACAAAATGCAAAGAGAAAATCCCCCACACCTCTTAATCTGAATAACGTTATAGCTTTAATAAGCATTAATCTATCAATACATACAGTGAAAACTATGCAGTGTTCATTTACATTTGATTACTTTTAGATTTATTTTGTAGGCTATTACTTGCCCTATCGATAAGAGTAGTAATACCGTTAAAACCTTAAAAGCTATCCCTCAGTCGGCTAATGCGGGATCGGATGCTGTGGAGACGTCTTCCTGAGGGCAGCAGAGAGAACAGTCTGTGGGACGGGTGGCTGGAGTCATTGGTGATACTCTGGGCTTTCCTTATACACCGCCTGGTGTAGATATCCTGGAGGGAGGGAAGCTCACCTCCAACAATGTGGCGGGCAGTTCGCACAACCCTTTGCAGAGCTTTGCGGTTGCCAGCGGTGCTGTTTCCAAACCAGGCGGTGATGCAGCCGGTTAGGATGCTCTCCACAGTGCAGGTTTAGAATGATCTGAGGATGCTGGGGCTCATTCCAAACTTCCTCAACCGTCTCAGGAAGAAGAGGCGTTGATGTGACTTCTTCAGCACTGCATCTGTGTGAGTGGACCATGTGAGATCCTCAGTGATGTGAATGCCGAGGAACTTAAAGCTGTTTACCCACTCCACAGGTGTCTTGTCGATGGTGATGGGTGTGTGTTCTCTGCTCTGTCTCCTGAATTCCACCACCAGCTCCTTGGTCTTGTCGATGTTGAGTGAGAGGTGGTTCTCCTGACACCATTTAGTCAGGGTACTCACCTCCACTCTGTAGGCCGTCTCATCGTTGTCAGTGATCAGGCCTATCACCGTTGTGTCATCAGCGAATTTGACGATGACGTTGGAGCTGTGTGTGGCTGCACAGTCATGTGTGTACAGGGAGTACAGGAATGGGCTGAGAACGCAGCCCTGCGGAGCACCAGTTTTGAGGGTAAGCAGAAATGAAGTGTTGTTGCCCATTCTGACCACCTGACTTCTGCCTGTCAGAAAGTTCAGGATCCAGCTGCACAGAGATCTGTTTAGTCCTAGAGTCTGGAGCTTCGCAACCAGTGTGGCAGGCACTATGGTATTGAATGCGGAGCTGTAGTCCACAAACAGCATCCTCACATAGGTGTTCTTGTTTTCCAGGTGGGAGAGAGCAGTATGCAGGGTGAAGGCAATAGCATCGTCTGTGGAACGGTTGCTGCGATATGCAAATTGCAGCGGATCCAGTGAGGCAGGCAGCACAGAGCAGATGTAGTCTCTGATGAGTTTCTCAAAACACTTGCTGAAGATGGGTGTCAGAGCAACGGACTCCAGTCATTCAAGCAAGTGATTTTATTTTTCTTTGGTATGGGCACAATGGTGGATTTTTTGAAGCATAAGGGAACCACAGACAGAGAGAGGGAGAGGTTGAAAATGTCTGTGAAAACCCCGGCTAGCTGGAATGCACATGCTCAGAGCACACAGCCTGGGATGCCATCAGGACCCACAGCCTTGTGGATATTCACCCGTTTGAAGGATCGTGTTACATCCGTGACAGAATGGAGATTGCACTCACCTCCTCTGCAACAGCCGCGGGAGCGCTCTCTGTGTGGGCGGTGTTGTGAGCCTCGAAACGAGCATAAAAAAGATTAAGCTCGTCCGGTAGAGAGGCGGCAATGTTCACTGTAGCTGGTTTATTCCCTTTAAAATCTGTGATGTTATTGATGCCCTGCCACATGCTTCTTGCGTTGTTGGTGTTGAATTGTTCTTCAACTTTGTTTTTATACTGTCGTTTGGCGGCTTTGATGGATTTCCTGAGATCGTAACTGGCTTGTTTTCGATCGTCAAAGTTCCCAGATTTAAAGGGAGATGTCCGCGCTGACAAGGCTGCTCGAACATCGCTGTTAATCCACGTTTTTTGGTTGGGGTAGATACGGATTGTTTTTGTCGGAAACACGTCCTCTACGCACTTCCTGATGAAACACGATACAGAATCTGAGTACGCCTCTATGTCGTCATCAGACGCTGCCCGGAACATGTCCCAGTCCACGTGATCAAAACAGTCCTGCAGTATAGCGTCCGATTGGTCCGACCAGCATTGAATTGTCCTGAGGGCGGGTGCTTTCATTTCAGTTTCTGCCTATAAGCAGGCAGGAGCAGAACGGAAGAATGATCTGATTTGCCGAAAGGTGGGCAGGGGAGCGATTTGTACGTGGTTTCCTGCTCGCTTATATTCCCATATAGTTCCTTGAGTGCCTTGTCTGTGTTGGCTTGAGGGGGAATGTAAACAGCTGTGATTATTATCGCTGTAAATTCCCTCGGTAGCCAGCATGGTCGACACAGACGCATATGAAATTCCAGATCAGGGGAGCAGAAGGATTTAATAGAGTGCAGATTCCTTTCATCACACCACGAGTTGTTGATAAAGAAACAAACGCCCCCACCTTTGCTTTTCCCTGTGAGGTCTTTCGTTCTGTCCGAGCAGTGCACGGAGAACCCCGTAAGCTCGATGGCTGAGTCTGGAACCACTGCAGACATCCATGTTTCTGTGAGGCAAATAATGCAGCAGTCCCTTGTTTCTCGTTGGTATGAGATGTGCGCCCGCAATTCGCAGAGTTTGTTGTCCAGTGACTGAACGTTAGCCAACAAAATGGTTGGGAGAGGAGGTCGGAGGGGACGGCGTCTGAGTCTGACAAGGACTCCGGCTCTCTTTGCCCTTTTTCGGCGGCGTTTCCTCGGTCGTGGCCGTGCGGCCCAGACAAAGGGCTCTGATGCGGTGTCCGTAAACAAAGCACCGGCGTTCAGGAACTCAAAGTCCGGTTTGCGTTGTGCGACGAAGGAACCAATGTTCAAAAGCGTGTGTCTATCGTAGATAGTTATACTAAAAACATCCAACACGTAAAACAACAAAATAACAAATTAAACATACGAAAAACTGCAGAGTTTTTTCGGAGCTCGCAACACGGCTGCCATGCTCGGCGCCATCTTCGAAGACTTGGAAGACTTGGGCCACACTGTAACTGCAGTTACCTTTCCCTGGTCCATCTAGATCTTTCCTCTCCGATGATGTAATCGAAGAAATGTACCGTGGGGCGATGGAACTCGCATTTCTCTAGCTTCAGGTACAGATGGAACTGCCGGAGCTTTTGGAGGACCTGCTTAATGTGGTGGCGATGGTCGGCCAGGTTCCGGGAGTAAATAAGGATGTCGTCGATATAGACTATCACAAAGCGGTGGAGGAACTCCCGTAACACCTCGTTCATGAATTCCTGGAAGACTGAGGGGGCGTTGGAAAGGCCATACGGCATCATAAGATATTCATAGTGGCCAGAAGGAGTAATGAATGCCGTATTCCACTCATCGCCCTCCCGGATCCGAACGAGGTTGTACGTGCTTCGCAGATCCAGCTTAGAGAAGATGCGGGCCCCACGGAGTTCCTCGAGAGCGGCCGGGACCAGGGGAAGTGGATATGGGTGCTTGACAGTCTGGGAGTTCACAGCTCAATAATTGATACACGGCCTCAAGCCCCCGTCCTTCTTACCCACAAAGAAGAAGCTGGATGCCGCTGGAGAACTGGATGGCCGGATATAACCCTGGTTGAGAGCCTCCTTGATATACTTCTCCATAGTCTTGTGCTCCAGGATGAACAGTGGATACACTCTATCTATAGCACAGTCCCATGGCCGATGGGGTGGTAACTGGGTGGCTGCCTGCTTACAGAAAACATCCTGGAACGCCCTATAATCAGATGGGATAGTGGGAATCACGCCGGACTCGGGACTCCCAACCCGCGTGGAGGCGACCTGAGCGGCAGGTGTCTTGAGAGGTGGGCGTGGAATTTCCTTGAGACAATGTTGAAAACAAAATTCGCTCCAGCGAATTACCTCACTTGTCTCCCATCTGATTTTTGGAGAATGGAGCATGAGCCAGGGGCACCCCAGTATGATAGGTGGTTTCCTCCAGTACCAGAAATTTGATCACCTCTTCATGCAGGTTACCGATCTGGAGCTTCATCGGGGGAGACTCAAACTTGACATACCCACGTCCGAGTGGCTTTCCATTGATGGTATCGACTCGGAGCTCCCGGGCATGCCGTTGGCGGGGCAGGAGTAACCGACTTAGGAGGATGAAGTTGCCCGAGGAGCCCGAGTCGACAAGGGCGGAGGCTGTAACGAATCAGGCTGAGGTGAATAGTTGTACATTAACCACAGAAAGCTTGGTAATGTTGGGTCTATCTGGAGCGTATTCACCGCTGGACATGGGGTTTTGATGGGGCAAGATCTGATGAAATGGTCTGCAGAAGCACAGTAGAGGCACAGCCCTGCTGCCAATCGGCGGGCCCGTTCATGACTGGAGAGACGAGCTGTGTCTACTTGCATGGGTTCTGGTACTGGGGAACCGTTGGCGGGTGAGACAGGCTGGTGAGCGGCTTCGGTAATGTGGCAGGCAGATAAGCGTTGGGAGATTCGGTTGGCCTTTTGCATAAAGCTTTCCAATCCTACGGAATCATCATATATCGCCATCTGAGCACGGATACTGGTATCCAATCCCTGCCGATAAGCGCTGAGGAGAGCCGCTTCGTTCCAACCACTAGCTGCCGCCAGAGTGCGGAATTGCAGCGTGTACTCGGAGGTAGAGGAAGTGCCTTGACGCAGACGCAGTAGCTGGTCCGACACCCATGAGCGCTCCGGTAGCTAATCCGAACACCTCCTTGAAATGGTTAGTAAATGCTTCATAGGAATTAATTGTGGCAGTATTAGCGTTCCATATGGCTCTCGCCCAGGATAATGCTCGACCAGAGAGAAGGGAGATTAAAAAGGCTACCTTGGAGCACTCGGTGGGAAATTTCTGTGGCTGCATCTCTATATACAATGCCAGTTGTAGGAGAAAGCCGCCACACTCAGCCGAATCACCCGCATAGGCAGCCGGTAAAGCCATGGGACTAGCAGAGTCAGATGGAAGGGATGGAGCTGGCATGAGCGAGGCCCGAAGAGTGTTGACCAGCTCCTCCAGGATGTCGTTAGGTGACGAAGGTTGGGGATCCATGGGAGTGACTGTGTTGGTCCAGTCTTCTGTCACAAACAGAGCCAGGAGAAACAGGTAAGTAGCAAAACAGTGGGCTTATTGACAGAATGCAAATGGAGAGGTGAGAGGAACAGGTGAGTGACTTGTAGTGAGATCCAATCCAATGTGACATGGCTGGGAACTGATCAGTGTCTCTTTCACAGGATATGTGGAGATCAAGAGTCTGGGAAAACAGGAAACAATGCTGGGGGATCGCAGGAGAGGTTCTTGGAAACAACAAGGTAAGTATTTCACAGGTAAGTGCGAATGGAGTCAGGTACTGTTCAGGATAGTGAACCGTAGACCGGCCGATGAGTGTCAGAGAGCGTGTGGTACTTAAGGGAGTGCTGATGAGGGGTTGCAGGTGCGGGTGATTAGAACTCCGGTGATTGTGATCTTGTGATTGCTGATGATGGCGGTGACAGTGATTGTGACTCTCTGACAATTACAAATTTTGTGATGGTGTCTATTGTTTTTTTCAACATTACATGTTATTACAAATGCCTGCAAAGGGAGCCAAAGGCCTGGTAATTGCTGCTGTTACACTTACAGGACGATCATATCCTTGTTTAATAGGCTATTGACCCAACATTTATTTCAAATGTCCATTTAATCTTTCATTTTTGGCCACCTTTTTGCTATAGATGACACAACCTCTATAATTTATTCAACAAAAAACATGTGGACATCACAACCCTTACAAAAATGAACCATGGTTTTCATAGTAAAACTGCTTAATTTTCTTTTTCGTGATTTCTGAATGCTTGAGACCATAAAATCAATCAGACAACAGTATTAATAAAATAATAGCCATAGGTAACTGTCTAGAGCTACAATTGTAATTTGTAAATAATACAATTTAATTACAATTTATTTATTTATTTATTATTTATTTATTATTTATCACAACAATACAATCCTGCTTAGGGCACCCATTTGGCCAGCAGCGGCCCTGCCTGAACATAAATTAGATTGATTATAGTAGCCTATTTGTATAATTAGTTTAGCCAACTCCTTTCAGTAGGTTGTCTATGTAGTTTTATACTTGTTTAAACTTTTACTGCAGAGGTAGCCTACAACATTTCTCTCCACTGTAGGCTGTCTCAACATATATAGCAGAATGACAATACATCTTACTTGACCTAACGTAAAAATAAAATTCAAAACTCTTTCCTTTTTTCGTACATAATATTGTCGCTATCCATTATACATTTGCATTTTAGTATTACAATATATTGTTATACCCCTGCATTGTTTTGAATGTTGAACAATTGTATCAATATAAATGTATATTCTATATCCTGCGATCCAACAGAGGATAAAAGGTATGGAGAATGGATCAGTTTTTATAGGGAACTGCCTAGTTAAATGTTTAGCCATGTCACACTACTGATTTTTGAACTAATCAATCATGTTAACAACTTTACAGCACTTGTTGTGAATTTCACTGACACTGTAGTAGGGTCGCTTTGTGAAAACATCTAAATGGTTAATTATAGATATAGTAAGACAGAAACTCACCTGTTCCCCACTCATATTGCACTGTTAGACATTTCTGTATCACCCAGTATAATACTGTTAATTCCCTTTACAGTAAATAACTATAATACCCTTTGCATCATGGCAAATTTTCTGTGACGTCAGACCCCACATACAGACACTTACTGTATTTTTTAAAATTGCTGTATACTACTGTATTTGCTATAACAGCCTCTTTGACTCCATTCTATTGAGGTTGTTTTATTTTCCTCATTTCTTACATTTGGATTGAGACACGATTTGCCCTGCACCGTGTCTACAACACCGCAACAGCTTGGGACTGACTACACTGGATGTGTTAGATCGCTTGTAATGATTGGAAAATCCGTTTGTCCTTCCTGTCAGAAACAGCGCGATCGCTTGGAGTACTACTGTACATCAGAAATTTACCGGGGCAGTTTATCTAACGTTAGTAACATTTACCCATCAACATGGCGGTAACAACTTACTTTACTATGGTAAACTGCACTGTCGTTTCAAATGACTTTTGTCAGCTTATTGAATTAGGTTACCGAATTAAAATTATTTTTAACGAGCAACGCTTGTCTTATATTAACATTAGGTTAACTAATGTAAAATTTTGTTCAGGTGTTAGTAGTTAATGTTGGTCAGTAGCCTATTGAGAAAATAAAGTCGTATGTTAGCTAAGTTAAGCAAGTTTTATGGCTAGCTGCCTTTTCTAGTTTTAGAATTAGTTTGTTATAGTTTTTAATGTAATTTAATATTTACTTTTTTTATTTGTGTTTTAAAGGCAACTGCAAATAAGCATCAAGAAAGACATGAGCATGCCAGCCACCCAGGGACTGATAATTCATGGTAAGAGAACAACTATGGTTTTGAGAGGTTTGTGTATTCTATATGGGGTTTACCTTTTAAAAGTGTGCCATTTCTACTTCTTATTTTTCAGAGAAGACATTTCTGTCACTAACAAAGTGGATGGTGAGCAAAGGTGGTAGCCACGTTTTGGAGCAGCATCTGGGCTTTGCAGATGGCTATGTATTTTTGTGAGGATAAATCCAGAGGACACAACATAATGCACTGCAAAATGTCCTAAGACAGGAGAAATGGTGAAGATGCACTGTTCCAGCATTGGAAGACTGTAATTTTAAGTGTTATACAATGTTTTAAATAAAGAATTTGATATTCTGTAATTATTGTGTCTGTTTTAATTGAATGCCAGTAGTACCTATGTAGAGTAAAAATAAAATGAATTCTATATAAAAATAATCAAATCTAATTAAATTTAATGATATCTATATTAAAATGAATGAATAACAGTAGTATACTGATGAATTTGATTCACAGTAATTTACTGTAAAACAGTACAGTTTGCAACTGTAAATCAAATACAGTTTGCTACTGTAAATCTTAATTATAGTAACTTACTGGCAAGTAACTGTAAAAACCCTTTGAAATGTCTAACAGTGTGGTCTGAAAAGGTAAAGAGGTGTTTCGGGTCTCGGGAGACTAGAGTAAATTGACCGATAGCACCATCTGCTGTTTTTGGAAAAGAAAGTTGCTCAATTGAATTTGAGAAAATCTGCTTGCAGCTTGTGAGAAAATCAAGCCAATTTTCTTCATAAAAAGGCAAATGAGTCTCACAGTTGTAACACACAATATATATTTGTCCATACCTCTGCATTTTCTCTCAAATAGAGTTTTGTATTTGCAAATCATCTCGCGTTTGTTTTAAAGTCGAGTTTTTCTTTGCAAAGCATATTGTGTTTATTTGCAAAACACAGGATTTGTTTGTATAAGTTTGTCACAAAATCCGCTCCATATGTTTCCTTTAAAGCAGGGCGATTTCATGAAGGTTTCCAACTCACACTGTATGAGCAGATTGCGTGCGATCAAAGCCAAAGCTCACGCACGATTCATGTGCTCACACATTAGCCATGTCCCAAAGTTTAGGGTACGTACTTCGAAGTCCACGGACTTGGAATGCCACGCCTCTGAAGTGCACGAAGGACCCTCCGAAGTCACTAGCCGTGTCCCAAAGTTTAGGGTACGCACTTCTGAATGTGTATTTGAAGTGCGAATGCATCACAATGGTGCGACAAAGGCTGTCCCAATGTCGAGTGTGCAGACTCCGGAGTGATCATTTGAAGTGCGATTGCGTCACAGCGTCACAACGTAAGCTGTCCCAATTCAGAATGCGCACCCCGAAGACCTCATTCCAAGTCCGAATGCGTCACCGCGGCGCGACGAAGGCTGCCGTAATTCTAAAGCGACTTCAAATGCACCCTCCGTTTCCCAGGAAAAAGAAGTGTACTGTCACTACTGAAACTTCCCCATTAAAATGAACAATTGTATGAAATATGCTTTATCTTTGTCAAATCCATGATCACTGAAGTGTATTATTACATCAAATCCACTCAACTGCAAAGAAATGTCCAATATTTTCTTAATGAAATTGCCGTGGATCGAGTAGTGACATGTACATCTGATGGACACTTTGCACCCTTCCATATCCCAGAATCACTTGCGCACAGATGACGATGGAATTTATATTCAAAGAGCATGGAGGATGAGAGTTCTGTGGGGAATTCACATTGAAATGTAAGTATTGTGTTTTCATTTACTCAAATACCTAGCAAAAGTGTTAAAAGCCAGGTTTTTTTAAACACAAAGCCCACAAACAATAAGACAACCAGTATATAAGGCAATAGTCTTTCCCTTTGTTGTGTTTTTGTAGTGCTGTCATGCAAGATATGTCTACAGATGTTTTAACCAGTATTTTGTATGCATGTGCTGCTGTTTAATATTTTCTAATGTTGCACCAATTTTTACATATGTTTAAATATGTTGTACATATTTTCAAAGACTGCACCACTGTCTAAATATTTTTCATAAGTGTTTCCATTTTCTCTTGTTTTACGACTATTCTGGAGATGAGCCTGCTGGGGAAGGACTTAAAAATACAGTAAGCAAGTTAATAGACACATTTTTGCTGAAATTCATTGTGCTGTTGTTGTTAAGAGTCATGGTTTATTTGCTCTGCCTTAGGATTGCAAGTGTCCTGGGACAGGTGAGGGAGTGAGTGGAAGCTAGTGGAAACTCCAAGAGAGAGACAGAGGAGAGAAGAGCACAGGAGAGCAGGGAGAGAATGGAGAGACAATACATTATTTATTAACCCTTCTCTCAAGAACAGAAAACCGTGAAAAAAAAAAAAATCACATTGTCAATGAAACAACCTAATTTCTGCAGTTTATTTTTGTGATGTAAGTTAAAAATGAAATGGTAAGTTGTATACGTTATTCATTTTTGGAATGTAATTTATTTATAAATGAGCCTGAGCACTTTCTGTACATTTTGTATTTCTGTTATGAATATATTCACGTGTAAATAAAAGGGAAGTAATTATGTACATTGTTCTTTTTTTAATGCAGCTTACAAAACATTCTTCTATACGTTTATTTTTTTTTGTCCTGTAAAAACATTTTTTACATGCAAAACAAATTGTTCTATACATTACTGAAATAACTTTTTTACAACTATTTACAGCTTAGGTTTAACATCAGAAAAACAACATCAATTTTAAACCAAGCCCTGCCTCCAGGTCTTCTGGGATCTCCGGGAGGAGAATCTCTTGGTGGTAAATGGCCAGCACCTCCTCAGCGTCTCAGAGGACAATGCAGTGGACAGTGGAACGAGGCATGTCAAACACTCTGGAGACCACTCTGTATGATGTACCACTGGCCAGACTAAGAGAAACATCAGGGTCTGGATTGTAGCACCCCATCCTTGTCATCGTTCACTTCTCAGAAGATCCAGCAGCACTGTCAGGGCCTGCTCAGCCCAAAACCATTAAAAACCTGTCCAGCACTGGCACATTCAGCTTTATCCTGCAGTACAGGGGTCTGGTCTGATTAAGGGAAAGAAGGAAAAGATAAATTGTTTAGAGCTATGACAAAGTAATTAGTAGAAGAAATATTGAGGTACTTTAATAAACTACTTGTAGTAATGCTACACTGCAAAAACCAGTCATATTTAAAACCTTAAGGGATAGTTCACTGTCACGCCCCTGGACTGTTTTGTTGTGTTTTTGTCGGTTATTGAATGTCATCCCTGTTGTTCCTGTGTCTCCTGTGTTCCATGTTGGATTAAAGCCTCTCGTTTTTGTGAACTCAACGTCTCCGCGTTTCCCTGCTCCAGAGTGAATGTGACAGAATAACCGACCCAAACTGTACCTCTGCGTTTACCCTCCATTTTGTTTCCGTGTTTTACCCAGTGTTTTTTGTTTCCGTTGTGTGTTTCCTGATGGATCCCCTTCTCTGGCATGAATTCCTCCGATCTCTCGAGGACCATACTAGACTGTTCCTGTGTGTAGCTAACGCCACCAGCTACCCGGACGACACGCTCTGCTCATTCTACGATGCAAGCCTGAACACCGCAAGCAGAGCGCTGTCATCCGAAGATGGTCCTCGAGAGGATTTCGCCGCCTTTGTGGAGTGGACTCTGGCGAGAAATGGATCGCCCCTCACTGACTCCCCTGAGGATGATCTCGCCAGATCCACTCCAGACCCAGAGCCCAGCCCACCATCTCCCCACGGTAAGGAGCACCAGCCCGAGCCCACCAATGACGGAGAGCCATTTCCTGCCACGATCTGCGAGCCAGCGCTTAGCCGAGCGACTGAGCGGATGATCGTCCCGGAAGTTGAGCACAACCCATCAGACCAGGTGCGAGAGCCGGCGACAGTGCCCATCACGAGGGAGCAAGCCGTGGACGGTGTGAGCGCGGAGTGGAGCTCCGCCCCCTGCACCGCGGCTGAGGGTGAGCTGTTAATAGATCTGGGACTGCTAGACATGGAGCGGGATCTGATAGACTGGGATGCTGCTCTGGAGATCGAACTGCCCCCTCTCCTCTCTCCATCATCCCCGCTGGTTCCGTCCAGCGCTCCTTCGTCCTTGATTCCCTTGTCCAGCCCTGAGGGGGCTTCAGATTCTCCAGTGCCCGCTCCTCGAAAGTGCCCTCCAGTGCCTGCTCCCCGAAAACGTCCTCCAGAGCGCCCTCCAGTGCCAGCTCCTCGAAAATTCCCGCCCTCCCACCCACTCCTGCCTCCTCCACTGCTGTCGTCTGGCAGCCCCTCTGCTCGCCCTCAGCCCTCCATCAATGCGGTGCGAGCCCCACGGGACTGCCATCCTCCAGCGTCGCCGGGACTGGAGTTTCCCTCATCTCCGCCTCCAGCCTCCGAGGCCCGGACTCCGTCTCGGTCCGTAGACCCAGTGGCTCCACCTCGGCTCCTAGCTCCCTCGCCTCCACCGTCATCCATCGATCCACCAGCTCCACCGGGCTCCCTCGTTCCTCCAGCTACGCCTTGGTCGGGTGTCGACCCACCATCGCCTCAGGACTCCTCTCCTCTGGCTGAGCCTCGTCGCTCCGTCCCACCGGCTCCGTTGGGCTCCTTCCTCCCTTCAGCTCCACCTGGGTCCTCAGTCGCTCCGGCTCCGCCGCGGATCTCAGGAACTACGCCTTCGCCTTGGTCGCCAGAGCCCTCGGTTCCACCCTAGCCCCCCGGATCCTCGGCATCCCCCTGGCTCGTTGGCTCTCCGTCTCCGCCTCGGGCTCCTCCACCACCTGCTCCGCCACCGTTGGTCGGCCCCCTGGAGTCGGCGGCCATCACTCCTCCATGGCTCCTCCCTCCGTCGGCTCCACCGTGGGCCATCATAATGGCTGTGGCCTGGGTCCTGCCAGGCTCCTCCTGCTCTGGATACCTCCAGTCTCCTCCCTGGCTCCTCCCTCCTTCGTCACCTCCCTGGTCTCTGTCAGCCGGCCCCCTCCCGGGTGTCCGTCCTCCTCCTGAGCCGCCTCCTAAGTTCCCATCCGCCTCTCCCCTTTGGATGTTATTACGGAGCGAGGACGCACCTTCCGGGAGGGGGGCGATATGTCACGCCCCTGGACTGTCGGTTATTGAATGTCATCCCTGTTTTTCCTGTGTCTCCTGTGTTCCATGTTGTATTAAAGCCTCTCGTTTTTGTGAACTCCACGTCTCCGCGTTTCCCTGCTCCAGAGTGAATGTGACATTCACCCAAAAATGAAAATTCCAAACCTGGAACAACTTGGAAATGTTTGCAGAATTATCATTTTTGGGTGAATTATCCTCTAATTAAAAGTATTATCTTACATACTCTACAGACTTAAGGTATTGAGAGTAAAAGTAAAGGTATTGTTCTGAAAAAGAATTCGTCAGGATGGTTTTGCATTAATATTACTGCTGCACTACTGTGTATGTTGCATTTTACTTCTGAATATATTCAAGGTTATTAAATTTAAAGTTGCCTACTTCATACTGTTGGGTAGTTTAATCTACAACAATGCATCATGTTGTAAAATACCATATTTTTATAGTGTTGCTGTCCTGTGAGAAAAAAAGAAGAAAACTTGGTATTTCACATTTGTACGAGACTACTTAATGAATGTACTTCCTTACAGTCCACCACTGATTATTTTGAAAATGAAAGTAACGTCTATTGTCAGAATATTAACAAATTGTTGCTAGCTATATCAGAGGCTGCATCTGAAGGACTCAGACCGGTCATACAGGGCACTGTTCAGCTGTGACAGCTGCACTGAACATTGAGCTGTACAATGCCCTAGTGTTTTTTTATTATTTTTTATTATTATTATTCACACTTTTATTTTTAACTGCCTAAAATGTCCGGGTTGCAAACCTGTCTACATATGATCACCATGGTCAAGACAATACACTTTCTAAAATCGCACCTTTGTAAGATATGATTCAGCATTTGAACTGCTGTGTGTGTGTGTGTGTGTGTGTGTGTGTGTGTGTTTTGTAATTTTTCATATCATTACATTATTCAAATAAACTCAAAGCCAATACCAGCACTTAAAGTTGTAATCCGGCAATTAAGGAAGCAGCAAACCAGTGTAACTTACCTGGCCTCAGTCTTGGCTAATCACCGTCTCCTCCATTATGACATAAAAACAAAAAAAAGAGCAATTCTGGCTCCACCTATCCTGTCAGGATGGCAGCTCTCATCTCTCACCGTTGCTATGCGACAGGAGCGGCAATCTGGGACACCTGGTGGCGCAATTAGGAAATCCTGCGAAGGCGGAGCGTCTCGTGCACTTCGGAGCAAGTATAGGTCTCTGCGGAACAACAAGAAGTTGTTTTCCAATTATTGGGTATTTTCAAACCGGTCTAGGCATTTTCCAACCATCCAATCAAGACCGTACGGAAGCCCGTACAGAAGCGGAAATGCGTTATTATTATTTCTCGTTTTTTCTTGATTTTTACTATTATGTCGATATCGCGACAACATTTATGTCAAAATAAAATATGTGTATAAAATACAGGCTACAGTACCTATTTTCTTAAAAAAAAAAAAGTGTTACATTAAACTACTGAGAGATCTTTAATATGGAATTCTTTCATAAACCAAATTTCCCGTTCTTATGTTATAAGATACAGATCTTGTATATAATAGCCTGTGAGTGTGTATTACATTTTATAATATTCTCTCCTACCTGCATGCAATTTTTCTCTAAATGTAAGCCTTAATAAAAGCTAAAAGTATTAAAAATTACTAAAAATGAACTATTTATAATTACATTACTGTTTTATTTTCGTTTTGTGTGTGTGTGTGTGTGTGTGTGTGTGTGTGAACAACACAACATAAATCAAGTTGTAACGGTGATTAACAAGGAAAATTAATAGCAATTTTCAATAAAGTTACCAAATCCTACTGTAAAGCAATGGTGAAAATGATTGTATTGGTCTTTCTCACCTGTATTTTTCAAAATATGATATTTATATGTAATGACTGATATTTAAGTGATATTTGTATCTTACATTAAATTATATATAAAATAAAATGTATTAACCTTTAAATTAAGGTAAAATGTGTTAACTTAGAATGATGACTCTGAAAACTTTAAACATTAGCATCACTTTATTGACCGTATAGATACTGTAACCAATATGATGCAAAACTATATCAATAAATGCCGCATTCTCTACTTAATGTAATAGTAAAAAAGAGAGAATCCAATAAAATAAAATAAGCAATAAATGTGGCAAGTTCAAACATGAGGAACACATTGCATGAAACATTAGATGCTTCCTCCAGCCTCATAGTCCTTGGAATAGTATCCTTGGAAGTCATCAGAGCCAAAGAACCCCTGCATCACACCTCTTTGCCCTCTTCCTCTGTAGCCTTCACCACAGTCTTTGTATTTAGTCTCACAATGGAGACATCTGGATAGACTGTATGGAACCCTGTACAGGTTTCTGAAATTTTCACTGAATGCCTTCCAGTTCACGACACCTGGAAAAAAAAAAAGTTGTCAGCTGACCTCATCATTGTCTTAAACATATTCAACCATACATAACTGAGAAAAAACAGAGAGAGAGCTGTGATGAACCAAACAGTGACACTAATAAAACTTACTGTCCCACCATCGAAAGTGAGCCTCTCGGCGGAAACTTTCCATGCTCACAATGCTGTTGAAGCACCTGCAGGTGAGTGTCACAAATCCTGGCCATGAACTTCTGTTCATTTACCACCAGAGGTCACTCACCCATCACATTGACTTTCACACCACACAGACAGTTACAGATCACTCAAAGACTGCATTTCCCATCATCCACTGCACCAACACAGCTGTTCGCACTGAACACGCACACTCCTGAGAACAATCTCGCATTACCCTGATTGCACCGCTTATCACACAATCACACACTATATAAGCCTTGGACTTCCTCTTCCTGATGCCGAGTATTGATCTGCGTTTAGCACTCCCTTAGTGTCAGCTGCCTTACAAAGCCAGTCTGTGTTTTTCTGTTTAGTTCCAGTATTGTTCTGCGTTTATAACTCTCCTAGTTTTAGCTGCGATACGGAACCCTCTTTGTTGTCATAGTCTTGTTAGTTTTTCTAGTGTTTTGACATCAGCTCGTGTTTCCTGGATTAACCCTTTGCCTTACCGGTCGGACTCTGTTTGCCCCTCGTATTGGATTATTGCTGTGTACCTGGATTATCTCTCTTTGCCTTGCTCCTGTTGGATATTGTTCGCCCATCGTCGACCCACGCTTGCCTCAGGACTATTCTCTGCCTTGTCTGTGTTATACCTGTTTGCCACTATCCGACCCTGCCTGTATTTTGACCATGTTTCATAATAAAAGCTTGCATATGGATCCGCACGTCTCACGTCTCGTCAGCCCCGTTACAGTCTGGTTGTTTGATTGGTCAGCCAAACCGTGCCGTCATTAGTTCTTCCGCAGTTCTGCGCAGCAGAAAACAGTCCTGCTACAGTTGTATGCATTCTAAACACGTTTATTGCAACTACATTTCATCACTTTCTCATCAAACAACCAGACTAACAAATGGCTAACGAATAGCCCGTACCGGGGCAGAGCCTATAGACGCTTACTTTTGTATGGGCATAATTTCGGCAACCTGCGCGAGTAATAATTTATTTAAAAAGTTATAAGTTATTATTTTCTTTCTTTTTCTTTCTTTCTTATTTATTTAGATAGGGACAGACACAAAGAAACATAGGTAAAAGGTAGTGTTTTTAGCTGAAGCTAATTTACGACACTTGTCCCTAGTAGGGCTTTTGGTTAAAAATAAAATTACAGATTACCATTATTAAAAATAAGATAAAGACAGAATAAAAAAAATAAAAAAAAAAGTATACAGAAAAAAACCCAGTGTAAAAACTAAATATGAGAACAATATTGTTTCTGAAGTAGCCACATTTTTTTTTTTTTTTTTTTAAATGGCTAATGTTGGGATACATTTCAAATGGTCTGGCAAAGAGTTCCATAATTTTGCCCCTTTTATTGTTTGGGCAAACGATGTTCTACGGAAAGGGATACTGCAAATGCCTTTTAACGCTGATCGAGTGATGGATCTGGTACCACTTTGCTGTCTTGTTATTATTTTGCAAAGGGGTATGGGAGCAGCATTATTTAGGCATTTGAAGACCAATTTAACACAATGCAAAGAAATAAATTTTGCAAAACTTAAAATCTTATATTTACTTAGAATTTGACAGTGATGATGTCTTATTCTCTTCTTGTCCAGGACTTTCCAGGCTCGGATATAAAGACACTCTATGGTCTTAACTAATGACTGGAGAGCTTGGGACCATGTGGTTAAGCCATAAGATATGTGTGAAAGAATCATAGAATTTATAAAAATAAAAGCACAGTCAAGAGTCAAGCAGTTTCTTATCATCACAAAACAGCCCAACTTGGCCTTAATGGTTTTAAAAAAAAAAATGATATGACTTTTAAAATTCAACTGATAGTCTACAATTATTCCCAGATGCTTCACTTCCCAGATTCCCAGATACTTTACTTGTTCAATAAGCTCCCCATTAATTTGTACATTCAGAAGTTGTGTTCGAGGCAGTTTTTTAATGGAAAAGCAAACAGAGTTTGTTTTTTTAGTGTTTAAAGTGTTAAACAAGATGAGAACAGCCAAGATGATATTTTGACTAAGTTGGCATTTAATTTGTCAGCCACAGAAATACAGGTATTACCAGATGCATACACCACTGTGTCGTCTGCATACATCTGAAGACCTATATCTGGACATACGTCTGGCAAATCATTAATATAGAGGCTGAAGAGTATGGGTCCCAATACAGTACCCTGAGGGATTCCTGTTTCAATTTTGAGAAAGGTGGATCTCACATTGTTAATTATAATGTGAGATCCACCTTTCTCAAAATTGAAACAGGGATCCCTCAGGGTACTGTCTTGGGACCCATACTCTTCAGCCTCTATATTAATGATTTGCCAGACATATGTATTCTCATAGCTTAATATTTATTAATTCACATCTGCACTCACAGCTACCCCGTAGTCTACATCTTTGGAACATCACCTGTTTTATTGAGCTGTGTTTTGGACAAGAGATGAAGTTGAAATGATATAGATATGTAAAGATATGACATTATTGCATATCAATGTAGTATACAGGTATGGTCTATTATTCTATTTTTATTTTAATTTAATTTTTTTTCATTGTTATATTTTAGGGGTAATGTTAGCCGTTAGCCATTTGTTAGTCTGGTTGTTTGATGAGAAAGTGATGAAATATAGTTGCAATAAACGCGTTAAGAATGCACACAACTGTAGCAGCAGGAACTAATGACGGCACAGTTTAATGTTTGGTTGACAAATCATCGGAAAGGGGCGTTTTATTCCTGCCCACATGCAGAGACAAAAAATTAAAGCTGTTTATTCATTTTCTAGCCCTGAATGTAAAAACGGAAAATCAAGCTTAATTCTTTTTTTTTTTTTTTTTTTTTGAAAAAATGAAAAAAGGAACCGTTTTCTTATTTTTCTGTTTTTAATATTAAATAAAAAACGAATGATCAGAAGATACCCTGATTTCGGACCCTTGTACGTTTTGATAGTTTGTTTTTCAATTTGAAATTAAATAAGCAGAAACGAGAAAACTGACGTTTTTTCGTTGTTTTTTTTTCATTTGTTAAAAAAAAACGAAAAAACAAGATTTTGGCTCATTTAAAAAAACAAACACATTTTTGGGTTCACGGGTAGAAAACGGATAAACGACTTCAAAATTAATTTTCCCCTTGTGGGCGGTCATAACACGCCCTTTTCCGCCGATTGGCCAACCAAATCTGAGCCTATGACGTCATCCTCAGTGTTCAGCAAAATAATAGTCCTCTGCTGCTGTATGGGGCAGGTCCTAGATCGGGCTTTCCTCTGTGTAACCTAACGCATTTCACAGAAATATTTATTTCAGAAATGTTAATCAGCACCCAGCCTGTCTTATTTAGCTGCATACGCAGAGGAATCACTAAATTAAATATAAATTAATATTAATACATTTTAATTTAATCTTTATTTGAGAAAAGATTTTTTTTTTTTTTTTACATTTAAGTATAGTACAGTTTTTATTTAACTTTTGGTACAACACGTTTTAATTTGATCATTATTTAAGTTTTTGATTTACCTGTATGTAAGCACTGTGCAGTGTTAATGTTCAAACTGTATTTACAATGTTAAAGTGGCTGACAACAATAAATATTCTTATTAGGAATAAAACTACTTCGTTTTGAACTGTGCAGAGCTTTAGCTGAATAGTTGGGCCTACTACGCTACTGTATTTTAATGTTGGTCATTATGGTGGTACTTGGAGAGCCAAATATTTTCTGAGGTGGTACTTGGTATAAAAAGTTTGAGAACCACTGTTTTAAAGGAATGGTTTAAAACGAAATACTGCTTTTTAATAACTTTTCAGTGAACCATTTCTTCTTTCCCCTTGTAGAGTCATCAAGGATCCAGCTGCTTATTGGCAATTTGGTAAGGAATTGTTCATCTGCTACATTGCACTGTCACTTCTGGTAGAGATTCATTGACCTTTTGTGAAAAGGTTTTGATTTTACTTAGTTTAATAAAAATGTACTTGATTTGATTTTACTTGTTTTACTAAATACACTGTATAGTTAGGATTCTGATTAATACAGTGTAACTGGGGGCTCTGAAAAAAACTGCTTGTGAATAATTTAATGTAAACTTTCATCTGAATACATTAAATAGGTGTTTAATGAATAGTGTTGTGCACTTTGTTTCCAACCCCACTGTTATTGAACTTAAAGTGGAAATATTGTATGTGATTTGTTTTGCATTTACTTTTCAGTTACAGATATTTCACAATATCAAAGTTGATATTTTATGAGTATTTATTTTTGGTGTTTTTGTTTTTATTTATACAGGACAGTACAGAAAGTGCACAAGTGTGAGAGAGAGGAGAGGACAGCATCACAAAGGACCTGGGACACTTTCAAGGATCACCCAAAGCACAACCATTCTATATGCACAAGGCTGTTGGTTCTAATATTTTATCAGAATTTGAAGAAACATTTCTATTTAAAATATTAAATGCATTTCTTTCAAGGCAGGGTTTTTCCTGAGTAAATAATTTCAAGGCGACTGTCTCTGTCAAATATAGTGCGGCATTTGGCTGACGACAAAACTCAGACAGGTGGCCACATGCTCTTATCCTTTTCCACCGACATGGTTTCTGTTGCAGGTTCCATTCTCAAACTGTTCAACACATTTTCACTGCACAAATGTACAAATCTCTTGTAATGAGACACATTAGTAAAACATGTTTTCACAGAAACTATAGTTTTCCACCAAAATAAAAGATCAACTGGTTCAGGTCAAAAAAAGTACAAGGGTTTCTCTTGCAAGTGCAGGGCAAAATATGCATGTTATGGTACAAAAACTTTGAGTCTTTAAATATTATATTCAGATTTTACAGGTTTTTAACAATACATCCAAGGACAAACACTGCAAGCTAAAGTTTGGGATTATTTTCATCTGTTTTATACAGTATGTTTCCAAAATAAAACTGCTGTTTTACAATTTTCAGTGTGTGGTAGTTTATTGAAGTTGATTGTAAAGCCATTGCTGCCAGTTCTACAGATTTGTAACACTACATCCAAGCACTAACACCGCAAACTAAAGTTTAAGATTATTTTTTATGTTTTATACTGTCACGAAGTGGAACGCACTTCAAAATGGCAGCGGGCGGGGATTCCCCCGAGCGGAAGTGATTAGGGAAGTTCGTGAGTGAGTGTCTAAAAGTGCCCATATTGAGGCACCGTCATCATGCAAAGAATCTGCGCAAAGAATAATGTGGGACCGAAGTGTCCATCAGTTGTACCCTTCAAAATCCTACATTCTGAAGGTCCCTTTGTAGTGGCCAGTTTTGAGCACTTCGGTTTGGAACGACCCTTCAATATCTTATCAGGAACAACTAACTATACGCTGGGTTTTCAAAAGTAGGCCTATGTGAAAAATATAAGGTTCGGGGCATAGAATCTTTTTAGAATATTTTTATAGAATCTTTTTACACACCGGTCTGTTATTGTGGAGACATTTCCACACCTCTAAACATGACTCAGCACATAACAAAACAGGATTGGTTGCTTGGTTGCATAATAAAAAAAAAGAAGTTTTTTTTTAAAAAAAAACCTGAAAAAATAGGCCTTTAATGAGAAGACTAACTGAAAGGAACTCACTTTAATGTCACTTTTCAAATCAGCATTGTGTAGTAAAGGAATTGTGACTGATGGTCCTAAAATAAGTTGACTATTAAAAAGAACAGCGGAACATCAGTTCACAAATAAAATATGCATGAATTCTTATAATTATTAATTACTGGTATAAATGTACACATACGTAAGAAGCACTAACTTGATGAGAAATATACTTTGTTTTAATAAACAGAACATTAGTTACATAGTTGTTGTTTCCTAGATAGTGTAAGAAATGTTTAAATATTCAATCGGAAAAATGCCAACATTAACTGTTACTGGAACATCATTTTACGTAAAAAAGAAAAACATTAAAACAAACAGTAATGGTTTTGCCTCTTCATTTTAGAACATTGTGCACAGATTCTCATTAGGTGTGTGCTTTTATCCCAACGACCGCAGCAATCTGCTCCTTCAGCTTCTCTCTGTTGCTTGAGATGTTTTCTCCAGCGACCTCCATAAGATCAGTGATCATCTCAGTGCTGTAAGGATCTTGAAAGGTGCGATATTTTTTCCTCCAGGTCTTAATATCATCTGAAGAAACAGTAACACACTTACATCAGAACATAGTTGATGTTTCATTTTTATTCATCTGGACAATCTTAACTTGCCTCCACAGTTGACCACATTAAACAGAGGGATGTGAATCACAGTTGGAGCATTTTGGCCTTTGAACACATAGAAGTCTTTTGGTTTCTCCAGGTCTTCACTGGGAATGTTGACTTCAGGGAAAGAGAGGTTTAGTTTCTTGCACATATCAGCGGTTTGCTTCACTGTCTGCAGTGAAAAAGCAGCAAAGCATTCATTTATTGAATTTGCTGCAGATTTCAGTTGAAATTGAAGTTGTTGTTCACTGAAAGTGTCAGCTTGAGATGAATGGGAATGCTAGTGGATGCTTATATGGTTCAAATGAAATAATATGCACTTGTTTAAATGGTTTTCTTGTTGTTTTTATCTGTTTAAATGAAACACAGTATTTGTCATTCCCATTCAGTCGGTCACGTTCTACGTACGTCGGATTGACCGACGAATAGGAATCTCGCTAGAGAGGCCAATCTGCTTCGAGTGTAACTAAAACGAGCCAATGCACATTGGCATTCAATCATATGCAGCAGCTGCTCACCTCACAGCGCGAGTATATTATGAGCAGCAGGTGCCTTGCATCTTCGGGTTTTCGCTGAGGAGCCGAACAGGTAAGGCGGCAGCATCAGCGGGGTCCAGCGACTGTGGCGACGGGACGTAAGTCTCCGTTCCCTCCTTCAGGGAATGAGAGTTATCTATGTAACTGAGACGTTCCCATTCAGTCGGTCACGTTCGACGTACGTCGGACTGACTGACGAATAGGAATCCCTACCAAAGTGCCACAGGAGCTGCCCCCTTCCAGCGCTCTGTAGCAAGCCTCCTGTACCCCCTTGCTTAAGGACGGTGGGACAGGGCAAACACAGAGCGTGTCGATCACTGCTGTTCCCCAAAACCCATTCAGTGAGACTATTGGATAACACTGGGAAAGCGTACCCTTTCACTGGAAAGGAAGGCTGCGGAAGCCACATCCTTCCCCAAAGGAATTATGTGGAGAAGTACATATGGACTAACCCCGTAGGGCTGTACTACATATGGAAGTACTGGGATGACTCCAACCTGACGAGAGGTGGGTTCTCCCAGAGGGAAAGACACGGGCTTCATTTAGGATCAGCAGGTGCGTTGCATCTTCAGCTTTTCGCTTCGGAGCCAAACAGTTGTTCTCTGCTGGAAGTGATCTGAAAGAGTCTCTGCAGGACGATCTCTTTTGTGTGTAGAGTGCGGGCATACAGCTGAGCAGCGGGGGCGAGTTCTCTCTGGTATTTTTTCCTTTTCTCCTTTTTTTTGCCTTTTTGAGCAGAAAGAGCTGAAAAGCCATTCTCACGGCTGGTAAACGGTGCGCTTAAAGAGCGCATAAAAGCTGTTTTCACAGCTGGTAAGAGAGCGCGTCTTCGAGAGAGAGAGCACACGACTGCACAATCCCGTTCCCCTGCGTGCTTCAGCACTGATTAAAAGAGCAAAGTCCCTAAAAGCACTGCATCGCGTGTCTGGGCTTAGAGCACGCTGAGGCAGCGTTTGTGGATGAGTCATGTACCCATTGTGGGAAGATGACCATCTCGGAGTTGCGGTCGATACTCCAGTTCCTGCAAAGGGGCGGGGTCCCAGTGCCACTGCCTCATTCCAATCCTCCTCAGAGGGTTGCTGCGAGCAGTGGCACTGGTGATCTGAGGATTACAGTGAGTGCGCTTCCTTTGGGGAACCAACCCCCTAGGAACCCTCACTCCTCCTGCACTCTGCAGCCAGTAGAGCTGCCGGGGGAGCGCGGTGGGCCATCTCAAGGGTGTGCACCATCCGTATCCTTCAGTGCTCCTCCCGATGACCGGATGTCGATAGCTGCATCGGAGGGTGAGTCAGACTTTTCTGGAGATGATGCGTCGGAGCAGTTGCCTCCTTCGGGTACGGTAGCTGTGCCCGATACGGATCCAGAAATGATCGCTATGCTTTCCAGGGCTGCCTACAGGGTCGGGCTCGTGTGGAATCCTACACCGTGTCCCGAGCCCTCGAGGCTGGACGATTGGTTTCTCAGGGTGGCACGAGCTGGCTCTCAGCCACCCACCCCGGTTCCTTTCTTCCCAGAGGTGCATGAAGAGCTCACTGGTATGTGAAAGGCACCTTTTACTGGCCTAAACCGTTCCGGTGGGCCCTCCTCCCTCACCACCCTTGATGGTGGTGTGGCTAAGGGTTACACGCGCATCCCCCCTGTGGAGTGGGCCGTTGCTATGCAGCTGTGCCCTAACTCCACCTGGTGCGGGGAGCTGTCTCTCTCTTCCTGGGCCTGTAAGCACTCGTCGGACCTTTCCGGTAGGGCTTACCAGGCCTGTGGGGAAGCCGCTTCAGCCTTACACGCTATGGCGTTGTTGCAGGTCCATCAGGCCAAGGCACTGAGGAACCTGCACAAGGGTGGTCATGATCAACAAGTTCTACAAGGACCTCGCGCTTCGGGCGACGAAGGTTACGGCGCGGTCAGTGGGTTGTGCGATGTCCACTTTGGTGGTCCAGGAACGCCATCTCTGGCTGTGTCTGGCTGACATGAGGTATACCGACAAGGTCAGGTTGCTTAATTCCCCCGTGTCCCAGACTGGCCTCTTTGGCGACGCGGTCGAGAACTTTGCCCAGCAGTTCTCGGCTGTACAGAAGCAGTCTGAGGCGATCAGTCACATCCTGCCACGGCGGTCCGTTGCTGCATCCAATCCACCGCCGTCAGCACCTCAGCCTGCTCGTCGCCGAGGGCGACTCCCTGTGGCTGCCCCCGCTCCCGCGCCGCAGCAGCAGCCTCCACCCAAGTGGCACCGTGGAGCCAATCGTAAGCAGGGTCCCCACCCCGTCCAGGCCCCCGCCAAGAGGGGCGGCAAAGCCAAGAGCAAGCTGCCCTAGGACGGGCGACCCGGAGATGGTTGGGACTGCTCTTCAGGAGATGGTGACTGCATCGCTCCTTCCCCCTGAGGAGGGCCGGGTGGTAAATCCTTTGTTCCCTTTTCCTTCTGTTCTGCCCAAATTTTCCCAAATTTTCAATAAAAGAGCAGTTTCTATCATCTCCGGGTCCGAAGAGGGCTTGGAGAGTAGTGGGAGGAGCAAAACCTCTCCACTCTCATCCACCTCTTCTGTCGCCAGCGGACAGCAGCGCGCAGTTCGGGATAGGCACCCAAGCCTCTCCTGCACCCCCTGTCCGACCGTGGAACCAGGTGAGTGTTGCACAGCACACACAGACCCCGCTACGGGCCGCCTCCCAAAGAAAGCCCCCCGAGCTGTGTCCCTGCGTTCCACCTCGCTCCCCCACTGCGGGTACGTCTACGGTCCCCTTGGTCCCGCTTGTGCGGTCTCTGCGAGCCTGGTTAGCGCTCCCCAGTCCATCTCTCTGGCTCTTTCGGACCATCAGGCTCGGCTATGCGATTCAGTTCGCCCGGCGTCTCCTCAAGTTCAGAGGTGTCCACTTCACTTCAGTGAAAGCTGTCGATGCCCATGTCTTGCGTGCGGAGGTCGTAGTCCTACTGGCGAAGGACGCGATAGAGCCGGTCCCTCCAGCCGATATGAGGTCAGGGTTTTACAGCCCTTACTTCATTGTACCCAAGAAAAGCGGTGGGTTACGACCGATCTTGGACCTGCTAGTTTTGAATTGGAGCCTTCACAAGCTGCCGTTCAGAATGCTGACGCAGATACGCATTTTCGAGTGCATCTGTCCCCGAGATTGGATTGCAGCGATCGACCTGAAGGACGCGTATTTTCATGTCTCGATTCTTCCTCGACACAAGCAGTTTCTGCGCTTTGCATTCGAGGGTCGAGCATATCAGTACAAGGTCCTGCCCTTCGGGCTGGCCTTGTCTCCCTGAATCTTCACGAAGGTCGTGGAGGGAGCCCTTGTTCCCATGAGAGAACAGGGCGTTCGCATCCTCAACTATCTCGACGACTGGCTCATTCTTGCTCAGTCTCGGGAGCAGTTATGCGAACACAGGGATTTGGTGCTCAGTCACCTCAGCCAGTTGGGCCTTCAGGTCAACAGGGAAAAGAGCAAACTCGCCCCAGTGCAGAGGATCTCTTTTCTCAGTATGGAGTTGGATTCGGTCGAACAGTCAGCACGCCTCACAGAGGAACGTGCTCAGTCGGTGTTGACCTGCCTGAATACATTCAGGGGCAGGTCAGCGGTCCCACTGAAACTTTTTCAGAGGCTCGTGGGGCATATGGCAGCCACAGCGGCAGTAACCCCGCTCGGTTTGCTTCATATGAGACCGCTTCAGCACTTGCTTCACAGCCAAGTCCCAAGATGGGAGTGGCAACGCGGCACATACCGAGTGGCAATCACTCCAGAATGCCGCCAAACCTTCAGACCGTGGTCAGATCCCTTGTTTCTTCGGACAGGAGTGCCCCTAGAGCAGGTGTCCCGGCATGCTGTGGTCTTCACGGATGCCTCTGCCACCGGCTGGGGTGCCACGTACAACGGGCATGCAGTGTCAGGGGTGTGGACAGGCCCCCAACTGCATTGGCACATCAACTGCCTCGAGTTGCTAGCAGTACGCCTTGCCCTGGGCCGGCTGAAGGGGCCGTTACGGGGCAAGCATGTGCTGGTCCGTACGGACAATACTGCGACTGTTGCGTACATCAACCGTCAAGGGGGTCTGCACTCCCGTGGCAACTCACCCGCCATCTCCTCCTTTGGAGTCAGAAGCATCTGAGGTCGCTTCACGCCATTCATGACCCTGGTGTGCTCAACCGTGTGGCCGACGAGCTCTCATGAGCTGCGCTGCCAGGAGAGTGGTGACTCCACCCCCAGGTGGTCCAGCTGATTTGGGGAGAGTTCGGCGAAGCTCAGGTAGACCTGTTTGCCTCGCAGGAAACCTCTCACTGCCAGTTGTTCTACTCCCTGTCCGGCGGAACACTTGGTACAGATGCACTGGCGCACAGCTGGCCCCGGGGCCTTTGCAAATATGCGTTTCCCCCTGTGAGCCTACTGGCACAGACCTTGTGCAAAGTCAGGGAGGACGAGGAGCAGGTCCTGCTAGTTGCGCCCTATTGGCCCAACCGGACCTGGTTCCCGGAACTCACGCTCCTCACGACAGCCCCTCCCTGGCGAATTCCTCTGAGAAAGGACCTTCTTTCTCAGAGATGGGGCACCCTTTGGCACCCGCGTCCAGACCTCTGGAAACTCCATGTCTGGTCCCTGGACGGGACACGAAGGTTCTAGGTGACTTACCCCCTGAGGTACTTAACACCATCGCCTCGGCACATGCACCGTCTGCGAGACGTGCTTACGCTTTGAAGTGGAACCTGTTCGTAGAGTGGTGTTCGTCGAGTGGTGTTCTTCTCACCGAGAAGACCCCCGAAGATGTTCGATCGGTGTCGTGCTTTCCTTCTTGCAGCAAGGGTTGGAGCGTAGGCTGTCTCCCTCCACCCTCAAGGTTCATGCTGCTGCTATTTCCGCATGCCACAACCACATCGATGGTAAGTCTGCTGGTAAGCACGACCTGGTCGTCAGGTTCCTTAGGGGGGCGAGACGGTAAAATCCTCCTCGATCCCCCTCCATACCCTCTTGGGACCTTGCTCTGGTGCTTCGAGCACTCTAGATTGCTCCCTTTGAGCCTTTGCAGTCAGCAGACTTAAAGATTCTGTCTATGAAGACTTTGTTGCTGGTTGCATTGGCCTCCAACAAGAGGGTAGGGGACCTGCAGGCATCTTCGGTCGACGAATCGTGCCTAGAGTTCCGGCCGGGTGACGGCCACGTGGTACTGAGACCCTGGCCTGGCTATGTGCCCAAGGTTCCTACCACTCCCTTCAGGGACCAGGTAGTGAGTCTGCAAGCGCTGCCCCTGGAGGAGGCAGACCCAGCCCTGGCTTTGCTCTGTCCAGTTCACGCCTTGCGACTGTACATAGACAGAACTCAAAGCCCGTGTCTTTCCCTCTGGGAGAACCCACCTCTCGTCAGGTTGGAGTCACCCCAGTACTTCCATATGTAGTACAGCCCTACGGGGTTAGTCCATATGTACTTCTCCACATAATTCCTTTGGGGAAGGATGTTGCTTCCGCAGCGTTCCTTTCCAGTGAAAGGGTACGCTTTCCCAGTGTTATCCAATAGTCTCACTGAATGGGTTTTGGGGAACAGCAGTGATCGACACTCTCTGTGTTTGCCCTGTCCCACCGTCCTTAAGCAAGGGGGTACAGGAGGCTTGCTACAGAGTGCTGGAAGGGGGCAGCTCCTGTGGCGCTTTGGTAGGGATTCCTATTCGTCGGTCAGTCCGATGTACGTCGAACGTGACTGACTGAATGGGAACGTCTCGGTTACATAGGTAACTCTCGTTCCCTGAAGGAGGGAAGGGAGACTTACGTCCCGTCGCCACAGTCGCTGGACCCCGCTGATGCTGCCGCCTTACCTGTTCGGCTCCTCAGCAAAAACCTGAAGATGCAAGGCACCTGCTGCTCATAATATACTCGCGCTGCGAGTTGAGCAGCTGCTGCATATGATTGCATGCCAATGTGCACTGGCTCGTTTTAGTTACACTCGAAGCAGATTGGCCTCTCTAGCGAGATTCCTATTCGTCAGTCAGTCCGACGTACGTCTCCGTTCCCTCCTTCAGGGAACGAGGGTTACCTATGCAACCGAGACGTTATCTGTCAATGTTCTTTAAGGTTAGGGTGGTCACGATGAATGTCATGAGGAAAAAAGCAGCATGACTGTTTAAAAAAATCAGTTGTTTTCTACTGTTGTGAACTTTTTCCTCGTCGAAGCAGAGACCAGGAGACGTTGGGATATCTTTCAAGCAGAAGTTACTCTTTATTGAGAACTCTCTGTGCGTCGCTGCAGTCATCCAAGTCTAAATCTTAAGTGACTTTACAAGGTTATTTATAGGCATTTTTGGAGGAGGGATTCTTGGAGGTGGAGCCAAAATCAAACAAAGCAAGCACATGAGGGACATAATCAAATGCATAGACACTAATTCAATCAACCTAACGAATCCACGTCTGGGCCAGGGGCCTCCGAAAGATAGACACTAATTCAATCAACCTAACGAATCCACGTCTGGGCCAGGGGGCTCTTTGAATATACATTGAGTCAGGAAGTGGATAATAAGAATCTAAGTTAAACATTTAAACACAATGTTTCAGTTTATATACTATTACATTGGAACCTAGATTTATCATTTTATAAATTTGTAATCCCACAATTCTGTTGTGAACTTTTTCCTCTAAGGTGTAGAAAACTCAGAAGAGAAAACCAGGAGACGTTGGGATATCTTTCAAGCAGAAGTTACTCTTTATTGAGAACTCGCTGTGCGTCGCTGCAGTCATCCAAGTCTAAATCTTAAGTGACTTTACAAGGTTATTTATAGGCATTTTTGGAGGAGGGATTCTTGGAGGTGGAGCCAAAATCAAACAAAGCAAGCACATGAGGGACATAATCAAATGCATAGACACTAATTCAATCAACCTAACGAATCCACGTCTGGGCCAGGGGCCTCCGAAAGATAGACACTAATTCAATCAACCTAACGAATCCACGTCTGGGCCAGGGGGCTCTTTGAATATACATTGAGTCAGGAAGTGGATAATAAGAATCTAAGTTAAACATTTAAACACAATGTTTCAGTTTATATACTATTACATTGGAACCTAGATTTATCATTTTATAAATTTGTAATCCCACAATTCCCCCTTTGAGAGTTCTAATAACTCTCACAAAATACAAATTTAGACACTTAAAGGTTCATTCTTGTAACTTGTGATCGTTACAGGCACGTAGCACTTGCTCTGTGTTGCTTATCTGTAATTGCATGCTGACACAGAAACAAAACATGCAATTAGGGTCCGTGAAGTTCTTACGGGTAATCTTTTCTGGTTGGAACTGTCCTTTCCTCGTGAGAGGCGGGAATCATTTGCTGAAAGAAACACTTGATACTTTGGATGCATAGATAGTACGCAAGTAGGAGAAACAACAGCAGAATTGCTATTTCCTTGATCCACAGCCAGGGTTTACCTAACAAGTTTCCGAACCATGAATAATTATCTTCAGTCATCTGGTGTAATTTTGCTGAAAGACCAAGAATGTGCAAACGTTCTTTCCAGCAAACAAGGCATTTCTTGACATATTCATCAGCTCTAAGAATATGTTGTTTCTGGGGTCTACACTTTGCGTGATGTCCATGATGGTTAATAGTACGAAAATCTTGATCATGTTGATGGATGACTGAAGTTCCCGTATGTGAGTCTCTGCGTTGTGTATTTTTTTCTTCTTTCTTCTTTCTTTTCTCTTTCTTGTGTGGTAGTTGGCTCGGCAATGGGTCTAGTTGTTTTCTAGAGGTTGTGGCTTCATCCGCAGGTGAGAAGGGCGGTGCATATGGATCTCAGGACAGCCATCAAGTGGTATCTGCACAGAGGAAGAAAGAAACAAAAACAAGAGAGACCAACGGCACAGAGCAGTATTTGTTGTAGAGTTTGCAAACATTAGGGTTGTATCCTCTGTTCAAATATAGTCTGCTATTGTTGTTCCTTCTTTCCCTATTTCTCAATTCCTGCGACACCTAAAGAACAGTGAGGTAAGGATGGACTAGTGGATGGGGAAGGCCTATGAGGGAGTCTTCACCGCAGGGTTTGCCCCCGAAGCCTGTTGCTTTCGGTTCTTCCCTGGGCTCCTCACTGGTCCGTGTGTCCTATCCTATCCCTGCAGGGGGAGGAACAACTTTACAGTGTGACACATGAGTCCAAGTTTTCCTTCCCTGACACAATACTGCAGCTTGAGCTGAAAAATGATCTGGAAGACGACCTGAAGCAACTACTTCAGTGGTGGAAGTTACTGCATATCCTGCTCGTCTGTTACCTTCAATAACTTGAGCTGCAACAAACAATTCCAATTCTGCGTTCTCTATGGGAGTTTCTGCTATTTCACTTGTCGCTGCATATGTAAGCGTAACACAATCATGAGTCATTTCGCCTTCATCCTCTAACACAAATTCAGTCATTGCAGACATCATACATGAGGATGGGTTCGTGACTGGTGCACGCTGTATAACAATATTCGGGGCTGTGAGAGTTGCTAACCAATTTCCCCAACGGGAGGAGGTGACAGAAGTGACTTTTGCTTAATTCATGAGTGCGGACACTGCATGAGGGCATCTTATGTTTACAGTCTGTCTTAACACCATTAGTTTTATTTACAAAGAATCGTTCAGCTTTGTTGTACATTACTGGGGAAATTAAGCACTCACAGCCCTAACAGTTAACACCTGAGCAAACTGCTCCAACAGTTCGGTGAAGTGGGGAGGGGCTGCTTCAGAGTACTAAGTAGACTGAGTAGGAACTGAGTAAAGCTGTTAATTTCTCCTAATGTCTTTTTGCTTTTCCTACACTCTTTCATCCAGTGTCCAGGTTTAAAACAGTAATGACAACTGCCCTCCTTCTTAGGACATTTAGGTTTCTGTCGGTTCTCTGTGTTGACCTTAAAGGATGCTGCTGCATTCTTTACTCTGGCTTTAACATCAGAGTCTCTTTCCCAAGTAGCTAACCTGTCCAAGCTGTTTTGTAAGCTTCCAGTGGACCATGCTAGATCTAAGAAAGGCAAAGCAGATCTATACTCTGATAAAAGGCCATCAAACCATGTTCGAACTAATGGTCCTTTATGATCCAGTACCTTCTCTGGAGTGTCAGCTATTCCACTATATGCTGCAGCTGACTGACAAAACCTTTCAGTGTACTCACTTACAGTTTCATCCTTCTTCTGTACACAACTAGTGACTTTTGACCAATCCACTTTTGGGCCAACAATGTTCTTTAGAATTTCCAAAACACCTTCTCGTAAATCACCTTTACTGGCATGTTGCAGTTCAGAAGCAGCAGCAGATTCAAAACTGTTGAATTCAGATTCAGTTAGGATTTGTGACATCAGCTGCGTGACTTCTGCCAACGACATGTCATAAAGACGCATTTTACTGATCAATGTTCTTCTAAATTCAGAAAAATGTGTGCGTGCTGACGGTAAACTCTGAGATAGTCTCTCTATATCTTTAGGACATAAAGCTTTGGCAACAGTTTGTACTTGGACAACAGAAGAGTTGGGAGGAACACTTTCAATTCCCCCAATTCCCTGAGATCTCCTCCTAGCAGCACACACATTGACGGAATTTACAGGCACATTAGTTACTGATTGGAGAGCTACATCTGTTTCAAAAAACGCTTGCAAATCAGGGTAAATGTTATCAGGCTGACTAACTTTCACATCAGTTTTTGCTGCATCTTTCTTGAGGTTCAATTTCTTAGTCAAAGTGGATACTCTAGCACGGAGTTCTTTGTTCTGTTTCTCTAGCTCTGAGTTACACTGAGACTGTTGTGTGGCTAGTGCTAAACCAAATTCTCTGTGGCAGCAGATAATGCCTTTCACATTGTTCTTGCGAATACATGCTCCTAGTACCTTTTTACACTCATCTACAGACCAAGTCTTATCTGGATGGATCTCATGTTTCTGAGTTAGTTCTTGTCTAACTTTTTCAGTGACTATTAGGTCCATTTGTTCCCCTAACAGCGTTTTGAATTCACTATCTGACCACAAAGGAGTCGCAAGACCACTCTTTTCTGTGGTTGGAATCAGCCTAGCATTCCTTCTAACCATTTTGTGAGTTTCTTTGTTACCACACAATCAAAACACTAAAACTTCTGTTCAACAGAGGGTACGCTTGTTAACACATCAACTATTGTTAACCTTCCCTGCTAAAACAGAGGATAAACCAAAATTATTAGCACGAAATGCTAAAATCTTCCCTGCCTGAAACAGAGGATAAATCTTCCCTGCCTGAACAGAGGATAAATTTTCATCTCTAAAAGAAAAACTTTAGAGGATAAACCTTTTAGCACGTAATGCAAAAACTTCCCTGCCTGAAACAGAGGATAAACTTCATCTCTAAAAATATTTTTTTAGAGGATAAACTTAGTTAAACCAAACCCTACAGCTGTCTGTTAACTCTTCTCTGACGGCGCAGAGGATAACAAATTTGTACTGGTCTTAGGTTCTTTTGGATTAGAGACAGCACTCACCACAACCCTTGGTTGAGAGAAAAATTCAGTCTGGGAATCTTTGTTCAGCTGGAAGTTTTCAGGTGAGGAAGCTGGAACTCTATCCGGGTCACGGCACCATCTGTTGTGAACTTTTTCCTCTAAGGTGTAGAAAACTCAGAAGAGAAAACCAGGAGACGTTGGGATATCTTTCAAGCAGAAGTTACTCTTTATTGAGAACTCGCTGTGCGTCGCTGCAGTCATCCAAGTCTAAATCTTAAGTGACTTTACAAGGTTATTTATAGGCATTTTTGGAGGAGGGATTCTTGGAGGTGGAGCCAAAATCAAACAAAGCAAGCACATGAGGGACATAATCAAATGCATAGACACTAATTCAATCAACCTAACGAATCCACGTCTGGGCCAGGGGCCTCCGAAAGATAGACACTAATTCAATCAACCTAACGAATCCACGTCTGGGCCAGGGGGCTCTTTGAATATACATTGAGTCAGGAAGTGGATAATAAGAATCTAAGTTAAACATTTAAACACAATGTTTCAGTTTATATACTATTACATTGGAACCTAGATTTATCATTTTATAAATTTGTAATCCCACACTACTGAACAAAGAAAGTCAGACAGGTTTGTAAAGCCATGACAGAGAGTAAACTTTTTTTTATTGTAGTATGTGCTATGTGTGTGTATAATACCGTGAAAGGATCGCTTTTGCTGAAATCCAGGGAAATGATGAGGTCAGTGTTTTTTTCTTTTCTCAGCACTGAGAAGAAAGGAGAGTTCAGCAACAGTCCGGCATCTTCGTAGTCTCTCTTCTCACTTTTATTAAGAGTGGACAGCATTGTTTTATCTGAGTGATCACAACATGAATAAGTCAGTTTATTATTCACTATGAATGGCCACTTAACAAACAGGTCTGTTCTCACCATTCATGTTCTGGAGGAAGTTATAATTCCTGCCCCAGATCCAGTGAGCCACGCATCTACAAATGCTCATCCAAACATCTGTTAAACAAATTCTTAAATTTAGTAAATGACATTGCTTTACATTCTGTATTTTGTTTTTCAGCTGACTAGTTCTTTGGAGATGAAAACGTTTTTTTGATGAATATTTTTTAGTCTGTTTTGGAAGCTTTATTGAATCGTAGAGTAAAACGCTTCTCTGTTCTATAGGGTGTCCCCGACTAAGGATTTTCATATAGTCCAGGTGATATGTACAAATTTTGAGGTGATGTGTTCACTTTTTCATAAAAGCATGAAACTTGGTACAACTGTACAGGTTAGTGCCCTGAGCATTTTCAGAAATCGAGCCATTGCAAAAATACCTCGTGGTTGCCATGGCGATCATTTTATTTTCCGCCATAGCCAAATTATGTATTTTGTGTCATATCTCCTGAAACAAACATGATAACACAGAAAAGGAGATGTCTACCCCTATGTTTTGATGGCCAAGGATTACAATGATAGCATATACAGCAACATAAACGTTCAGATGAAGAGTTAATGGTGAAATCAGCAATGTGAGAAGGAAATAAAAGTATCTGAGCATCAAAGTATCACAGCATTTACAAAAGTCCATATTATGGCTATTATTATTTTTTTCTTTCTTTGATAATTAACTAATATTTTATTCAATAGTACAATAAAAGGTTGTTTTAATTATTAATTCGTTACATTTATATAGCACTTTTCTGGGTACTCAAAGTGCTTTACATGGAAGGGGGAATCTCCTCAACCACCACCAATGTGCAGCATCCACCTGGATGATGAGACAGCAGCCATATTGAGCCAGAACGCTGACCACACACCAGCTTAACTACAACCCCAAATCAGAAAAAGTTGGGACAGTATGGAAAATGCAAATAAAAAAAGAAAGTAGTGATTTCTCAATTTACTTTGACTTTTATTTCATTGCAGACTATATGAACACAAAATATTTCATGTTTTGTCTGGTCAACTTCATGTCATTTTTAAATATACATCCTTTCCTGTCATTTAGACCTGCAACACATTCCAAAAAAAGTTGGGACAGGAGCAATTTAGGGCTAGTAATGAGGTAAATTGGTTAAATAATGATGTGATTTGAAACAGTTGATGTCAACAGGTGATTGTAATTATGATTTGGTACAAAAGCAGCATCCAAGAAAGGTCTAGTCCTTTAGGAGCAAAGATGGGCCAAGGATCGCCAGTTTGCCAACAAATACGTGAGAAAATTATTGAAATGTTTAAAAACAATGTTCCTCAAAGAAAGATAGGAAGAGATTTGGATATTTCACCTTCAACAGTGCATAACATAATTAAAAGTTTCAAGGAATCTGGAGGAATTTAAGTGCGTAAAGGACAAGGGCGCAAGCCTAAGCTGAACAACCGTGATCTCCGATCCCTCAGGCTGCACTGCATCAAGAATCGTCATTCATCTATAAGCGATATCACCACATGGGCTCAGGACTACTTTGGCAAACCTTTGTCAAGTACCACAATACGTAGTTACATCCACAAATGCCAGTCAAAACTGTACTGTGCCAAAAGGAAGCCCTATGTTAACAGTGTCCAGAAGCGCCGTCGACTTCTCTGGGCTCGGAGGCATCTGGGATGGACCATCACACAGTGGAAACGTGTACTGTGGTCAGATGAATCAGTATTTCAGGTATTTTTTTGGGAGGAATGGACGCCGTGTGCTCCGGACCAAAGAAGAAAAGGATCATCCAGACTGTTACCAGCAACAAGTCCAAAAGCCAGGGTCTGTCATGGTATGGGGTTGTGTCAGTGCCCTTGGCAAAGGTAACTTGCACTTCTGTGATGGCACCATTAATGCTGAAAAGTACATAGAGATTTTGGAGCACAATATGCTGCCTTCAAGAAGACATCTTTTCCAGGGATGTCCATGCATATTTCAACAAGACGATGCAAAACTACATTCTGCACATTACAAAGTCCTGGCTGCGGAGGAAGAGGGTATGGGTACTTGACTGGCCTGCCTGCAGTCCCGACCTGTCTCCAATAGAGAATGTGTGGCGCATTTTGAAGCGCAAAATGCGACAACGAAGACCCCGTACTGTTGCCCACCTTAAGACTTGTTTGCAGGAAGAATGGGACAAAATTACACCTGAAACACTTCATCACTTGGTGTCTTCAGTCCCTAAACGTCTTTTAAGTGTTGTGAAAAGGAATGGCAACATTACAAAGTGGTAAATGCTTTACTGTCCCAACTTTTTTTGGAATGTGTTGCAGGTCTGAATGACAGGAAAGGATGTATATTTACAAATGACATGAAGTTGACCAGACAAAACATGAAATATTTTGTGTTCATATTGTCTGCAATGAAATACAAGTCAAAGTAAATTTAGAAATCACTACTTTCTTTTTTTATTTGCGTTTTCCATACTGTCCCAACTTTTTCTGATTTGGGGATGTAATATTTTATTCAATAAAATATTGTTTTCACAATAATCTTAAGTGCATTTTTCCTTACCTCTCAGGTAGAGTCAGGTAGGAGGTAGTATGTTCCCAATACATTTTTGTTCTCTCTCAACAATGCTCTAACATCACACGCAGATGGCAACGCAATCTTGCTAAACTGTGTCCTATCTGTACCTCTTCTGCTGCACCTCTGTCATTTTCTCTGGGTCTCTGGAATTGTCCGTTAGCTGTCAACAAACTTAATTCTGGCCATTGCTTCTCAGTCTACTCATAGTATCTTGGGCTTGACTGAAACCTGGATTTGTCCAGAAGACTCCACAACCCCTGCTGTTATCTCTAACAACTTCCCTTTCTCTCACATGCCCCATCAGGTTGGAAGGGTACTGGTCTTCTCATTTCTAATAATTTGAAATACTCAACCCACTCTTCCCTATACAATAAAAATTATTTTAAGTTCGATGCAATTATGGGAACAGCTCCTGTTAAACTCCATATTGTAATGATTTATTGCCTTCCTGGTCATATATAATTCTTTATATAGGAGCTGTATGGACTGCTGTCCTCATTCTCTGTGGATGGCAGTTCACATGTAGTCTTTGGTAACTTTAGCTTTAAGCCTTACACTGCAGAATTCCACTTCCACTCCTAGCTTCATTCGATCTCAAGTGGCTTACCACCACAAGCACTGACAAATTAGGCAACCAGCTTGACTTAATTTACACATGCAATTGTATCAGAGACAACATTTGGTAAAACCTCAAGACATCTCTGCAAATTTCTTTATTACATTTAACCTACATATTACAACCTGTGTGCCACCAATTCCTCTACCAGTTACTTTTAGGCAAAACCTATGCTCCCTCTCACACTTTCATCTTTCCTCTGTAGTGTCATCCTCTCTTCCCTCACCCACCCATTTCTCATATCTGGATGTAAATACAGCAACTGACACTTTATGATCCACTTTATCTTCATGTCAAGACAATATCTGTTTAGACAGGCCAGTGCATACTAACCTAAAAATTTGCCCCATGTATCATCATCTTTACTGTATTTTTGCTGAGCAGTCTTTTGGGTGGCTCACCAATGTAATAGATGTCTCCAATACAAAAAAAATGAAGTAGGCTTGACCAAAATTTTTGTGGGGAGAAGAATTTATTGAAGATGGTAGTGTAGCAGTTCTTCAATAGCGAGGTTAGCATGTCTTCCTTCAAACAATCTTAACCCTTGTATGAATCCTAGCTTCTCCCAAAGCTCTGACTGTGGGATATAATTTTATACCTGAAGACAAAAGGGCAAGAAACAACAGATACTGTTAGGACCTTCCTGCTGGAGATCCTGCAATCTACAAGACGTTCCTGAGGAATGCTGTTCCTTTGTTATTCGAATGGAATGGACCATTTGGTTCAGACCTTTATAGACACAGCTACATTATTTCTTTCACAGAATGACCAACTGAACTTTAACCAATCAGGTTTCAGCAGCAGCCATTCAACTGCGACTGCTTTGCTGTCGGTCACTGTAGCCCTGCAGATAGAGAAAGCCGATTCCAAATCATCAGTTCTTATTCTGCTGGATCTATCTGCCACTTTTGACTCTGTGAATAATCAGATTCTCCTGTCTACCATCACCGGATCTGCACTCCACTGGTTTAAATATTATCTCACAGGTAGGTCTTTCAGGGTTTCCTGGGGAGGAGAGGTGTCCAAAGAACATCAACTGGTCACAGGGTTTCCTCGGGGGTCAGTTCTTGGACTCCTCCTCTTCACCATATACACTACATCACTGGGACCCATTATACAAGCACATGGTTTCTCCTACCAAATTCAACCATTGATGACACACAGCTCTATCAATCATTTCAACAAGACAATCCAATAGTAGCTGCATGGATCTCAGGCTGCCTGGCAAACATCTCGGCATGGATGAAGGAACATCACCTGCAGCTCAACCTGGCAAAGACTGAGCTTGTCGTTTTCCCTGCCACTCTGACTCTCCAGCATAATTTCATCATCCTGCTAGGTTCATCAAAACTTATTCTTTGGTGACTAGTGTAACGGCTCCTATCTGCGTTGTGTGTAATAATTGCGACAACCGACACCATCTTACACCTCAGGTGGATAATTTAATTCTGTTAAAACACATTCAAATGAAGTGATCAGTTTCACAGCATTCTTACACGAGTCCCACCACAACCACTCTCTTGACTGGCGCGAATATTAATGACTTTTTCAAGAGTAATTATACAACACAACAGTTTGCAAAATACAGTATTACGTAGTAAAACATGTACCTGTTAAAACACATTCAAATGAAGTGATCAGTTTCACAGCATTCTTACACAACGTCCTGCAACGACGGGTGCACATTAACCATTACAATATCATTTGGCAACAAGTAGAAAAATATAAAAAGAGCAACAAAATAAATAAATTTTTCAAGAGCACTCACCCACCACAACCACTCTCTTGACTGGCGCGAATATTAATAACTTAACCGGAACCAGTTTCCAACATGGCGCCAGCCAATGAACAGAGAGTGCGCGTTGATTATAATTCAGGGGTGCAAACTCGTCAGGGGTGAAAAAGGTGACAAACTAAACTCCACCAACCCCCGCTCCACCCCCTCCCCTCTTCTTAATTTCTATATGCTGACTACAAGCTTTTGAATGGTATAGTGTATATTGTTACACTTGGAGTAGGCCTAAGACTGGAGTAATGAAGAAGAGAATTCTTTACAAAAACATTACAAAACCTGGCATTTTCATAGTGTATATTGTTTATGTGCTCTGAAGGAAAAAAACAAACAAACAAACACACATTTTGAAGTTCTGGGTTATTTCTCTCATCAGATCTTCTTCCAGAAGCAGAAAGTAGCTGGGATGAACTTGTTTGTTTACGCGGAGGTGATGTGGGCGTTTACATTCGCGCGCGCCTCATGTGGATGCTTGAATCTGAAAGGCGCGAACGGCGCGTGGGCGTGACCGTATTAGATATAATGAGTTGAGACGGGAAGACTGGACATCGCATCAGTTTCATACGGATTACTTTAACATAGAATATTTGTTTTGGACGTAACTTACTTCATTTAAAAGTAGACATTTTAAGCTTTCTATACATATATTTCTCATGTATTTGAGGCGAGTATTCGCGGAGATTCAGGTTGTTTTATTTACGTGTCTGTGAAGAAAGGTGACAGAGCCGGCAGAGAATGCACACCGTTTATTTTATTAATTTTAGAAAAGCACATTATTTCGTTGCTATTATGACTATACAGAAATAAAAGGATACCATTTGCAGTTTCAAATGATACCTTATTCTTATCTGTACAATCAAAACTGACAAGAGTATTTTTAGTTCTTTCGCGGTCATAAAGAAAATAGGAGACAGCCCGCACCGGTGCGGGCTTCGACCCCAAGGTAAGCCAATCAGAGACAGAGTAGGGCGGGTCCATCCTGCCATTGCCAACAGGGGGAAAGGACGCTGCAGGTGACGTGACACAGATGACTCGCAGATCCGACGATGACCCCCCCTATGACTGTCTTTGTTAAGTCCAACAACAGTGTACGACGTATCCTCCCAAAGGTCAGCAAGCTTCAGTTTCCCACGTGCTCCCTTGTTGGCAAGCAAAACTCGATCACCAACATCAATTGGTCCACCTCTGACCCTCCTATTGTACAAGTCAGCATGTCTCTTCAGCTGTTTCATGGCAGATGCCTGTGCGACATGCATTGCCTCCTTCATATCTCTCCGAAGAGCTTGGATATAACTGTCATAGTTCACAACATCGGGATTGTCCAGAACAGTTTAGAATATCAGGTCAACAGGCAGCTGCGGAACTCTCCCAAACATCAACAGGAAAGGAGCATATCCTGTAGTCTCGTGGATGGTGCAATTATAAGCAAAAGTTAGAGATTTGAGTACTTGGGGCCATTTGTGCTTGGTCTTTGCTGGCAGCGCACGTATCATATTTCCCAGAGTCCTGTTCATCCTCTCACATGCTCCATTACCCATCGGGTGATAGGGAGTTGTCCTCGATTTTTGAACTCCAGCGACATTTAACAGTTCAGCAATCAGGGAGCTTTCGAAGTTAGCTCCTTTATTGGAGTGAATTCGGCCTGGAAAACCATAAACACAGAAGTAGTTATGCCACAGTTGATGCGCCACAGCTTTGGCAGACTGATTTGGACACAAGAATGCACTGGCCATCTTGGTGAAATGGTCGGTCACAACAAGTACATCCAGGGACCGGTTGGCAGAGTCCTCCGCCGACCAAAAGTCTATGCAGACGAGTTCAAGGGGCTCTGTCGTAATGATGTTCTCCAACGGTGCACGACCCTCTGGTTCTGGTGTCTTGCTGATCACGCATCGACGACAGCACTTCACATACTCCCTTACATCCTTCGCCAGGCCATGCCAAAAGAACCTTTGCCGAGCAAGGTACAGGGTCCGCTGCTGACCTTGATGTCCTGCTTGGTCATGAACACCTTTCAACACCACAGGTTTCACTGCATCAGGCAAAACATACAGGTAGGTCTTCCTTTTGGTGACACTATTCTTTGAAACCCTGTACAACACACCATTCTTCATCACTAGTTTCCCCCAGTGTTTCATAAATTTCAATACAGTTGTCGGTTCATTCATTCATTCCCTGCTGTTAGGTCTCCGTATTCTCTCGACAAAGCAAATTTGCTCTGCTTAAAACATTGTCTTTCTGTTGTCTCTTCATTAGATAGTCATAGGACATCCCAGTCAGGCGATTCAGATGGCATTATTGCTTGTGGAAGGTGAGGCAGCAACAAGGCATGTGACTTGATGTTTGTAACACTATGCCTACATGAGTGCAGAATCGTTTTCACTTCCTGCATTGACACCGTGCCAGGTAAGAAAGCTTTAGCAGTATGACAGGCAACAGCCACGCCCTCAGTATCAGGAGTACTGTCAAAGGGGTGAGTAGACCAACGAAAGACATCTTGGACATGGTCTGTGCGCACATCAGCAGCTTCTGCCAACAACTCATTATAAGGAACTCTCGTGAGACGATGGAGTACACTAGGGTGCACGAAGGGCTCTCGACTCAGGGCATCAGCAACTACGTTTTTTTGGACCAGGAACATACTTAATGTCAAACAGGTATGGCGCTAGTTTAGCAACCCATCTATGTTCACAAGCATCCAATTTTGCTTTGGACAGAATATATGTTAATGGGTTGTTGTCTGTCCAAACTGTAAATTTCTGGCCCATGAGCCAGTGATGGAATTAGTTACAGATAGCCCATTTCATAGCGAAAAACTCCAATCGATGTGCCGGGTATCGTGACTGGGCATAGGTAAGCGACTTGCTTGCGAAAGCAACAGGTCTAGCCATTGTTCCACCAGCTGGAAGTTGGGACAAAACGGCCCCGAGCCCATTACTTGAAGCATCTACTGAAAGCAAGAAAGGCTCATCAAAATTTGGGTGAGCCAACAAGACTTGATCAAGCAAAGCCTGCTTCAATTTGTGAAATGCTTGACTAAATTCCTCAGTCCAGTCTGACACGGACAACTCTCTCTGACAGATTCGATGCTTCCACTTTCCACGTGGTGCCTTTCTTCCAGTAGTAAGATTGAACAATGGCTTGGCAATAGACGAACAGTCTTCAATAAACTGCTGGTAAAACACTACGATACCGAGGAAAGACCTTATTTTCTGTTGACTAGGGACATTGGTACCCTCAACCATAAGATCTTCCTCATTGACAGAAGTAATGGCTTTGACTTTTTCTGGATCGGTAGCAATACCGTCCGCACTGATAGTGTGGCCCAAAAATTTTACAGAACTCCGCAAGAGATGACACTTCTTTGGAGCAAGCTTGAGATTATTAGTCTTCAAACGCTTGAACACCATTTCCAGGCGCTCTAATGCCAGCTCTTCAGTTGGTGCAAACACCAGGACGTCATCCAGATAGCATAATAGGCTGATGAAATTTTGATCCCCAAATATGGTCAACATCATCCGCATGAAAGTGGCCGGACTGTTACACAGGCCCTGCGGTAAACGATTATATTCATATAATCCAAAGGGTGATGTAAATGCTGTGTACTTCCGGTCATCTTCATGAACTTCTACATTATAGTAGCCAGATGTGAGGTCCATGGTAGAAAAATAGGCATTTCCACCCATCGCAGCAAGAGCGTCTGCTTGATGGGGAAGTGGATGGGCATCCTTGATTGTGCGAGCGTTAATCCAGCGAAATTCCGTACATATTCTCAAATCTCCTGACTTCTTCCAGACTAGGACAAGAGGTGATGCAAACTCGCTACTAGATTTTCGTATGATTTCACGTTCTTCCATCTCATTTAATTTAGATGGAAGTTTAATTTAATTAAATTAATTTAATTTAATTTTCCAAGATGGCGGCGCGCACAACAGACGCAGCGGCTTCTCTCTCTCCCGACAGAACGGTGTTTTCGTGTTTTTTGTCTTGTAAGTCGCAATGTTTTTGTACATATTCGTCTCGTCTACCTGTCTTTAAGCGCGCATACAGTCGTGAGTTTCTGCTCGATGTCGGCAGAACCACATTTTTAGAGTTAAACTCCGCGCACGCCGAAGAGCTGTGGGACCTCGGTTTGCTCCAGAGTCCTACACCATCACCGACCCCCACTACTGCATCTCGCCCACAGCGGAGGCGCTACAAGCGGAGAGAGGAAGCAGAAGAGGGGTAAGCGCGGAGGTATCCGAGCTAGGCTAGCGGCTAACCCACACAAGCCAGCTATCCCCTCCATCGTACTGGCGAACGTACGCTCTTTGGACAATAAACTGGACCACATCCGACTACTTCGCTCAACTCAGAGGACTGTAAGAGACTGTTGTGTTTTTGTGTTTACGGAAACATGGCTCAACAACAGCGTTCCGGACTGCGCCATTCAGCTCGAGCAGCTAACATGCTATCGAGCAGACAGAGCTCTCGTCGAGGGAGGTAAGAGACGCGGCGGCGGGCTTTGTGTTTACATCAATAATGTATGGTGCAAACACTGCTCACCCCTGGTGGAATTTATGATTATTAAGTGCCGGCCGTTCTATCTACCGAGGGAATATACAGCCATACTGCTCGTTGCTGTATACATCCCTCCCAGCTCTAACAACAATAACAGGAGAGAGGCACTGAATGATCTGTACCAGCACATCAGTGGGCAGCAGACAGCCCACCCAGATGCTTTTCTCATCTTGGCTGGAGACTTTAATCACGCAGACTTAAAGAGTGTGTTCCCAAAAATTCAACAGCATGTTGACTTTCCAACAAGGGGAAAAAATACGCTGGACTTTGTTTACTCCACCCAGAGAGGAGCATACAAGGCTCTCCCCCTCCCCCACCTCGGAGCCTCAGACCACATCACTGTCATGCTAATGCCTGCACACAGACCGCTCGTTAAAGTCATCAAACCAATACACAAGCAGATACAAGTGTGGCCGGAAGGGTCATCAGAGGCACTTCAAGACTGTTTCGACACCACTGACTGGAATATGTTTAAACAGGCTGCCACATACAACAACACCACAGACCTCCAAGAGTACTCAGAGACTGTCACTGACTACATCACCAAGTGTATTGATGATGTAAATGTCACAAAGACTATCACTGTCCGGGCCAACCAGAAGCCGTGGCTGACAGGTGAGGTCTACAGACTTCTGAAGGCTCGGAATGCTGCCTTTAGAGCTGGAGATGAGGAGGGCCTAAGGACAGCTAGGGCCAACCTATCCCGCGGCATCAGAGAGGCCAAGAGACAGTACTCCAGGAGGATAGCCCACCGTTTCAGTGACAGCAGAGACACTCGGAGCCTGTGGCAGGGGATTCAGACCATTACGGACTACAAGCCCCCACCACAGACCTGTGACAGCACCATCCCCCTGCTGAACGAGCTGAATGCCTTCTTTGCTCGCTTTGAGGCACAAAACAGCACCACTGCACAGAAGACTCCACCTCCTCCAGGCGACCAGATGATGACGCTGTCCCCGCACAGCGTGAGGAGATCCCTCAGCAGGATCAATGCACGCAAAGCTCCGGGTCCTGACAACATTCCTGGGCGTGTACTGAGAGACTGTGCAGTGGAACTCAGTGATGTCTTCACAGACATTTTCAACATCTCACTAAGCCAGGCTGTTGTCCCCACATGCTTCAAAGCTACCACTGTCATTCCAGTCCCGAAGAAGTCATCTCCATCCTGCTTCAATGACTACCGTCCAGTAGCACTCACTCCTATTCTCATGAAGTGCTTTGAACGGTTAGTCATGCAGCACATCAAGTCTGTCCTTCCCGCCTCCCTGGACCCCTTCCAGTTTGCATATAGGTCCAATCGCTCGACCGATGATGCCATCGCCACTGCCCTCCACCCAGCCCTCACACACCTAGACAAAATGGACACGTATGTCAGATTGCTGTTCATAGACTTCAGTTCAGCATTCAACACAATCATCCCTCAACAGCTCATCCATAAACTGGTCCAGCTGGGGCTCAATACGTCGCTGTGCAACTGGCTGTTGGACTTTCTGACCGGGAGACCTCAGGCAGTACGGGTTGGCAGTAACACATCCAGCACCATCACACTGAACACAGGGGCCCCCCAAGGATGTGTGCTGAGCCCCCTCCTCTTCACTCTGCTGACCCACGACTGCACACCATCACACAACTCCAACCGCTTCATTAAATTTGCGGATGACACGACTGTGGTGGGTCTCATCAGCAACAGAGATGAGACAAACTACAGGAGCGAGGTGAGCCGCCTGGCCGGGTGGTGCAGTGACAACAATCTCTCTCTGAATGTGGAGAAGATGAAGGAGATTGTCGTTGACTTCAGGAGAGTGCACACTCAGCATGCTCCTCTGACCATCAATGGTGCGACCGTGGAGAGAGTGAGCAGCACCAAGTTCCTGGGTGTACACATCACAGAGGACCTCTCCTGGACAAACAACACTGCAGCACTAGCCAAGAAAGCACAACAGCGTCTCTACTTCCTCCGCAAACTAAGAAGAGCCAGAGCCCCGGCCCCCATCATGTGCACCTTCTACAGAGGCACCATCGAGAGCATTCTGACTAGCCGCATCACTGTGTGGTATGGCGCCTGCAACGCGTCCTGCCGCAAGTCCCTTCAACGGATAGTGAGAGCAGCTGAGAAGATCGTTGGTGTCTCTCTCCCCTCCCTCCAGGACATTTACAACACCCGTCTCACCCGCAAAGCCCTCAGCATTGCAGGTGATCCCACCCACCCGACACACAACTTCTTCAGTCTGCTTCCATCAGGGAGGAGACAAACAGACTGAAAGACAGCTTCATCCACCAGGCTGTCAGGAAGCTGAACTCCCTCCCGTCCTTGCCCCCCTCCCCTCTCTTACCCCACGAATCACTGAACTCGGACCCCCACCCCATCACCACCACCCAAACGAACACACACTCACACACGCACACACTCACACTCACACTGAGACAAGCACCGGTCACTTGTACAGCATTGGACTGACCTCATTCATTCAACTACCTCGTCTGGCAGTCTGAATAAAAAAGACTGCTCCTTGTCACTTTAAATAGTCTTATAAGCTCTTTGCACTACACCATTTATATTCTGCACTGTTTGTTTGTTTGTTTATCTCACTGATTTGCACTACCTGCCATGTGCCCTATGCCACTTTATCCATTTTTTTATATTATTATTTTTATTTTCTTTATTTAATGTTTTATTTTTTTCCTACATGTCCTTATTTGTATATTTGTAATAGTTGCATTTTTGTGTATGTATGTGTATGTGTGTATATATATACATATATATATATATATATATATATATATATATATATATATATATATATATATATGTGTGTGTGTATGTATGTGTATATATATATATATATATATATATATATATATGTGTATATATATATATATATGTATATATATATATATATATATATATATATTGATTTGTACTTATCTGTATTTTTGCGTTCTACTGTTTGTGTTTAGTGTTATCTGTATGCACCAGGGAGTAAGAGAGTAACGCAATTTCAATTCTCTGTATGTATGTACGGTACATGTGGCAGAATTGACAATAAAGCTGACTTTGACTTTGACTCATCCAAAGCTTGACGAAGCCTTTCATACTGATTTGGAGCAAGACATCGATACGGCAACCGAAAGGGCTAGTCGTCACTCAGGCGAATGCGATGAACAAAACCAGCTGCCTTTCCACAGTCCAACTTGTGTCTGGAAAAGATAGAATGGTACTGAGAGATAAGTTGAACAAGTTTTGCTTTGCAATCCGCAGACACATTGCAAGACTCCACATCCAAGTCAGCTAAGCCTAAGTCTGCCTAAGACTTAGAGTGCCATCAGCAGCACACGAGTCGTTTGGTCCAGACTTGGTCAGTAAGGTTAGAGCATCTGTTACACTCATCTCATCCTGTCTGTCAGTTAACACATCAGCTGTTCTCTGAACTTTTTGTTCAAGGTTGAATGAGCAACCATCAGGAAATTCAGAGCAGTCAAAATCCTGCAACGCCATGCAAGGGAAAGCATCTGCAAGCGTAGAATTTCTTTTCAAAATTGCTTTCTCAGAAGGATTTATCACTTTTAGCGGAACCCATCCATCTTTACGTATCAAAGCTACGGTCTTTCCAACCAGCACTGATCTTGGCCTTGATTTTACTCTGCTGGGCTCCAAAATGATAGCACTGCCAGCTGAGTTGTTAATGAGTGCTTTGCAGTCTACCCCAAACTAGGTTTTCAGTCGAGTGACACTGCCTTTTTGATCTTCACTGTTCCTACTAAATCAGGGACAGTACCATTTCTCCACATTGGCTATTAGATCAAGGAGCTTCTGTTCAGTGTTATCACACTCGCGTTCAGACACACTTATTAGTAACTCTGAAGAACTTCTCAGCTGATGGATCAAATGCTTCAAGAGATTACTGCCAAGAATTAGATCATCACCCTGGCCCTTGACTACTAAAGTCAGGAAAGTGACATGACAGCCGTACACCCATCTCCAGCTCACTCATTCCTAAAGGTTTTGTTCTGGTGCCTCCACATCCGACCAAAACAACATCTGTTGGGGCAAGTGAAAGGCTTGACAACACACCAGAACTCAGCAGTTGAGGTAAGATCTTGGAGCTCATGGTACAAGCCATTGACCCAGTATCAAGCATAGCTTTTGCCTCAACTTGTCCACCAATAATCACTGTAGTGTAGAACAGATCATTATATGGCTCAAGTTTCTGTGTATTTTGCAAGACAACTGTACATTCAGAACTATACTCTTCACACACTCTTATATACTGATTCAAGATCATAATCCAACAATGACGGGGGATTATCATTTGGCCTTACACTCACCTCTTCCACATGCAGGCCTATTCGTTTCTCATACGTGGAACAGCATCTGACTCAGGTATCATACTGGCAGTGCAGGCTTCAGCTTTAGGACACTCTACACGTGCATGACCTGCTTTGTAACAAAGAAAAAACAGATGATTTGCTCTGCAGTGAAAATGGGTGGTGTGGCCAACATCTCCACACACTTCACATGGTAGAGTAGGCCGTACTCTGTTTCTGTGTGACTTAGACAGATGACACTCTGTACTGGCCTGATTTCTTGATAGCCCGTTCTCCAATACACGTTCCAACATTGCTAAGATTCGTTCCATTGGTTCAATGGGCTCTTTAGGTGGAGTATGATGTACAATAGATTCTGGTAAAACAGTTGTCTTAACCTTTGTTTCAGAAGGCTGAACAGCGACTTCCTGTTTTAAAAGAGTGATGGCTGGGGGCACTCTAGGCACAGAGCTACATCGTTTCTCTCTACCATACTCTTCCAAACATGCATGGACATCAGCTGCTGTCCATTGCTCCACAGGTCTGCACTTGAATATAAGGGAAAGCTCAGGCTCCGGACAATGTCTGATAAACATTACGGTGAGCTCACGGGACAGATCATCAGTCTTCTTATTCTGTCTCTAAACCGTCCTCAGCCATGTCCATGGCTCTATTTAGCCTCAGCCAGTAATCAAAGGGGTCCTCACCAGCATGTGGGAGTGCGCCATAAAAATCAGCTAATGGCATGCTAGAATAAGCTGTGTCACTGAAATGCTGTTTCAGCAAATCAAAAATAGGACTTGGGCCCTTGCACAAATCAATGGAGGGGTTACTGCGCAATCCCACCCGCACAACTTCTCGTGCCCGCCCCATAAGTCTACTCATGACTTCATCAGCTTGTTCTTCAATTGGCATCTCGATTTTCCGCAAATATGACAGCACTATGGCTTCCCACTCATGTATTGTGTATGAGTCAGCTCGGTCACCCCTAAAGCAAACAGATTCTTTGATTTCAGATTTTAGAACTATGTTTAAGACAGATGAGTCCACACTACTAAGCCCGCACACTTTAGACTCTAAGACAGATGAGTCCACACTACTAAGCCCGCACACTTTAGACTCTAAACAGGAAGCAATGCTTTCCCCAAAAGAGCGTCCCATACGTTCTACAATCCCCACTAGTAATTCCATTGACTCATTGCCTTCCTTCAAACTTGCTTGTTTCAATTCACCTTCACTTAACTGAGGTGGTGGAGGACTTAAATTATAGTTTACATCCTGTACAGTCTCTAAATCAAACATGGGAGTAGATGTGACAGGAGTATAATATAATCTACCTCTCCCCACTGATGGCATAGGTAAAAACATGAAAAGCCCTCTACCTCTTCCAAAACTGTTCTCTGACTCCATTTCCAACACTGACAATAGCAAGGTGAACAAGAAAATGATTACTCAAAAAAATGTTAAATGTTCTCCCCTTTTGTAAAAAAAAATTGTACATGTGTTGTCTCAAAATCTTAGAATAACACATTCAGAGGGCAAGAGAAAAATAAATAAATAAATAAATAAATAAAATGCAATTATATCCTAGTTTGAGCTCAAAGTTCAATCAAAATGTATTTGGGCAAAATTTCAGTCTCTTTCATAAAACTTTTCAATAAACCTCAGTCATCAAAGATGTGTCCTTTTTTTAAGTCTTCAAAAAAATATATGTGCTTCAAAGTCAGGGGCGGCGCCAGCGAATTTTGAAGGCAGGTGCTGAGGGGGTGCTAGATCACTGACCGGGGGAGCTGCGCAATTATATATATATATATATATATATATATATATATATATATATATATATATACATGTGTAATGTCGCAAACTTGGAAATATTTCTGTTTTAAACCGTGAAGGTGAGCCAATGGATATCACATCAGCAACGTGAAAATTTTGCACAAGAGGTATGCCGGTGAACATCTTAATCTCAGTAAATTAGAGAAAGTGAAAGTAAAATATGGAATAACGGAGTAATGACGAATATATAATCCTAGTTCTGAGCTCAGAGACGAATCTACTTCAACATATGCTGATAACGGTATACCTAGCTGTTTTAATTTGGGCATTCCCTTAATATTTCAGTCGTGGCCCGTACATTGTGAAAACTTTTCAAGAGAAGAAACCTCAGCTCATTTCGTGTTAAACAGGTTGTCCTTTTTTTAAAGTCGGTGCTTAAAATAGGCTAAAGCTTATTATTTCGTTGATTTTTATTATGACTGCAGTGTTAATAAAGTCTATAATTAGTATAATTATAGGGCGGCGCCAGCGAATTTTTTTGAAGGCAGGTAAAAAGCCAATCTTTTGTTAGGGGGTGCTATGTATCATCTATACCGGGGGAGCTGCGCATCTATCTATATATCTACAAACACACATATTATAGGTCTACTATCAATATATATGAGCAAAACTTGGCTACTCAATTTCTATATAAATATATTTTAATGTTAATGTCGCAAACTTGGAAATTTTATTTCTATTAAATTAAACCGTGAAGGTGAGCCAATTCAGGATATCACATCAGCATATTCTTGAAGATTTTGCACAAGAGGTATGCCGGTGAACATTCATTGAACAACATTCTCAGTAAATTTCAGTCAAGGTGCAAGTATCAAAATGCACCCATAGCACTGTGGAAATATCAGATTCAAATGACGAAGCTTTGACAACGATCACTTACATATTTACAATCTCAAACTAGGACGAATGCGACGGTTGTTGTGGTTGACGGCAAAAGCATCAATGATGCGCTGATAACGGTCCAATAGCCTTCAGCTCTTCTAATGTATTGATGGCCTTAGAGTGCCAAGTCGCTGTTCTCGTGGCATCCCCGTACAGTTGCTTCTCAGATATGTTTTCAAGCGTCGGAGACAAGAGAAAGATCTCTCACATGACACAGCTATGTCACAGGAAGTGTTAAACAGGGATATCAAGATGAGTTTTTTTAAAGTCGGTGCTTAAAGTCCAGGCTAAACGCATCTTTATTATGGTTCCATAAGTAACAGCATTTTTATTCATGACTGCAGTGTTTAATAATCGAGTGTCCTATGATTAGTTGTATAATTCTCTTTCAAGCAGACGCCGGACTTGGTGCATCTGTGCATTTAACATTTTATTCAGTGAGGAGTACCATAAAACTGTGCCATAGGCAATAGACACTTCTTGTCTAAGAATGACTATGTGTCTGTGGGCTGAGATCCATCTATCTATCTATCTATCTACAAACACATCGTCGGCATCTATTAGAGATAGCGTCTACTATCAATAAATCACTGACCAGCAAAACTGTGGCTACTCAATTTCTAATGATTAAATTAAGCAGTCGGTGCGCAGATCATCAATTTAAGAGCTGTGAGCGCGGTTTATTAGGAGCCTCGATGATAAACAAGCACAATATTCAGTCGCTGGCTTTGTCGGGCAATCAAATATCTCCTTTGTGGTGGTGTGCCCCACGATTTTGCATAGGCCAACCTTGCCACACAGTTCATTTGAACACGGTTTTGTATGTCGCTCCAGTATTCCTCAGAACGTTTTCAGTCAAGGGCAATATCAAAATGCACCCATAGCACTGTGACGAAATATCAGTATTCAAAAAAGCTTTGATCAACGATCACTTGCTGATTTACAATGTCAAACAGATTGGGTGACAATGCGAGCTGGTCTGAAGCAAATTGTGGTTGACCCGGCAAAACGTCCATCAAATAAAACGAGATGCGCAAAACAAACTGTTGGTCGATAAGCCCCTGCATTGCCCTTGCATCTGTTTTTCGCCTCGCATTCGTTTGTACCTGAATATCCTGCAAAGTGGCCAGAATGGCGCGGAGTGATTTTTTAATTGCCCACAACGCAGTCGCTGTTCCGGGCATGCCCAACGTTTTTCACTAAGTTTGCTTCAACTCGACTGGTTGTTCAGAAGGTTCAATGCTCCTTTTTTCTTGAAAAGCGTCATGGACCACTGACCCAGAAAAAAAATTGTAGAGCATTTGCACAGATCTCGAAAAACTCACATGACACAGGCTGAATATTTGTCACAGGAAGTGTCCACAGGGATATCAAGATGAGTTTGTGCATGAAGTCCATAAATGCGTGAGGCACCTCTTTTCTGAACTTTTCCTGCACCCCATTGGTTACACCCCGACATCACCGCCGCTCCATCGTAGCATTGCCCGATGCAGGCGCTGACATCAATGTTGCATTGAAGTGTCTTTTAATACACTGTAGAAGTGAATCCTTGCATTCAATCCATCAGCTGGCGTAAAGTTTAAAAACTCTTTCATAGCAGATTCCCGGTGTACCGACGAAACATGCTACTTCAGATTGTGCTACCAATAATATATTCTGCATTGTTTTAAGGGTAAGTTTAGGGTAAGGGTAGGTGTGGAAGGGTAGGTCTTAGGGTAGGGGTAGGTATGGACATTAAAAAAGCCTCAAACCACATGAATAAGATGCTGGTAGCACAATCTGATAGGCAATAGACATTTTCCGCTATCAATTTGTGCTACCTATGACTTGTGTTAATGGGAGGTAGCACAATCTGAGCGGGTAGCACAAATCGTCAGAACACCGGCATGTAGGTAGCGAACTACTACCGGAAATTTGTTCTTTTTTACTGATGTCTTTAGCGTCTCGTCTACTATTAACGCAAAATAACCAGCATCCCTTAGTTCATCGCTAATCTGCTTCATTACCATATCAGCCATAATAGCGATTATCTCATTTTGCACTTCGTGGTGCGCAGTATCATTTTGCATTTAGAGCGGATTGTCAGCTATCTTTTTAGCAACAGTTTATAGGTCAAACATGCCTGATGACATTGAGGAGTTCGACAAAGTCATTCAGTCGCTGTTCGCTGATTGCTCGGGCATCCTCTCCTTTGTGACCACGCTGGTGATGCCCTGACATGCCGATGCTAGCGCAAACTCTTGCCACCACAGCCTTCATATAATGCACGGTTTTGTATGTCGCTTCAACCACTTTAGAATGTCCCTTATCAATAACGTTCAGTATTTTCGGATAGCCAACTTGCATTCTGTTTAAATTCACACCATGCCTCCACAGAAAATTTGTGTATCAGATCACTAATATTGTGTGCTGATTAAAACTCTGTCCAGATTGGGTGCTTTACAACTGGAGTTCTGGAATCCAGAAATTGTGAAGCATGTTTTTATTTTATTTGTTGTTTTACCCGGAATTATTTACGTTTATTTATTTATTTATTACAATATAGGCTGTATAAAATTGCTTCCGAGATGCAAAAAAAAAATTGGGGGGGTGCTGTTGGTCTTTCTTAGGGGAGCTGAAGCACCTGCTATTGCCCCTTGCATCTAGTTTTTCGCCTCGCCACTGTTCAAAGTTAAATGTTCAACTGCTATTGCTGTCAATGTCGCTTTCAAATTGATGCTTCAGTACCAGAACTTTGCTCCTGGTCTGCGGAGTGAAACACGGTCCTTTACTCCTCCTTGTGGTTAATTGCCCACAACGCAGTGCTGACATGCCCAAAACGTTTTTCACTCGCGCGAAAAGCTTTCGTCACCCACGGTACGAATACCCCTGGAAACCTCCGATCAGTCGTTCCAGAATGCTGCTTCCAGAGTCACGGGGCACCATTGTAACGGCTCCTATCTGGTTGTGTGTAATAAGGTCATGCGACAACCGACACCATCTCACGACCTCAGGTGGATAATTTAATTCTGTTAAAACACATTCAAATGAAGTAGATCAGTTTGCACAGCATCTTATCGACCTACCACCACAACCACTCTCTTGACTGGCAACAGGCTGAATATTTCGTACACATGTCCACTTTTTCAAGAGTAAGATTATACAACACAACAGTCTATGTGCAAAATGACAGTGCACATGTAGTAAAACATGCGTGAGGCACCTGTTAAAACACATTCAAATGAAGTGAATCAGTTCCTGCACAGCATTCTTACACCCCGACGTCACCGCCGCTGCATCGTAGCATTGCCCGATGCAGGTGCTGACATTCAATGTTGCATTGACAGAGTATCTTTTGGCATACACTGTAGAAAGTAGAAAAAATATAAAAAGAGCAACAAAAGAAATACATTTTTCAAGAGCACTCACCCACCACAACCACTCTTTTGACTGGCGCGAATAAAGTTTAATAACTTAACTGGAACCATAATATTCCAACATGGTGTACCAGCCAATGAACAGAGAGTGCTACCTGTTCAGATTGTAATTAAAGGGCCATACACATGTAAATATATTAAAGCAAGTGGAAGCACATTGTTTTAAGGGTAACCTGTTTAGGGTAAGGGTAGGTGACCTTCAAGGACCAGGGTATTGTTTAGGGTAGACCTTGCAGATCTTGCAGATTATGGACATGCACAAATCAGGAGGATCAGCCCTCCAAACCACATGAATAAGATGCTGGTAGCACAACTTCTTGTCCAGGCCCTGACATTTCTAGGCTGGCATTGCAATGCTCTTCAGCTGGACTTCCATCCGTGCAATCAAACCTCGACAAATGTTTCAGAATGTAGTGGCACGACTGTCTACAATGAACTCAAAAGGGCCCCTACACCTCTTTTTATCTCATGCACTGGCTAGCAGTAGCACAATCAAGACGTTGATGTTTGCGTACAGAATAGCCACAGGTAGCACCCTCCACTTCCTCCTCACTCTTATCGAATCTACATCCCCTCAGAACACCGGATCTGTATGTAAGGTAGCCTTGTGGAACTCACTACCGAAGGCATTTGTTCACCTTCCTTTTACTGATGTCTTTACTCTCGTCTACTATTAACGCAGTAAATAACAGAACACCCGCACGTCCGTGCTCTAGCCCGGCACGTGTCGCTAATCTGCTTAACAGAATTACCATCCGATCAGACCATAATAGCCCGATTATCTCATTTTGCACTTCGTGGTGAGTCCCAATATTAGATTGCATTTGACGGATTGTCAGCTATCTAAAATTGTTAGCAACAGTTTGTATGTAATGGCAAACATGCTGATAATATTTGAGGAGTTCGGTTTTTTATAAAGTTAATTTAGAAAAACTGTTTGGAGCATTTTTTTTGATTGTTAAATACGTTTTTTCTTTCTTAAAGTAACGACCACGCTGAGCGATGCCAGCGGCAGACATGCCGTGTAGCGCAAACTTCTCAAATCATCACGACTTGCCTAAAATAAAATCATATAATGCCGATATACTTCAACCACGTTAAACCTAGATAAATGTGCGCTGTATCCTAGTTTGTGTGGAGAGTGGAAGTTAAAGCGTTCAGGTATTTTCATGGAGGCACCAGCACAATCAATTGCATTCTGTTTTCAATGGAAATTCAACTTACGCAGTAATTTTTGCTCATAAAGGTAAGAGTAATACATCATTCGGAACTGTAAAGGGTCTACTTTTATTTGTGTACAGCACTCACAATATCAACAAAACTGTGTGCTTATAAAAAAGGTTCAAGGTTCAAGGTTGGGTTCAAGGTTCTGTGTTTATTTTACAACAGTTCTGGAATCATACAGGGAAATCAGTGTGAAATGTAATCAGGACGGGTCCGCTCAATGGACAGTGCAAAAAATAAAAATAAAAAATAAAAGATTATACATAACACAGGAGCATGTTGTTTTAAATATAGGTAGGAATAAGATAAAAATAAAAGTTATAATTATAATAATATTTATAGTACAAACAAGAAATAAAATAGGCTGTATAAAATTGCTTCCAGAAAAAAAAAAATTGGGGGGGTGCTTTGGTCTTTCTTAGGGGAGCTGAAGCACCTGCTAGCCCCTCCCTAGCGCCGCCACTGTTCAAAGTTAAATGTTCAACTGCTATTGCTGTCAATGTCGCTTTCAAATTGATGCTTCAGTACCAGAACTTTGCTCCTGTCTGCAGTGAAACACGGTCCTTTACTCCTCCTTGTGGTTAAAAGCGGTACTGCACCAAACAGCTCCTCGCGCGAAAAGCTTTCGTCACCCACGGTACGAATACCCCTGGAAACCTCCGATCAGTCGTTCCAGCATGCTGCTTCCAGAGTCACGGGGCACCATTGTAACGGCTCCTATCTGGTTGTGTGTAATAATTGCGACAACCGACACCATCTCACGCCTCAGGTGGATAATTTAATTCTGTTAAAACACATTCAAATGAGAGTGATCAGTTCCTCACAGCATTCTTATACGACCTACTCACCACAACCACTCTCTTGAGGAACTGGCGCGAATATTAATGACTTTTTCAAGAGTAAGTGTTATACAGGACACAACAGTTTGCAAAATACAGTATTATGTAGTAAAACATGTACCTGTTGAAACACATTCAAATGAAGTGATCAGTTTGACAGCATTCTTACACGACGTCCTGCAACAACAGGTGCACATTAACCATTACAATATCATTTGGCAACAAGAAAGTAGAAAAAATATAAACTGAAGAGGGTCCAAGGTAGCAGGGATGGAGGAGAAATACATATGTGTTTCTTTAAAAGTCTCTCACCCACCACAACCTTCATGACTGTTGATGTGAGGGCAACTGGCGCGATAGTCATTCAGGCAAGAGGGTTTACTGTTCTTAGGCACAGGGATGATGACAGATTTCCAACTTGCCAGAATGAGGTGGGAATCACAGAGGTAGCAAGGGACTCGTTAAAGATGGAAGTAAACAAACCAGCAAGCTGATCGGCACACATGTAAAAATTAAAGCAAGTGGAAGCACATCTTTTTAACCTGTTACATTCTCTCCGGACCTCGTCCTCCGTCACGGTGATAACACGATCAACATCGCTGCTCTGTCTGCTGCTTCCTGACGCGTTGATCGGCAGAGTCGCACCGCCGTTGCGATCGAAGCGGCCGTAGAAGATGTTTAGCTCTTCGGCCAGCAATGGATCTGCTCATCACCTCGTCGGAGGGGTTATCAGGCCCTTCCAGAGGAACAGAGCATGCTGCACAACTTCTTGTCCAGTCCCTGCCACATGCGTCGAGAGTCATTGAGCTGAAAGTGTGACTATTGCAATTGCTCTCTCTGTATCTGGAGTTTAGCAGCTCTAACTGCCCGTCGGAGAGCATAACATGATGATTTGTAAACGCTCGACAAATGTTCCTGACAGAAGACCGGCGTTGTATGCGGCAGTGCGTTGGTTAACCGCAGCCCGCACCGTTGAACTGTCCAAAACCCACGGTTTCTGATTAGAGAATGTCCTTATTGTTACCGTTTCAGTGGCTTGTTCGGTTAGCACTGTAAACAAAGCTTAGTGCTACATCCGTGAACTCGCTGACGTCAGCTGAATTCGCCCGAACATGTCCCAGTCGACGTCATCAAGAGACGCCTGCAGCATAGCTTCAGAATGGGAGGACCAGCGCGTCACTTCCCTCACCCCCGGGGATTCCTGAACGATCCTTTGTTTATATTCCGGTGTGAGGAAAATGGCCGCGTGATCAGACTTACCGAAGGCTGGCTGGGAACGAGCTTTATAGGCATTCTTGAACTGAGTGTAGCAATGATCCAGTGTATTCGGTCCTCTGGTTGGACAGGATACATGCTGATGGAAGTTCGGCATTACTTTCCTGAGGTTGGCTTGGTGTTAAAGTCCCCAGCGATGATAGAGGCAGCGTCAGGGTGTTTGTTGATGTAGCCGCTTAGCTCCTCGTGGAGTTTGGACAAAGCCAAGCTCGTGTCTGCCTGAGGTGGAATGTAAACGGCAGTAGCGATGACCGCGGAGAACTCGCGGGGTAAATAGAATGGGCGGCAGATAATGGATAGATGTTCCAGATGAGGCGAGCAGGAACGCGACAGAATGGAGATATTCCTGGGGTCGCACCATTTCTTGTTAATCATGAAACACACTCCCCCCCCTTGGATTTTTCCGGCCTCAGCTGTTCTGTCCATCCGTAAAACAGCAAAGTTATCAGACGGTGTTACGGCGGTGTCCGTGATCGAGGGAGTGAGCCATGTTTCAGACAAACAAAGGATGTTACAGTCTCTAATGTCACGTTGGAAACTAATCCTGGCTCTAAGATCGTCCATCTTATTTTCCAAGGATTGGACATTTGCGAGCAGAATACTGGGGAGAGGGGGGCTGTGAGCTTTGTTTCTCAGTCTGTCACGAATTCCAGCGCGTCGTCCGCGGTGTTTCTTTCGCCTTCTGGGATTATTCGGGTGGCCTTTGTTGAACTCGGCGTTCCGAAGAATCTCCAACGGCCACGCTGGATCCGTGGGTAAAGTGTTCTGAAGCAGGTTAGTGCAGCGGTGTCCGATGTCCAAAAGTGTTCTTTTGTCATAGATAAATAGTGCAGACGTTAATCGTGTAAAAAGAGAAAGTAAAAATACGTAAAAGAGTATATAAAAACACAAATTGAGCGGAGCCATCCTTTAACGTCGACTGAACACAGCAGCGCCGGAAGCGGAAGCCATTCCGCTTCCAATTATATATAAAATAATTTTATAAAATAAAGAAAACAATGCGCCGTCTTGTCTTGAACAGGAGCGCTTCACAAAAATGAACAGAAAGTTAGCGAATACATGACTCACAAACATGATAAATATATCTATAAAAATCTTTAAATTACTACTTATAATCCATGAAGATGCACTTCTCTCTAAAGGCGCGTCTAATGAGGACAGGGGCGGTGACAGAGAATGTTGAACACAGGTGCTGAGGGGGTGCTAGATCAATGACAGGGGGAGCCAGGCAATTAATAGTAAATATGACCAAAACAGGTTGTTATTATTATTATTATTATTTTATATGAATAATACAATTGCTGTATAGGCGCATTTCAAATGTTTATGAGGAATGTGGGAGTATTATCGCGCTTAGCTGTTACGGAAGCAGACTAGACACAGAGGATATTCAAAACAATGCAGTATATTTATTGATTCAGCAGGCGGGTAAGCAGGGAAGGGAGGTGAGTAAAGACTTTGAGGTTTGATGAGATGTAATCGGATATACTGAGAGAGATCTTGTCTTGCCAGGAACTCGTGGATGACATGGAGCAGCACACACCCCAGGACGATGGTGGAGAGGAGGCTTGATAATCGACAGAGGAAGACAGACGATGGAGACACGGGGAGCCAACAAGAGAGAGGAACAGGGGCGTGCACGCAATTATTTTTATTTATTAATTTTTTTCCTGCGGAAAGAGCTTATACTCCTGTCATTTTTGGATGTGCTTTCTGTCGTCTCATGCAGTCTCCGTGAATGGAGCGCGTCACAACAATGAACCAGCTCACAGACATAAGAGATAAATCTGCAGAAAGCTTGAAAACCAATTAAAATAAAAAAACAAATCTTCTCTGATTATGTAGTCCATATAGGTGCATTTCTCTATTAAAGGCACGTCCACTGTGGAGATGGCGAGTCTGAGAAGCACTAGTTTATTAATAAATAATTCAAATGTCTACTTTTTCCCCGATGCATTCATAATCATTACTTTAGCCAGTGTTTTGCGGCAAGCTTTATGCGTTTGAGCGCGGAATAATACGCCTAAATGCCTATATTAAAGGATGGTTTAGTAGGTTATTATACTATCAATTTAATGTAAACGTGCGAATAGTGTTATGTTGGGAACCAGTCAAATAAAGAAGCAGAGACACAAGCAGTACTGAACCACATTCGGTTTACTTCTTCATACATTCCTATTCTACAATAGAACAAGTATGAACAATAGTGCCATTTAGCGGAGGCCTTAAAGTAGCACAATTATTCAGACACAACAAATAGTTGACTAGAAAAATCTTTAGGCGGGGCAGGCCAACAGTACTTGGCACAAGGAACCGATCCATTTTTAAAATAAAATGCTGACATTACGTGCGACTGCAAATCAAGTTATTGCATTGCAGTATTTATGCATGTGTTTAATGAGTCAAATGTTTTTGTTTTATTTCATTTTTTATGGGGGTGCTATGGGGACCTTTGGTTTTTCTTGGGGGTGCTGGAGCACCTGCTAGCCCCTCCCTAGCGCCGCCCATGAATGAGGAGATGGCGAGTCAGAATCATCATCTTCATCTTTGCGACACTGACACAGAAAACACTAGTTTATTAGTAAATAATTCAAATATCTCTTTACTATTCCCCCCCCCCAACACATTCATGGTAATTACTTTTGTTGGGGCTTTAGGGCAAGCTTTATTGCATGTATTTGAACGCAGAACTCTTCAGCTGTGCTGACGGCTCTCTGCTGCTGCGGGACTCAAAACACCGTCGAGCCGCTCTTGACAGTCGCGACAAGGTCTCTTGTTGTTTCCACCAGCGCGGCAATTTTTTTCATAACTAATTGATGGATGTCTAAAATATAAAAATAAGGAGAAACCTAAAACAGGCACGAGGCCGGCCCGCGTCTGAACTATAACATGAAAATTGGCCCGATCGAAGCCCGGCCCTAGAGGCGTAAAAAAGTCGGGGCCCGTCGGGGCCGGGCTGAAATGCAGGGCTCTAGCGTTCCCCTCGGTAGAAATGGCATTTACCCCTCGGGGGCCCCCTCTCATCATCGGGCCCTTAGGATCATCCTACCCCCCCCTTACGGCAGGGGGTATGGGGAGCTATGGTACCAAGTTTCGTGCTTTTATGAAAAAGTGAACATTATTTTCACATATCACCTGGACTAATAGTCGAATTTGAATTTTCGAATCTTGCCGATATTCGACTGATAGACGAATCATATGTTTGGGGGCGGGGCAAAATACATTACCAAAAGACAGTCATAATTACTGACGCTAACACATAGTGAAAATGTGTAATGGACACTTTGCAGATACAAAAATAACAGGCTATATGCACAGAATGCCCCAAATGCAGAAGTGAACATGTCTGCGCACTCTGAATGAACTCATTTTGTGGACGCTTTCTTCACACAATGTGTAGAAACACGGCAACCAAACTCTAAAGATTCACAGCGTTTTATTATAATTGTTTTCTCATTATAATGTTATGCATATGACAGTCCCAGTCATAGTTATTAATATTATGCATTGTTGTTTGTACTGCTCGAGCTGCGCGTTGATAATCACTGTACAATGAAGCGCTTTACTTCAGCGCGATGCATCTTATGCGAGATAAATAATACACAATATATAATCCGGCTGGCATGTTTTGAAATCACTTATACCCCACCTGATCGAAAAAAAATCCAGTCTTTAACTCTGACTGTGTCAGTTTGAGTCTTGTTTAGGTTTTAAATCCCTGCCGCCAAGTTGATTCTCTGTCGGTCATGTATTATTGAAAGTGAAACTTAACTTAAATCTATTTACAGCATTATCATAATAGGCTGTATATTAACTTATTGGGAGAAAACCAGTAGTTCTATGTGAAATCAGACATTTGAGCACCCCCATTTAGCCAAAATGGCATGATCCTAACACCCCGCGAATATTCGACTGAGATTGGGAGTCGAATCAGGCTCCTCCTATCGAAGCATCGAATTGTCGAATATTCGGGGTCACCCCTACTCTGTTCACACATTAATCTGGTTAGAAAATCAAAAGTGAAGTACATTATACAAATCAAATACATTGTAAAGATAGTTCAACCTACTGAAAGGCCAGAAACTGAACAAATAACTCAAATTATTACACACATCTTCAGTGTGTTTCAAGTTTCAAGTTTTATTTGTCACATACACGACTATACAGAGATTGTATAACCAGCAGTGAAATGAGAGTCGGGTCCGCTCCATGGACAGTGCAAATATTGAAAAATACAACACAAGGGAAGTATACATAAAATAAAATGAATAAAAAATAAGATATAAATAATAAAATATACAATTTAAAAGAATGTGCATGACAGTATGCTGTAGAATTAAATATTAAGATAAGCATGACTGCACAGAGAGGAATGTGCAAACAGGTTGAACATGGTTGACAAGAAGCAGCCAATCACAAAAAACATAAAATAAATATAAAAAATAAGATAAGATATGATATCAAGACACAGAAAGTGTTGTGTGCAAATGTGCAAATGAGCAAATGAGCAAATGACACTGACAGTATGAGGTAGAGAGTAATGAGTGTGTGATTAGTGATTTGAAGTAAGTCAGATGATGTTAAGAGGCTGAGTTTGAGTTCAGGAGCCTGATGGCCTTGGGGAAGAAACTCCTCCTAAGTCTCTCAGTTTTTGCCATCAGGCTGCGGAAGCGCTTACCAGATGGCAGCAGAGTGAATAGGCAGTTTCCAGGGTGATTTGAGTCCTTGATGATTTTGACAGCTCTGCTTCTGCAGCGTTTGAGGTAGATGTCCTGCAGAGAGGGGAGAGCAGACCCAGAGATACGCTCAGCTAAGTGCACAACTCTCTGCAAGGCCTTGCAATCTTGGCTGGAGCTGTTTCCATACCACACTGAGATGCACTGAGTCAATACACTTTCTATGGTCCCTGCATAGAAAGTTTTCAGGATTGTTGGTGAGACCCTGAATTTCCTCAGCTGTCGCAGATGGTACAGTCTTTGCCTGGCTTTCTTAACCTGTGTTTGGATGTGTGTAGTCCAAGTCAGGTCCTCGGAGATGTTTACACCGAGGTACTTGAAGCTGCTTACTCTCTCCACAGGGGTCCCGCTGATCACAAGAGGAGTGTAGGGCAGCAGGTGTCTCTTTCTGAAGTCCACAATCAGCTCTTTAGTTTTGCTCACATTCAGAGAGAGACAGTTGTCCTGGCACCATGATGTAAGTCTCTCCACCTCATCCAAGTATGCGGTCTCATCATTGTTGGAAATGAGGCCCAGAACCACAGTATCATCAGCAAATTTGATAATAGATGTGGATCTATGAGAGGACACGCAGTCATGTGTGTAGAGAGAGTAGAGCAGGGGACTCAGAACGCAGCCCTGCGGGGCTCCTACGCTCAGGGTGATGGAGTTGGAGGTGAACTGGCCTACCTTCACCACTTGAGGTCTGCCGGTGAGGAAATCTTGAATCCAGTCGCAGAGTGAAGTGTTTAGGCCGAGGTCTGAGAGTTTGACCGCTAGCTTGGTGGGGACTATAATATTGAAAGCTGAGCTATAGTCTATGAATAGCAGTCTTGCATAGTTCCCATTGCTGCTATCAATGTGTGTGAGGGAGGAGTGGAGAATGTGAGAAATGGCATCATCAGTTGATCTATTGGAGCGATAAGCAAACTGAAGAGAGTCCAAAGTAACAGGGATGGATGAGCTAATGTGGCTCTTAACAAGTCTCTCAAAAACCTTCATGACTATTGATGTGAGGGCCACTGGACGATAGTCATTCAGGCAGGAGGGTTTATTGTTCTTAGGCACAGGGATGATGATGGATTTTTTAAAGGAGGTGGGAACTACAGAGGTAGCAAGGGACTCGTTGAAGATAGAAGTGAACAAACCAGCAAGCTGATCAGCGCATGATCTCAGAACCCGGCCTGTGATCCCATCAGGTCCAGCCGCTTTCCTGATGTTCACTCCCTTTAGTGCCCTCCGAACCTCGTCCTCCGACATGGTGATCACATGATTATCACTTCTCTGCCTGCTGCTTCCTGACACGCTGATCGGCAGAGCCACGCTGCCGCCATTGCAATCAAAGCGGCCGTAGAAGGTGTTTAATTTGTCGGCCAGCGACGGATCTGCACTCAGCTCCGCGGAGGATTTGTTTCCAAAGGCACAGATGGTCCTTAGTCCCTGCCACATGCGTCGAGAGCCATTGAGCTGAAAATGAGACACAATTCTCTCTTTGTAACGATGTTTGGCGGCACTTACTGCTCGTCTGAGAGCATAACACGATGCTTTGTACACGCTCATATTCCCAGACAAAAGAGCCTTGTTGTATGCGTCAGTGCGTTTGTTAACCGCATCACGGATTGTTCTGTCCACCCATGGTTTCTGATTAGGGAAAGTCCTTACAGTTATCGTTTCTGTAGCTTGTTTGGTAAGTGTGTTTACAAAGCTCACTGCTACATCCGTGAACTCGCTGGCATCAGATGAGCTCGCCCTGAACATGTCCCAGTCGACGTCATCAAGAGCCGCCTGTAGCATAGCTTCAGAGTGGGAGGACCAACGCGTCACTTCCCTCTTCACCGGGGGTTCCTGTGCGAGCCTTTGTTTATATTCCGGTGTGAGGAAAATGGCGGTGTGGTCCGATTTGACAAAATCCGGAAGTTAGCGGGCTTTGTAGGCATTCTTAAACTGAGAGTAGCAATGATCCAGTGTATTCGGTCCTCTAGTTGGACAGGATACATGCTGGTGAAAGTTCGGCATGACCTGCCTGAGGTTGGCTTTGTTAAAATCCCCCGCGATGATAAAGGCAGCGTCAGGATGTTTGTTAATGTAGCCGCTGATCACGTCGTGAAGTTTAGACAAAGCCAAGCCAGTGTCTGCCTGAGGTGGAATGTAAGCAGCAGTAACGATGACTGCAGATCATGTCATACATCCAAGATGGCGCCAGTGCACACGGCATGCCGTCTCTCTCGTGTGTTTCAGTCTCTTGTACCTGTACTGTTTGTACTTTGTGTGGTGTTGCACTGGTATCATGTAGACTCAGTGCTAACCTACGATCGTCAAGCCCTATTCAACATCAAATGTTGTATGGAAACTGGTTACCTGGGAAGCTGTCCTGTTCTCTACTCCCGCTCTCAATCCTCTTTTAATCAACCTGCGCCAGAGTGCGTTCACCGGTTGCCTTGCTGCGTTCCTCCTCTACGGAAACGCCGCAGAAAGAGAGGTTGTCGTGGCGGTGTTCGGGTGAGAATTAGACGGGCAATTGCTTCCACTATACAATCTTCAACCCAGTTTTCCTTGGATACAATAAGTTTAGAGGGGCATAACCTGGCGCGACGCTCTTGGGATTATAGATATGCTTTTCATCTTCCAGTCTATCCAGTTTTCGGTGATCCATCTATCTTCGCGTTGCCGCGTTTACGACTTCGCCGGAGAGGAGTGGAATGTTTAAATCTTCGCCAACTGGACTTTGTTCGATTGGATCGGAACCTGGCATCACTGTCTCATCTCAACATGGCTCTAGTCAATGCTAGGTCCGTGTGCAACAAGACGTTCATTTTAAATTACTTTTGTACCAGACGAAACTTGGATATCCTATTCCTGACTGAGACTTGGGCCTCTGCTGGTGAGTCGTCAGTTTTTGAGGAACTATGTCCGCCGGACTGTTGTTTTATTAGTACACCACGATGTACTGGTAAGGGTGGTGGGGTTGCCATGGTTTTTAAACAATCCCTTAATATACGGCCCGTTTGTGTTGGGAGTTATTCATCGTTTGAGTTACAGTGTATTGTGTTGGAATCTGATTCCACTGCAGTGTTCTGTGCGCTTATTTATAGGCCACCTAATTTTGACAGTGCTTTTATAGGAGAGTTTTGTGAATTTGTAACTCATATTATGCCATCATATGATCAGCTGTTATTATTGGGAGATTTCAATGTACATGTGTGCTGCCCAGGTCGACCCTTGGTCGGTGAATTTTGTAACATTTTGGAATCTTTTGGTTTTATGCAGCATATAAATGGAGCAGCTCATGTCCATGGTCACACTCTGGACCTTATATTGTCAAATGGTGTCACTGTAGAAAATGTAAGCGTAGAAGATGTCTCCTTCTCTGATCACAGTCCAATTGTTTTTAATGTCCATGTCGAGAACTCTATAGTAGTGGAAAAGCATCCGGGCCATTACTCTCATTGTATAAATTCATCTACTCCTTCTCAGTTTAGTGAAATCTATCGTACTAATGCTGTTGATGGATCCATTTTGAATGCTATTGAGTCTTCCATTGGGCCTGATGAACTGACTTCTTTTTTCTATGCATCTTGCTCTAATATTTTAGATGCTATTGCACCTTTTAAGTTGAAATTACCCAATCAGAAATCGTATTACTGGCTGGATGATCATGCTCGCTCTCTTAGGCAGGTTTGTCGTCGAGCTGAGAGGAAATGGAAACAGGATTCTTTAATTGTGTCCTATGAGTTTTTTAAAGAATGTTTGATTAGCTTTCAGAATGCTGCAAAATCAGCTAGGTCAAAATATTTTTCAGATTTGATTACTACACACTCTCATAGACCTAGGATTTTGTTTTCCACAATCAATTCTTTAATTAATCCAGGTTGTCAGTTTCATGTGGAACCCTCAACTGAGCTTTGTGAAATGTTTTTAAAGTTTTTCTCCGATAAAGTGTTAGCTATTCACTCCTCTTTTACCTTGCAGTTAACAGATCTGTCACTGTTTTCGCTGGCTAGTCCGGCTTCCTTTTCTTGTTTTCAAAATGTTTCTTTGAGGGAACTTTGTGATTTGGTCAATAAGATGAAGACAACTGCCTCTTCACTTGATGTCATTCCTTCTGAGATTATTAAGGCCTCTTTTTCTGAAATCGGTACTTCCATTCAGTCATTGATTAACTCGTCCCTAACTGCTGGGGTAGTCCCGAAATGTTTTAAGCATGCTGTAGTTCAACCTTTGCTTAAGAAACAGGGTTTGGAGGAAGGTTGCCTTGACAATTATCGGCCTGTCTCTAAGCTTTCATTTTTATCAAAACTTTTAGAAAAAGTTGTATATTCACAATTGATTTCTTTTTTGAATGAAGCTAAATTAACAGAACCTCTTCAATCTGGTTTCTCTGCACAGCATAGTACTGAGTCTGCTTTGCTTAAAGTGTTTAATGACATTTTACTTGCAGTTGATAGTGGTAAAAATACAGTACTTCTGCTTCTTGATCTTACAGCTGCCTTCGACACAGTTGATCATAATATTCTCCTCTGCCAGTTAGAGCGTTTGTTTGGTATCGGGGGTATTGCTTTGCAGTGGTTTAATTCATATATTAGAGACAGGACTTTTTCTGTTGAGTTAGGTAAGTTCTCTTCATCTGTTGCTCCTATTGTCTGTGGGGTGCCTCAAGGATCCATTTTGGGGCAACTTCTTTTTAATTTATATATGCGACCATTGGGAGATATAATTAGAAGACATAATGTTTCATTTCATTTATATGCTGATGATACCCAGTTGTACATACCATTGAAAGCTGGCGATACCATTGAACCCTTATTGGCCTGCCTTGGGGACATTAAGAAATGGTTGTCAAGCTGTTTTCTTAGACTTAATGAAGAAAAAACGGAAGTAATCGTCTTTGGCCCCCCAAAGTTGAGAAATGGTCTAGTAAATGAGCTTGGCAAGCATTTCTCCTCTGTCTCTTCCCAGGTCAGGAATCTTGGTGTCATTCTGGACTCTGAACTTTGCTTAACTAAACAAATTAATACAGTTGTCAAGAACAGTTTTTATCAGTTACGGATTATCTCAAGATTGAAATCATTTTTGTCTTTTAATGACCTGGAGAAGGTCATTCATGCTTTTATTACCTCCCGCCTCGATTACTGTAATTCACTATATTTGGGTCTTCCTCAGTCATCCATTGCACGCTTACAGATGGTACAAAATGCTGCTGCAAGGCTATTGACTAGGGCTAAGAAAACTGATCGTGTTACACCAATTTTAGCCTCTCTTCACTGGCTTCCTGTCCATTTTAGAATTCAATTTAAAATTTTGTTGTTTGTTTTTAAAGCACTTAATGGTCAAGCCCCATCTTATCTCACAGATCTTCTTACTCCACTTTCATCCTCCAGATCTTTAAGATCTTCTGACAGGGCTTTCTTAGCTGTCCCACGTTCACGCTTAAAAACAAAGGGCGATAGGGCTAATTCAATCGCTGCCCCCCGTCTTTGGAATCAACTGCCACTAGACATTCGCCTTGCACCTTCTATTACAACTTTTAAAACGAAGTTGAAAACATATCTTTATTCCCAGGCATTTTAATTTGGATTTTATCTATGTTGTATTGTTTCACTGTATTATCTGTCTTGCTTATTTTATGTTTATCTTTGACTTTGTTCAGCACTTTGGTCAGCTTTGCTGAGATAAATGTGCTATATAAATAAACTTTACTTACTTTACTTACTTACCGCAGAGAACTTGCGGGGTAAATAGAATGGGCGGCAAATAATGGATAGATGTTCCAGATGAGGCGAGCAGGATCGCGACAGAGAGGAGATATTCCTGGGGTCACACCATTTCTTGTTAGTCATGAAACACACTCCTCCACCTTTGGATTTACCGGCCTCGGCTGTTCTGTCCATCCGTAAAACAGAGAAGTTGTCAGACGGCGTTACAGCAGTGTCCGGAACCGAGGGCGTGAGCCATGTTTCAGACAAACAGATGATGTTACAGTCCCTTATGTCCCGTTGGAAACTTATCCTGGCTCTAAGATCGTCCATCTTATTCTCCAAGGATTGGACATTAGCGAGCAAAATACTCGGTAAAGGAGGACTGTGAGCCCTTTTCCTCAATCTGTTGCTTCATATACAGTTTTGCAGCTTGTTTATCAGCGAGATTCAGTTTTTCTATTGGATAAATCAGCTGATGTTTGCCTCCACCGAGCTCTGTAAAAGATGGAAACATGTACATGATTGAGTTCTTGTTATCTGGCAACATGTAGTTTGTGTATTTTGTGTTAATTAGTTTTTGGCCAAAAACAGATTTTTTTTTTTATGTTGTTTTACTCAGTTTTGCAGTTTCATCCTGCAGTTTCATCCTGCATTTGTTGCTGAAAAGCCAAGAGACCTTGATACATCTTAAATACAGGTATATGAAATACCACCTTTTCGTTTCAAATAGTGTTTTGAAAAGTATTGATCTCAAATCAAAAGTTTTTTTTGTCATTAAGCAGACAAAATCATTTGACATTGATAATGTCTCAGTTTACAAAAAAAAAAAAATAATAATAAAAAAAGAGTCTAGTCCATTCCAACCCACTGAAGAGTCTGGACATCTGTCTTTCACAGGCTTTATTTAACTGGCATCAAATTATGCTCACTGTGTTCAGTAGACTGTTTTTTTTTTTTGGACAATTAAGGTTGTTAATGTTAAATAACAATTTTTGATTGTCTATTCAGAAACTGAACCATGAAAAAAGTATTCACTGCAGTAAGTAACTAGACTCTGTGTGTGTGTGTGTGTCTGTGTGAATTCTAACACACTCTTACTGTGCAGTGTTATTCTGATGGATTGGTCAAAAGCAGAAGGGTCTTTGACATTTAAAACAGAGAGATTCATGTCCATGAGATCCATGAGAACCTGGAAACACTTTTCTACAGGTGAGCCTTTTGGGTCTTTTGAAGAAAACAAATATGAACTGCACATTTTGTCTAAAAGCCATTTCTCATCATCTGTTCAGTAACACTTTACAAAAAGGTGCAGGAATACGTTTGTTACCATATTTATTCATCATTTACATTAATGTTAGTAATGTAAGTAGACACAAAAGATAAAACATATCAATAAATAAAAGTAGAAATGCTTTACCGTTCCTCATTTCCTCAAACATATATATCTGTTTGTATTGTCGGTAATAAATGTTTAAAGAACTCTGGGGGAGGGAATGAAATACAATCATAGATCATGTGATAGTAAAAATGACTATCAACTTAGGTGGAACTGAATCTTCAAATGCAGCTTCACCTTTTATTTTTTCCAAGATAAATTTCTTGATCTTCTTTCCGTCAGCTAAAGCGCTGCCACACAGAGCTGCAGAAAACACATTTATGTTTAAATGTGCTTACAATAAATTATGCAAAAACACATTTTTAAATGAAACGTGTAATATAACTGAGCCCTTAAATTGTTCAGCATAAATGATCTCTCCTTTAAATCCCTGTGTAATGGGAAGTTTTATGTTCAGTTTTACTCGCTGTGCTGTCAAAACTGCTTTAAATGATTTTTAGCATTTGTAAGTATAATATTAGGCCAGTTGATATTTTAGTTTTGACCCATGTAGTTAAATGTTAAGTGTCCGTTGATATTATAAATATTAATAATGTCTCCTGTAACTTTGTTATTATGGAAGCCCGTTTTCGCCACTGAATTAAAAAAGTGAAATTAAAAAGGTAGGCTAATTTGCGACTTTTTTCTCAAAATTCTGGCTTTCACAATTTACCTCAGAATTGCATGATAAATTTGCAATTGCGATTTTGAGAATTGAGTCAGAGTCAGAATTGAGGGATATAAACTCTCACAATATTTTATTTATTATTAATATTTTATTTATATTTTCCTCGCAATTGCCAGTTTATATCTCATAATTCTGAGAAAAAAATGTCAGAATTTCGAGATGTAAAAAAAGAAGAAGTCGCCGCAATTGGGCTACCTTTTTATTTTTGTTCAGTGGCAGAAACTGGCTTCCATATGTTACCTTGCAGATACAGCATGTCCATTTCAGGCTGGTGTTTTTTCTTTGAGCCGTTGTCAAACTGGCTGCCGAAGCTGGAGGTGTCCACAAACGCTCCAGTGAGGGAATAACCTGCTTCATGTGGACTGACCTCAAACCAGGGGTCTGCAGACAGAAAATACCTCCATATAACAGCTGACACAAACACATTAACACTTTCTATGTTTTTCAGACACACACACCAACCAACACAGACCTTTCTCCTTGATGCACTGTTTGCATTGCTTGTCGATCACTGTGTAGATGGGAAACGGGTCTTTACTGAGATGGTCCCACTGATCTGTGAGTGTGTGTTCGTCTGTCTGGAAAGTTGTTGTTGGATTATCCCATAACATGTAAGATATGAAAAGTTTCAAAGTGGTCTCAGATAGGGCTGCAACGATTACTCGACATTATCGACAACGTCGACAATACAAAATTGTCGACAAATATTTTTGTTGTCGAGTAGTCATTTGATCTCATATGACCTAATGTAAGAGCCTGCAATACTGCGGTTTGACCAGTGTGGCGCTGTAGCGCAAGACTCCTGGATGCAGATCAAGAGAAGAACACACACAGCACTTCAGAGCAAATGCATCCAAACTTGAGCGGCGTTTGGATGAATATGTAAATATATATTGCGCGCTTTCCTCTCAGTAACGAAATAAACAACAAAAACTGACAGCAGTGTGAAAGCAACAGTTAAAAATGCATCTGATTACAACGATGTGGATGTTTGCATGAGCTCTGCAGTTCAGTAACGTAACATTACTCCAGTAAAGCTCGGTCACATTATGTTTATTTATATAGTACTTTATGCAATAGATAGCCTTAATTGAAGCAGCTTTACGGTATTAAACATGAAAAACATGAAAGTCAGTGTCGCTTTCAGTTAGAATTACAACTTGATTTTCTGTTATAAAGCAGCTCTCCAGTGTGAGCTAGCTAATGATAAAATATTTTTATTAGTTGGAAAAAATAATAAGTTCATTAAAGTGACAGTTTGGTTTGCAGAGATCAAAGCTTGATCTAGCTCAGGGCTGTTTTGATTATCATAACCCTATAAGGTATTTTAAGACATTATGTTGTGAATAAAATAGTTTATCCAAAGCATCTTATCACTTACCTTTATTTTGTTTCTGATCTATATGACTTACAAAAGGAGATGTTAGGCAGAATGTGCAAAATGTGTCATTCAGGTACTTTTTCATGTAGCTAATTAAATGGTGAGAGTGTCTCTGTCTGTCATCTCATTTTGTGTGCCAAATACATCTATTTTTATAATGAATTGGTAACATTACAATAAGGTATAATTTGTTAACATTAGTTAATGTATTAATTAACATGAATTAACAATACATTTATTACATTTAAGTATTAATCTTTGTTAATGTCGGTTAATAAAAATACAGTTGTTCATGTTAGTTCACAATGCATTTATCAATGTAAAAAAAAAAAACTTGTGATTTTAATAATGCATTAGTAAATGCTGAAATTAACATTAAGATTAACAAATGCTATAGAAGTATTGTTCATTATTAATTCATGTTAGGCAAGGCAAGTTTATTTATATAGCACATTTCATACACAAAAAAAATTCAAAAACACAAAAGTGCTTTACATAAAAGGAAGTGAAATAGACATTAAAAATAATAATCACAATAATAAAAACAAGGAATTAAAAAAAAAATAATCACAACAATAAAAACAAGGAAATTATATAAAATGTATTTAAAATGAATTTAAAACCGTTACGAATAGAAAATGATTATACATAAAATACAGTGCAGTCATGTTGACTAATGAACCTTAATGTAAAGTGTTACCAATTAAATGTGTAATAATTGTAATTACATAATATGCTTTTCTAAAGCTGAAGTGACCTTTATTTATGTTAGAATATGTATAACTTAATATTCTAACTAATTGCAAAAACTGAATAATCAATCAAAGTCTACTGATTAACCAGTGAAATAATCGTCAATTAGTCGATTAATCGTTCTAATAATCGATAGATTAATCGATTATCAAAATAATCGTTTGTTGCAGCCCTATTGTGAACTGATGGATCTCAAAACCAAACTCAATGTTGAAAAGGGTTTAAAATGTGCTGAAAATGCTGGTAAATAAAATAAAGGTATTGTATTTTTGTTTTTTTTTCCCTGAAGCAAAGTGGTCAGTTTTACTGCTCAGGATGACAGCATTAAGAAACAAGCATTTAGAAACTTTTGAACTGGTTTATTTGTGTAAATTCAGTTATTATTTTTGTCTGTATTTGTCCATATATGAACTATACTGTAAGTAAACATGTTAGGCTATGTGAAATAGCTTATTGAGGGCAGTACTAAATAAAAATAACATACAAGTTTTGCGATCCCTCAAGCTACAATTTTGGCACTCTAGTGGTTCAGAATTAAACCAGCATGCGTCTTACGGAAGAACACTGTTTTGGTCACACGGATGAATGTGTTTTGTAGCATCTGTGTGAATGTAAGTGCCATCTTTTGCTGTTGTTTTGACTAATTGTTGTTTTTAAATGAATAACATTACATAAGTTTGTAACATTGCTAGTCTGATCAGGTCAAACGTTGTCATTTCTGTTAGACTGCTATGCTAAAATAAAGTGAAGTGACGTGTGGCAACCCATACTCTGAATTTGTACTCTGTATTTAACCCATCCAAGTGCGCACACACACACCGTGAACACACACACCCAGAGCAGTGGGCAGCCAATGCTGTGGCACCCAGGGAGCAGTTGGGGGTTCGGTGCCTTGCTCAAGGGTCTCACCTCAGTCGTGGTATTTGTAGGTGGAGAGAGAGCGCTGGTTATTCACTCGCCCCACCAACAATTCCTGCCGGACCTGAGACTCAAACCCACGACCTTCGGGTTACAAGTCCAACTCTCTATCCATTAGGCCACGACTGCCCCCAATATCATTGAGTAAGAAAAAGCCATCACTGGGTTGCTTTTAAAACATTTTAAATCTCGGAGTTTTTGCTACATTTGAAAAGCTAAGCCAATGTTGTTGATAGTTTTGTCACAGACCCTGTCACTTTTTGTTTTGCTTGTAGACTTTGGGTTCCTTTGGGCGTTTCTATTTGGTTTGCCGTTCTGCGTGGTCTACGGTCGATATTTCTCACTTGTTGTGACAATCCCTTACGAAAATTAACCATGGCTTTATTATGTTGTAACGACTGGACCAAGGAGACACACAATTGTTTGTTACATTTAACAAATAATCTTTAAAGCCAACAAGTCAGCTACGTGTTGGAGTTCTGGGGACAACCCCTGAAAGCAACTAACTGTCAGGGTTCTGTCACTTCAGTCTAGTGTTATTCATGGTTTTGTGACAGCCCTGACACTCCCTTCATGTCCTGTTTTTATGTGAGTGCTCTCTTGTCTGCGTGCCTTGTTTTGTGTTGGAGCGTGGTGTTCGGATCCCGGCACTCATGTCTTGAGTTTTGGTTTCATGTTATGTCTTGTGCTGTGTGGCACGCAGCTGATGTATTTCATTGGCTGCGTGCTTTCATGTTGTCATGTTTTGTGGGAACACGCGGCTTATGAGTGTTCTCATTAGCTGCGTGTTCGTGTCCTGTTTTGCACATGGCTGGTGATTTGTTTTGCTGGCCATGTGCTTGTGTTTTTGTTTTGTGTGAGCACATGGCTTTTGTCTTAGTTTTCTGTGTGCCATGTGCTCTCATGTCAATTGTCTTGACCCCACCCATCTTGTTACCTGATTATTGGTTAATTTGCCCCACCTGTGTTTATCTCATTACCCTCCTCATTTGCTCCCTTTATAATCTCCTTGTGTTTGCAGTTCCGTGCCAGTTCGTCGTATGTTCCCCGTCGATGTTACCCTGGTTGTTTCCTGCCCTGCCCTGCCCTGCCCTGCCCTGCCTTGCCTTGCCTTGTCTAGTCTTGCCAAGCCTGCCAGCTGTCCTGTTTTTCCCCTACGGGGTAGTTTTAGTTTGTTTGTTTTGTTTTATTTTTAATTAATAAAAAGCCCATTCTCCTGCACCACTGAGTCCTCACCTCATCCCTCTACCCAACCCTGACACTAACACCCCAAAAGGCTCAGTGCAGGGCTACCATCTGATAACACTGGTTGTATTGCTCAAAGGAATGCAGGCAGAGCAACACTCACTTCATTTACCCATAGGAAAGACACACAATGCCATAGAAATCGACTCTCCCCTATTCATTTACAGACAAAACTTTATTTGAATGAACACACACATCCTTCAGGTCATTGTGTATATTATTACTGTTCTTGTATATTGTCTTTTGTATTGTATACTGTTTTATGCATGCTTATGATAGAACCACCCGTTCGTGTAATCTCACCTATACCATATTTGGTCTCTGTTTGTCTTCTGATGATCTAAATGAGAGTTTATATTATATGTTGATACTTATGCAACATATTAGTGTTCTAAGAATCTTTAGTAGTCTTTGCATCAACATCCAATCCAGTTACATATGCAAATTACCATGCTTGGAGAGTCATAAACTTTCCCTCCAAAAGTTCAAGACACCATTGGCTCTTTGATTCCCCAGAGGTGTAACCTCGATAGAAGATAGAGGCAATCACTTCAGTGACTCGCCTTCAGTCTAGGTTCTTTTAGATTCTGAGAAAATGGGGAGGCTGACCTAGAACTTTTCTGGAACCCTCAAGTTTGTGCCAGGCTGCGGCCTTGTCTTTTCATTACCTTAAAAATTCTCGGATTTCAGTTGATGTCTCTTGAGCTCTGCGCTCTTCTCGCATCACCTTCATCTGGGAGAAAACTCTCCCAATCACCACCGAGCCAGAATAACAGAAAGAATTCTTTTGGAGTTCATCACCCTTCAAACCCGAAAGAACGTGAAGACCTCCAACACCACCAAACCTTCAAACCATCAAAAAACCTTTCATCCGAGACTGCATCTGGACCAGAGCATGTGAGCGGAGCGGAGCGGTCATATTTCCTTCAGAGCGGAGAGCGCCTTCTGAAGATTTCGCTCCGCTCGCTCAATACGCTCAGCAATGCTCGCTCAACCCAAAATGCCCTTTGGCATGGGCGGCGCTAGGGAGGGGCTAGCAGGTGCTTCAGCACCCCCAAGAAAAACCATAGCACCCCCATAAAAAATAAAATAAAATAAAAACATTTGACTCATTACACATGCATAAATACTGCAATGCAATACAACGTGATTTGCAGTCTCACGTAATGTCAGCATTTTATTTTAAAAATGGATCGGTTCCTTGTGCCAAGCAGGCCTGCCCTCGACTAAAGATTTTTCTAGTGAACTAGTCGCACGTTTATATTACAACCCCAAATCAGAAAAAGTTGGGACAGTATGGAAAACGCAAATAAAAAACGAAAGTAGTGATTTCTAAATTTACTTTGACTTGTATTTCATTGCAGACAATATGAACACAAAATATTTCATGTTTTGTCTGGTCAACTTCATGTAATTTGTAAATATACATCCTTTCCTGTCATTCAGACCTGCAACACATTCCAAAAAAAGTTGGGACAGTAAAGCATTTACCACTTTGTAATGTTGCCATTCCTTTTCACAACACTTAAAAGACGTTTAGGGACTGACGACACCAAGTGATGAAGTGTTTCAGATGTAATTTTGTCCCAGTCTTCCTGCAAACAAGTCTTAAGGTGGGCAACAGTACGGGGTCTTCGTTGTCACATTTTGCGCTTCAAAATGCGCCATACATTCTCTATTGGAGACAGGTCGGGACTGCAGGCAGGTCAGTCAAGTACCCGTACCCTCTTCCTCCGCAGCCAGGACTTTGTAATGTGTGCAGAATGTGGTTTTGCATTGTCTTGTTGAAATATGCATGGACGTCCCTGGAAAAGATGTCTTCTTGAAGGCAGCATATTGTGCTCCAAAATCTCTATGTACTTTTCAGCATTAATGGTGCCATCACAGAAGTGCAAGTTACCTTTGCCAAGGGCACTGACACAACCCCATACCATGACAGACCCTGGCTTTTGGACTTGTTGCTGGTAACAGTCTGGATGATCCTTTTCTTCTTTGGTCCGGAGCACACAGCGTCCATTCCTCCCAAAAAATACCTGAAATACTGATTCATCTGACCACAGTACACGTTTCCACTGTGTGATGGTCCATCCCAGATGCCACCGAGCCCAGAGAAGTCGACGGCGCTTCTGGACACTGTTAACATAGGGCTTCATTTTGGCACAGTATAGTTTTAACTGGCATTTGTGGATGTAACTACGTATTGTGGTACTTGACAAAGGTTTGCCAAAGTAGTCCTGAGCCCATGTGGTGATATCGCTTATAGATGAATGACGATTCTTGATGCAGTGCCACCTGAGGGATCGGATATCACGGTTGTTCAGCTTAGGCTTGCGCCCTTGTCCTTTACGCACTGAAATTCCTCCAGATTCCTTGAATCTTTTAATTATGTTATGCACTGTTGAAGGTGAAATATCCAAATCTCTTCCTATCTTTCTTTGAGGAACATTGTTTTTAAACATTTCAATAATTTACTCAAGTATTTGTTGGCAAACTGGTGATCCTCGGCCCATCTTTGCTCCTAAAGGACTAGACCTTTCTTGGATGCTGCTTTTGTACCAAATCATAATTACAATCACCTGTTGACATCAACTGTTTCAAATCACATCATTATTTAACCAATTTACCTCATTTCTAGCCCTAAATTGCTCCTGTCCCAACTTTTTTTGGAATGTGTTGCAGGTCTGAATGACAGGAAAGGATGTATATTTACAAATGACATGAAGTTGACCAGACAAAACATGAAATATTTTGTGTCCATATTGTCTGCAATGAAATACAAGTCAAAGTAAATTTAGAAATCACTACTTTATTTTTTTATTTGCGTTTTCCATACTGTCCCAACTTTTTCTGATTTGGGGTTGTAAATTGATTAGTATAATAACCTACTAAACCATCCGTTAATATAGGCATTTAGGCGTATTATTCCGCGCTCAAATGCACGCATAAAGGTCTCTGCACACAAAGCTTGCCGCAAAGCACCGGCTAAAGTAATGATTTTTTTTTTTTGGTTTTCAAGCTTTCTGCAAATTTATTTCTTATGTCTGTGAGCTGGTTCATTATTGTGACGCGCTCCATTCACGGAGACTGCATGAGACGAAAGAAAGCACATCAAAAAATGACGGGAGTATAAGCTCTTTCCACAGGAAAAAATAAATAAAAAAATGATTGCGTGCACGCCCCCATGTCATACAGTAGGCTAAGCGCGATAATACTCCCACATTCTTCATAAACATTTGAAATGCGCCTATATAGCGATTTTATTAGTCATATAAAAATAATAATAATAACAACCTGTTTTGGTCATATTTACTATTAATTGCCCAGCTCGCCCTGTCATTAATCTAGCACCCCCTGAGCACCTGCGCCGCACCTGCTCTTTGGTAATTTGCTAGTTCGAGAATCTGTGGAATAAGCAATAGTTTGTCTAATGTTTCTAAAAGTAAATTCTAAAATTCTGTAAAGATTGACAGACGTTTTAATAGACCGCATTTCCCCGCAGTTTTGGTCTTTTAGAAAGTGTTTCTTTTATTAACGCCACTAAATAATTCTTTAGGTGCATTTCATCTTCTGTGTGTGCTTTTCATGGGCCTGATAAGCAAGGTGTATTTTATGAAATTCTATGTGCATTTATTTAATCATGTGTGCGTGTTTTGAATGTTCTGTTGCACAATAATTGAAGCTGTGTTTTCATGGAAATAAAGTAGGCCTAATGAAAATCAAATATACCCTACTTTTTCAGTTATTAAATTTTTTAGGAAGTTTTGCCAAGTGGCTTCAAAAACAAGACATACATTACATTTAAATTACTAAAATTAATTTGAAAAAGTGCAAGCTGAATGTCACCCTGAAACATAACTGGTACGAATTTCATTATAAATGGGGGAAAAACACACAATTAGGCCTACCAGAGAAATGCTATGTCAGAGCGTGATCTGAGCGGGATTTGGTTTACCGGTGAGCGTGAGCGGAATATTAGCGGAGCGTTATGCTTTGACCGTGAGCGACTGAGCAGAGCGCACGCCCACAGAGCGGAATATTGAGCGGAGTGTCACGCCGCTCCGCTTCGCTCACATGCTCTGATCCGGACACTCGTTCAATGACCAAGGTCGTACATTTTACATCGTACAACAATGGCAAGTATCGTATATTTAACTAAACGAAACAGAGGTTTAGTATAAGCTTTAGACCCCGTTGTAAAACGGCACTGATGGTTTTTAACTGACTCATTTTTCATAACTGCATTCTCTGGTTTCTCTAATGGCTTCATTCATCCACTTTAGCTCCCCTTTTGTATGTTGTTTAGACTAGTTATGTGTAAAGCCCTGTTCACACCGGCGAACGATAACTAAAGATAACTATAAAGATAACGATATTAGCATCCACACCGGCGAACGATATCGTCTGTTTTTTCTAAGCGTACGCGCATCTGCCGCTTTAAATTCATGAGCTCCTTATAGCAGGATGGATTCTGAATGGATGTCAGTGTTTGTATCGTTCATCAGCTGGAAAAAATCATTCTGGAAGTGATTCCAACGATATCGTTTCTCTGTGCCTTTATCGTTATATTTGTGGTGTGGACTATAATGAGAACGATTTTTAGAACTATATTTTTATCGTTATCTTTATAGTTATCGTGCTTGGTGTGAACGGGCCTTTAGTGTTTAGTTAATAAAACGTTTGTGCACGAATTACATGAGTTTCTGATTCTGTCACCGATTGTGAATAATGTCCCTTTTTCGATTCCGATCTAGCTACATGCTCTAATACTGTAAGAAATGTATTTTTGGTGGCCATGAATATATTATTTCTTAGCGTTGATATGAAATTACACTGAATGTTCGCTGGATGAACAGATTAGTTGATGGCAATATTAATTCTATTACAGTTACTACTGGCAGCTGATATAAATAATTGTTATTAATTATAATTTACTGTAATTATTTATATACATTTCCGTTTTGAGGTAATTTGCTACAATAGTAAAAGTGTAGTAACCATGGTTTTTGGCTCATTTGTATAACCACAGTTTTACTACAAATACCATGGTTAAACTATGGTTAGTGTAGCAAGACCATGGTTAATTTGTGGTTACCATGGTTTAACTATAGTAACCGTAGTCTTTTGGTTTTCTTTGTAGTAAAACCATGGTTAATTTTTGTAAGGGAATTAAACTACAGGAACTTATGCTAACCCTACACCATACATGCGCCAAAGTAGCCAGGGTTAACTTTTTTTGTTCATGGATATGATTAGCATTTGGCGCATTCGAAGAACTGCTTTATGAAGCTTTGAAACCTTTGCGAATCATTTGTTTCGAAACAGTGCTTCGAAGCGCGTATCAAACTGCCAAAGTTATGCTATTTCCGAAAAGTTTCAAAATTATTCGAAATTTCAATGGTTCGTGGCCAGGGACGATTTCTGTGAACCCAAGAATCATGTGGCAAACCATTGAACAAGTATTTAATGAGACATTTGTATAATTAAAAGTAATAATATTTGCTAATAGTAGCCTATCTTATCGGCCAGTTTAGTTGATCAATTCACAGAGCAAACAAAACAGAGTAAGACAGACACACATTTTGAAGATGGATTTATAGTTATTTAAATTTTGTTACTGTAGCTATAAAATTAACATTTTGCACATCCTGTGAGGGGTTTGTAAATAATTATATGTGTATAATAGCCAGGCCTACCATGAAAGGATCTCCACCACTGAAATCCATGGAAATGATGAGATCAATGTTTCTTTCTTTTCTCAGCACTGAGAAGTAGGGTGAGTTCAACAACAGTCCGGCGTCTATATAGTCTCTCGTCTCATTTTGCAGAAGAGCAGCGGGCACTGCTCCATCTAATCGATCACAGTGTAAAATGAGTCTGTTTATTTTTCTCATTGAATTGCAAGTTTTTACCAGGTCTGTTCTCACCTGTCATGTTGTGGAGGAAGTTATATTTCCTGCCCAAGATCCACTGAGCCACGCATCTACAAATACTAATCCCAGCATCTGTAAAACAGTTATACTTTTCAAAATACATTTTCTAAAGTTCTCCATTTCTTTAAACGATTCTTAGGTTATCAAGAACCATTTTCCCTGTAGACTTCTTGACTCGACTGTTTCATTACAGGATCTTCAGACCGCTTATTGTGCGTATGGTAAGCAAACAATTAAATACTGCTAAATATATAAACCTGGTTACTGTGTATTTAAAACATATTCTGTTTATTGGTATTAGGCCTAATTCAAAAATCTGACCTGTTTTATTTATGTATGACTGACAAATACGCATCATCTTTTTACACAGTTTGTGTAATCCAAATGTATATGCAATTCAAATAGCCTACATAAATCTTATGTTTCATGCCAATTTTTGGAAATTAGAGACAGTTCAACTTACCAAATAGCGAACTTGTGATCCGACCATTCAAATCGTCACACACATCCATGGTGAAACGCTTTATATACCGTTTTTCTGCTCTTTTATCAGTAGTTTCCATTGTTTTCATTGGAAAAATCAGCTGACTTTTGCCTCCAGAGAGGTCTGTAAGAAAACAGGACATGACAAAAGTGGGTAGACATGATTGTTACATATTATTTGTTAATGTTATCTTATACAAATATTTTAGATATTTTATATATACATATTTAGAAGATGCTTCTTTTTTATTTTCAAAACACAAATTACAATTTTTAAATGCATTTTTGATGTGAAATATGGCTTTCATTTTAAATAACAGGTATTCTTCACAAATTTGTTGTCATTAAACAACAGGTTCTCACTGTGATGTTTTACCGTTTAAATTTGTTCTGATGGATTCATCAAAACCAGAAGGATCTTCGCCATTCAAAGCAGAGAGATTCATGTCCACAAGATCCATGAGTGATTTTTCATAGGCTTTATGGACAGATAAGTTTTGAGTGACTCTTGAAGAACCAGCATCATATCCTCTTGTACCACTGTTTGAAGAATTTATCTTCCAGAATCTGCCAGTAAGTTTTAGGAGCTCATTTTTAGTCCATCTCCTATCCTGAAAAGTATGTCTTGCAGAGATTGACTAAAATGAGCTCCTAAAATTTACTGGCAGATTCTGGAAGATAAATTCTTCAAACAGTGGTACAAGAGGATGTGATGCTGGTTCTTCAAGAGTCACTCAAAAATTATCTGTCCATAAAGCCTATGAAAAACCAGTCTTAATGTATTTCACAACACTTCAGCATGTTATTCTTATTAAGTGAGGGTCATTTTTTTAGGATTTTTTACCCAAGCAAAGTCCCTGAGAACCTGACACATTGCACTTGTGGAGAATCCAGGAAGGTTGCAGTTCTGGAAAATGGTGGCGCTGGAGACTAAATGGTTCCTGATGGTTTCTCACCTAATTCTTCACCTTAATTCTTAATTATTTTGCAGTTAACATGTGTCTTTTCTTCTCCACCTGTTTTTTTCTGACTCTGCTGACCCAATGAGCATTTCGCTGCCCAGTGGTCATGCCCTAGCTTTGCAAATTCTATTATTGCATTAGTATTGCATCACTCTCATGGGCATTTAACAATTTTTGACTTTCAGTCTGAGTTAAATCTCTTTTTTTGGCTCATTTTATCTGTAAAAGAAAACCTGCCTAATAATTCGGCACACCTGAATATAAGGAGTTTTTGACTTCCAGCCTTCATGGACAATTATATATCACTTATAAATGATTAAATACAAAGTCAATAGTAGTTATTAAGACTGATGTGGTTTGGAATTGGTAAAATGTTCTTGGAAAAAAAATATGACCAGAATGTCAACTTGCCTAATAATTCGGCACACAGTGTATAGTTTGTCTGTATATGTACACAGGTTTTTTGTGAATATGCATAGTTTGTAAACTCCTTCGTCGCCTCCCTGGTCTCTCTCTGCCGGCCCCCTCCCGGGTGTCCGTCCTCCTCCTGAGCCTCCTCCTTAGTTCCCACCCGCCCCTCCACTTTGGATGTTACTACGGTGCGAGGACGCACCTTCCGGGAGGGGGGCGATATGTCAGGATTGTGGACTGTCTTGTGTGTTTTGCTCCCCATGTGATCCCTGTGACCCAGTTTCTCCCTCACGTTGATTATTGATTTGATTCAGGTGTCTCTCGTCTTCCTCCCAAATTGTCTGTGTATTTAAGGTCTTGTCCTTTCAGTTAGTGTTGTCGGGTCTCTTACGTCAATGGTGCTACATGGCTGTTCCTGTTTGCCCTGTGTTGGAAGAATTAAAAGACTGTTGCCTGTATTTTCTCCTCGCCTCCTCGTTCATCGCTCTGCTCCGTAGGCCAGTGTGACACATAGCCGTTACGCTTTTTTTTTGGCTAATGGTTGCAGGCTTGCCTTCAAGTGGCTTTGGCTGGACTACTTAATTTACCCTTCGCAAAAACCCACCCCCTTACTGTTGCTATGTCCGACAAACAATGATCCTCTCACACTACACATCATGTTCTAACGCAGTATAAAATACATCGCGGAGCAAAGAGGAAACTGACAGCACGCTGACAGACAAGACAGAGCAGGTTACTTCTAGTATGAAACAAGGTCTCAGCTTTAAAATGTAGTCATTGTCATTTCATTTGAAATTAAAACAATAAATAACATTTTGTGGCTCTTTAATGTGCCATGGCAGTGTATTGCCTTAAAGGGATACTCCACCCCAAAATGAAAATTTTGTCATTATTTACTTACCCCCATGTCGTTCCAAACCCGTAAAAGCTTCGTTCGTTTTCGGAACACAATTTAAGATATTTTTGATGTAAACTGGGAGGCTTGTGACTGTCCCATTGACTGCCAAGTAAATTGCACTGTCAAGGTCCAGAAAAGTATGAAAAACATCATCAGAATACACCATCAGTGGTTCAACTATGGAAGCAGAATAATGACAATAGTTTTTGAAACATAAAGCGTGCTGAATTCCACAAATCGAAAAAAAGATGCATTGCAATTAACAGTGTTTGCATTTTAATGCCTTGTATTTCCAGGGCTTGCATTTTTAGGTCCTGAAATTTAACATATTTGTTTATTTAAGCTGTGAATATTTCAATTCAAAATATTTTACACACATTTTTATAATTAAAAATTCAATAATTCATATTCACCTTCCAGAATTCAATTCCAAAATATTCAATCTGTTTAAAAATACGATGTATAATATTCGACAGGCAAATTTCGGTCATTTTATTTCACTTTCCAAATTCGCTGCCACAAATTCAGTGGTTAAAATTCAGCGTTGCACATCCGGGAACCACAGGAATAGCAGTAGAGCACCGATGCATGATCTCCAGCTGATGTCAGCCGCTCACCAGCAGGTGGCGCAAGCGCCTGTTAATGAAGGCCACATGTGGATCAAGTCATTCATTCACATAAACTGATTTGCAGAAATGGAGCAGAATCAAATCGCCTGTCAATCAAGCTGTTTGTGACAGGTCAATTGGCTCAGATTTACACCCATTAGGGCAATTAATTTAAATATGAGCATATTAGGCTACATATTGCTGTTTAAAAAATAAATTGTTTTAGCGGCCTGCTAGGCTTCTCAGCTTTAAGAGCGGTCAAAAGAGTTGTTTTCTGAAGTAAATTATTCATTAAAAGTCATGAGAAAGTGCATTAATTGTGATCAATTTACACCCATTTCTTAGTCTTATTATTTATGTGATTAATTACAGTATTAACGGTAACTGAAATGCAGTCGGTGAACATTAAACTGTGTTTGTTTTTTTATGTAGTGTATGTACAATCTCTAAACTGTAAACTTTTATTGTACATCAATGTTTCTTGGCTGTTACACTTTGGTAAGCTTTTGTCTGAGTTGTACCTTCAGTAACCGAAGAGCCATGACATGCTCTCACTCACAGAGTCTGACATTGCTTTTTAACACATAATGAATAATGAAAGTGCTTGGTCTGTTGGTGTAATGATGGGATTAAGGCGAGATGAGGCAGATCCACGTGCAAGCAGGTTTTTTTTAATATAATTTGAAAACAAACACAGGGAAACAGCAAGACAGGAATACAGGAAACAAGAGCGTCGAACAAAGGCATCTACAGCAGAAACAACAACTGACCAACAAGTGTGAAACACAGGGATATGTATACACAGGGTAATGAGGGGGTGGAGCTAATGAATTGTCAAGGTAACTAACAAGGCAGTTTTACAGTTGTTTTAAAGCTAAAAGGCTAAACTATTCTATGTTTGACTCAAATTGAAAGAATTAAGAGTTTAATTTCTATTAAGGTTTATAGGGATTTTAAGATGTAGCCTAATTAGTGATTTGAATAATTAAGTTATTTATTGAGTAACTAAGTTACTTTTCAGACAGAGTAATTAGTAAAGTAATTTAAATGCAATATTGATGATGTAATTAGTAATAGTAATGAATTACTTTTTGAAAGTAACTTACCCAACACTGTATACATATATTTTTATTTTTTTCACCAAAAGCAAATTGCTGTACCAGTAGAGTGCTTGAACAGGCTATATACGCTTTAGAGTTATTATTTATCAACTTGCTACCATGCTGTGTACAATTTAGTGATTATTTCTTTTTCCTTAAACAGCAGCCAACATTCAGTCTGTGCTTCTGCTCAAAGAAATTTCAAGCAAACCCTCTTTTAAGAGCCATCCACAGGCCATTGCGTCTCCAGGTGTGCAGGTAAATGTTTTTAATTTGTCTACCTGAACGTCTGTATTTGCAAAGTTGCATACCCAAGGATTGTGTAAGCAGAATAAGTAATAATTTCATAATAATGACAGTTAACTTATAACATTTTCAAACATGGTAGGCATAGTTGAACTCCAGTTGAACAGACAAACATGAATGAATATATGGCCTGGCATAATTCACTGCTAAAGCTATGGTAAGCACACTGTAACATAAGATGGCTAAGATCAAGGGAAAAAAATGCTTTTGCTATGACGAAAAAAGAAAACAATTGTCATGAGATCACAAATAAACCCAACCCAGGCTCATTGCATAAACCAATCTTAATATAATATGTACTGAAAACATTATTTTTCTTCATTTTATTAAGATTGTCTTTATTATGAGAGCTCCCAGGGGAAAAACAAACATAACATCCATTTGAAGTGCAGTCAGAGATGTTCACAATCTAAAAAAAATTCCTTAACAATTAAGGAACAATTCCTCCCTCATACCTAAAGAAATGAAACTGGAACAGTATTCCCTCCAAACAGCAAAACAAGAGAATCAGCACAAAATCCATGCAGATGTTAGATATCAGTAAGTTAAAAATTAGTCGAATGATTATCTAAAATGCACCACAAACAATATATCATGAGTAATAAAGAATATGAATAAATTAATGAATCAAAAGATTAATAAATGAATACCATTGTTTGGATACACACGTTTATATGAATAAAGAAAAAAAAAGAAAAGTCAATAATAAATAGATTATAAGACAAGCCTATGTGTGCCCTTTGAAAGCATAGCCAAATAAAGTGTTTTACTTTCCTGCATGAGCCAGACTGACAATCACCTCTCAGATACATATGTGCACAGATTGAGGCTTTACAAAGTAATATCCCTTACTTGCAGCAACAGAGTTCAATCAAACATAATTTCTAAAAAATGCCTCAAAAGGCAGAATACTCTGTGTTTTACAAGACATAGTATTTTGACTAGGGCTGTTCTTCTCTCTTTCTATGTCAAGCATGCATTGGCTGTAAACACTATGTTTAGGCCTGGCAAAATATTTCTGAAAATATTTTCTCAAATTGCAACACTGTTGGGGATTTTGTCTGGGGACAGATAACAATAATCCAATGGTAATTCCTTATTCCGGTTCTTGATGATGTTGGTCACCTCATCTAGTTTCTTGCGGAAAGCCTTTATGGCTTCCTTTGCAGGTTGCTCTGTGAAGTGCATGTCTGGATACGTGCCTAAGAACAGCTGGGGAAAAAAAAGTAAGGTCTTCAGAAAACAGAACAGATATCTTTCTTTCTCTTGACACAGTAAACTGACCTTTCTCTAAGCACCGCCCCCTTGGTTACTGCCAATCTCTCAGACAAATCTTGGAATTAAGTGTGGCATTGCAAAGCATTTGTATTTGCAGTGTTTCTTGATAGAACTTGAAAATTATGTGGTAACATGATTAAGAAATAGGTTAATTTGAGATGTGCTTCGCCTCGCCTGAAATGTAGGCGAGAGTAGATGGCTGAAGTGAGGGGAGGAGTGAAATAAGCGCAGTCAAGACGGACAGTTCTGACCTCTTGAAGTGTAACAGATACCTACGAGATCAAAGGCGGATATCGCGTTATTCGCACTCATGCGCTGTGCTGCTAACAAACATGATATAATTTCAGTTCTGTTGCTTTTATATGAAAGTAAATATGATGAACAAGACGCTTAAAGTGCTTGCTAATTAATTCCATACGAAAGGCGTATTTATCATCCATTTTTACTTTAATACAAACATGTATTTTAGATTTTTATAGAAATATGACAACAATCACATCTCGCACAGAGATCGCACTGTCGTAGTGTTTGGGAATATTAATGCATAATTGAAATACATAATCACGTGAAATCAGATAAAAAATAAATAATTTTAGAAGAGAACGCAACATCACGGTTGTCTGAACCAATGAGCATTAATTTGTGTCATCAGCCAGTCGTTTCCCATCGTGCTTTTGATCAGCGCAGTCGGTGGAGAGCAACTGCGCACGACTGCGCAATCCGACACAGCCACCTCGCCGTCGCAAGCGTTTTTTTGGCACGTCAGCATGACATCAGAGCAAGTCGGACGTAACTCGGACACTTTTCTAACCAGCATGCATAAGCGTGTGCACATGGGTTCGCCATATCCAGTGGCGTAATCTCAATGTTCACATTCGTTATTTCTAAGGTCGATGTTTTCATTAGCTGTATGTGGTTGATTTCAGCTGTCCATTTTATGTCTCCTGCTTTGTGGGGGTTATTTCATATATGTTATATGTGCGGCAGCAGTATTTCTTACATGCTCACAGCAGCATGTTGTGGATGTATTGGCAGTAGCAAGTAGGGCTGGGACGATAAATCGATGCAGAATCGATTCATGGATTTCTTCTGAGATTTTCCGAATGCATCACAATTCCTCTGGAATCGATTCTGAGCTTATATTATAACAGCCTTGTAATTCACTTAAACTTTTTCGAATTTTATGAATGATTATTTTAGGTTCAAGTGTGTGTAAGGATTTGGAAACAAACAGAGTATGGCTGTTTCTAAAGCATGCAGTGCCATGATGCCATCTGCTGTTAAAATCTAAGCTCCATGCAAGATCTCACCACGTGGAGTTTCAATGACCATGAGAACAGTTAGGAATCAGCCCAGAACTACACAGGAGGATCTTGTCAATGATCTCAAGGGAGCAGGGCCATAGTTTCCAAGAAAACAATTGGTAACACACTACGCCGTGAAGGCAGTGATTCAGAGGAGAACTGGGTGAAAGTGTTGTGGTCAGCTGAGACCAAAATCCAGCTCTTTGGCATCAACTCAACTCGCCTTGTTTGCAGGAGGAGGAATGCTGCCTATGAAAATGGAGGTGGAAACATTATGCTTTGGGGGTGTTTTTTTGCTAAGGGGACAGGACAACTGCTTCGCATCAAAGGGACGATGGACGGGGCCATGTACCGTCAGGGCCAGGGCATTGAAGCCAGCCAGGGCATTGAAAATGGGTCGTGGATGGGTATTCCAGCATGACAATGACCCAAAACACACGTCCAAGGCAACAAAGGAGTGTCTCAAGAAGAAGCACATTAAGGTCCTGGAGTGGCCTAGCCAATCTCCAGACCTTAATCCCATAGAAAATCTGTGGAGGGAGCTGAAGATTCGAGTTGCCAAACGTCAGCCTCGAAACCTTAATGACTTGGAGAGGATCTGCAAAGAGTAATGGGACAAAATCCCTCCTGAGATGTGTGCAAACCTGGTGGCCAACTACAAGAAAGGTCTGACCTCTGTGATTGCCAACAAGGGTTTTGCCACCAAGTACTAAGTCATGTTTTGCGAAGGGGTCAAATACTTATTTGACGCATTAAAATGCAAATCAATTTATAACTTTTTTGAAATGCGTTTTTCTGGATTTTTTTGTTGTTATTCTGTCTCTCACTGTTCAAATAAACCTACCATTCAAATTATAGACTGATCATTTCTTTGTCAATGGGCAAACGTACAAAATCAGCAGGGGATCAAATAGTTTTTTCCCCCACTGTATATTGCCTAGCATTTTTACTTAGAACCAATTTATTTTTAATCCCTGATTTTAGACATAGGCCGACATGAGATAATTTATATATTATTGCTTGAATAAATGCTTAAAAATAGCGCTAGAAACTTTATAATAAAGGGAATTAAACATAGACCTAGGCATTTGAAAAGACAAAATGAAATGTCTACTTATGCAATAATTCCAAAAAGAAAGAGAAGCATCGGACTTAAAGGAAAACGCCACCGTTTTTCCATATTCCAATATGTTCTTCCCTCAACTTAGACGAGTTGATATGTACCTCTCCCGTCTCAGTCCTTGCACTTAATCGCTCTAGCGAGCGGCACCACTATGCTAGCGTTTAGCTTAGCACCATTAATTTCTTAGGATCCAAACTGGGATAAATTTAGAAGCCACCAAACACTTCCATGTTTTCCCTATTTAAAGACGTTTACATGAGTAGTTACACGAGTAAGTATGGTGACACAAAATAAAACGTGGCGATTTTTTAAGCTATTTTATTTTCTAAGATTTTCTAAAAAATGATAACTATAATGTGTGGCGGAAGAGCACTTCGCAGCACTTCGACCTCGGTGCAGTAATATCATCACTCCTGAAAGCCAATGCTGTGGCGCCCAGGGAGCAGTTGGGGGTCCGGTGCCTTGCTCAAGGGTCTCACCTCAGTCGTGGTATTGAGGGTGGAGAGAGTGCTGGTTATTCACCCCCCCCACCTACAATCCTTGCCGGACCTGAGACTCGAACCCACGACCTTCAGGTTACAAGTCCAACTCTCTATACATTAGGCCACGACTGCCTTATTATAACGGTTTTAAACACTTTTGACCTGATTCAGCATGTGCATGGACCCACACACTATCGTGGACACACTCTAGATTTGAGGTCTAAACATTTAATCCATTGTTATTAAGGATATAGCACTATCTGATCACTTCTGTATTTTCTTTGATATATTGATCTCTGTTACCACTGAATCAAGATCTGTCCTTGTCAGAAAGAGATGCATTAACGAGAACACTAGTGCACTATTTATGAAGGCTATATCTTTAATACCAAGCATTTTTGCAGACTCTGTTGATTTTCTCCTGGATTCATTTAAGTCAAAAGTTAAGAATGTTATTGATGATATTGCTCCGGTAAAGGTCAGCAAGAAGACTGGTAGACAAAAATCATCTTGGAGAAAATCAACAGCAGTTCAGAGTATGAAAAGACAATGCAGAAAAGCTGAGCGGATGTTGCGGAAGACGAAACGTGAAATTCACTATAGCATCTATAAAGACAGCCTCTTTCGAGACGAAAGACGTGCTTTCAATGTGGAACTAGCCACAGCTAGACAGACCTTCTTCTCAAACCTCATAAACAGTAACTTAAACAACACTCTCACTCTTTTTTGCTACTGTGGAGAGACTGACAAACCCCCCCACTGCAGTTGTTAAACCCCTTCTGAAAAAGTGCAATCTTGATAACACAATGTTGAGCAACTATAGACGAATATCAAATCTTCCTTTCATAGGTAAGATTATTGAAAAGGTAGTTTTCAATCAGCTGAACAACTACTTAAACTCAAATGGATACCTGGACAATTTTCAATCTGGTTTCTGAGCGCATCACAGCACAGAGACCGCGCTTATTAAGATAATAAATGATATTCGCTTCAATTCTGATTCTGGCAAAATATCAGTGCTGGTACTACTAGATCTTAGTGCTGTGTTTGACACTGTCGAGCATAACATACTTCTAGAGAGACTGGAAAACTGGGTCGGGCTTTCTGGGATGGTACTCAAATGGTTCAGGTCATACTTAGAAGGGAGAGGTTATTATGGGAGTATAGGAGAGCATAAGTCTAAGTGGACGTCCATGACATGCGGAGTCCCACAAGGCTCAATTATTGCACCACTCCTGTTTTGCCTGTATATGCTCCCACTAAGTCAAATAATGAGAAAGAACCAAATTGCCTATCACAGCTATGCTGATGATACCCAGATTTACCTAGCCTTATCTCCAAATGACTATAGCCCCATTGACTCTGTTACAGAAGCAGACTCACACAAAGGGTTAAATGAATAACAGAAGGATTTATTAAACAGCTGAGTGAATGGGCTGATGCAGGTGAGTAGAAACTTCGATGGTTATGATATAATAGGAGACGAGAACTAGAGGGAATGTTATTTGCCTTGCCAGGGACACGTGAAAGCTGGGAGAAGCACACACCTCACTGGAAGACTGGATATACTGGCTGGAGATCGCTGGAGGAGACGGACATTGGAGAGAGGAAGACAAGACGCTGGAGAGCACACAGGAGGTAGGTAAACAAGCAGGTAAGTCGCTGGGATAGCTTAAGGAGTCCACCTCGTTGAAATGTACGAGACCAGACACTAGAGTACTGTGAGGTGTGTGATTTTGTAGCCGTCTTGATGAGGGTGCTCATGAGCTGCAGGTATGATCAATCAGAAGTCAGGTGAGGGTGTGCACTGTGATTGGAAGTGAGTGAGACTGACTGATCTGTGACAGACTCCCTCTGCCAATGCATTGATGAAATTAACAGTTGGATGTGCCATAACTTTCTTCAGTTAAACAAGGAGAATACTTAAGTCATTGCATTTGGAAACAAAGATGAATTTCTCATGGTGAATGCATACCTTGACTCTAGGGGTCAAACAACTAAAAATCAAGTCAAAAATCTTGGGGTGATTCTGGAGACAGACCTTAGTTAGTAGTCATGTCAAAGCAGTAACTAAAGCATACTATCATCTCAAAAACATTGCAAGAATTAGATGTTTTGTTTCCAGTCAAGACTTGAGGAAACTTGTTCATGCCTTTATCACCAGCAGGGTGGACTATTGTAATCATTGGTCTCAAACTCAATTCCTGGAAGGCCACAGCTCTGCACAGTTTAGCTCCAACCTTAATCAAACACACCTGATCCAGCTAATCAAGGTCTTCAGGATTACTAGAAACTTCCAAACAGGTGTGAGTTGGAGCTGGTTGGAGCTAAACTCTGCAGAGCTGTGGCCCTCCAGGAAATGAGTTTGAGACCAATGACTGTAATGGTCTCCTCACCGGCCTTCCAAAGAAGACCATTAGACAGCTGCAGCTCATCCAGAACGCTGCTGCCAGGATTCTGACTAGAACCAGAAAATCTGAGCATATCACACCAGTCCTCAGGTCTTTACACTGGCTTCCTGTTACATTTAGGATTGATTTTAAAGTACTTTTACTCATTTATAATTCACTAAATGGCCTAGGACCTAAATACATTGTAGATATGCTCACTGAATATAAACCTAACAGACCACTCAGATCATTAGGATCGAGTCAGTTAGAAATACCAAGGATTCATACAAAACAAGGGGAGTCCACTTTTAGCTATTATGCCGCCCGCAGTTGGAACCAGCTTCCAGAAGAGATCAGATGTGCTAAAACATTAGCCACATTTAAATCCAGACTCAAAACTCCTCTGTTTAGCTGTGCATTTGTTGAATGAGCACTGTGCTACGTCCGAACTGATTGCACTATCTATAATCATTTTCTATTCTTAAATTCTGCTTTGCTAAGATGGCGCCGCAGATGGCAGCTACTGTGCTTTGCTCGTCAGTGTTTGTACTGTTTTTGTTTGTTTTTCCTGTTTTTTGTTTCTCAAAAACGATCAGTTTTACCAGGGATGACCTGCTGAACATTCGGCAGAACACACCACAAAATCTTTTACCGGTTTTTGATTATTCGGACGTTTTGCTGGACATTGTTGTTGGCGGAGCCGTAGCTCTGGTCAAACGCTTTAGGACGCGCAGACGGGGGAAGCGAGCCGGCGCGCTCGTGAAGCTCAAACAGCGCGGATTTCGAACGGCGTTGCCTAGCATCCATCTGGCGAATCTCCGCACTCTACCCAACAAAACAGACGAACTCCTTCTGCTCTCCCGGACAAGGATTTTTCTAACTCTGCTGCTCTGTGTTTCACGGAAACCTGGCTGAATGATGCCATACCGGACAGCCTGCTATATATGCCTAACTACCAGCTGATCAGAGCAGATCGCGAGGCAGAATCAACGGGGAAATCGCACTGCGGCGGGACGTGCTTTTACATCAATGAGAGGTGGTGTACAGATGTAACTGTGTTAAAGAAGATGTGCTGTTCTGATCTAGAAACGCTTTTCATTAACTGCAAGCCGTTCTATTCGCCACAGGAGATTTGTTATTTCATTCTCGTGAGTGTCTACATTCCACCGCAAGCGCACGTGAGCTCAGCTTTACAGAAACTCATCACTGATCACAATATGATCACAGAGAGTGAGCAACAACACCCGGACTCTGTTTTAATCATTCTCGGGGACTTTAATAAAGCAAATCTCTCCCGCGAACTGCCAAAATACAGACAGCATGTTACATGTCCCACCAGAGACAGTAATATATTGGATCACTGTTACACAGCAATAAAAGATGCATATCACTCTGTCCCACGGGCAGCTTTAGGACTCTCTGATCACTGTTTGGTTCATCTCATACCGACCTACAGGCAGAAACTTAAATCTGATAAACCTGTATTAAGAACTGTTAAAAGATGGACTAATGAAACAGAGCGGGTTTTACAAGCCTGTTTCGACCTTACTGATTGGACTGTTTTCGAAGCTGCCTCAAACGATCTGGATGAGCTCACAGAGACCGTAACATCTTATATCAGTTTCTGTGAGGATATGTGCATTCCTACCAGGACTCATCTAACTTACAACAACGACAAACCATGGTTCACTGCAAAACTCAGACAGCTCCGTCAGGCCAAAGAAGATGCTTACAGGAAGGGGGATAAAGTCTTGTATAAACAGGCCAAATACACACTGAAAAAGGAGATCAGAGTGACAAAGAGGAATTATTCTGGCAAGCTAAGGAACAAATTCTCTTCCAGTGATTCTGCTTCAGTGTGGAAAGGTATGAAAGATATCACCAGTTACAAGACACCATCCCCCAGCGCTGTGGAGAATCAACAACTAGCAGACGATCTGAATGAGTTCTACTGCAGGTTTGAAAAAACACCCCACACCCGCCCTGAACACCCCTCCACACAACCAATAGCACCTCCAGCAACCCCCCTCTCCCCCACACCTGCAATCCAGATCAGTGAAGATGACGTCCGCCAGGTCTTCAGAAAGAACAAAAGAAGGAAAGCACCAGGCCCAGCCTGCCTAAAAACCTGTGCTGACCAGCTGGCCCCCATCTTCACACAGATCTACAACAGATCACTGGAGCGGTGCGAAGTCCCCTCATGCTTAAAACGCTCCACCATCATCCCCGTCCCAAAGAAACCCAAAATTACTGGACTTAATGACTACAGACCTGTGGCTCTAAAGTCTGTGGCCATGAAATCATTTGAAAGACTGGTTTTGGCTTATCTTAAGGCCTCCACTGGACCCTTACTGGACCCCCTGCAGTTTGCCTATAGAGCAAACAGGTCTGTGGATGATGCAGTCAACATGGGACTGCTCATCATCCTGCAGCATCTCTACAGACCAGGGACTTATGTGAGGATCCTGTTTGTAGACTTCAGCTCCGCTTTTAACACCATCATCCCGGACACCCTTCAGAATAATCTAACTCAGCTCTCCGTCCCCACCTTCACCTGTCAGTGGATCACAAGCTTCCTGACAGACAGGCAGCAGCTAGTGAGGCTGGGAAAATTCTCATCCAGCACCCGCACCATCAGCACTGGAGCTTCTCAGGGCTGTGTTCTCTCCCCACTGCTCTTCTCCCTCTACACCAACGACTGCACATCTAAAGACCCCTCTGTCAAGCTCCTGAAGTTTGCAGACGACACCACACTGATCGGCCTCATCCAGGACGGTGACGAGTCTGCTTACAGACAGGAGGTTAAGGAGCTGGCTGTCTGGTGCAGTTTTAACAACCTGGAGCTTAACACGCTCAAAACTGTGGAGATGATCGTGGACTTCAGGAGAAACCCCCCTGCCCTCCCCCCACTCACCATCATGAACAGCACTGTGACTGCAGTGGAGTCATTCAGATTCCTGGGCACCACAATTTCTCAGGACCTGAAGTGGGACAATCACATTGAGTCCATTGTGAAAAAAGGGCCAGCAGAGGTTGTACTTCCTTCGCCAGCTGAGGAAATTCAAACTGCCACAGGAGCTTCCGGCGCTGCTCTGTACAGTCGACGTTAAGGATGGCTCCGCTCAATTTATGCTTTTATATACTTTTTTACATATTTTTACTTTCTCTTTTTACACGCATAACGTCTGCACTATTTATATACGACAAAAGAACACTATTGGACATTGGACACCGCTGCACTAACCTGCTTCAGGACACTTTATCCACGGATACAGCGTGGCCATTGGAGATACTTCGGAACACCGAGGTTAACAAAGGCCGCCTGAATAATCCCAGGAGGCGAAAGAAACACAGCGGGCGACGCGCTGGAATTCGTGACAGACTGAGAAAAAGGGCTCACAGTCCTCCTCTACCGAGTATTCTGCTCGCTAATGTCCAATCCTTGGAGAATAAGATGGACGATTTTAGAGCCAGGATAAGTTTCCAACGGGACATTAGGGACTGTAACATCCTTTGTTTGACTGAAACATGGCTCACTCCCTCGGTCCCGGATACCGCTGTAACACCGTCTGATAACTTTTCTGTTTTACGGATGGACAGAACAGCCAAGGCCGGAAAATACAAAGGTGGTGGAGTGTGTTTCATGATTAACAAGAAATGGTGTGACCCCAGGAATATCTCCATTCTGTCGCGTTCCTGCTCGCCTCATCTGGAACATCTCTCCATTATCTGCCGCCCATTCTATCTGCCCCGGGAGTTTCCATCGATCATCGCTACTGCCGTTTACATTCCACCACAGGCAGACACGAGCTTGGCTTTGTCCAAACTCCATGATGAGCTCAGCGGCTACATCAACAAACACCCTGATGCTGCCTCTATCATCGCAGGGGACTTTAACAAAGCCAACCTCAGGAAGGTCATGCCGACCTTCCATCAGCATGTATCCTGTCTAACTAGAGGACCGAATACACTGGATCATTGCTACACTCAGTTTAAGAATGCCTACAAAGCTCGTTCCCTGCCGGCTCTTGGCAAATCGGACCATGCCGCCATTTTCCTCACACCGGAATATAAACATGGATCGTTCAGGAATCCCCTGGGGAGAGGGAAGTGACGCGCTGGTCCTCCCACTCTGAAGCTATGCTACAGGCGTCTCTTGATGACGTCGACTGGGACATGTTCCGGGCGAGTTCAGCTGACGTCAGCGAGTTCACAGATGTAGCATTAAGCTTTGTTTACATGCTAACCGACCAAGCCACTGAAACGGTAACAATAAGGACATTCTCTAATCAGAAACCGTGGGTGGACAGAACAATCCGTGCTGCGGTTAACCAACGCACTGCCGCATACAACGCCGGCCTTTTGTCAGGAAACATGAGCGAGTACAAAGCATTGTGCTATGCTCTCTGACGGGCAGTTAGAGCTGCTAAACTCCGATACAGGGAGAGAATTGAGTCACATTTTCAGCTCAATGACTCTCAATGCATGTGGCAGGGACTGAAGACCATCTGTTCCTCTGGAAATAACTCCTCCGCCTAGGTGAGAGCAGATCCATTGCTGGCCGAAGAGTTAAACACCTTCTACGGCCGCTTTGAATGCAATGGCGGTGCGACTCTGCCGATCAGCGCGTCAGGAAGCAGCAGACAGAGCAGCGATGATCATGTTATCACCGTGTCGGAGGACGACGTTCGGAGGGAACTAAAGAGAGTGAACGTCAGGAAAGCCGCCGGACCTGATGGGATTACTGGCCGCGTTCTGAGGTCCTGCGCCGATCAGCTTGCTGGTTTGTTTACTTCCATCTTTAATGAGTCCCTTGCTACCTCTGTGGTTCCCACCTCATTTAAGAAATCTGTCATCATCCCTGTGCCTAAGAACAGTAAACCCTCTTGCCTGAATGACTATCGTCCAGTTGCCCTCACATCAACAGTCATGAAGGTTTTTGAGAGACTTTTAAAGAAACACATATGCTCCTCCATCCCTGCTACCTTGGACCCTCTTCAGTTTGCCTATCGCCCAAATAAGTCTACTGATGATGCCATCTCTCAGGTACTGCACTCTTCCCTCACACACATTGACAGCAAAAATGGCAACTATGTCAGGCTGCTATTTATTGACTATAGCTCAGCCTTCAACACTATAGTCCCCACCAAGCTAGCTGTCAAACTCACAGACCTCGGCCTAAACACTTCACTCTGTGACTGGATTCAAAACTTCCTCACCGGCAGACCACAAGTGGTGAAAATGGGCCAGTTCACCTCCAACTCCATCACCCTGAACGTAGGAGCCTCGCAGGGCTGTGTCCTGAGTCCCCTGCTCTACTCTCTCTACACACATGACTGTGTGTCCTCTCACAGCTCCACTTCTATTGTTAAATTTGCTGATGATACTGTGGTTCTGGGCCTCATTTCCAACAATGATGAGAAGGCATACTTGAGTGAGGTAGAGAGACTTACATCATGGTGCCAGGACAACTGTCTCTCTCTGAACGTGAGCAAAACTAAAGAGCTGATTGTAGACTTCAGGAAGAGACAGCAGTGGCCCTACACTCCTCTTATGATCAGCGGGACCCCTGTGGAGAGGGTGAGCAGCTTCAAGTACCTCGGTGTAAACATCTCCGAGGACCTGACTTGGACTGCACATATTCAAACACAGGTCAAGAAAGCCAGGCAAAGACTGTACCATCTGCGACAGCTGAGAAAATTCAGGGTCTCACCAGCAATCCTGAAAATTTTCTATTCAGGGGCCATAGAAAGTGTATTGACTCAGTGCATCTCAGTGTGGTATAGTAACGCCACAAATCAGGACTGCAAAGCTCTGCAGAGAGTCGTGCGCTTAGCTGAGCGCATCTCAGGGTCTGCCCTCCCCTCTCTGCAGGACATCTACTTCAAACGCTGCAAAAGCAGAGCTGCAAAAATAATCAAGGACTCAAATCACCCTGGTAACCGTCTTTTCATCCCCCTGCCATCTGGCAAGCGCTTCAGGAGCATGATGGCAAAAACTGAGAGACTGAGGAGGAGCTTCTTCCCTCAGGCCATCAGGCTCCTAAACTCAGGCTCCTAAAACTCAGTCTCATAACATCTACAGGACTCAATTTAATAAACTGTAAAAACATTCATTATTCTCCATCATCCGCATTGCTGCTATGTGTACATACCCGGTACAACCTGTTTGCACATTCCTCTTGCACATCCCTGTTTATATTTATATTTATTAAATCTACAGTAGACTGTATTGCACATTTTATTTCATTGCACATTTTACTCCTTATTTTATTTTATTTTTTCTTTCTTATTTTTTTATTTTATTCTTGCCTATATTTATATATATTCTCCTGTGTTATGTTTCAATTTTTACTTTTTTTTGCACTGTCCATTGAGCGGACCTGTCCTAACCTACATTTCACTACTGATTATACCCTGTATGATTGTGTATGTGACGAATAATAAAGAACCTTGAACCTTGAACCTTGAGCTGCTGAAACAGTTCTACTCTGCCAACATTGAATCCGTGCTCTGCACTTCAATAACTGTCTGGTTCAACTCAGCTACCAAATCTGACCTCAGAAGACTACGGAGGGTAGTCTGGACTGCTGAGCGAATCATTGGTACAACCCTCCCCACTCTCCAAGAACTGTACTTATCCAGAGTGAGCAAAAGGGCTGGTAAAATCACTCTGGACCCCTCACATCCAGCACACTCCCTCTTTGAACTGTTGCCGTCTGGTCGACGCTACAGAGCTCTGAGAACCAGAACGACCAGACACAGGAACAGTTTCTTCCCTCAGGCAATCCATCTCATGAACACCTGACACTAAACGTGGAACTCACAACACCATTATACATTATTTATCCACACATACTTATTTTTTCATTTGAAATCTGCACATATCATAACTGTACATACATAATTGTCTATATTATATATTGTGTTTTTGATTTTTGTACATTGCCTCTTTGTATATTATTCTTTTATTATCTGTGTCCTGTCCTGTTGCTGTTTTTCTGTTGCACTGTGGAGCTCTGTCACTATAACAAATACCTCGTATGTGTAAACATACCTGGCCAATAAAGCTCATTCTCATTCTCATTCTCATTCTCTCATTCTTTTTAAATCAATTTTTATATAATTTTGTTTTTATATATTTTTTTAATTCCTTGTTTTTATTGTTGTGATTATTATTAATTTAATGACTATTTCACTTCCTTTTATGTAAAGCACTTTGAATTACCACTGTGTATGAAATGTGCTATATAAATAAACTTGCCTTGCCTTGCCTATATTATGGTGTTAAAGAGAGGGTTTTGTGTGAACCTTTATAGGAAGTGTCAATGGTGAAAGTGATAAGAGCTGGGATAGAGGAAAAGGAGATTTCTCAACATTCACTTATTTATTTAATCACATCTTTTAACTTTGTTACTTCCGCTCTGTAACCCCTAGACTAAAGAGGGGATCGTAACAGTTAGGCAACGATATTATTATTTAGAACAATTTGCCTTACTGTAACAACACAAAATATATGATGCAGCATATTTTTACACTATGTACTGGGTAGCCTACTTATTGTATTATTACAACATATACAGTATCTTACATGACATTGATACAAATAGTAAACTGCAGTATACTATAGTATAATTTAGTAATTATAGTGAAGTTAAAAACCACCACAGTGTTTATAAAATTTTACAACAGTTTACTAAAGAATATAAGCTATAGTATTTACTAGTGTTATTTATGTGGGATCATGGAGATTACTGAACATCTCAACTGAAATTATGGGGTAATTATGTGATGAGCTTCTGATATGATTTGGTTTAGAAATTCCCATATGAAAATTTACCTGATGAAAGAGTATTGCTTATGGTCATCTCAGCAGCAAGTCAGGTCACCAGCACTGTACTGTCGAGGTGCAATACAGTGGAAAAGTAGATTACCTGTTTCCAGCTCCTCCCAGGATATATAACAGCATAATACACAACTCGTATAATTACTGTATAATTGATGTTTTTTGATAGCTGTAGTGCTGTTGGTGCACTTTGGGCTTCCGTATGTGGTTTGAGGCAAGTAGAATAAAATGTACTACAACATTTTTCTGGTCACAATTTATACTAGGTGGCCGTAACTACTATGTACTTACATCAAAAAAGAAGTACAATGTACTTATTGTGTTCATATTGAATTGCAAAACACTTTTGCTGCTATTGAGGTGGGATACGGGTAAGGTTAGGGGCAGGTTTGGTGGTATGGGTAGGTTTAAGGGTGGGTTAAGGTGTAAGGGATGGGTCAACAGTGTAATTCTAAATGTAATTACAGAAAATAATTACAGATGTAATTACATATAGGTATTTTAAAATATATAAGTACAATGTAAACACATGTATGTGCACAAAAAGTGCATTGTATCAAATTATTAATTTAAATGTAAGTACATAGTAGTTCAGGCCACCTAATATAAAGTGGGACCCTTTTTCTTAATTACTGTGCAAACATACACCCTTGTTATATGTAGTTATTGTGTAAGTGTAACATCCGCGGGCTGTAATCTAAAGTGATGCCTTGTTACCCTCTTGTTACGTGTAGTTAATGTGTAAGTGTAACATCCACGGGCTGTAATCTAAAGTGATGCCTTGTTACCCTCTTGTTACGTATAGCTACTGTGTAAGTGTAACATCCACGGGCTGTAATCTAAAGTGATGCCTTGTTACCCTCTTGTTATGTGTAGTTACTGTGTAAGTGTAACATTAAACAATTTTAGTTATGCTACAATAGATGTGTTTCAAAGTTATTAACAATGAACTGTATTACATAGTTAAATGTAAGGTCCAAAGACCTTAGGTTAACAAATAAATATTTGTATTACTTAACAAAATTTTAACAGATCTTTTCCAAGAACAGAATGCAGTAAAAAATTAATTTGGGAAAGGGAAGTGGTGTGTGGCCAAGTATGGTGACCCTTACTTGGAATTTGTGCTCTGCATTTAACCCATCCAAGTGTACACACACAGTAGTGAACATACACCTGGAGCAGTGGGCAGCCAATGCTGCGGCGCCCGGGGAGCAGTTGGGGATTCGGTGCCTTGCTCAAGGGTCTCACCTCAGTCGTGGTATTGAGGGTGGAGAGAGTGCTGGTTATTTACTCCCCCCACCTACAATCCCTGCCGGACCTGAGATTCGAACCCACGACCTGCGGGTTACAAGTCCGACTCTCTATCCATTAGGCCACGACTGATTTGCAACCACTTATACAAAATACAAAGAACTGTAAAACCAGGGTGCGAACTACGGGGGAGCTAGGGGGAGCTCGGCTCCCCTTAATAAGACATGGGCTCCCCTGAAAAAGTGATTTGTGAAATTTTGGGGGGTCTCAAAAAATACTGACAATGTGTTATTTTGACGTGCAATTTCAGTTTTGTGTAATGTGATCATCGTGGACTATTATGTGTAAAATTGCAAAAATATAATTTAATGCATGACGGCGATTTAAACCTAATTCACTTCAATAAAGATAACGTCTCGGTTACGCATGTAACCCTCGTTCCCTGAAGGAGGGAACGGAGACGTAACGTCAGTGTGACTGACTAATGGGATCTCGCTCGAGAGCCCAATCATCTTCGAGTGTTAACAAAACAAGCCAATGACAGTTGGCCTGCGTGTTTCGCCATGCGCACCCCGCAGCGCGGGTATAAAAGGAGAGCGCGTGCAAACGCACATCAGTTTTTCGCTGAGGAGCCGAGACTGTGTGCCCCGGCCGTACAGCGTTGGTACAGCAACTATGGCGACGGGACGTTACGTCTCCGTTCCCTCCATCAGGGAACGAGGGTTACATGCGTAACCGAGACGTTCCCTATCAGTCAGTCACGTTCGACGTAACGTCAGTGTGACTGACTAAATGGGATGCCATGGAAAACGCCACTATTGCTGACCCCCTCCAGTGCCCTGCAGAAGCCGGCAAGTCCCCCCACACCAGTTGGGACGGAAGATAGGACAGGGCTTAGGCAGAGATGACCGTCACTGCTGTTCCGTACAGTGGGTATGGATAACACTGGGAAAGCGTACTCCAAGTAGGGGAACACTACGGAAGCCACATCCTGCATAAGGAGGTACCATGTGGGGATTACACATATGGACTGGTCAGGGGCAGTACTACATATGGAAGTCTCTGCGGTAGACTCAGCCATCCTGGGGTGAGATAACTACACAGCAGACACGGCAGAAGGTCTCTGCCAGGGAAAGACACGGGCTCATCGTGAGGGGAGCCGTACCGTGGAAGAATACACATGTGGGATCACCCAAAGGGGAATCACTACACATGGGCACCTAGCCCAGCACAAGGGCTGACCTTGGGCAAACACACGAGTGCTGGACCTGGCGTCTGGCGCTCCGCCACGCCTGACTGCCGAGGGTGCGGGAGGAACTTCAACAGGGTTCGCCGTGGGGAACTGAACTGAGAAGCAACAAAAGCGCACGTATCCGGTCCGTAGAGGGGAATGGCGCAGCAAGCGTGATTGACACCGAGCAGTGTCCCAGTGTTACTGGCCATCCACTATCCAGTGGGCAAGTCTCTTGTTTGGAGACAGCCTTCCCCTTCTGCTGTCCTCCGAAGCAGACAAAGAGCTGGTCTGAGGTCCTGAAGCTCTGCGTGTGGTCCACGTAAACGCGCAAGGCGCGGACGGGACAGAGCAGAGCAATGGCTGGGTCTGCCTCCTCCCGGGGCAGCGCTTGCAAGTTCACCACCTGATCCCTAAAGGGCGTGGTGGGAACTTTGGGCACATATCCAGGCCAGGGTCTCAGGACAACGTGAGAGTGAGCCGGCCCGAATTCTAGGCACGAATCGTCGACCGAAAATGCCTGCAGGTCCCCCACCCTCTTGATCGAGGCCAATGCAGTGAGGAGCACTGTCTTTAACGACAGAAACTTAAGCTCTACTGACTGCAGAGGCTCGAAGGGCTCCTCCTTCAAGGCCGTCAGGACCGAGGGGAGATCCCAAGAGGGTACCAGATGAGGGCGCGGAGGATTTAACCTCCTCGCCCCTCTGAGGAACCTGACGACCAAGTCGTGCTTCCCCACAGACTTACCGTCTACTGCATCGTGATGTGCGGCAATAGCGGCGACATACACTTTGAGGGTGGAGGGAGACAGCCTTCGCTCCAACCCATCTTGCAAGAAAGAGAGCACGACCGCGATCGGGCATCTCCGGGGGTCTCCCCGGTGGGAAGAATACCAATCGACGAACAGGTTCCACTTCAGCCTGTAATCGTGTCTTGTAGACGGGGCTCTAGCTGAAGTGATGGTGTTTACTACCGATGGAGGTAGCCCATCTAGAACCTCCGCGTCCCGTCCAAGGAACATACGTGGAGATTCCACAAGTCTGGACGCGGGTGCCAGAGGGTGCCCCCTCTCTGAGAAAGGAGATCCCTCCTCAGAGGAATTTGCCAAGGAGGGGCTGTCACGAGGAGCATCAGTTCTGGGAACCAAGTCCGATTGGGCCAGTACGGCGCCACCAAGAGGACCTGCTCCTCGTCCTCCCTGACCTTGCACAGGGTCTGTGCGAGAAGGCTCACTGGGGGAAACGCATATTTGCGTAGGCCCCGAGGCCAGCTGTGTGCCAGCGCGTCCGTGCCGAGGGTCCCCTCGGACAGGGAGTAAAACAGCTGGCAGTGGAACGTGTCCGGGGAGGCAAACAGGTCTACCTGAGCGCCCCCGAAGCGTCTCCAAATCAGCTGGACTACCTCGGGGTGGAGTCGCCATTCTCCCGGAAGGGCGGGCTGACGTGAGAGCTCGTCGGCTGCACGATTGAGCTCGCCAGGGATATGAACGGCGCGAAGCGACCTCAGATGCTTCTGACTCCAAAGGAGGAGATGGCGGGCGAGTTGCGACAGGCGACGGGAGCGTAGACCACCCTGGTGGTTGACGTATGCAACGGTCGCAGTGTTGTCCGTACGGACCAGTACATGCTTGTCGTGTAGCAGCCCTTTGAAGCGGCGCAGAGCAAGCCATACTGCTAGCAACTCGAGGCAATTGATATGCCACTGCAACCGGGACCCTGTCCAGAGCCCTGCAGCTGTATGCCCATTGCACATGGCTCCCCAGCCCATGGCAGAGGGATCTGTTGACACAACAACATGCCTGGATACTTGCACTAGGGGAACTCCTGCCCGAAGAAAAGCAAGATCCGACCACGGGCCAAAGGTCTGACGGCAGGACGGGGTTAACTGAGACCCGGTACGTGCCGCGTCGCCATGCCCATCTCGGGACCCGGTCGTGAAGCCAATGCTGAAGCGGTCTCATATGAAGCAATCCGAGCGGCGTGACAGCGGCTGTGGATGCCATATGCCCCAGGAGCCTCTGAAAGTGTTTCAGTGGAACCGCCTTCTTGCGCTGGAAAGACTCCAGGCAGTTCAGCATCGACTGAGCACGCTCCACTGAGAGACATGCTGTGAGGTTGACCGAGTCCAACTCCATGCCGAGAAAAGAGATCCTCTGCACAGGGGAGAGTTTGCTCTTTTCCCAGTTGACCCGAAGCCCCAACCGGCTGAGGTGGCCAAGCACCGTGTCCCTGTGTTCGCACAACAGTGCTCGAGACTGGGCCAGTATGAGCCAGTCGTCGAGGTAGTTGAGAACGCGAATGCCTGCTTCCCTTAATAGCCCGAAGGGGAGGACTTTGTACTGATATGCTCGTCCTTCGAAACGCAAAGCGGAGAAACGGTCTGTGTCGAGGGAGGATTGAGACATGAAAGTACGCGTCCTTCAGGTCGATCGCTGCGAACCAATCGAACGGACGGATGCATTGAAAAATGCGTCTCTGCGTCAACATCCTGAACGGGAGCTTGTGAAGGGCCCGGTTCAGGACGTGCAGGTCCAAGATTGGTCGTAACCCACCACCTTTCTTGGGTACGATGAAGTACGGGCTGTAGAACCCTGACTTCATCTCGGCTGGAGGGACCGGCTCTATCGCGTCCTTCGCCAGCAGGACCGCGACTTCCGCACGCAAGAGAGGGGCATCCTTGCTCAACACAGAGGTGAACCGAACGCCCCTGAACTTGGGAGGACGCCGGGCGAACTGAATCGCGTAGCCAAGTCTGATGGTTCTCATGAGCCAGCGAGACGGCCTGGGGAGCGCTAGCCAGGCCCCCAGAGACCGTACAAGTGGGACCAGGGAAGCCACAGACGTACCCGCGGTGGGGCAGCGAAGTGGAGCACAGGGGCCCGACTCGGAAGGCAGTGCGTTCCGAAGTGGGGTCTGAGTGCGCAGTGCGACACTTACCTGGCTCCAAGGCTGAGCAGGGGGCACGGGAGAAGGCATTGCATCCTCGGACCGGACCCTGCTGCTCATAGGCGAAAGGAGAGGGGGACGGGAGTGTGGAGACTGGGTCTCGTGCACTGCCATCCTCGCCCTCTTGGGACCCGGAGAAAAAGGAAACTGCTCTTTTTTTGAGGTTTTGGGAACAGCGGAACAGAACAAAAAGGAAACAAAAGATTCTCCACCCGGCCCTCCTCCGGGGGAAGGAGTGGTGCGGTCACCATCTCCTGAAGAGCAAGATCCAGAGACTCCGGGTCGCCCGTCTCAGGAACGCCGCTTGCCTTATCGCTTCACGGGCTTGGCAGGGGCAGAGACGGGCTGCGCCGCTTTCCTGCGGCCAGCTCCACGCTGCGGCCGTTGTGAAGGCTGCTGCTGAGGCCGAGCTGGAGCGGAGGTGGAGGCCACAGGAGGGCGCGTTCGGCGACGAGTAGATGGAGGGGTCAGCCGGCGGTGGGGTGGAGACAGCAGCGGACCGCCGGGGCAGGATATGTCGAAACGCCTCCGTCTGCTGCTGTGCGGCGGAGAACTGTTGGGCAAAGCCCTCCACCGCTTCGCCGAATAGGCCGGCCTGGGAGATCGGGGCGTCTAAGAAACAATGTTTGTCAGACTCCCTCATATCCTCCAAGGTCAGCCATAGGTGGCGCTCCTGGACCACCAACGTGGACATCGTCTGACCCAGGGCCCGCGCCGTGACTTTCGTCTCCCGCAGGGCGAGGTCCGTCGCTGTGCGCAGTTCCTGCAACCCAGCTGGGTCAGCACCACCCTCGTGCAACTGCTTTAACGCCTTGGCCTGGTGGACTTGCAGGAGGGCCATGGCGTGCAGGGCGGAAGCGGCCTGTCCAGCAGCACTGTAAGCCTTGGCCGTCAGAGCGGACGAGAACTTACAGGCCCTGGACGGAAGGCGTGGATTACCCCTCCAGGTGGCAGCGCCCTGCGGGCAGAGCTGCATAGCAATGGCGCGCTCGACTGGGGGGATCTCCACATACCCTTGGGCCGCCCCACCGTCGAGGGTGGTGAGGACCGAGGAGGTGCTAGGCCTGTTCTGGGCAGAAAAAGGTGCCCTCCAAGACCTAGTCACCTCCTCATGCACCTCCGGGAAGAATGGAACCGGAGGCGGTTGCCGGCGATCGGCCTGCGCCCCCAGGAACCAATCGTCCAGCCTCGAGCGTTCGGGAGAAGGAGGAGGACTCCAGTGCAGCCCGACGCTCTCAGCGGCCCGGGAAAGCATAGCAGTCAGTTCTGGATCTGACTCGGGCAACGCCACTCTTCCTGATGGAGGCAGCGCAGCCGAATCATCATCTCCAGAACCTAGCTCATCCCCCGATGCAGTGATCGACATCCTGTCATCTGCTGGAGCTCCGAACGAGATGCTGGGCCCCGCCCTGTCCGAGGACTCCACAAGCTCGTCCGGAAACCCCAGACGGTGCGATGCGCTGGAGGAGTGAGAGGCCCGCGGAGACGCACTCGATGGGGAAGCTCTCACTGTGATCCTCAAGTCACCCTGACCATGAGCCGAAGTAGCCCTCCGAGAACCGGAGGAGCTAGAACGGGGCATGGCAAGGGGCATACCCCCCCGTTTGACGAGGAGGTATCTGGAGCGCAGCATCGCGATGGTCATGTTCCCACACAGAGAACATGAGTCATCCACGAGCGCTGCTTCAGCGTGCTGAAAGCCCAAGCACGAGACACAGCGATCGTGACCATCAGATGAAGCCAGGAAACGACCACATCCAGAAACACACGAGCGGGAAGCCATCTTTAAAAAGACGCCCGTCGCTCGTGGAGCTCTTTTAGAATTTACTCTTTTCAGAAAAAATATGCTCTTTTAGAAAAGGGGAGGTCGCGGCGAGACCGCAGTTGAAGAGCTGCAGCACGCCTTAAGAGAAGCAGCAGCACTGGATCGCAACCTCCGCTGACGCGCCGTAACACCAACACTGTAGCTGTCTGTAGACACTCTCAGAGATTCGCACGAAAGGCTTGGCTCCAAAGCGAAAAGCTGATGTGCGTTTGCACGCGCTCTCCTTTTATACCCGCGCTGCGGGGCGGGGTGCGCGTGGCGAAACACGCACGCCAACTGTCATTGGCTTGTTTTGTTAACACTCGAAGATGATTGGGCTCTCGAGCGAGATCCCATTAGTCAGTCACACTGACGTTACGTCGAACGTGACTGACTTATAGGGAACTATACATGCTACTCTTGTCATGAGCATCAAGGTGTGGGGGCGCTGCGGTGCTAATTCCACTCATGTTTAGTACGTTAACTCAAAGCAAAGACTAAAGGGACTTTGCTCAAAGATTCGTAGAAAAATATAAACGTTGGAGGCCGTTGATCTGCGCGCGAAGTCCTTGAAATCCATTCTGCAGTTAGCATCATATAGCCACCATGGCAAGAAGAACACAAGGCATTCTGTGTTAAGGTAGGGCATGTTACTCGCAATCATGTGTTGTAGGTCTGCGTGACTCTCGATTGACAGCCTGATGCTAAATAGACCATTTGTGGGTGGCTGTTTGTTGTTTCACCTATCAATTTGTGTCGATAAAGTATAATAGGGTAAATCCTGTATAGTGATATATCCTATATAGTGCTTGCATAAAGCAAGTAGTGCACTTGTAGCTGTTATGTATCTTAACAGCTACATGTATCCCCCCCCCCCCCCCCTTATATATAAAAAAAAGTGGGCTCCACCCAAAGTCCACGGTATAGTTCGAACACTGTGTAAAACACACACACACACACACACACACACACACACACACAATTTTTCCTTTCAGCTGTGGGCAGGGGCCAACGAATTTCTGGAGATCTTTTGCATATGCTTGCAAAGTTGTCCCTGCACTATATGAGGGAGCAGAAAAGTCCTCCCCCTCTGATGCAGTTTTCACGTGTGATCACAATTAGAGAAAAATACATTGCAAAAAAAACAACAACTGTTAATACATGTCAAGTTTGCATAATGTAAAGAAGAGTTGCACAAAGCTTATATTTAACCAAATATAAAAAATAAGGACTATTGCGAGGACTCTGTGTCAAAGCAATGTTTCAAGGAAGATCTGTAAGAGTTGCCAACACTGTGATACCGTAAAGCAATAAATAATAAAATAACAAAGGACTACAAAAGTACCTGGAAAATAACAAACAAGAACTTAATAGTATAACAATGTCTCTTAATAGATACTATGCGACAGTAAGTAGGTGACAGTCAACTCCAATCTGATGGTCTCCAATTCACCTTAAAGGAGTAGTTCACTTCTAGAAAAAGATTGGTTAAACGCTCCTCTTGTCTAGCTCTGCGTGAACTGTGTTTTTTTCCGGTTCATGACAGTTAGGGTAGGTCTAAAAACTCCCATCTCATTTTCACCTCCAACTTCAAAATCGTCCTACATCGCTGCAGAAGTACTGACCCAGTGTTTACAAAGTGAATATGCAAAGAAGGTCAAACACCCTTTATAAAAACGGTAAAATCGCGATGTAGGACGATTTTGAAGTTGGAAGAGAAAATGAGATGGGAGTTTTTCTACATACCCTAACTGTCATGAACCGGAAAAAACACAGTTCAGGCAGAGCTAGACAAGAGGAGCGTTTAACCAATCTTTTCGCTAGATAAGACCCTTCTTCCTTGGCTGGGATTGTTTAGAGCCCTTTGAAGCTGCATTTAAACTGCATTTTGGAAGTTCAAACTCGGGGGCACCATAGAAGTCTATTTTATGGAGAGAAGTCCTGAAATGTTTTCCTCAAAAAAACATTTATTTACGACTGAAAAAAGAAAGACATGAACATCTTGGATGATAAGGGGGTGAGTACATTATTTGTAAATTTTTGTTCTACAAATGAACTACTCCCTGGATATACCCTGTACCTTACGAAAATTAAACATGTCTATGCCATAGTTTAAAAAAAAGAAACATTGTTACTAAAGTTAAACCATGGGTACCACAAAACAGCCATGACTGTGCTACGAAAACTGTGGTTAAAACCTCTTCATCCCTGTTGCATATTTTGCATTTTTACAGAATTAGGCATACCTGAATTTAAAAAAAGTGCCCTACCCACAAACATTAGAGTAAATTTATAAAAAATAGTCTCTATGTACAGAAAACCCTCTAAATGTTATCACATGGTGTTGTTTTGTTGCATTTGTACATCATTTTATGACAAACACAAATAAAACATTTCCTGATAAGTTACTCACCCCTATGTCATCCAAGATGTTCATGTCTTTCTTTTTTCAGTCGCAAACAAATTACGTTTTGTGAGGAAAACATTCCAGGATTTTTCTTCATACAGTGGACTTTTATGGTGGCCAGTGGATTAAAGATTAAAAACGTAGTTTCAATGAAGTTTCAAAGGACTCTACACGATCCCAGCCGAGGAATAAGGGTCTTATCTAGCAAAACGATCAATCACTTTCTTAAAACAAATAAAATATTGATACACCTTTTAACCTGTTAACCAGCACCCCCCATATTGGGAATCACAGCTGAAAATGACTAACTAACTTAAAATGGTAACAGCTCCTGACTTCAGTGTGCCACACACACAATTGTCTTTGGAAAGAAGACCCTTTGGGCTTTACTATCCATCATCCAGAGTTGATAATGCTCAAAAATATAAAAAGTTATAGACACTTAAGTGCCTTGATAAAAATTGTACCACACTGATTTTTTTTTTTATTTCATATAAAAATACATGAAATCAGTCCTGAAGCAATCCAGAAAAGTAATGGGTTGAAAGTCACATGTCTCATGAGTTTATATTTCAAATCTGAAGAAGATACCATGAAAAATGAGATTCCTGCAGCCATTTTTCTAGCCCCCCCCCCCCCCAGTACAGTAGTAAAACAGTAGACAGAATCTTAGACATCGTATCAGTGATTTATTTGAGCACTAGAAAAATACAATAATAATAACTTTTGAGTGATGAAAAAAAAAAAATAATAATAAAAAAATAACTTAAGTACATACTGATTTCCTGACATACAGATGCTCCTGCTCATACATTAGTAATCACATGCTGACGATCATTCATACAGATGCTAATCATACAGATGGCCGCCCAATATAGTCAATAATCACATTATAATGGCCTTTTATATAGACTGCATTCACACTGATATCTGTGAACAGTCAGTAATTACATGCTGATTATCAGCCATACAGATGTTAATCATACAGATACAGGCACATTACCCACAAAACACGCAAACATATATGAAAACTGTTGAAGAAGAAAAAAAAAGAAAGGTTTATTTGTGCAAAAAAGATCGCTAAGTTACGCCCCCATCAGATGACAGGTGTGTCACAGCGTGCGTCACGCGCCGTCGCGAGGGAGCGCCAGAATTCAAATAAACAATCTTCCGTGTATCTTTGACTTTTTTTTTTTTGGATGTTCTCATTCTGTTTGGGACATTGCCTGCTACAAAATCATGCTGTTTTTTTTTACCACCAAGACGCTGTTTTTGAGCGTAATTTGTTCCATAACGGACACAAACAATAACTCTCCCTGAAGAGATGAGACGTAAACAAATCAATAACGATCCAAATTACAACGTTGTTGTTTCTTTGGACTAAAATTGCTCGATGGAATGTTGTTCAGTGGACCCTTATCTCTCAAACGAAACCGGGATTTACAGCAGTGGATACGTTTGAGAGTCGTTATCAGGATGAATCTGGTATGTACTGCGGTTTTTTTATACATGTTTTGATGTGTACTGCTTACACAAATTTAGCAAATACATTCCTTATAAGCTTTCTATCGAAAAAACAGCGATCTGTCGTCGATGCTAGAGGCTTAGACCTTCAAAATGATATACAGTATAGTTTGTCAAGATTCATTTTGTCCTGTTTTACTTTATCTGTTTGAAGACAATGACGTGTGCAAACAAAGAGCTTTCAGTGCGCCGGCGTCCTGGTGCGTGTTAACAGGTTAACCACAAATGCTCAGCTTGCTCTAGCTCTGAGATGTGGATACATTACGCAATCCTGTTGGAAAGGTCTTTGTAGTTCGTTTAAAAACTCCATCTCATTTTCTCCTCCAACTTTAAAATCGTCTAACATCGTTATTTTACCTTTTTAGTAAAGGGCATTTTACGTTCTTTGCATGTTGGCTTTGTAAACACTGAGTCGGTACTTCTGCCTATGTCACGCTTGACCTTTCCAAGATCATGGAGTCAAGACACGCAGGCGCATCGCAAAGCTAATGCTTGCCCAGCAATTGTGGTTAAAAGTGTATAACTATATATATTTTTTAAGAAAATGATCGATCGTTTTGCTAGATAAGACACTTATTCCTCCGCTGGGATCGTGTAGAGCCCTTTGAAGCTTCATTGAAACTGCGTTTTTAATCTTAAATCCACTGGCCACCATAATAGTCCACTGTATGAAGAAAAATCCTGGAATGTTTTCCTCAGAAAAATTTATTTCTTTGCGACTGAAGAAAGAAAGACATGAACATCTTGGATGACATACGGGTGAGTAACTTGTCAGGAAATTTTTTCATTTGTGTTTGCCATAAAATTATGAACAAATACAATAAAACAACACCATGGGTTAAAATTTTGAGGGTTTTCGGTCCCTCTTTATATTGAGTGGTCTTAACATTTAAATTAATCATTTGGTACTCTGCACATATTGTGTACATACATTTTTTACATTGTACTTATATTTTAAAAATATCTGCATGTAATTACATCTGTAATTCATTTCTGTAATAACATTTATAATTACACTGTTGAACCATCCCTTACTCTTTAACCCACCCTTAAACCTACCCATACCACCAAACATGTCCCTAACCTCACCCGTATCCCACCTCAATACCAGCAAAAGTGATTTGCAATACAATATACACACAATAAATACATTGTACTTATTTTTTGATGCAAGTACATAGTAGTTAAGGCCAGTTAAAGGGGTCCTATTATGCCTTTTCACTTTTTGAATTTTAGTCTGTGTGTAGTGTGTATGTTTGGGCATAAAAATATCTACAAAGTTACACATCTCAAAGTTCACTCCAAATGGAGATATTTCGTTTAAAAAAAATCCCTTTTCAAGAACTACAACGAATGGCTCGTTTGGACTACAAAGTTGTTTTCCTGTATTTGTGATATCACAAAGCGGTCCATTAGAATATCATTAAAATAAATCCCGCCTAGGAATGTTTGGTGGGTGGGGAGAACGCTTGGTTGAGCACTGCACGTTTCAAAATAGAAACCCGGTGTGGGTGTTTTTATATCACTGCATTTCTAAAGGAAACCGACTGTTTTCAGAAAATTTTGGATGTCATTTTCATTTCATCTTGCATGTAATGTCTGATAAAGCAGCATTTGTAAGAGGAGCACTGCTTGTGTACAGCGTTACCGGGGAAACCTCGCTCTGTCTACCAATCCAACAGCGCCTCCTGCTGGCAGAAAATGTATTTGCATATATATGCCGCCACAAATAATAGTGTAAATCTGTGGGACTATGGTATAAGTAAATTCAACTGTATAACAGTTTCACTGCAATTCATGTTATAATGTTAGAATTAAAGAACAATAAACAATACATATTACCGTTGCACTTATCTGTACATAGTAAATGCAGTTATTTTTAAGCTGTTGTTGACATCCTATCTAAAATGTAATTTAGCCCCCAAAAAAACAAAACAATAATAACGTTACCACTTTAATATGTATTGCAATATCCGTGCGTGCAAAGGTTTTGCGCGATCATCTTGTTCAATATTATTGGGGTCTTAATCCAGCTCAAATTGATATGGCAAGGGACGGGGCTGTACTGAAACACCGTCTAAGATGTTCGCCAAACACAATGCACTGGGATAGCTAACCAATCACAACACATTTCATTTTTCGTTCTTCATCAAACCCGGAACTAATCGAGCCATTTGTGCCAGGCTGGGGAGAAAGGTATTGTAATAATGTGAATTATGTGAAAAAAAAATTGATTTTCGAACCACCAAGCATGAGAGCAAGTTCTAGTACACCCCCAAAACAAAATCAAGACTTTGTAAAAGAGCATTATAGGACCCCTTTAATATAAAGTGGGACCGGGTTTTCTGTACATAGAGACTATTTTTTTTTATAAATGTACTCTAATGTTTGTGGGTAGGGCACTTTTTTTTTAATTCAGGTATGCTTAATTCTGTAAAAATGCAAAATATGCAACAGGGCTGAAGAGGTTTTAACCACAGTTTTTGTAGCACAATCATGGCTGTTTTGTGGTACCCATGGTTTAACTATTGTAACAATGTTTCTTTTTTTAACTATGGTATAAACATGTTTAATTTTGTAAGGTACAGGGTATACCCAGGGGTTAAGGTGAGTTGGAGCCCATCAGAGTGGAGTTCACTGTCACCTACTGACTGTCACATATTCTCTATTTTGTTTTAATATTAAGTTCTTGTTTGTTATTTTCCAGTTACCTGTGTGAGTTTTGTAGTCCTTTGTTACTTTATTATTTATTGCTTTACCGTATCACAGTGTTGGAAACTCTTACAGATTTGCCTTGAAACAATGCTGTGACACAGAGTCCTCATAGAAGTCCTTTTTTATATATTTGGTTAAATATAAGCTTTGTGCAACACAGAATCAGAATCAGAATCAAAAAGAGCTTTTATTGCCAAGTATGCTTGCACATACTGTACAAGGAATTTGTTTTAGTGTCATAAGCTTCCAGTTCACAGAGACAACAACGGCACACAGACAATAAAAATAAGATGAGAATAAAAAAATACACACATGTAAATATAAATTAAAAAAAAATGAAAAAGAAAAATTATTTGAAACATAAATGATTGTATGTACAGTTGTGCTATAGATGATAGAATGGAACAGAATAGAGGGAGATGCAGGGATGTACTAGGATGGAGGAGGTAGCAAATAAATATAAGGTTATTACACATTGTTATTGCATAATGGGGGGGGGGCATTTAACTGTTCATAAGGTAGATTACCTGGGGGAAGAAACTGCTCTTGTGCCTGGCTGTCCTGGTAATTGGGGCTCTGTTGCGCCGGCCAGATGGCAAAAGTTCAAAAAGGGGATGACTTGGATGTGAGGGATCCAGAGTGATTTTCTGAGCCCTTTTTCTCACTCTGGATGTATACAGTTCTTGAAGGGTGGGCAGGGGGCACCAATAATCCTTTCAGCAGTCCGAACCATTCTCTGTAGTCTTCTGATGTCTGAGTTTGTAGCTGAGCCAAACCAGACAGTTATTGAAGTGCACAGGACAGACTCAATAATGGCTGAGTAGAACTGTTTCAGCAGCTCCTGTGGCAGGTTAAACTTCCTCAGCTGGCGAAGGAAGTACAACCTTTGTTGGGCTTTTTTTACAATTGAGTGTCCCCCTTCAGGTCCTGAGAGATGATGGATCCCAGGAACTTGAATGTCTCCACTGCAGTCACAGTGCTGTCTATGATGGAGAGTGGGGAGAGTGCAGGGGGGTTTCTCCTGAAGTCCATGATCATCTCCACTGTTTTGAGCGTGTTGAGCTCCAGGTTGTTTAGACTGCACCAGACAGTCAGCTCTTTAACCTCCTGTCTGTAGGCAGACTCGGCACCGTCCTGGATCAGGCCGGTAAGTGTGGTGTCGTCTGCAAACTTCAGGAGCTTGACAGAGGGGTCTCTAGAGGTGCAGTCGTTGGTGTGCACGAAGAAGAGCAGTAGGGAGAGAACACAGCCCTGAGGGGCACCAGTGTTGGTGGAGTGGCTGTTTGACATGAATTTCCCCAGTTTCACTAGCTGCTGCCTATCTGTCAGAAAGCTGGTGATCCACTGACAGATAAAGCTAGGGACAGAGAGCTGGGTTAGTTTGGTCTGGAGGAGTGTAGGGATGATGGTGTTGAAGGCCGAACTAAAGTCCACAAACAGGATCCTCACATAAGTCCCTGATTTGTCCAGGTGTTGCAGGATGTAATGCAGTCCCATGTTGACTGCATCATCCATGGACCTGTTTGCTCGGTAAGCAAATTGCAGGGGGTCCATTTAGGGTCCAGTGATGTCCTTCAGATAAGTCAGAACCAGTTTTTCAAATGACTTCATGATGACAGACGTTAGAGTCCTGTTATCTTGGGTTTCTTTGGAACAGGGATGATGGTGGAGCATTTGAAGCAGGAAGGGACTTCACACAACTCCAGAGATCTATTGAAGATCTGTGTGAAGATGGGGGCCAGCTGGTCAGCACAGGTTTTCAGACAGGCTGGTGTCACACCGTCTGGGCCTGGTGCCTTCCTACTCTTGTTCTTCCTGAAGACCTGGCGCACATCTTCTTCACTGATCTGAAGTACAGGAGTGGGGAGAGGGGGGTTGCTGGAGGTGTTAACAGTTGTGTAGAGAGATGGTCAGGACGGGTGTGGGGGGTTTCAAATCTACAATAAAACTCATTCAGGTCTTCAGCAAGTTGTTGATTCACCTCGGTGCTGGGGGATGGTGTCCTGTACTTGGTGATGGCTTTCAGGCCTTTCCACACTGAAGCGGAGTCATTGGAAGTGAACTGATCTTCCAGATTTTTAGCGTAGGTCCTTTTAGCCACTCTAATCTCCTTATTCGGTGTGTTCCTGGCCTGATTGTACAAGACTCTGTCCCCATTTCTGTAGGCATCCTCTTTGGCCTGACGAAGGTGTCTGAGTTTTGCTGTAAACCATAGCTTGAATCATTGTTGAATGTTACATAAGTCCTAGTGGGAATGCATATATCCTCACAGTAACTGATATATGAAGTTACAGTCTCTGTGAGCTCGTCCAGATTGGTGGCAGCAGCTTCAAAAACACTCCAACACTTCTTTACATTATGCAAACTTGATGTGATACACACAAAGTATGTATACAATTGTGTTATGTTTGCTTTATTTTCCTCTGATTATTTGTATTGTTTTATGTTCATTGATCGCATTATTTCCTAATGCAGTGTTTATGTGCAAATTAACAATTGTATATTGATCTACATGGAGAGAAAAAAAGGGACTCTTATTTTGACATTCTGATTGGAGAGTCGCGGACAGAACGACGAACTGCGCATGTGTCCTCAGATCAGCAGAGGAGCTGTGAAAGAGCAGATGCGACTCTCCCGTTCTTCTGACATTATTCCTGTTTTACAGGTAACAGTAATCTGTCTGCGGGGTCTCTGAAGGCGGGGCCTGCAACATTGACGTATTCATTTTTATTTTTTTTGCAATGTATTTTTCTCTAATTGTGATCGCTGGTGAAAACTGCATCAGAGGTGGAGGACTTTTCTGCTCCCTCATATACTGCAGGGACAACTTTGCAAGCATATGCAAAAGATCTACAGAAATTCGTCGACTCCTGCCCACAGCTGAAAGGAAAAAAATATAATATACCTATTAAAAATAAATGTAGAACATGATTTTTTTTGTGTGTGTGTGTTTTTTTACTGTTCTTTGTATTTTGTATAAGTGGTTGCAAAATAGTTTTTTCTGCATTTCTGCAAAATTTTGTTAACCTGTTAACCCGCACCAGGACGCCGGCGCACTGAAAGCTCTTTGTTTGCACACGTCATTGTTTTCAAACAGATAAAGTAAAACAGGACAAAATGAATCTTGACAAACTATATATCATTTTGAAGGTCTAAGCCTCAAGCATCGACGACAGATCGCTGTTTTTCGATAGAAAGCTTATACGGAATGTATTTGCTAAATTTGTGTAAGCAGTACACATCAAAACATGTATAAAAAAAACCGCAGTACATACCATATTCATCCTGATAACGACTCTCAAACGTATCCACTGCTGTAAATCCTGGTTTAGTTTGAAAGATAAGGGTCCACTGAACAACATTCCATCGAGCACTTTTAGTCCAAAGAAACAACAACGTTGTAATTTGGATCGTTATTCCTTTGTTTACGTCTCATCTCTTGAGGGAGAGTTATTGTTTGTGTCCGTTATGGAACAAATTACGCTCAAAAACAGCGTCTTGGTGGTAAAAAAAACAGCATGATTTTGTAGCAGGCAATGTCCCAAACAGAATGAAATCATCCAAAAAAAAAAAGTCAAAGATACACGGAAGATTGTTTATTTGAATTCTGGCGCTCCCTCGCGACGGCGCGTGACGCACGCTGTGACACACCTGTCGTCTGATGGGGGCATAACTTAGCGATCTTTTTAGCACAAATAAACATTTCTTTTTTTTTCTTCTTCAGCAGTTTTCATATATGTTTGCGTGTTTTGTGGGTAATGTGCCTGTATCTGTGTGATTAACATCCGTATGGCTGATAATCAGCATGTAATTACTGACTGTTCACAGATATCAGTGTGAATGCAGTCTATATAAAAGGCCATTATAATGTAATTATTGACAATATGGGCGGCCATCAGTATGATTAGCATCTGTATGAATGATCGTCAGCAAGTGATTACTAATGTATGAGCAGGAGCATCTATCTGTATGTCAGGAAATCAGTATGTACTTAAGTTATTTTTTTTTATTATTATTGTTTTTTTTTCATCACTCAAAAATTATTATTGTATTTTTCTAGTTCTAATTTATTTTCTCAAATAAATCACTGATACGATGTCTAAGATTCTGAATACTGTTTTATAATTGAAAAACTGCAGTGGCATGTATAAAGACTAAATAGTTTGTAGTAGAACCCTTCAATAATTTGGTAAATATTTTTCCTCAAACAGAGGGGGGGGGGGGACTAGAAAAATGGCTGCATGAATCTCATTTTTCATGGTATCTTCTTCAGATTTGAAATATAAACTCATGATACATGTGACTTTCAGCCCATTACTTTTCTGGATTGCTTCAGGGCTGATTTCATGTATTTTTATATGAAATTTAAAAAAAATTCAGTGTGGTACAATTTTTATCAAGGCACTTCAGTGTCTATAACTTTTTATATTTTTGAGCATTATCAACTCTGGATGATGGATAGTAAAGGCCAAAGGGTCTTCTTTCTAAAGACACCAAAATTGTGTGTGTGGCACACTGAAGTCAGGAGCTGTTACCATTTTAAGTTAGTTAGTCATTTTCAGCTGTGATTCCCAATATGGGGGGTGCTGGTTAACAGGTTAAATAATAAAAATATTTCTTTAACTTAAGGTCTTTGGACCTTGCATGTAACTATGTAATACAGTTAATTGATATTAACTTTGAAACATATCTATTGTAGCATACCTAATATTGTTTAATGTTACACTTACACAGTAACTACACTTAACAAGAGGGTAACAAGGGATCACTTTAAATTGCAGCCCGCTGATGTTACACTTACACAGTAACAAGAGGGTAACAAGGCATCACTTTAGATTACAGTCCGCTGATGTTACACATACACAGTAACAAGAGGGTAACAACAAGGCATCACTTTAGATTTCAGCCCGCGGATGTTACACTTACACAGTAACTACATGTAACAAGAGGGTAACAAGGGATCACTTTAAATTACAGCCTGCAGATGTTACACTTAAAGTAACTACATGTAACAAGAGGGTAACAAGGGATCACTTTAAATCACAGCCTGCAGATGTTACACTTACACAATAACTACATATAACAAGGGTGTATGTTGGCATAGTAGTTAAGAAAAATGTTGTAGTACATTTTATTCTACTTGCCTCAAACCACATACGGAAGCTCAAGTGCACCAACAGCACTACAGCTATCAAAAAAACATCAATTCTGTAAATGTACATGTGTATTATGATGTTATGTTCCTGGGAGCAGCTGTAATCTAGTTTTCCACTGTATTTCACCTCAACGGACATGATTCGCTGCTGAGATGACCATATGCAATGCTCTTTTATCAGGTAAATTTTCATATCAATTTTTAAACCAAATCATAGCAGAAACTCATTACAAAATTGCCCCATACTTTAGTAATCTCGACTATGGTGGTGGTTTTTAACTTTACTATAATTACTAAATTATACTATAGAATAGGCCTACTACAGTTTACTATTTGTATCAATGTGATGTAAGATATACACTATATTGCCAAAAGTATTGGGTCACCCCCTTCTAATGAACATGTTTGACTACTTTAGTAATTTCTATGAGTACAAATCTTAATGTTTAAGCATATAATGATATTCTAGGGAATTGTGTGCTTCTAATTTTATAGCAACAGTTTGGACAGGACCCTTTTCTATTCTAACATGACAGTGCCTCTGTGTATAAGGCAGGGTTCAAAAAGACATGATTGATTCAGTCAGTGTGGAAGAACTTGACTGGTCTGCAGAAAGCCAAGTCCTAATCCCAGCTGAACACCTCTGGTGTGACTTTAAATGCAGACCTTGAGCCAAAAACTCATCACCTGTAAGGAAAATATTCAGTTCATTTTTGTGAAGCACTCCTGTTCAAGACCGGGACGGCAAGCGCATCCTATTAGTTTTCTTTATTTTAGAAAAGCACAAAGTTTTCTTGATATTGTGAGTGCACACAAATAAAAACAGACCCTTTACAGTTCCGAACGATGTATTATTCTTACCTTTATGAGCAACAATTACGGCGTATTTAATTTGTTTCCACTGATGTCCTGAAGCGCGCTTCAGCTTCCACTCTCGGCACAAACCATTGGATATGCGCCTAATAGCGCACATTTATCTAGGTTAAATGTTTAAACTAACATTTTGATATGCTTTAAGTATTTTATATCTATAGATTTTATTTTCGGCAAGTTGTAATTACAACATCGTATGACATTCTCATTTGATGCTCAGAAGTTTCTTCATATTGCGTTAGTATCTGATAACACCAAATCAGTAAAAGAATAAAAATTGCACAAAGAAAGATCTCCATGATTAGCCTGTTTTTGCACTTCCTGTTTTTCCCTGCTAGGAGAATTTTTGTCCAATGAATGGATGACCTTAGCACACCTGTGGTTTTGTTTACAATTTCTGGTTCAAAAGCGAACCGCACCAAAAAAAAAAAAAACAACAACATTGTATTTGGTCCGGACCAAAGCAAGTGAACTAGCGGACTTTCCTGTTGTGAATACAGCCTTGGTTTAAACTTGTTTATGGTTGCTCATTTTTGTATTAAATTAGGCAGACAGCAATATACACAGCAACATGGATTAAAAGAGCATTCACTTATCTTAGATGTTAATTTCAGTTGTTCTGAAGTGCACTGCCAAACTGCTACATCAAACAAAAGCCAGGTATTTGAATATTGAGCAGTGAGCTCATTGGCTACTGATGCAGGAGAAAACCAATCAGCTGTGCCATGTGATAATGATGTCATTAGGTCAGATTGAGTTAGACCTATCGGACTGCGCCATCTAGAGTTTTATGCCAGAACTCTGTTTATCTGTTGTTGCCCCGTTTTTCTTTTTTTTAAGCGTTTTTACAGTGTTGTGCATTTTAACCAATCACACACTATTCTGTTGCGCTTAGGAATGCAATGGCCAATCAGAAGCGTTCAGTTGAGTCACCGCTGAAACTCAGTTTTGTTGAGTGCGTGCGTGTGCTCGCTGATTGAATTTTGGATCCTCATTCTCTCATCATAAACAACAAAGCGCAGATGTACGTATAATGTAAGTAAAAGATTAATTTCACAGTGTAGACGGCTTCAGAGATTATAACCATAGTTCTGTTTTTTTTTTTTGAGCGAGAGCACTTAAAATCGCTATAGATCATAGTTAGTGACAATATTCTTTGCTGGATTTCTGTATATAATTTATTCGCTGTTTGAATAACCGTGGAAATGAAACGTTATAATTATCCATTTCTAATGTTTTTATTAAAGGTGCTGTATGTAGGATTTTGACTCTACCAAAGCATAAAAATACCATAATATGCTTGCAGATATTTAAGAAACATGCTAAGTTAACATACTTGTTTATCTGAAAAACAATGCTATAGTTAGTAATCCTTCTTTGAATATGTGCGGTCCGGCCCGGAATGTCTGTGTTTGTTATGGTTTGTGAAACCCGCCCACTGCCAGTTTACCCAATTGTATGTCGGCACCCCGGGTTGCCAGTTGGCGGAAAACGCAGCGTATTTCATGTTATTCATCGTCATGTGTGCCCGTTCCTGTTGGTGTCTTAATCTGGCAACTTGCGCGTGCGTCAAGTCTGAGGAGGAGGGGCTGGTGAAAAAAAACGTCTCCAATATTTTGAATTTGGACTGCAATATCTAGTTCAACCGCTGGGTGTCAATCCTACATACAGCACCTTTAAATTGTGATCACGTTAAATACAAATCCTGTCTCAGTAAAATATTTTATTAGCCCACATGACACCTAGCCTATATCTGGTTCTTGCCTAAAAATACGGGTTTATAATGTTTGTAGTTAATAAATTTGGCTGCTTTTAGCCTTAGTTCGTTCACCCTCCGCCTATGTCTGTTGTCAGTTTCCTCTTTGCTCCGCGATGTTTTTTTCACTGCGTGAGAACATGTGTGTAGTGTGAGAGCGGCATTGTTTGTCGGAGATGGCAACAGTAACTAAGGATGGGCGGGTTTTGTGAAAGGTCAATTGCGCCCCTGTCTGTCACTGCTTGTAAATCTATGTCCCTTTTACAATCCAATCTTGTTACATGCTCTAATGCATTAATACTGTAAGAAAGTAATTTTCTGTAGCCAAGAAAATATAATTTCTTAGAGTTGATATGAAATTACACTGAATGTTCGCTGGAAAAACAGATTAGTTGATAGTAATATTAATTCCGCTACAGTTACTAATGGCAGCTGATATAAATAATTGTAATTAATTATAATTAATTGTAATTATTTATGTACATTTCCCTTTTGAGCTAATTTGCTACATACAGTACGAAACGCCATTAAGGGAATAAATAAATATTCCGTTATTCCCCAAAAATTATGACATTTTTAAAGTGGGACTTAGCGAAGGGTCAGTTAAATTAGTTGCATTGTCTGACTGAAAAATACTTGTACGTTGACAATGCCGCAGAACACATAATGTAGCAAGCAAACAATTTACAACAAGAATAATTTAAAATGAATTTGAGCCTACGTTCAAAACATCATCTTTGGCCTCTACCCTCAGCTAACAGGTTAATTCCTTTTCACATTGATTTACGCTAGACTGCTGTCATGTTCTCTACAATTTCAAGTGAAAAGTACTGCATATGCAAATCAGATATCAAACCTCATTCTTCTCGGTCTGAGAGAGGGCCCAAACTGTTCCCAAAACCTCACTGGAACATGTACGGTCAGGCAGACTCTCCATGATATATTTCAGATCCACTTGGCCCTTCTGTTGGGGAGGCGGCTTGCGCATGGTGGAAGGACTGTTGGGGATCCAGCTATACCAGTCAATCTGGAACATAAATGTTTCCCCACAGATATTAGCTTATAGAAATTATCCAGAATTTTGCCTAACAATTTTAAATGCTCTTTCCGATGATATGAGTGCATAACCTCACTTGTCCGAAGTTGACAGCAGCATGTTGTGCTGAAGCTGTGAATATCACGACAGTCAGATACTCCACCAACTGCTCTCGAGATTCCAGAGACTTTGGAAACTCTGTAAACAGTGGCAGTACGCATTTAACTTGTGTTCACATTTAGGTGACTTGATATGCACAAAGATGCATATAATACAAGATTAAAACAATCATGCATGCTTGTATAGACAAACATATACTAACACTTAAACCTGTAGAAGTTGAACCTTTACTCACTGTAAGAATTGTTCATGCCAAAGCAGGCAACATCCTTAACAAATTCTTGAATCTCCACATCTTGTTGAACCGTCTCATCTCTGTCATAGTATATCTTGACCACAGCAGAAACAAAGCTACAGAAAGATGAAGGGGAAAAAAGCACATTGGCATGTATGTGGACTAACTGTGCTTCTGCACTACAGGATTAGAAGTGTTGCTTCCCAACCACCTACCAGCGTGTTGCCTCCCAGATCTTTATGCCGTCATTTCTATAATAGTAGTTGGGTACATCTTCCATTCCTCTAGCTTTTATGTCCTCAGGGAAGCACAGGGACTTGTAGGTTAAAGTCGCCATGGCCTTTTGCATCAGTTTCCACATCCCAGCGCCACTGAGACTACTAACCTTTGGACACCAAGAATACAGTTAATCTTTTGCCTAAATATTTTCAGAAATTAACTAGGCTGCAAGCATTTATTTAGCCAACCCCAAGTGACCATCTAGGGAATAATGGGTGAAATTTATTCTGGTGGATGTAGGTATTCAGGACCTACATAGGTCTGTCGGTTTTCACAGTCTATTCAAGCAAACACTAGCTAACTAAATACAATGAAACTATGTATTTATTAAGGGCAAAAAGACAGAATATTACAAGCCAAAAGCTCAATTTTGTCATGATGAAGATATGTTAACATCATGTGCATCTTTAAACCTATATCACAGACTGGACTAACACAGAATAATCAAATATGAATAGAATTGCTTTGGATCCTAACAAGATGCTGATATGTATGGATATATTAAATTAGCTTTAAAGCTACCCTGCTGAAGATCCCGTCTTCACTGATGAGCTTTTCACGGGCCTCTGCATTGATTGCAATTGTGAAACGAACATGGGGTATCAGTAACTGTAAGAAGCAAATTATGAATTTAAACATGTGCATTAAATCATAAAAAAATTGGCATCAGTTTAGCTCCAAAACTAAGTATCATGACTTTGATTTGAAAAAAAGGTACCTTGTACACGGGATGGACTGCAGAAAGCTGTCTGTACATGGCCATTTCAAAAACCTCTGACATCAGATGTGTCTTGAGAAGGTGTGTGACCAGCTGGTGTACAATGAAGTCAGAAGACTTTACCCACATCTTGGCTAGCATCCAGTCATATTTATTATCACTTGGGAGAAAGATTGGGCTCATTTTCCCTGGGGTTTGACTGAGCTGTTTCAGAAATAATAAAGGCAAGCAGGACATTTTTTTTTCCTTCAGTGATTAAATTCACTACAAATCTGCTTTTATTTTTAGTTAATTGTTTTCATTTGATACTGATTCTACATGAGACAGATACCTGAATGGCAATTGGCACAATTTGGTTCAATTCATTTTTGTACAGTAGGCAGATGGGTGCAGTCAAATAGCGCTGGCTGCTGGCTGCTGGCACTCCCTTCAGTATTTCATAATCCACTATGTAGATGTTTCCTGCCTGTAAACGTGTACACAGGTGTATAGTTTAGAACAAACGGTTTGTAGCTGATTTGAGTCTTTTATCTAAACTGAAATATGTGAATAATGTCACAATACAAGCAAGTAAGTCTTGGATTTGATAATTGGCCAGTTGTTCAGCTGATTTATGTTTTAATGTTTCTGACCTGTAATTCCTCTTGTAGTGAGTGACCTCTCTTCAGACAGCCCTTGACCATCTCATGTGTGACTGGAAAATTGTCTGGAAGCTTCATGCACTTCCTGATCATGACAGGATTGCAGCCGTTCAAAAACTGATAGCCAAACATGTAATCCTTATTCCAGTTTTGAATCAAGTTCTCTGTCCAGATTCCAAAGGAGAAATTTGAGTCAACTGTCAAAGGCTTTACAGGGTTCCCACAACAATTGTGTTCGGATATATAGTTTTTGTTTAAAAGAAGAAAAGAAACAAGCATCAACATTCTTGACAGAGGAAGAAATGGTCACACTTTATATTAGGTGGCCTAAACTACTATGTACTTACATCAAAAAAATAAGTACAATGTACTTATTGTGTTAATATTGTATTGCAAATCACTTTTGCTGCTATTGAGGTGGGATATGGGTAAGGTTAGGGACAGGTTTGGTGGTATGGGTAGGTTTAAGGGTGGGTTAAGTTGTAAAGGATGGGTCAACAGTGTAATTATAAATGTAATTACAGAAATGTATTACAGATGTAATTACATATAGGTATTTAAAAAATATATAAGTACAATATAAAAACATGTATGTACACAATCATTGCATTGTACTAAATTATTAATTTAAATGTAAGTACATAGTAGTTAAGGCCACCTAATATAAAGTGGGACCGAAGAAATCATTCGAACCTTGTACTGCGTTCTTTGAGATGTTTAAATGCTTAAATAGCTTTTCAAAATCCGCAATGTCTTTCCAGGACTCAAATACACCCTCAATTTTTTCAAGATAAAAATACCCCGCCCTGAAACAGAGGGCATACGGTATAATTAGAAACATGAACACTATTTGCATGGTACTGCATTTGTGCTGAATTTCGTTCTGGAAAACTGACAAAAAATTCTGTAACAAATCAACAAGGACTGTGGCCATGACACAGTCCCCCAAACTTACACATTTAATAAATCCAACTTCCACGCTAATCCTTTTTCTTCATCAAACTGAACGTCTCTAGGAAGCTCATCCACTTTGGCATCCATGCTCATAGGGATGTCCGGGCTCCACTTCTTCCATCTTCAACAAGAAAAATTACAACATTTACTTGTACAGTTACACCAAGAATTATAATCAAAGGTGAAGTGTTTTTCCAGAACCAGAACCGAGTGCCCAAGAAGCAAAGATCCAGGTCAGTTCATTGAGATGAATGGAAATCCTCCTTGTCTAAGTCCAACACATCACTTTCTACCTCAATTAATGGTCTGCGTTTGGGGCATGGGAACTAATAAGTCATTTAGCAGGGGGTAGAATATCTGAACAATGGCATTCACGACAGCAAATTCCCTTAACCGAATCCTGGGCCAAAATGCAAAGGCTTGCCAAAACTCACAGAGAACTCAATAAACTAGCTCCAAATAATTCTTAAAGGGGTCATGACATGAGAAATCAAATTTGCCTTTATTAATAATTTGTTACATTTATATAGCGCTTTTCTGGGTACTCAAAGCGCTTTACATGGAAAATGGTGCATTGGTGGTGGATGCTCCACCACCAATGTGCAGCATCCACCTGGATGATGCGATGGCAGCCATAGTGCGCCAGAATGCACACCACACACCAGCTTATTGGTGGAGAGGAGACAGCGTGATGCAGCCAATCAGTTTATGGGGATGATTAGGAGGCCGTGATGGACGAATTTGTCAAAGATGCCGGGGTTACACCCCTACTCTTTTTCTAAGGACATCCTGGGATTTTTAAAGGGGTGGTTGACTGTTTTTTTTCTAGGCTTTATTGTGTTTATGGGGTGCAGTCTAGCATGTGTTCATGCTTGTTTTTTTTAAAAACGCATTATTTTTCACATAATTTACCTTTATTCCACACCTCTCTGTCCCTTCTCTGACAAACGCCTCAATTTATTTCCTGGTTTTATGAAGCCCCTCCCTCGATGGGCTGAGATTGGTTAGCTGGCTCAGTGTGTTGTGATTGGCTAAACCGCCTCTAGAGCACATCTAAACGTCCCGCCCCTCTCCTCAGCGGCATGCGCTCCGGTTTAATTGTAAACAGTGGCGTTGTCTATAATGCTTATCAATTTGAGCCCGATTGAGACCCAGAGGATATTAGTGAAGAGGATCGTGCAGAACCTGTGCAAGCACGGCTCTTAATGGTATGTTTGGTTGTTGTTGTCTCATACTTTTAAATACGCTGCTATTTGTAAGTGCTACTGCTTCTCATACGGTTTTATCCTGATTAAAGCTTTAATACAGCACAGCAACCGCACGCGTGTCCATTTATAATGCTTCTCATTGCTGTGTGAAAATAAGTGTATAATTGGAACAGTTTGTTGGAGCTTATCTGACGATCTGAATGAGAGAGAGAGCGAGAGAGAGAGAGAGAGAGAGAGAGATGCAGAGCAGGGCGACAGAGTAACAGTATTAAGAACCGCTGCTTTAATGATTTCGAAACTTGTGAATCCATTAGAATCGTTAGAAGACAAAATCGCGATTCATATGAATAGATTTTTACGTGCATCCCTAGTTTTCTCTTCCTCTTCTCTAAAGCAGCGCAGCATGGCCTCGCCCCCTTTGCTGCGTGTTCCCGGGGGCAGGGTTTATCTGGGTCTGTGATGTATCAAACCCGGGAAGTAACTTGTTGAAGTCCCTTACCTGTCATTTTTGTAGGCATTAAACTGACAGAATTTTAAAAGATGATATCTCCGTTTGCATTGAACTTTCAGCGCCGCAACTCTGCAGATATTGTTTACGCTCAAACAGCAACATTACACACTAACTAATGTTAAAAAAGTGAAATCGCAATCAACCACCCCTTTAATGACCACAGAGAGTCAGGACCTCGGTTTAACGTCTCATCCGAAAGACGGTGCTTTTTGACAGTATAGTGTCCCCATCACTATACTGGGGCATTAGGACCCACCCAGACTGCAGGGTAAGCACCCCCTGCTGGCCTCACTAACACCTCTTCCAGCAGCAACCTAGTTTTCCCAGGAGGTCTCCCATCCAGGTACTGACCAGGCTCAACCCTGCTTAGCTTCAGTGGGTAACCAGTCTTGGTCTGCAGGGTGATATTGCTGGCGACTTTTGACATATGTGACCCTGGACCACAAAACCAGTCTTAAGTCGCTGGGGTATATTTGTTGCAATAGCCAAAAATACATTGTATGGGTCAAAATTATCGATTTTTCTTTTATGCCAAAATTCATTAAGATATTAAGTAAAGATCATGTTCCATGAAGATATTTTGTAAATCTCTTACCGTAAATGTATCAAAACGTAATTTTTGATTAGTAATATGCATTGCTAAGAACTTCATTTGGACAACTTTAAAGGCAATTGTCTCAATATTTAGATTTTTTTGCACCCTCAGATTCCAGATTTTCAAATAGTTGTATCTCAGCCAAATATTGTCCGATTCTAACAAACCATACATCAATGGAAAGCTTATTTATTCAGCGTTCAGAAGATGTATAAATCTAAATTTTGAAAAATTGACACTCAAGACTGGTTTTGGGGCATATAACTTTATAAGTTATATCCAGGGTCACATATAAGAGTTGTACCATTAAAACCTCCTTCAAGTTCCATAGCTTAAAATGTTCTCCCCATTATAAATAAAGCATTTATTTAATCAAGCTCCTAAAATTGCTCATTTTGGATCTGAGGTACAAGGTGACATTACCCGGGCACAAACATTTGCATAAACACTGCCTCCAGGGCAGTCATCTTCTAACCATAGGTGCCTATTGGTGTTCAACGGCTGACTCGCTGAATGCGACTGTTGCGTAGCGTGAAAAGCAAATAGAAATTACAATCCCTGCCGCTATCTTGTCTACACTGGATACAATATACAGATGTGCGTTCGCTTTCTGACACAGTCCACGTGCTTGAGTCTGTCATCAATCGGGCAAATGGAGTGAAAGAATGTTCGCTTTGACGTGTTTGGTTTAAACAGCTCGTTCGTGTCTTTATACAGATATCACAAGTATCCCAGTGTAAGAAACAAGTGGATAGTTTATTTTTAATGGCATCCCGAATCGTGTCTGAGGATTGATCAGAGCTTTTTGTTTTGTAAACCAGGCACAATGTCACGGGAAGTTTACAAAGAAACATTTGTTGAAAGATGAAGCAGAACATCTTTTTTTTATCATGTTGTCAAAACATTCACATGCAATAGTGAGGGGGCGTTGATATGTTTTCCTATGCAATGACTTTAGGTAATCATAACAGTGGCTGATTCCTGACAAGCCTTAAGGGACACACCCCTTAAAACAGATCATTTTAGAGAGTGAGTCAGAATGAGGGTTGAAAATTTTTTGTGCAAAAAACTTTATAAGTTATACATTATAAGTAAACCTCAAGGAACATATTAAAATAATTAAAAAACAATTAGTGCTGTCAATCGATTCAAAAAAGTAACTAATTAATAGAACATTTTTTTCTAAAATTAATCCCGATTTATCCCTTTTAACTTTTATAATGCAATAATTTCACATTCAATCTTCAAATTAATGTACAAACAACATAAAGACAGTATAGTTTAATATTTGTTTAATGACATCTTAGTAGTTTCACTGATACCATTACTACTGATGTCTCTATGAAATAGATTTTTTCCCCTAATATTTAACCATTGATTATATCCATTCAACAATACAGTATAATTGTGAGCTATCAATTTTAACATTTATTAGACTTTAAAAAATAACTTCTAATTTAAGTGACCTTCAAATAAACCCATTATAATCAATGTCATATTTACCTGTGCCCTTCAGCAGAAATACACAGAAATTGAATAAAGTTATCAAACACTAAATTCTAAATTAAATATAGATGAATCCTCAAAGCTTTTAAAGTTATTAATTTCCCGTTTTTTTTCTTTGATTAACAGACATCACAGCAGCTGGGTTATTATTTTGGCTGCTTTAAGAGCTCCCGCTGCTGAACGTGATGCAGATCTGACACGCATCGTATTTTCTCTCAACTCTCTTTACCTTTTCTGATCTACTTCAGGTCTTAAAGTCTCTACTAATGAACTGACGAGTTGAATCGGGCGTGTTTGATGAGGGAGACAGTGCTAGGCTGCTCCAGGACAGTTTTGAAATCCATTTCAGAGACATGTTCTTAAATGTGACTCATATAAAATATAGCCTACTGCATGCACAGTTTTAAGTCGCTTTGGATAAAAGCATCTGCTAAATGTAAATGTAATGTAAGGCAGCTTTAATCGCCTTTTTGGTAACTTCATGACTTAACAGACCACGACACTCTATGCGTGTAGTTTATTTCGCGCTTTGATATGAAATTATACAGGCTACAGCGCGCACCGGCACCTTTGTGCGTGCAATTGACCATGTGCACGAATACTTCCTGGATCTAAATAAGCCAGCTCAGTCATTTACGGTTAACGGTACCGTGCCATAAGGGGAGCGCTGTTTGCTCGGTTCCTCTACATAATCCATTCACAATTTGAAGAAAAGTTTTGTTTGTTTAAGAGGACCAAACGTTGACGTATTCCGTTTCAGGAATGACAAATGCGAGCATAAAAAATGTATGCAAGTGAATCCGCTAAATTATGCCGAGTCCTTACTATGATTGACAGTGATAGCGAAACAAAACATCTGACAAGCCAATGTCAAAAACAGAGCTGTGCATTAAGTGATTCAGACTAAATTTAGAGTAAAAAAAATTACAGCAGCAACAAGTCTGTGTTGGCTGAATTTATTTAGCAGCTTTTACAGTTAAAGATAAAACATTAAAATATGTAGTCATTTTATAATAAATCCAAAAGCAAGATGTGAAAAACTAGAGAGTTGAAATAGCAGCTGCAGCCAATGAGTGATCCTCTGCTGCCATCTCCTGGTTATAATAGTAATTTCATGTAATTTTCATATTAAAAGTCTTTCCTTTCTGCCGAGACACATTATTGGCACATTTTTTCATGTCGTCTTCATGAATGAAAAGTGAATATTTAAAGTGAATTTTACTGCACAGCTGTATGTCAGGACTCTGTTGTGTGTATGTCATGTGTTCCCGCCTCCTGTGTCCATATTTGGTTTGTTTCCTGTCCTTGTTAAGTGTCATTATGAGTTAATCCTTGTCCAGCTGTGTTTGTCTCGTTATCTTTGATTTACCTGTGTATTTATAGTCCTGTCTGTTCAGTTTGATTTCGTCTGGTCTACTCGTTACTCCCCGGTGTTCCTGTCTGTGTCAGCCTTGCCTTGTCTTGCCCTGCCTTGCCTTGATGTGTTCATTAAAGACTATTACTTGAGTTTACGTCCTCGTCAGCGTGTTCCTGTTTCCTCCTCGTGTGTGCACCGTGACAGAAGACCAGACCACACAGTAAGCAGCGCCCCTTCACCTCGTTTTGTTTTATTTGTTTTTTTAAAAGTTTTTTTTTTTTTTTAACCCTGTCTGTTTGCCCGCGGAGTGGAAGTCACCGCTCGTCCTTCCGCCCTAGCCCGCGTCAGCAATGCGTGGGAGTTCGGCGGGAACGCCGCGAGTGTCACGAGCCAGCTGGCCGCGAGCCTCTCCAGCCCGCCGTTCATGGGGAAATCACCGCCGCCGTCCGCGGCTCCCCAGTCCAGATCACGGGCTGCCGCTCGTTCACGCCGCCGTCCGCGGGGAAAGCCATCCCGCCGTCTGTGGCTCCCCCAAGTCACGCCGCCATCTGCGGCTCACCCTAGCCCGCCTGGAGTGCATGTGGCAAGCCCGCCAGGAGTGCTTGTGGCAAGCCCGCCTCCAGTTCACCCATTCATGCCCGCCGGATCGCCGCTGACTCAAGCTTGCCGGATCGCCGCTGACTCATGCCCGCCGGCCGTCGCTAACCCTAGCCCCGTGGATCGAGTCCACACGTCACGGCCTGGAGTGCCATGTTTGTCTTGTTGTGCCCACAGGAACATTTAAAAAAAAAAAACCTTGTCTTGTCCGCGGAGACTCGTCTGGGGCAGGCGGCTCATCTTGTTGTGGCCGTGGAGGCCATTCCAGCCGCCTGCCCCCCTGTCGTAGATGTGGAAGTGGTTGCTGAGGGACCCTGTGAGGGCCCCTGATGTCATGTCATGCCCAAAGGAAGCCTCAGCTTCCAAGCCAGCCCAGGAGGGCTTCTGGTTCCTGCGGGAGGTCCTGTCCTGTCCCTGTCCTGTTCGTGTGTGTTTAGCCTTGGAGAGCTATCCTGTTCCTGTCCTGTCTGTCTAGCCCCAGAGGGCTCCTGATACCCCCTGGATTCCCCAAGGAAATTTTTTAGGGGGGTAGTAGAGCTCTGGGTGGAGTGGGCGGGCCGAGGAACGAGGCCACGGCCACAAGAACCTCCTGCCATGGCCTCCTGAGCCCCTTGCTCCGCCATGGCCTCCTGAGCTCCCTGCACCGCCATGGCCTCTGTCTGTCTGTTCTGCTCTGGAGGTCCCGTCCTGTGTTCCTGTCCGTGTCTGTCCTGAGGGGCCTCCAGAGCGCCCACCCCCCCTCCCTGGTGGAACTGTTACGGCGTGGGACACGCCTTCCGGGAGGGGGGAGTAATGTCAGGACTCTGTCATGTGTGTGTCATGTGTTCCCGCCTCCTGTGTCCATATTTGGTTTGTTTCCTGTCCTCGTTAAGTGTCATTATGAGTTAATCCTTGTCCAGCTGTGTTTGTCTCGTTATCTATGATTTACCTGTGTATTTATAGTCCTGTCTGTTCAGTTTGATTTCGTCTGGTCTACTCGTTACTCCCCGGTGTTCCTGTCTGTGTCAGCCTTGCCTTGTCTTGCCCTGCCTTGCCTTGATGTGTTCATTAAAGACTATTATTTGAGTTTACATCCTCGTCAGCGTGTTCCTGTTTCCTCCTCGTGTGTGCACCGTGACACTGTAGAGTTGAAAAATAATAAAGGCTTTTAAATGTTATAAGATTTGAAAAATATGTTCATGACTATGAAGGTAAGTTATTGATTATCAAGAATACATTGATGGATATTTAAGAGATAGCATGGCTAGCTAGTTAACTTCAACCTAAACAGTTTCTACAGTGATTATTTGTCAGAATTTTAATGTACAGTTACGTGTCTGGGTACTCTCCTGGGATTACCAGGCTTGTCATATAAAATTATATGTTGTTAAATAACATGAAACTCTATGTTAATGCCGCTGTCATTATTTACGAGGTTGCAATTATTTTGTTTCTCAGTTTCTGATAAGAAAGAGGCAGGAGACGTTTCTGTGAGTCTCTACCTATCTATGGCACATATAAAATAAGCTTAACTGGAAGTTTATGAGCTGGCTTATCTTTATGCGGAAGTTCTAAAGAACACTCCGTGCATTTGGTCAATTGAAGAGCACGCGCTCCAAGCACAGTACCGTTTCCGCACTCGTTTAACTCGCGCCTGCCGCTGAGGTGAAGCTGGAGCACACGTCGGAAACATCACCTGTTTGATGTGGTAATAAAGATGTTCTGCGACTGAATAAATGCACTTCTTGTCAAGAAAAAAAAGAGACTGAGGCAGCAGTTGTGAGTGGTGGCCAACCTTGGCCCCGCCCTTGCTTAAATTGCGTTAAATATTTTTAATGCAGTAAACTGAAAAAAAAGTATCGCCTGCGTTAATGCGCTAATTTTGACAGCACTAAAAAAAAAAATACATGTCATGACCCCTTTAAGTCAATCGTAATATGTATATTAACATTTCTGAGAAGAATAATTGCACATCATCACTGTTTTAGGAATACATACAGCTTCCATTAATTTCTTGTTGATGTGATGAGCTATTTGTTAGATAACAGTATTTGTGATAATGAGCAATTAATTCCTATGTATATTACATAATGAAGCATTGGAAAACTAACCATTCAGAAAAGACAAGAAACTTTATTTGTGAAAAGGCAGACACAACTGCTGCAAATGGGTAGCGGAATTCACTTTACTCTGCAGTGGTGTCTTTGTGAAGTTGGCTAATTGGAAACCAGAGAAATGTTGTCCAACAATGGAGTAAAAGCACATTATAAATTTTAGTCCAGAAAAAGTAAAATTGTCCCTTGCCATTTTTCTACCACTGAACCCAAATTACAAACTAAATTCGTATGGTACAGGTAAAATTTCTCTGAGTAAGAATATTTTCTGGTCTTGAATGGTAAGAGATAGATTTGGTGCTTTGCCAATATTGGTGTGTCAAGCACACTTAACTGTATCTAGGGAGAAAAAAAAATCTCTCATCAAACCTGAATATTTTCTGTTTAGATTTTAGTTCAGCTTTTCTTTGCTCTTGAAAAGATCCAGTGTCATCCTGAGGCAATCGAGCTAAATAAACAAAGAAATACATAGTACACATATTACACATACAACCCGAATTCCGGAAATGTTGGGACGTTTTTTAAATTTGAATAAAATGAAAACAAAGATTTTCAAATCACATGTGCCACTATTTTATTCACAATAGAACATAGATAACATAACAAATGTTTAAACTGAGAAATTTTACAATTTTATGCACAAAATCAGCTCATTTCAAATTTGATGCCTGCTACAGGTCTCAAAATAGTTGGGACGGGGGCATGTTTACCATGGTGTAGCATTCTTTTCAAAACAGTTTGAAGACGTCTGGGCATCGAGGTTATGAGTTTCTGGAGTTTTGGTTTTGGAATTTGGTCCCATTCTTGCCTGATATAGGTTTCCAGCTGCTGAAGAGTTTGTGGTCATCGTTTACGTATTTTTCGTTTAACGATGCACCAAATGTTCTCTATAGGTGAAAGGTCTGGACTGCAGGCAGGCTAATTCAGCACCCGGACTCTTCTACTACGAAGCCATGCTGTTCTAATAGCTGCAGTATGTGGTTTCGCATTGACCTGCTGAAATAAACGTCGTCTGGAGGGGAGCATATGTTGCACTAAAACTTTTATATACCTTTCAGCATTCACAGTGCCTTGCAAAACATGCAAGCTGCCCATATTGTAAGGCATTTGTGCACCCCCATACCATCAGAGGTGCTGGCTTTTGAACTGAACACTGATGACATGCTGGAAGGTCGTCGTTTAAGTATTTTTCATTTAACGATGCACCAAATGTTCTCTATAGGTGACAGGTCTGGACTGCAGGCAGGCTAATTCAGCACCCGGGCTCTTCTACTACGAAGCCATGCTGTTGTAATATATGGGTGGGTTAAGGTGTAAGGGATGTGTCAACAGTGTAATTATAAATGTAATTACAGATATTAATTACAGATGTAATTACATATAGGTATTTTTAAAAATATAAGTACAATGTAAAAACATGTATGTACACAATAAGTGCATTGTACCAAATGATTAATTGAAATGTAAGTCCATAGTAAATAAGGCCACCTAATATAAACTGGGACAACTTAATTAGCTATTAGATGTTCTCCCAGCTGAATCTTTTAAAAATGTATTGCTTTTTCAGCCCTTTGTTTCCCCCGTGCCAACTTTTTTTAGACCTGTAGCAGGCATCAAATTTTAAATGAGCTCATTTAGTGGATAAAAGTGTAAAATGTATCCGTTTAAACATTTGTTATGTTCTCTATGTTCTATTGTGAATAAAATATTGGCTCATGTGATTTGAAAGTCTTTTAGTTTTCATTTTATTCAAATTTTAAAAAACGTCCGAAACATTTCCGGAATTCGGGTTGTAGAAAGGACAACATATAAGACATTATTCAGTCATAACTGAATTTTAAATGTAATAATATTAATAATGCTTCATTAAAAACTGGATAATGAACAACGTGAGTCTGTACGTACCAGTGCCTTCACGGATCATCACTTCATTTTTGTCATCAAACCAGCAGTAACAGGGGAACTCAAAGCAGTCACCAAAGGGTGTTTGCACTTTGATATGCTTAATGAACCATGGATGAGTGCCACTGAAGTTCTCCTTTTCAAGTTTCACCTGGACAATGTTTTCAATGTTGCCCACATTGATGTTGAAGGAGATCTCCTTTAATGCAAGCTGTGAGAATGGGTTCCCGCGTAGTGGTGCTATCGCCCCCTGCTGGCTCAAGGAAAACAATGCATGATGAGCACATGTATTTAAGAAGGTAAATACAAGCCTGTTGTAAATGACATAATTCCTGCTGCCAGTTGGTGGCACTATGGACATGACTCAAAATAGCCACATCCATATGATCCAAACCTACATCACCAATTTGTCCAATATAAAATCCAGCAATGCATAAAAGATGCAAGACTCTACCTAGGGGTGTCCAAACTTGGTCATGGAGGGCTGTTGTCCTGCAGAGTTTAGCTCCAACTTGTCTCAACACACCTCCTTGGAAGTTACTAGTATGTCTAGTAAGACCTTGATTAGCTTGTTCAGGTGTGTTTAATTGGGGTTGGAGCTGAACTCTACTGGACACTGACCCTCCAGGACCGAGTTGGGATACCCCTGCTCTACCCGTTTACCTTTTTTCATTCATTAATTCCTTTACCATGACAACATGTTTCCATATATCAAAAATAATGTTTAGGCATAATAGTAAGAACTGCATGAATCCCCATGGAGGAGAATTCAAAAGTTGAATGCAATGATCCAAAATTCCTGAGCACTTAAATATAGCTGCAAGCAGCTATTAAGGACCCAAGCACAACAGAGGCAAGATGAGGAGATAAGTATGGCAGGGAGCATCAGACCAGTTGCAAATATGAGTAGTTAAAGATGATTTGTTGATGATTTTAGGCCAAATGGTTGAAAAACCATAAATACAGTCACTTTATGGCATGACCAAATATGTGACCCTGGACCACAAAACCAGTCATAAGGGTCAATTTTTCGAAATTGAGATTTATACATCATCTGAAAGATGAGTAAATAATATTTCCATTGATTTATGGTTTGTTAGGATAGGACAATATTTGGCTGAGATACAACTATTTGAAAATCTGGAATCTGGGAGTGCACAAAAAATCTAAATATTGAGAAAATAAAGTTGTCCAAATCAAGTTCTTAGCAATGCATATTACTAATCAAAAATTAAGTTTTTATATAACATGATCTTTACTTAATTTCCTAATGATTTTTGACTTAAAAGAAAAATCAATAATTTTGACCCATGCAATGCATTTTTGCCTATTGCTACAAATATACCCCAGCGACTTAAGACTGCTTTTGTGGTCCAGGGTCACATATATATGGTGTGGTTAGTGTGAGTGAAAGTTAGGTGTCAATACGGTGTCAATACAGCATCAGATTTAGTCGATCAGAAACGATTTTTTGTGAAAATCAGGCAATTGATCTAGAGGAATTCAAAAAAGCAGATTTTTCAAAATGGTGGTTTGCAAGTTCACCCGGCTATGGTGTAATTGGTATCATTGTTCTAGGAATGTCCCAAGGAATCTAACAAGACCAGTGTTACAACAATAAACAAAAGTAGTCAAAAGTTATTACAACCCCAAATCAGAAAAAGTTGGGACAGTATGGAAAACGCAAATAAAAAAAGAAAGTAGTGATTTCTAAATTTACTTTGACTTGTATTTCATTGCAGACAATATGAACACAAAATATTTCATGTTTTGTCTAGTCAACTTCATGTCATTTTTAAATATACATCCTTTCCTGTCATTCAGACCTGCAACACATTCCAAAAAAAGTTGGGACAGGAGCAATTTAGGGCTAGTAATGAGGTAAATTGGTTAAATAATGATGTGATTTGAAACAGTTGATGTCAACAGGTGATTGTAATTATGATTTGGTACAAAAGCAGCATCCAAGAAAGGTCTAGTCCTTTAGGAGCAAAGATGGGCCGAGGATCGCCAGTTTGCCAACAAATACATGAGAAAATTATTGAAATGTTTAAAAACAATGTTCCTCAAAGAAAGATAGGAAGAGATTTGGATATTTCACCTTCAACAGTGCATAACATAATTAAAAGATTCAAGGAATCTGGAGGAATTTCAGTGCGTAAAGGAAAACGGCGCAAGCCTAAGCTCAACAACCGTGATCTCCGATCCCTCAGGCGGCACTGCATCAAGAATCGTTATTCATCTATAAGCGATATCACCACATGGGCTCAGGACTACTTTGGCAAACCTTTGTCAAGTACCACAATACGTAGTTACATCCACAAATGCCAGTTAAAACTGTATTGTGCCAAAAGGAAGCCCTATGTTAACAGTGTCCAGAAGCGCCGTCGACTTCTCTGGGCTCGGAGGCATCTGGGATGGACCATCACACAGTGGAAACGTGTACTGTGGTCAGATGAATCAGTATTTCAGGTATTTTTTGGGAGGAATGGACGCCGTGTGCTCCGGACCAAAGAAGAAAAGGATCATCCAGACTGTTACCAGCAACAAGTCCAAAAGCCAGGGTCTGTCATGGTATGGGGTTGTGTCCGTGCCCTTGGCAAAGGTAACTTGCACTTCTGTGATTAATTAGTTAACTAATTAATTAATTAACCATTAATGCTGAAAAGTACATAGAGATTTTGGAGCACAATATGCTGCCTTCAAGAAGACATCTTTTCCAGGGACGTCCATGCATATTTCAACAAGACAATGCAAAACCACATTCTGCACACATTACAAAGTCCTGGCTGTGGAGGAAGAGGGTACGGGTACTTGACTGGCCTGCCTGCAGTCCCGACCTGTCTCCAATAGAGAATGTGTGGCGCATTTTGAAGCGCAAAATGCGACAACGAAGACCCCGTACTGTTGCCCACCTTAAGACTTGTTTGCAGGAAGAATGGGACAAAATTACACTTGAAACACTTCATCACTTGGTGTCTTCAGTCCCTAAACGTCTTTTAAGTGTTGTGAAAAGGAATGGCAACATTACAAAGTGGTAAATGCTTTACTGTCCCAACTTTTTTTGGAATGTGTTGCAGGTCTGAATGACAGGAAAGGATGTATATTTACAAATGACATGAAGTTGACCAGACAAAACATGAAATATTTTGTGTTCATATTGTCTGCAATGAAATACAAGTCAAAGTAAATTTAGAAATCACTACTTTCTTTTTTTTATTTGCGTTTTACATACTGTCCCAAATTTTCTGATTTGGGGTTGTAGATATGTCATTTTTGATATGTCATAAACATCAGAAAACCACTTTTTTCATATCTTTTGAGCACTAGGTGGTACTGTTCCGAAACTATGTAGTTACCCTCAAGTCATGATGGCGATGACACAAATTATGCGGTCCCACTTTATATTAGTTGGTCTTAACTACTATGTACTTACATTTAAATTAATCCTTTGGTACAATGCACTTATTGTGTACATACGTGTTCTTACATTGTACTTATATTGTTAATAATACCTTTATGTAACTACATCTGTAATTAATTTCTGTAATTACATTTATAATTACACTGTTGACCCATCCCTTACACCTAAACCCACCCTTAAACCTACCCATACCACTTAACCTGTCCCTAACCTTACCCATATCCCACCTTAATAGCAGCAAAAATGTTCTGCAATACAATATGAACACAATAATTACATTGTACTTATTTTTTTATGTAAGTACATAGTAGTTAAGGCCACCTAATATAAAGTGGGACCAACTATGTTACTACTACACTGGTGTTTTTCCCTCTGCATTTAGGCTCGTAACCCATCTTTTTTAGAGAACTACAGACCGGTTTCCCTTCTTCCTTTCATTGCAAAAACACTTAAACGAGCTGTGTTCAACCAGGTCTCTACCTTTCTCACACAGAACAACTTCCTGGACAGCAACCAGTCTGGTTTCAGAAGTGGACATTCAACCGAAACTGCCTTGCTCTCAGTTGTTGAAGCCCTAAGACTGGCAAGAGCAGATTCCAAATCTTCAATACTGATCTTGTTGGATCTGTCCGCTGCTTTTGACACGGTTAACCACCAGATCCTCCTGTCAATCCTATTGGCAAAGAGCATCTCAGGAACTGCATTCCAGTGGTTTGAGTCTTACCTCTCAGATAGGTCCTTCAAGGTATCTTGGAGGGGTGAAGTGTCCAAGTCGCAACATCTAACTACTGGGGTGCCCCAGGGCTCAGTTCTTGGTCCACTTCTCTTCTCTGTCTACATGGCATCACTAGGTTCTGTCATTCAGAAACATGGCTTTTCATGTCACTGCTATGCTGATGACACTCAACTCTACCTCTCATTCCATCCTGATGATCCGACGATAGCTTCTCGCATCTCAGCTTGTCTAACAGACATTTCTTGCTGGATGAAGGACCATCACCTTCAACTCAACCTTGCCAAGACAGAACTGCTTGTGGTTCCATCAAACCCATCGTTTCATCACAATTTTACCATTCAGGCACATCAACCATAGCTCCTTCAAAAACAGCCAGAAACCTTGGAGTTGTGATTGGTGATCAGCTGACTTTCTCAGACCACATTGCTAAAACTGCCCGGTCCTGCAGATTTGCTTTATTCAACATCATCAGGAAAATCAGGCCCTTTCTTTCGGAACATGCTTCACAACTCCTTGTTCAATCTCTTGTTCTGTCCAGGCTGGACTATTGCAATGCTCTCTTGGCAGGTCTTCCAGCCAGTTCTATCAAACCTTTAAAATTAATCCAGAACACAGCTGCAAGATTAATTTTTAATGAGCCAAAAAGAATGCACGTCACACCTCTGTTTATAAATTTGCACTGGCTACCAATAGCTGCTCGCATAAAATTCAAGGCATTAATATTTTCCTACAAAACCACCACTGGCTCTGCACCCCTTTACCTAAATTCATTACTTCAGACTTATGTGCCCTCTAGAAGCTTGCGTTCTGCAAGTGAACGGCGCATTATTGTGCCATCCCAAAGAGGCAAAAAATAACTTTCATGGACTTTTATCTTAAATGTTCCCTCCTGGTGGAATGACCTGCCCAACTCAATCCGAGCAGCTGAGTCCTTAGCCATCTTCAAGAATCGGCTAAAAACACATCTCTTCCATCTTTATTTGACCCTCTAACTCTAGCACTCTCTATTCTAGTTCTATTCTCTAAAAATAAAAGAAAAAAGAAAAAAACTTCCTCACTAGCTTCTCCATTCTTTTTACATCTTCTATCTTTTCTATCTGTTTTCTTTTTATTAGTGCTGTCAAAATTAGCGCGTTAACGCAGGTGATTAATTTTTTCAGTTTAACACGTCAAAAATATTTAACGCAATTAAAGCAGGGGCGGGTCTAGGGTTGGCCACCACTCACAACTGCTTTTTCTGTCACTTTTTCTCTTGACAAGAAGTGTATTTATTCAGTCGCAGAACGTCTTTACGAACACATCAAACGGGAAGCGTTTCAGATGCGCGCTCCAGCTTCACTTCAGCGCCAGGCGCGAGTCAACTGAGCGCGTAAACGGTACTGTGCTTGGAGCACGTGATCTTCCATTGCACACACAAAGGCGCCGACGTGCGCTGTAGACTGTATCATTTCATATCAAACCGCGAAATAATCTATGTGCATGCAATGTCGTGGTCAGTTAAGTCATGAAGTTACCAAAAAGGCGATTAAAGCTGCCTTAAAACTGTGCATGCATGTAATATATTTTATATGAGGCACATTTAAGAACATGTCTCTGAAATGGTTTTCACAACTGTTCTGGAGCAGCCCAGCACTGTCTCCCTCATCTAAAACACCCGATTCAACTCGTCAGTTCATTAGTAGAGACTTTAAGACCTGAAGTGAGTCAAAAAAGGTGAAGAGAGTTGAGAGAAAATATGATGCATGTGAGATCCGCATCACGTTCAGCAGCGGCAACTCCAAAGAAATAACAACCAAAAACAACCCAACCCAACGATTAATCACGATTAATTTAAGAAAAAATGTGTGATTAATTAGTTAATTTTTTTAATCGATTGACAGCACTACTTTTTATGTATTATACAATTGATAAAAAGCAAAAAAAAAAAAAAAACTTAACACTAGCTTGCTCTATTCTTTTTCTATTATATATGTTTTCTTTTTATTTATTATATAATTAAAAAAAAAACTTGCTAAATGTATTGCATTAAGCTAACTGAGACTTGTCATGGCACTTACAGGTGCATCTCAGAAAATTAGAATATGGTGAAAAAGTTCATTTTTTCTTGTAACTTATTTCAAAAAGTGAAACTTTCATATATTTTAGATTCATTACATGTAAAGTAAAACTCTTCAAAAGTTTTTTTTGTTTTAATTTTGATGATTAGAGCTTACAGCTAATGAAAGTCAAAAATCAGTGTCTCAAAATATTAGAATATTTCCTAAGATCAATCAAAAAAAGGATTTGCAAAACAGAAAAGTTCAAGTTCTTTGAAGTATGTTCATTTATGCACTCAATACTTGGTAGGGGCTCCTTTAGCACAAATTCCAGCATCAGTGAGGTGTGGCATGGAAGCGATCAGCCTGTGGCACTGCTGAGGCACTATTGAGCCTTCAGCTCGTCTGGATTGTTGGATCGACTGTTTCTCATCTTTCTCTTGAAAATATCCCATAGATTCCATATGGGGTTCAGGTCAGGCATGTTGGCTGGCCAATCAAGCACAGTAACATGGTCAGCAAAGCACTTGGAAGTGGTTTTGGCACTGTGGGCAGGTGCTAAAGTCCTGCTGGAAAAGGAAATCAGCATCTCCATAAAGCGTGTCAGTAGATGGAAGCATAAAGTGCTCTAAAATCTCCTGGTAGACGGCTGCATTGACTTTGGACTTGATAAAACACAATGGACCAACACCAGCAGACGTCACGGCACCACAAATCATCCCTGACTTCAGAAACTTCACACTGGACTTCAAGCAGCTTGGATTCTGTGCCTCTCCAGTCTTCCTCCAGACTCCAGACCTTGATTTCCAAATGAAAAGCAAAATTTACTTTTATCTGAAAAGAGGACTTTGGACCACTGAGCAACAGTCCAGTTCTTTTTCTCCTTAGCCCAGGTAAGATGCTTCTGACGATGTTTCTGTTTCAGAAGTGGCTTGTTAGCCCTTTTCCTGAAGATGTCTGAGCGTGGTGACTCTTGATGCACTGACTCCAGCTTCAGTTCACTCCTTGTGAAGCTCTCCAAAGTGTTTGAATCAGCTTTGCTTGACAGTATTCTCAAGCTTGCGGTCATCCCTGATGCTTGTGCACATTTGCCTACCCAATTTCTTCCTTCCAGTCCACTTTGCATTTAATATGCTTTGATACAGCACTCCTTGAACAGCCACCCCTTTCAGTAATGACCCTCTGTGACTTACCATCTTTGTGGAGGGTGTCAATGATCGTCTTCTGGACCATTGCAAGTCAGCAGTGTTCCCCATTATTGTGGTTTCAAAGAACAAGAGATACCCAGCATTTATACTGTATGGATGGTAATTTATTGAAACTCAAATGTAAATATTCTAATATTTTGAGATACTGATTTTTGACATTCATTAGCTGTAAGCTCTAATCATCAAAATTAAAACAAAAAAACTTTTGAAGTGTTTTACTTTTCATGCAATGAATCTAAAATATACAGTATGAAACTTTTTCACAATATTCTAATTTTCTGAGATGCACCTGTACATATCATTGCTCTTTTGTTGATTTTGTTGCTTCCATTGTCCTCATTTGTAAGTCACTTTGGATAAAAGCGTATGCAAAATGACTAAATGTAAATGTAAACTAATTTTGGTCTGAACATGTCAAAGTATTACAGAGATTTAGCCTCATACATTTCGGCATGCTCATCATCAAATTAGTTCACGCATTATTCAACAACAGTTTGATTAATCAACTTAAATTGCATGTTTTTTGTCAGCATGGTTTGAAGATGATCTGATTTGGTTTTAGTGAAAATCAGAAGAACAGTCTTGCAGCAAGCAGGTTTTCAGTGTAATTCCAAATGGAAAATAGTTATTAATTTAAAACAATGGTATAGAGTGAATTTTCATAGGGCACAAGTGTTTTGTTTCTGGAGTTTATGGTTCAAAAGTTATTACTATGACCAAGCTATTAGTGGCACTAGAGGGTTTGGCATAATTACTCCAAATTTGCTAACAGTTGCTAATAGTATTTGCTAACAGTAACAGTTCAGACTGTTTTCTGTCTTTGTATGTTAAATTTCATAAATTTCCTATGTGTGGTTCCAGTACCATTTCTAGGCATAGGCATAGGCAAGCTAGGTGGTCGCTTAGGGCGCCACCAGCTGGAGGGGGCGCCAATGAGCACACGTACTGGCACTACATTTTAGCAGGGTTGTGATAAAGAGACACCCTGAAATATGATTGTCGCCCCCACTAGATCCCCCAATATAATTGGGCTAGAGTACTGTCAATCTGACGATGCCTGTATGCCATTGGATCAGAGTGGTGTCAATTGCTGCCTGATTGTTGCATGCAAAGTTTGTATTTGGAGCGCTCAACAACACCATTAGATTAATGGGCTCTATCAGTGCTTTGGCAAGGTAACGCTTTTTTCTTCTTCTTTTTTTTTGCTATGCAATAAAGCTAAGTTCAAATGGGCGCCAATAGGGATTTTTGCATAGGGCGTCAAAATGGCTAGAAACAGCCCTGTGTGGTTCTATATCATAGAAGAAGAAAAAGAAGAAGACGACTAAAGGTACAACAGGTGCCTATGTATCTTTAGTGCTTGGCCCGTAATAATAATTTTAATCTCATATTGAAATTAAAGCTATAATAATATTAAGTGGAAGGATGTTTGGAAGTTGATTGGGAAGTACTGTCTCACTAAAATGTATTTTAATAATAATAATAATTTGTTACATTTATATAGCGCCTTTCTAGGCATTCAAAGCGCTTTACATAGTAAGGGGGGTATCTCCTCATCCACCACCAGTGTGCAGCATCCACCTGGATGATGCGACGGCAGCCATAGTGCGCCAGAACGCCCACCACACACCAGCTTATTGGTGGAGAGGAGACAGTGATGAAGCCAATCAGTATATGGGGATGATTAGGAGGCCATGATGGTCAGAGGCCAATGGGGAAATTTGGCCAGGATGCCGGGGTTACACCCCTACTCTTTTTCGAAGGACATCCTGGGATTTTTTATGACCACAGAGTCAGGACCTCGGTTTAATGTCTCATCCGAAGGACTGTACTTCTTACAGTATAGTGTCCCCGTCACTATACTGGGGTGTTAGGACCCACACAGACTGCAGGGTGAGCACCCCCTGCTGGCCTCACTAACACCTCTTCCAACAGCAACATAGTTTTCCCAGGAGGTCTCCCATCCAGGTACTGACCTGGCTCAACCCTGCTTAGCTTCAGTGGGCAGCCAGTCTTAGGCTACAGGGTGATATGGCTGCTGGCTAAAACATTTTAAACATGATATTTCAACACCAAAATGAAAATGCAGTTATCTGAGAAGGTATTATCTACATGTTTAAGCACATGAACACTGGTTAGAATAATAAAACTTGAAATGGGCTTGTTACAATACTACAACCCCAAATCAGTAAAAGTTGGGACAGTATGGAAAACGCAAATAAAAAAAGAAAGTAGTGATTTCTAAATTTACTTTGACTTGTATTTCATTGCAGACAATATGAACACAAAATATTTCATGTTTTGTCTGGTCAACTTCATGTCATTTGTAAATATACATCATTTCCTGTCATTCAGACCTGCAACACATTCCAAAAAAAGTTGGGACAGTAAAGCATTTACCACTTTGTAATGTTTCCATTCCTTTTCACAACACTTAAAAGACGTTTAGGGACTGAAGACACCAAGTGATGAAGTGTTTTAGGTGTAATTTTGTCCCATTCTTCCTGCAAACAAGTCTTAAGGTGGGCAACAGTACGGGGTCTTCGTCGTCGCATTTTGACACATTCTCTATTGGAGACAGGTCGGGACTGCAGGCAGGCCAGTCAAGTACCCGTACCCTCTTCCTCCGCAGCCAGGACTTTGTAATGTGTGCAGAATGTGGTTTTGCATTGTCTTGTTGAAATATGCATGGACGTCCCTGGAAAAGATGTCTTCTTGAAGGCAGCATATTGTGCTCCAAAATCTCTATGTACTTTACAGCATTAATGGTGCCATCACAGAAGTGCAAGTTACCTTTGCCAAGGGCACTGACACAACCCCATACCATGACAGACCCTGGCTTTTGGACTTGTTGCTGGTAACAGTCTGGATGATCCCTTTCTTCTTTGGTCTGGAGCACACGGCGTCCATTCCTCCCCAAAAAATACCTGAAATGCTGATTCATCTGACCACAGTACACGTTTCCACTGTGTGATGGTCCATCCCAGATGCCTCCGAGCCCAGAGAAGTCGACGGCGCTTCTGGACACTGTTAACATAGGGCTTCCTTTTGGCACAGTACAGTTTTAACTGGCATTTGTGGATGTAACCACGTATTGTGGTACTTGACAAAGGTTTGCCAAAGTAGCCCATGTGAGTGATATCGCTTATAGATGAATGACGATTCTTGATGCTTAGGGATCGGAGATCACGGTTGTTCAGCTTAGGCTTGGGCCCTTGTCCTTTACGCACTGAAATTCCTCCAGATTCCTTGAATCTTTTAATTATGTTATGCACTGTTGAAGGTGAAATATCCAAATCTCTTCCTATCTTTCTTTGAGGAACATTGTTTTTAAACATTTCAATAATTTTCTCACGTATTTGTTGGCAAACTGGCGATCCTCGGCCTATCTTTGCTCCTAAAGGACTAGACCTTTCTTGGATGCTGCTTTTGTACCAAATCATAATTACAATCACCTGTTGACATCAACTGTTTCAAATCACATCAATATTTAACCAATTTACCTCATTACTAGCCCTAAATTGCTCCTGTCCCAACTTTTTTTGGAATGTGTTGCAGGTCTGAAGGACAGGAAAGGATGTATATTTACAAATGACATGAAGTTGACCAGACAAAACATGAAATATTTTGTGTTCATATTGTCTGCAATGAAATACAAGTCAAAGTAAATTTAGAAATCACTACTTTCTTTTTTTATTTGCGTTTTCCATACTGTCCCAACTTTTTCTGATTTGGGGTTGTATAAATACCCAACTTTCAATCATGATCTGACATCAACATGTCAGAGTAAAAATTATTTATCAGGGGCCAAACACTAAAGCTGAGTAGCAATTCTTATTATTATTAGTGTTCTTAATTCTGCTCAAGAGTCCATGGCAGGCCATAGAAACACTTGCAGGAAATGATTCATACCTGAATCAGTACATAATGAAAACAATAACTTAAAAAATGAAAAGAAGCAGGTTTTTTGCGATCACATCATTTTAAACCGGTAAACTCCTGGAAAGTCCAAGGATCCAGAGAGCAAATTTAAACAGTAAGTTCAAAACAGCGCTAATGCAGAGAAAACACGGCCAATTTCATCAGAGATGGCGGAGAGAATAGTGACTTATGTCCAGATGTCAGTAAATGATTCTTTTCAGCATGTATTTGGCTTAAAAGCAAGAGGGTTTGATAATGGATGCTGGCTGAAGGTGTTTTAGATTATGCGGTGGTCAGAGTTTTAGTGATTCTGATTGGATCCATATAGTAGTACAGTCAAGTCAAGGCAGGAGGTTTAGTGGTCTTTGGCGTCTCCCTGATGTCATGTTTCTTATCGCAGCTTGATTTGTGCTTATTTGTTTTGACTTATACTGACTTATGTCAGACTTATGTGCCCTCTAGAAGCTTTCATTCTGCAAGTAAACAGCACATTGTAGTGCCATCCCAAAGAGGCACAAAATCACTTTCACTGACTTTTTTTTTTTTTGTTTTTTTTTTTTTTTTGTTTTTTTTTTTTTTGGCCTGTCAGTAGCACAGATAACACATGACAGTACATATGCATGGCTATACTATCATCATTCACAGCCTTTTTTTTCTTTTTTTTTAATTAAATATATTTATTTATTTATTTATTTATTTAATATTAATTAATTAATTAAATTTTATATACCCTTTTACTTAACCACACTGTGACAGACAAGACCAGGGGACAGAGAAAACAAGAGAGAGAAAGAAGAAAGAAGATAGGAAAAAAAAAAAAAAAAAAAAAAAAAAAGGTTGTGGGGAAAGTCAACAAAGAAGGGGAAGAGAGAGAGAGAAAAAAGGAGAATGGGGGATAGAGAGAGAGAGGGAGAAAAAACAAAAACAAAAAAACAGACAATTTGCTTCAATACCTGCTGACAAAAAGAGAAAACAACCGAAGACACAACATCAAAGAGACTGCAGCAACAACCAACATCTGTATAAATCACAATAAATTCTAAATGTTAAATGTTATTGAGCAGCACACATAACTAATATTACAAAATAAGTTTTGAAGCAACAGCAGATCAAGACAATGTGTGTCTGTGAGCACCTGTTTTTACACCAATGTGAATGCTTGAGTGTACACCTGTGTGTGTGAGCGCGCTTGTGTTCATAAGGTTCCTCCATGTAAATGTTTAATAGTGTGTGTGGGGAACAACAGCCCCATCCCGCAAGGCATGAAGCAGGCACGGAACAGACCCGGGCCCCAAACATCCGGAGGCCCCCCAGGGCACGAGACCCCCAGGAGAACCACCGCAGGGACAACCGCGGCCTCCACCCAAAAAAGGGCAGAGGAGAGCCCGAAGGCGGGACCTCCGACAGCCACAGTGTAGGCGCCCCAGGGTGCCGTGGCGGCAAGCCCGCAGGCTCCACCGGCAGCCGACCACACCAGGGCGGACCAGGCCCTGGGCCCGGAGACCCAAAGGCCCCCCACCCCACAAACGGGGCCCAGCAAGGCCAGTAGGGCCAGGCCCCGCCAATCGACCGCCGAGAGCGGGCCGGCGCTCGCCCGAGCATCCTGCCCCGGCGCGAGAAATCACCAACGCACCGGCGGCATCCTCCACCGGCAGGGCATGGTGGTGGGGTGGGGGTCGACTAAGATGATGAGTGAGGCGGAGTCTAAGGCCCGACCTGACACATAGACGTAGACGACAAGCACACATATACACAAGCATATGTTCCCACCCTCATGCACGCAAACAAATATTCACACCTTCGCCCCACATGTAGACACACAAAAATGGACACAGTACCCACACTCACACTCCCCATATGCACTCTATACTCCTAGATCCAGGCACCACCACCCCCAGAGGGGTAGCCAGCGCCCGATCCCGGAGCTGAACCCCCTTCGCTCCGGCGTGGGGACAGGAAGACCACCCCGGTCCCCGCAGCAGCAGAGAAAATCAACAGCCCAGACCCCGACCGGGCGGCCAGCTCATCCTCACAGCCCCCGGCCCCAGACAGAGAACAGAGAACAGGGGTGTGAAAAAAAAAAAAAAAAAAAAAAACGACCCCATGCTTCACCCCACCCGCTCAAATGTAGTGTTGGTGTGTGTTGTTCTAAGGTGCTTTAAAACAGGGGTGCTTTAAAACAGGGGAGGGGCACCCTCCACAAGCTTGTGTCAGCTCGTCCCCTCCCTAGAGCCCTCAATGTCTATGTGCAACTTAAAATTGAGAAGTGGGCACTGGCACCAGAGGGAAGGCTGAATGAACAGACCGCCCTCCGGATGCCATTCAGTGTGCCCACCCCCAAGGCCCTATATGTATGTGTCATGTGACAGTAAGTAATGAGAATGTCTAAGCTGTAATGTGTAATTGAGATGCAGGCGGCCACGAGGAGACAGAGGAGTACCACCTCCCCCGCATCCCAGCGACTCACCCGCACCTCAAAACCCTACCTATGTGTTGGTGTGATGGAGCGGGAGAAGTGAAGCCTTAGGGATGGGGAGGAAAACATCAGAGGGGGCAAAATACCCCCCCCTCTGGAGCCAGCTCCCCCGCTGACCCCCATAGGCACCCCCGTTACCCCAAATCTGCCCAGGGCGGGGGGCCCAGGCCCATCCAGACCAGGGCCCATGGCAGCCCGGGGCGGCCCACCAGACCCCACAGCAGAGGAAAAACTACCCCACCCCATCATCCAGTCACTTCCCAAACTACATAAGACAATAAGACACCCAGGTAAAGCCCGTATACCCCGCCTCTATTGGACCCCCCCCCCGCGGAGGCACCGATGCATCGAAGACCCCCACACCAGAGCCGGGCCCAAGCGCATGCACCAACCCATGCTCCCGGCGGCACACCAACCAGGACCCAAGCCCCCCAGGCCCAGCCGTGACCCCAAGCCGGAGGCAGAGCGTCCCCAGATCCCCAAATCCCCCCCGGACCAACCCCGGAACAGTGCGGCCGCCAGGCTGGCAACCTACGTCCGCCGGCACAGACATCCCCAGCAGCGCCGCATGCCGCCGCCAGAGAAACAGCATCTAAGAGTCACCAATACCCCATCCAGGCCAAGGCCGCAGCCCCAGCGCCAACCCCCCCAAGAAACCCATCCCCAGGGAACCCCCAGATGCCCCAGGCCCATATTGCCACCCCACGCCAACAACAAAAACCACAGCCGGACAGAATCGGGACCCCCACCCACACTAGGTGATGGAGCTGATCAAAGGAGCCCAGAGAGATTGATCTAATGTGTCAGCAGAAGCTGTTTCAAGGCTAATATAATCCCACAAATAATCTCTATATTGGTTGATATTAAGATTATTTTTATTTTTCCAGTTCATGAGGACAGTCTTCTTAGCAATGCATAGGGCAGTGAAAGCCATGTGGATTGTGTTATCTTCTGTAGTGACACCATCTAGGTCGCCCAACAAGCAGACTAAAGGAGAGGCTGGAATAGAGCATTTAAGACACTTTGATAAGTCTTCACAAATCCTGTACCAGTACCTCTGAACAGGTGGACAGAACCATAGAGCGTGGATGTAATTGTCAGGTGTATTGCCTTTACAGTGTGAGCAGTTGTTAGAAGCTGTAAAACCCATCCTGAACATCCGATGACCTGTGTAGTGCACTCTATGCAGAATTTTGTATTGTATTAATTGTAATCCAGGATTTCTAATCAGTTCAAAGGTTTTTAAACATATCTGAGACCAGAAATTATGGTCCCAGCTTACTGATAGATCTGCTTCCCATTTTGCAATAGGAAGTGATACTGATTCATCTATATTTTAAAGTGCCCTGTATATTTTAGACATTAATTTGGGGGTTTTGAGATTAAGAAAATCTGACACACTTGGTGGTATTTGTAAATTGATATGATTAGACTTAAATTTCCTTTTTACAATAGATTTAATTTGTTGATATTCTAAAAATCTGTTCTTATTAATCCCATATTGTTTAATTAATTTGTCAAAGGGAATAAAGTCTGTCCCTTTGAATATATGTTCCAGGTATTTAATACCTTTACAACTCCAATCTGTGAAGTTTATCATATTGTTGTTTAGCAATATGTCAGGATTGTTCCAGATAGGGGTACGTTTGCATGGGATTAGTGAAGACTCCGTCATTTTTAGAAACTCCCACCATGCTGTCAGAGAAGAGCTGATACTGATGCTTTTAAAGCATACGTGTCGTTTACTGATCGAGCTAATGAATGGCAGATCCGAAATCTCTATATTATTGCATAATGCCTGTTCTACATCTAGCCAAGGCTCATCTAAGAGGGTGTGTTTTAACCACCCTGAAATGTGTTGAAGCCTATTGGCTAAGAAATAGTGGTAAAAGTTAGGTAGATCTAGTCCTCCTTTATCCTTGGTCTTTTGCAGCGTTTTTAAGCTAATACGCGGGGGTTTACCTTTCCAAAGGAATTTAGAGATAGAGGAGTCCAAAGATCTAAACCAGTCAGGTGGTGGTTTACTCGGGATCATTGCAAATAAATAATTAATTCTTGGCAAAACCATCATTTTTATTGAGGTGACTCTTCCCATGAGTGATATGGGTAGAGACCTCCATCTGGTTAGATCATCTTCTACCTTCTTTAAAAGTGGGATGTGGTTTAATTTAATCAAATCTGTCAGCTTAGGAGAAACATTAATACCTAAATATTTAATATTTCCAGATTGCAATGGAGTGGAAGAATTCTGGAAGGAACAATTAATTGGAAGAACTGTTGATTTTAACCAGTTTATTGAATAATCTGAGACTCTTGAGAAAGAGTTTATTAATGTAATTACCTCAGAGAGAGTGGTTTGTGAATGTTGAAGAAAAAGTAACACATCATCTGCGTAAAGACTAACTTTATGTTCTACATTCTTGCATTTAATGCCTTTAATCACTGTTGCCTGTCTAATTGCTGCTGCTAGTGGTTCAATAAAAATTGCAAACAGTGAGGGGGAGAGGGGGCATCCCTGCCTGGTGCCCCTCTTAAGACAGAAGCTAGAGGACGTTTGGGCATTTGTCCTGACACATGCTGTTGGAGAGTTATATAATATTTTTAACCAGTTTATGAAAGAGTTTCCAAAACCAAATTTGTGTAAAGTTGCAAATAGAAAATTCCAGTTAACCCTATCAAAAGCTTTTTCTGCATCTAGAGACAATATTGTAATTTGAAGGTTTCTATTGCATGAATAGTCTATCAAGTTAAGTAACCTACGAGTATTTGTTGAGGAGTGCCTGCCTTTTATGAAACCAGTTTGGTCGTAATGAATTATGAGAGGGGTTATCTTCTCTATTCTTTTTGAGATAGCTTTGCAGATTATTTTAGTGTCCACATTAATAAGGGATATTGGACGATAGCTAGTAGGCAATACAGGGTCTTTGCCTGGTTTTAGTAAGAGACTAATGTTGGCAGAATTCATATTTGGTGGAAGTCTGCCATTTTCTTTGGTTTCCTGCAACATTCTGTAGAATGTTGGTGCCAGAATAGCCCAGAATTCTTTATAGAATTCTGCTGGAAAGCCATCTGGACCTGGAGCCTTTTTATTGGGCATACTGTTCAAAGCTTCCTGAAGTTCATCTGATGTCAGTGGAGAATCCAATGCCATCGCTTGATTGTCTGTTAATTTCGGAAGAGTTATATTGTCAAGAAATTGGTCAACTTCGTCTTTAGATGGGTTTATCTGTGGAGAATATAAAGATTCGTAAAAATCTCTGAAAGTGTTGTTTATTCTTTCAGGGTCATATACTGTATCCCCAGTTAAATCTTTAACAGCACATATCGTTGTTTTTTCTTTATTTATTTTTAACTGGTTCGCTAAGAATTGACCTGATTTGTTACCATATTCAAATTCTTGCCAGCGAAGTCTTTGTGCTAAGAATTTAGTTTTTTTATTAATAATTTCATTTAATTCTAGTTTTGCTTTACATATTTTTTTCAGCATTTCCTGTTCCTGGGAGGATACGTAGGATTCTTCTAAAGTTTTTATGGTTTCTTCTAATTCCTGAATACATTTATTTTCTCTTTTCTTTTTATGCGATGAGAATGAGATTATTCTACCTCTCATCACAGCTTTGCCTGCTTCCCAGAGAACAGATGCTGATGTTCCAGGCAGGTCATTATAGTCTAAATATAAAGCCCACTCTTCTTTAAAATATTTAATAAAATCGTCGTCTTTAAGCAATGATGTATTGAATCTCCAGTTATTACTTGGTGGAGTGGTCTTCTTATTTACTAGAGTTAAAGAAACAGCAGCATGATCGCTGACAGCTATAGTGTGTATCTCTGTGTCTGAAATGTCACTCAGCAGTGAGCTGCTGACTAGGAAATAATCCAGACGAGAGTAAGAGTGATGGACATGTGAGAAGAAAGTAAATTCCCTACTGTTGGTGTGGAGAGAACGCCATGCATCGCAAAGTCCATAGTCGCTCATGTACTGTTTAACTATATTTGTGGATTCCCAATTGCGCTGAGTTCCAGCTGTACTTAGCCTGTCCATTTCTTTATTTAGTCCAAAGTTGAGGTCTCCCCCAATTATAAGTGCACAATCTAGTTGTTCAGAAAGTGCGGTAAAAAAACCATGAAAGAAAGAGGGATCATCAACATTTGGACCATATATACTAACAATACATAACTTTTTGTCAAATATAGATAATTTAATGATTAGAAATCTACCTTCTGGATCTATAACTGTGTTGAGTACTGTGAAATTAACATTTTTATGTATTAAAATTGCTACCCCCCTTTGCCTAGAGTTATAGCAGGCTGAGAACACATTAGGAAACTCAGTTGTTTTAAGTTGATCTGTAGCTGTGGCAGGTCTATGAGTCTCTTGTAATAATACAACGTCTGCTTGTAGTTTTTTAAGCTGGCTAAATATTTTTAACTTTTTTTCCTTGGAGCCAGCTCCATTCACATTCCATGTGACAAACCTTAATGCACCCATAGATGTGTGTGTGTAGCTAATGCTGCTCGCTGTGTGTGATGCTCAAATGAATAAGATATGAGCGGGCGTGTACGCGCTTGTATGCGAGTATGTCCTTCATGTCTGTGTGTGCTGTAAGGTCTGAGTGGTTGCGTTAATGCTGAGTGTATATGTACATGGTCGTGCCAAGCAGATGTGTAATATAGTGTGTTTTGTTTATATGTGTAGTAAAGCAGGTGATCGGTGCCGTGAAAGGAGTTGGAAGTAAGAAAGACATACAAAGAAGCAAGCATAGAGGGATGAAAGTAAAAACTTGACAGAAACGAAAACATTGCAAAATCATTTAAACGCTGCGGAGACTGACTGTACGTGTTTGTTATGATATCGTATTAAATTATCGAAATGACAAATATTTAGAGGTAAATGGAAGAACAAGCGAGGAAAGAGAGAAAAAGAAAAGATAAATATAACGGATTCTTATCTGGAGTGGTGTTAATATAACCACGGAGTGGTACGGAGGTTGCGATAGAGCTGCCCGTCCACGTAAAAGTCACTTTCACTGACTTTTAAATTAAACTTTAAATTCGAGCAGCTGAGTCCTTAGCCATCTTCAAGAAACAGCTAAAACATATATCTTCCATCTTCATTTGACCCTCTGACTCTAGCACTCTCTATTTTAATTATTATTATTTATTTTATCTATTTGTTTTATTTTTTTATAAAAAAAAAAAAAAAAACACTTGACCCTCTAACACTTGCACCCTCTAATATATTTATATTCTTACTACTTGTTTTCTTTTTCTTTTCTTTTTTAAAGAGCTTCTAACACGAACTTTCTGTATTCTTTATTATAAAAAAATACACTCTAACACTAGCATTCCCTATTTTTTTCCCTATTCTATCTACTTGTTTTCTTTTTATTTATTATTAAAAAAACTTGCTACGTGTACTGCGTTAGGCTGACAGAGACTTGTCACAACACTTACATATTATTGCCCTTTTGTTGATTTTAATTGCTTCTGTTGTCCTTGTTTGTAAGTTGCTTTGGATAAAAGCATCTGCTAAATAACTAAATGTAATCTAAATGTATATATCGAACATGTTTATTTAATTATTGATTTATTGATTGATTGATTGTGGCACTATACATACATTATTTTTTTCATATTAAAAATAAATAAAAAGTCAAATTTTCTTTTTTAAGTAAACATTACTACGACAGCGTTTTAGTGCCATGTTAAAAATAAAAAAAATCTAAGATTACGAGATTAAAGTCGTAATATTTCGAGAATAAAGTTGAAATAACGAGAATAAAGTTGAAACATTTCGAGAATAAAGTCGAAATATTACGAGAATAAAGTCGAAATAACGAGAATAAAGTTGAAACATTTCGAGAATAAAGTCGAAATATTACGAGAATAAAGTCGAAATACTATGAATATAAAGTCGAAATATTACGAGAATAAAGTCAAAATATTACGAGAATAAAGTCGAAATGTTTCGAGAATAAAGTCGAAATACTACGAGAATAAAGTCGAAATATTATGAGAATAAAGTCGAAATATTACGATTTTGAATATAATATTTTGAGAGTATAGCCTATATTGCGCATGCAAATGGCCCGCATTGAGAGCACCGGGAGAAGTAGACAGGCCACCGGAATTGATTTGAATATTGTTGCGTCCGAGCAGCCGATGCGGAAGAGTCAATTTTAAGGACTCGCGGAAACAGCTTAATATCAAGAATATGATATTAACAGACTGAACAGGAACAACTGTTTGTCTTAACATCAGCTCACACACTCAATCGACATTCCTTTGGGGGGCCCTGTAGTTCTCTTATTTAACCCTTTTTTTTAATAAACTACAAATATATGTGGGATTATTAGCAGAAATCATACCATGTGTCATACTCACGGGGACAGTATGCTTGGAAATAATATTTCATGTCTACCATTGCATTCGTTATTTATGTGTCTAACAATAATGTGATTTTCAAGCTCTTTAATGTGGCGTGACATATCGCTGTATTTATGTGAATCAATTCATTACATTTATTGTGAAAATTCCACCACCTACTCCGCAAAAACATCTGTGACGTCCAAACTTTCATTCCTCACATAGCCTGTTTAAACAGCAATAAAACGTTCTAAAGGTTGAAGTGGACTCAAATTTGTTAACATAAGTTATATTGTTGTCTTTTCTGCTGTAAACGTTAAGTGACTATTCACAAACTGTTTTATTCATGATATAATACTGTAAATGAGGACATAATATTTAACGTCTTCCATTCGTAGCGCGCCAGTCAACCAGTAATCGCAACAATTTTGTGCTTTGTTGCTTTTACACACAGCTCAGCTTTTAAATTCTGTCAGTTTTATAACGAAATACAAATTATTCTTTATTTCATGTTTATAGCAAGATATAAAAGTGAAGGAACATCATAAGGCATGAACAATTAAATTTAATGAAAATAATGGCTCCTCGTTCGTTATTGTAATCGGAAAGATGATTGACTCACATGCCGCTTGACAAACACATTATTGCAATATAGCCTACATATTGTTTGTATTTCGCTATAAAACTGACCTATTTTGAAAGATGAGATTTTGAAATATCCCGGTGCTCCCAATCCGGACCATTTGCATGCGCAAAAGGCTAGAATAGCCTATCTCAAAATATTATAACTATAATCTTTATTCTCAAACATTTCAGTCTTTAATCTCGAAACATTTTGACTTTAATCTCGTAGTATTTCGACTTTATTCTTGTAATCTTAGACTTTTTTGGGGGTTTTTTTTACGAGGCACTAAAACGCCGTCGTACATTACACTATGAGAAAAAGATTTTAAAAAAATCTTATTTTATATTTTTACATTAACAATGTAATCAATATTCTGTTTATTAAAGCCAAGTCAGTCTGTAATGAATCTCATCAAGTTAGTGTTTTTAAGAGTTTTACATTTATTACAAAATAATAACTCAAGGCAATAACAATTTAAACAATATATTTTATTTTTGAACTTATGTTCAGCTAAACTTTGAACTATTTTTTAATTTTTCAGATCATCAGTCATCAAATGTAGGTAAATACTGGACACAGACACAGACATTTACTTTAAATTTCACCAGGCTAGGTATACTCACTAAAAACTCCCACAGATCATGTTTTCCTGCCATTTTAAGTCTTATTTTTTCTTTATGTCTTTACAGATACTGTTGTACTGTTTTGATGCTGGTTTACTTTAACAAATTTTAACTTTCTCTTACTTGCTTACTTGTAATTTGTTTTCTTTCAATTGTAATGTACTCCCAATATAAATAAATGGGTATCTACTGTCAAAGGTATTTGTTTCCCCCACGTTAAACATATTTGTATGAGTTCAGAGCAACAGAAAAAAAAGGTTCTGACAAAACCCTGAAACACTTTCTTTACCCTTTCAGATTTGATTTTTCAGTTAATACAAATGCTGTAAAAGCAGACTGTCCTATAATAAATACACAATGTGCAGATGGTAAACCATAGAGATAACCCAGTGTCAGTCCTCTGTCATGTGTGTCATGTGTTCCCGCCTCTTGTTTCCTTATTTGGTTTGTTTCCTGTCCTTGTTAAGTGTGATCATTAGTTAATTCTTGTCCAGCTGTGTTTCTCTTATTATCTGTAATTAGCCTGTGTATTTAGTTCCTGCCTGTTTAGTTAGTTTTTGTCTGGTCTACTCGTTACAATCCCGGTGTTCCTGTCTGTCTCAGCCTTGCCTTGTCTTGCCCTGCCTTGCCTTGTCTTTATTAAAGACTATTATTTTGAAGTTTATCCTTGTCTCCGTGTTCCTTGGTCCTCCCTGCTGTGTGCACCGTGACACCCAGGGTGTTCCTCTTTTATAGACAGAAAATGTATCTCATTTTGCCGTTTGGATGCAGAGACAAAAACAGGTTTTAGTGTTCTGGAAGTCCTAGGATGCATTTTCAAGAACCTTTTCCCAAATACACATCCATTGAATGTTTTAATTCCATATATATTGTAAGTGGGCTTTGATCTCCTCATGAAACCAAAACTCAGGAACTCTCGCAAACACACATGCCATGCAACAAAACATTAAACTCTCTAATCTGACAAGATCTGTGAGCATTTGCTCATCTGTCCCTTCACCCATTCCCCCCCCCATCTGTGAACAGATCTTCCTGTACGATTGCCGTGTGTCTCTCTATTTGACAGGTATGCTGACTAGGGATGTCAATTTTCGATCATTTCCATAATCAATCATCGTTTAAATTAACGATCAATTAATCAATTAATCATTAACCTTTATACTGCAAAATGTGTCTATTGCAGTGGCATATAGTCACCGGCATGACAGGATGTGCAAATGCCACTCAAAACACCATCTTCCTCACCCGAATGAAAAGGATTTTTAGTCTAAATAAAATGCTAGCAGCAGGACTGTAAAATGAATGGATGTGATTACGATCATTGGATAAAATGAAGAGTGCGCACCGTAGTTACGCACGGGATCATTATACTTTGTGTGCTGTTTCATATCCTATCACGGAGACCATTGAATGCGCCTTTTTAAATGGTTTCATGGTGCTCGTTGTTCTATTTTAAAACATAATCGCAATGTTTGCAATTGACATTATCGGGATTTAAAATAAAATGATCCCAAACGTAAGTACAGCGTATGGGGCTGTGACGTGCAGTCAGTGATCCGCTTCCAAAACTACTGGCGTTGCTATGGCAAAACACACTGTTACCCATTTGAAACATTTTAATGTGAGTATTATGACACAAGTGAGGAACAAATCTTTGTTAATAAGAGAAATAATTGGTTAGCAGGCAAATGTTACATCGCGACCATGCTTTTGGATTCATGCCGTTCGAGCGCATATATTTAAATCAAGCCATAAGCGACTTTGTGTTCTGTTTTGCCGGATGGTCACGAATTTAATATTAGGCTATTTATTGTTTATTTTCCCAAATCTTCACTGTCTCACCCTCTAGATTCGCAGGTTTATTTTATTGTTGTTCACTTTTACTGTTTTCGCATCTCTTACTGTGGTAAACGTGTGGGGGGAAATTAAAGGTTTCGTGGCCATGAATTAAGAATTCGTTACTATGACTTAAATTGTTCCCGCATTTAAGTTAAATCATGGGTTTTCTAGGGAACAAATTAATGAAACATGGACAGTTGCCACAAATTAATATGTCGTAGGAATGAATTAACAAGTTGTAGGAATGAATAGCCTATATCTGTCCTGCTCGCGTGCGCAGCCCTGTCAAAGCGAAGTGCCAGATATGCAACAATTATCTAGGGAAATTATAATTGAACATTACTTATTACTACATTTCAATACAAAATAACTTTGTACTGTATCTGTTTTAATGCACTTTTAAAGTTGGGATCATATTAAAAGCGTAGTTTGTACATTAGTAAATTATTTTCTTGTAAGATCCAGCCCCTTCACCGTCACTCACAGCTGATTGCACGTGTTTTGCACATGAGCCGCACACACCCCAAAATGAAACGGCTTAATCGACCATCGATAGCTTTTATCGATTACATCTCTTATCGACAATTAATCGATTGTCGATTAATCGTTGACATCCCTAATGCTGACTCTTTGAAATGATTCTAGCCTTCATTTTTATTCTATGTTTTGTGTTTTATGCTGATCACAGTAACCAAAATTGTATGCATTTTCTCTGATTGATGTATTCTCATTATTGATTGATTGAATTTATTATTTTGATTATTGTTTGATTATGCCTGGCAAAATAAATGTTAATTTTTGATGTATTCTTGGGTTTTCTTGAAATCATTCTTTCTAGTAGATTAGTGTTCAGTCTGGTATTTCCGCAAATCTGCATTCAGGACCATGGGGCATACCCAGGGCCGGATTATCCAATGGGCATTATGGGCACGGGCCCAGGGGCCCATGCGCACTTGGGGCCCAAGAGAGGTGAAGAAAAAAACATTTTGGAGTGTCTTTACGTTAAGTGCAAATAGCGCGCTTATTGGCAAATGCTATTTACAGTAACTCCGCCCACCAGTGCCTGGTTGACACTCAAGAATAAAAAAAAAAGACACAATTGTATGAACGTCTTCAGTGGTGTAGGCGGTAGAGCGTCAGACTAAATAAATATTTTGATGCGATCGACGCTGGATCGAATCCGCATTTAGCCGAGCTGTGTACAATCACTTTCACTCTATGCGCCTCATTCATGAAACATGAGCAGAACAAACTTTTGTGTAAATCGTTCATAAGCCGTTCTGACGTAGACTGGAATTCATGAAACTGTTATATTTTCAACATGTTAGTTGTTACAAAAGAAATGTACGCCTGCTCCTTGTGTAAATATGGGCCTAAAACACTCTGTGTTCTTTTTGGCAACCTGATGGCACTGCGTTTTGATGCACTGCCATATTTTATAACGTTTATAAATGATTAATATTAGAAGTTATTATTATTATTAATAATACACTGCCGTGGATATTCTAGGGATGGGCAACTGGTGGCCAACTGTCTTTTAGTATGGCCCGCTGGATCATATTTGACTCATATGATAAATTTTAAAACATTTGAAAAGTAAGTAACGTAAAGATTGCTTTGACTTTAAGATGTGAATACTATCTCCAACCAGGAGAGGTCGCTATAGTTTCCAGCCACTCCCCGTATTAATAACATTAGTAGGACAGGAACTCTAATGTAAACATTCACTAACATTAGCAAATAATCAATGAAAAACTGACCATGAAAACAGTATTTTCCAGTCAAGATGGTAAAAATCTGTACTTTTATTTAAATCGCCATCACACCGCTGAGCACAAACAACGGGGACGCTAGAGTTGCACTTGCCTCAGATTTCAAAGGTAAAATTCGCAGTCAACAAAACCTTTTTTTATTTTTTTTTGGCAAATGTATGACAGAAATGTTTGCACTGAACTATGTTCTTAGGGTTTCCGCAGGTCTTTAAAAAGTCTTCAGTTTAATTGTTTAAATGAAAAGTCTTAAATGGTACAAAAAGTCTTAAATAAGAGGTCCTAAATTTGGGAACGGAAAGACAATAATTGCTATATAGATTAATATGATGATTAAACTTAAAAAGGCTATGATTTCACTGATTAAATATGAGCGCTGCATGTTTCAAAGTCAAGCTCTACTGCTTGTGTGCTAATTGACTAATAATAATTGTTTAAATACATTTTTTTTTGACTCATCCCTTTTCTTAAAAAAATGTTTAAAGGCTGAAATGTAAAGTGAAGGTCTTAAAAAGGTCTTACATTCAATTTTTCAACTTTCCTCAGTTGTTTTGCCACTAATAAAAAATAGGACCCCCGTACATTTGTTTGTTGCAAATATACAGACAATGAAATTGAGATGTTTACATTGGCTTGTTGGGGTAATATTGCTGTCATTTGACAACAAAGTTTCCCTTCTGAACTAGAATAACTGCACAAGTTTTATAGTTAATAAAATCTTTAAAAACACATTACATTAATTATACTTTAATTTCCTTCAATAAAAAGGAAATTGAGTAAGATGGTGTAAAAGGTGTGTGGACGTGGATTAGTAATCTGGCCCCTTGGTATAGACGGTTTCAATGGCAACAACATAAACAAACGTTACTGCGCATGCGTTATTTTGTGGCCCTAACTTAACTTCCGGTAGACATCCAAACAGAATCAGTAACAACAGCTAAGTCCCTCTAGAGTAGAACATTTTTTGATAACAAGCAAAATATGTTTGCTGCGTAAATCAGACGGACTGAGAACTACTTGGACGGATTTATTAAAAATGCTAATTCATTCTCTGCCAGCAGGAGGTGCTTTAAAGAGGGAGAACTAGAGGTTTCCCTGGTAACGCTGTTGGGCTGTACCTTACACAAAGCAGCGATGAGCTTACAAACGCTGCTTTATCAGGCATATAACAAGCAAGATTAAATGAAAATTACATCGAACATTTTCTAAAGACAGTGTTCATTCAGAAATACAGTGATATAAAAACACCTGCGCCTCGTTTTGATTTTTAAATGTGCAGTACCTGCTCATGTTTATTCAACTAAGCCTTTTGGAAAATATGTCAGTTTTGATATCGTGGCGGGTAGCCGCAAATAAATAAATGTATGTGAAATGCATCCCACAGCACAACAACCTGAGCCCAACTTCATTACTCATCACTTTAACTTTAAGTGCGTTTGTAGACTGCGCCACTAACCAGACCGATAAACAAACACAGACCGGAAGTTAACTTCGGGCCAGGCGCGTGCGTCCGATGAAACCGTCTATAAAGGAGAAAAAATGCTGGCCCTCGTCACTCTCAAAGCTGCCCATCCCAGCTGTAACCTGTCAGTGTAAATCCTGTATAAGATAGAGGTGTTTCCAATAAATAGTACACTATATTTTAAAACCTTGATTGTGCACATGTGTGTGTGGGTGTGCCCGACAAGACATTGTGCTCAGGAGCCTCTGAATTCTTAATCCGGGCCTGGGCATACCATTAGGGGCTCCCGATTTCTGACTGTCACTCCCTTAACACGGTGTCGCTCTCGTGGTTATAGGAAAAAAATACACTTTTTGTTATGAGCTTGCAGGGTGCAGCTTACTTAAAGGTATTATAACCACTCTGCATCCTCTGAGTAAGTTCAGAACTGATGAGTTTGTGTCCGTGGGTTCACTAAACGGCCGAGTGAATTCCTGTGCGATGCCAGGTCCGCAATGAAAGAACAATTGAAAGTATGGGATTTCCAGAATAATCAAATATCTAAATTATTACACAACCGATAACTGTGATCAGTTTTTAATTAAAAACACAAATTAAAAAATAAAGAATCACCTACAATTGGAGTCAATAAGACTTACATGCAGAAAACCTTCAACCAGGCCGCTGGAATCCGCTTTTTGGGCCGGCGGGTGGATCCTAACAATATCTGGCAAATAAAAATAATCAAGTCTTTAAAGTTCTTACCATTTCAAAATGGGGCAAGTGACGCACCAGGGCTCTTTCACTGCTCTGCTTCTTTGAGTCCAGCAGTGTCAGGTAAATTCTCTCTCTGTTCCCTCTCACCATCTGTCCACCAGTAGATACAGTCACCCTGGTCGACATTGTGCCTGCATGGAAGGATGTACAATCTCTAGATCCTCAGCTTTATTCCTACTCAAAATTATATGAAGTACTCTACTATCATTTGCTCCACCTTCTGTGACATCATAATGTGGGTGTTGTCGTCCACCGATCAAAAATATCATGTTAATACGTAATATGTGCACTTTATCAAGTATTTGAACATTGAAATGAGATAGGTATAAATGTAGTGGTATTCCAGTGGCATAGATGCTCCCCTTTCTCTGATAGGCTTTTCCAATTACAATTGCTATTTAAAATTTGCCGCCTTAAAGGGATAGTTCACCCAAAAATGAAAATGTAATGTTTATCTGCTTACCCCCAGGGCATCCAAGATACATTTACATGTATGCATTTAGCAGACGCTCAGGCTATACATTTACATTTATCAGTATGTGTGTTCCCTGGGAATTGAACCCACGACCTTTTGCGCTGCTAACGCAATGTTCTACCACTGAGCCACAGGAACACCTGTACAGATAAATATACAGTATAAGATATATAAGTCTGCGATCCACCATAAAGCAAGAAGAAGAAGAAGACACGTCACGCGCCAGCTGTTGTGAACGCGGTCAGGATGGTTGGACATTGCGGTAGATCAGAGGTAATAAACGATATAAATACTGTTCAGCTTCTTGCACAGACCGATCGTTTCATGTCTTTAGACCTCAATGTATCGCCACGAGCCGCAGGGTTTAATTTGGTTTTGTCTGTGTATGTTTTTTTGACTCTCAAAGCCATGGAGCCCATTGACTGCCATTATATGACTGACAGACTGCAACGGTTTGAGTTAAAAATCTTTGTTTATGTTGTACTGAAGAAACAAAGTCACCTACATCTTGGATGCCCTGGGGGTAAGCAGATAAACATCAAATTTTCATTTCTGGGTGAATTATCCCTTTAAATCTGGAGAAATATTAGTGTCATTTAATTTGGATATAATACATTCAAAATACCCTCCCCCAATGAACAGTATATGATTGTCAAAATAAAGATTAAAAATTAGATGCATGTACTTAATACGCTTCTCACAAATTGATAGTGATCATATAAAATAAATGCCAATACTGCTTTGTTTTTGGAATTATTACTATTATTATTTTTTATAATTTATTTGGAAGATTTATTTAGCCCGACAAGACATCGTGCCCAGGGGCAACTTATATAAGTATTGGTATTTTTTTCACTACCAAATGGGGTCAAACACAAAATATGCCATAATTTAAAGCTCAATAGCATTTGAGGAATATTAATTAATATGATGGTAAAAATGCACTGAAACTCCGGAAAAACCTGCTTCATGTGGATTGTTCTTAAACTGGCGGTCTACAGAAAGAAAACATGACCAAATAACAACTGACACAAGGACAATGCTGCTTGCTTTCTCACACACCCACAAATACAGACCTCCATCTCCTTGCTGTTTGGATTGCTTGTTGATCACTCTATAGATGGAAAATGGGTTTGTATTGTGTTGGTCCTGCTGCTCTGAGGGTTGGCCTCTGTCGGTCTGTAGAGAAAATAATTTTTATACTCACGTTTTCAGCTTGAGACACATCTAAAACTGGAAGGTGCTGTTGTTGGATTAACTGTGCAAATAGGTTCAACAAGAAATTGGACCATCTTTTTACAGGTTCCCGAAAGAAAAAAAAAGAAGCAAAGGAATCGGTGCAGTGCCTTAGTGTTTTAAAAAGTTATGGTGATATAACGACAGTGGTGGAAAGAGTACTAAGAAATTGTACTTAAGTAAAAGTATTTTCTACTTATGGAATAATTTACTTGAGCACAAGTAAAAGTACTGAAAAATAATATGACTCATGTAAGAGTAAAAAAGTAGTTTGCTGAAAACCTACTCAAGTTACTGCGTTACAAAGTACTTTAGTATTATTTTTCTATTTTTACCCAAAATGAGATGATGTGAGCATTATGAAGCAGGGTTAAGCCTAATCCTAACACTCATGTGCTGTAATGTCTGTTTCACAAGTGAGACCCAGGAAATCCCTTATATGGACAAATGCATCAGATATCACTACAGCTGAATAACATGCTGATAGAGACGCTATGACTGATGAAACGTGGAAGACAATAAACACACAATTGTAACGCAATGCTAATTGACATAGCTTGTATCACAGTATAGAATTTTATTAAAAAAATATTTTCTGTCTCACTGTGATAAGAAGCAACATGGATCCACAGAAGCTAACTGTTTCAAACACGACTGATGTTATATAGTGATTTTGGAGTAAACATGTCTCATAAATTGTCATGTTTGATGCTATGTTAAGCAAACATACTACCTATCCCTGTTGCCAGGAGCAACTGTTTTATAACTAATTTTGAAAAGCACATTCACGTATAAGATTATGTGGTTGTTTTTAAGAGGGGCAAAAGCAAAGAAGGCTAAGTGAAGGTTTAAAAGAAAAGAAAGGGTCTAAAACAGTGTGAATAGAACGGTGCCAATAAAAAATAATGTGGGGTATGGGTAAGGTTGGGCATCGTTTGAATTGTAATGATTCCAATTCTTGTAAATTCCTAATAAATAAATAAATAAATAATCTTAGATATCATCTTATTGCAAAATATTTCATAGTTAGCTGAATACTATGAATGAAAATAAACAGGCTAAAGAACACTTACACAAGGATGTGTGTGCAGCAGAAAAAACAGCCAGTGATTCTTCTTGACTTGAATGGTTTAAAATCACATTGAAAATGTAGTTTGTAATAGTAACAAAGGTGGACTCCAGGCACATTTTCGGTAGGACAAAAAAAAAGAGCATTTTATTTAACATGTTAACCCATACCTAGGCTTGGGAATCCAAAAGCTATTCCAATTCTGGAATAGGATGCTTAAGTGCTTAAGGTCAGGATTCGTCTAGTTGTTGTAAAATTAAAATTTCGATTCCTCTTATCGATTCCTTTGTGTGCATTTTAGTATGACTTTAAATCATTCAAGCACAAGGCGACTTGTGCTCTGTTTTCTGTACTGCACACACACATAGGGCATAGCCATCATTTCAGAAATGAGGGGGACAGAAATGTAAAAAAAAAAAAAAAAAGAACACCTTTTGACTTTTGTCTAATTGATAGGCTTTATTTTTTATTATGTCTTGTAATTGGCTACGAAATCAAATACACACTGCTGGACGATAACCAATCGTTTGTATTCTATAATATTTTTTTCTCTATTTTCCTAATGACAATTTTAGGATTGGTTTATGCAAACACATAAAAAGGCAGAATAGTTTATATACTGTAATAAATGTTATGTCAGTTAGCACTGCATTATTCATATACTATATTTAATACTAGGAAATTAACTGAAATGACCTTTTCTTTTTAGCTACAGCCATAGGGATGCCTTTGTCCATATTAGGGATTTCCTGCATGTCATAAGTTATTATATATTACATCTACTAGGCTGTTTTGGACGCTCTGCCCGAGAGCGCCCTCCAGCTTCGAGTATGAATGAAACATGCACTGCATGAGAGTGTTCAGTGCTCCGTGATGTTTCACATCGTCTCGTTTTGGATATGAATAAATCGTCAGGTCATACCTAGACTATCTTGTTTCTTCGCCCATGTGCACACACATCCAAAGAGCGGTCACAGAAAAACTGATTTAAAATGCATCTGACTGACAGATAAATCATGGCTGATCTATCAGCCAGATGCACGTAAAAATGCATGTGCTCTTATTCAAATGTTGTTGTTAATGTTGAAGTTATTTTTAGCTTTGTACATTTAGTTTAACTGCACTATTAAAGAGGGCGATTTTTTTACCATTCAACTGAACTGTGTGCATGTATTTTAGACACTTACATTGTTCTTGCTCCATCCATGCAATAATTCTATCAACCGAGTTTTCTATTTACTTATACTGCTGTGTGCTCTGGTAATATCGACGGTATGACCCATTCCAGGAGCTGATAAAATTACGATTTAAAATCAGAGCATAGCTCACATTCACTAAAATATTGAAATGCTAATGATGCCGGTGATTGACAGTCAAAGCAAAGCGCGGTTTGAATGCCCCGCCCTCGCAGCTGAACTGGAAGTTTTGATAGTTTTTTTACCCGAGTCAGACCTGTCTGTTATTGGCTGAAGCGCAGGGCTCCACCCCAGGAGTTTGAAAAGTGCCTGTCAAACGCCGGCTCGCTCTGTTTCTCCATCGGCGCCTCCTTTGTCTATTTATTTATTTTTTTGTACTTTGTACTTTTGGTGAAAAATAAATGTAGCGAAGTTGAATACTTTATACTCAAGTAAAATTAAAAGTACCACAATTTAATTATACTCAAGAAAGTAGAAAAAAAAGTAAAAATCTACTCAAGTACTTTAACGAAAGTATTTGTAATTAGTTACTTTCAACCTCTGTATAATGATGATATAAGTGAGCCACTTAGCAATATATTGTATTTATAATGTTGTCTTGCAGATAAAGCGTTCAAGCTTGCCTTTGTGTATTTCCTTTTGAAAGGAAAGGAAAGGACGTTACGTGTGGCCAATATGGTGACCCATACTTGGAATTTGTGCTCTGCATTTAACCCATCCAAGTGCACACACACACACAGCAGTGAGTAGTGAACGAACGAACAAACGAACGAACGAACACACGAACGAACGAACGACACACACACACACACACACACACACGGAGCAGTGTGCAAAGCTTTATTCAGAGACGTGGTCATGAAACAGGCATGGATTCAATAATGGCAAACAGGTACAACACAGGCAAGACAAAGAGTAATCCTAGGACAAACGTGGGTCTTCAATCAGCGAACAATATCCAACAGGGCAAGGCAATGAGATAATCCAGGTACACGAGCAATAGTCCAAACGAGGTGCAAACAGAGTCCGAAACAGCAGGCAAAGGGTTAATCCAAGATACACAGCCAGAAGATCAGGAAACAGGAAACAGGGCAACATGAAATGACTAGACTTAAACTAGAAGTAGACTCCGTAAGGCAGCTAACACTAGGAAAGTGCTAAATGCTAGAACAATACTCGACGATCTGAAAGAGGAAGTCCAAGGCTTATAAAGCATGTCTGAATGGATTCAGCTGTGTATGTGTAATCAGTGCATTCAGCTGTGTGTGTGCAATCAGTGCAATGGATCATGGGAACTGTAGTCCGGAGTGACATGTAAAAGTCTGTGTGGTGTGAGAGTCAATGGAAAGAGAAGACGACATCTGGTGGTGAGCAAACGGAAGTGCATGGACAGGATTCGTGACACTGGGTTTCTAATAGATTTTAGAAATAAGTTGAAAGACTTTTTGAACATAAACCTTAATAGTGTGGATAATCACATGATGGTATGGATGGCTACAAAAGGCTTTATTAGAGATTTTGCTATTTCTTTTTCATCTCATTTAAATAAAGTAAGAAAAGCACAAATTGAAGAACTAGAACCCAAGAAACAGAGTTGAAGAAGAAATTCTCAAAATCAGTTGAAAGTGCATTAAAGAGTTCCAGGTCCAAGTTAAATGATCTGCTTCAAAGGAAGGGTGAATTTATTATGCATAGGGTTCGGCAGAATTATTATTTTAATGGGCCAAGACCCAGCAAGTTATTGGCTTTACAACTCAGACAAAGTGAATCTAGGGCTATTATTGATACCATTTATTCACCTACAAAAGGACTAATAACCAATCCTAGAGAGATAAACAACACTTTTGCAGAACCTAAGGATAGTATAGATATGGTAGAGTGTTATAAATTTCTACATGACATTGATCTACCACAATTAACGCAAAGTGAAGCTCAGCAAATGAGCCAACCTATAACACTTGAGGAGCTGTACGCAGCATTGAAAACGGCTAAGAAGGGGAAATCACCTAGGCCAGATGGGATCCCTCCAGAAATAGTTTTACATTTTTGGGATATATTAGGACCAATTATGCATGCTGCAATAAACATGGCAATCCAAAATGGTCATTTTGAAAAACAAATGAATACAGCTCTAATCTCTTTAATTACAAAAAAAGACAAAGATCATACTAAATGTTCAAATTTTAGACCAATCTAATTAATAAACTAAGATTTAAAGGTATATGCTAGGGTCTTAGCTATACATCTTGAAAAATATATTTGTAAATTAGTTCACAGTGATCATTCTGGCTTTATTACACATCGTTCGGCTGCAGACAATATACGTTGCTTGCTACATAGAAATAACAAAGAAAGATCTGGTAGGCAGGGCTAACATCTGTGAAAAAGATAATTGCACAAAGATGGCTCCCTCCTCATACTTTATCTGTGCGACACTGGCTACTACAGTTTCATGATATAGTAATGTTAGAACTTTCAACAGCCAGAATAAATAAAGCTAGAGCCTCAACCCTTGAGGCATGGAAAGCTGTTGCAGATGGTTTGACAGAAAAACTTCAAGATGGTAGAATTTAATTTGGAGTATAATTTGAATTTTCAACATCTGATGATCTATGTGCTACTTTATGAGAATGAATGAGAATGAGAATGAGCTTTATTGGCCAGGTATGTTTACACATACGAGGAATTTGTTATAGTGACAGAGCTCCACAGTGCAACAGAAAGACAGCAACAGGACAGGACACAGATAATAAAATAATAATATACAAATATACAAATAGGCAATGTACAAAAGACAAAAACACAATATATAATATAGACAATTATGTATGTACAGTATGATATGTGTAGATTCAAATGAAAAATAAGTATGTGTGGTGAATAAAAATGTATAACAGAGTTGTGTGTTCCACGTTTAATGTGAAGTGTTCATGAGATGAATTGCCTGAGGAAAGAAACTGTTTCTGTGTCAGGTCGTTCTGGTGCACAGAGCTCTGTAGCGTCGACCAGAAGGTAAGAGTTCAAAGAGGGAGTGTGCTGGATGTGAGGGGTCCAGAGTGATTTTACCAGCCCTTTTGCTCACTCTGGATAAGTACAGTTCTTGGAGAGTGTGGAGGGTTGTACCAATGATTCGCTTGGTCCGGACTACCCTCCGTAGTCTTCTGAGGTCAGATTTGGTAGCTGAGCTGAACCAGACAGTTATTGAAGTGCAGAGGACGGATTCAATGATGGCAGAGTAGAACTGTTTCAACAGCTCCTGTGGCAGGTTGAACTTCCTCAGTTGGCGAAGAAAGTACAGCCTCTGCTGGGCCTTTTTTTACAATGGAGTATATGTGATTGTCCCACTTCAGGTCCTGGGAGATGGTGGTGCCCAGGAATCTGAATGACTCCACTGCAGTCACAGTGCTGTTCTTGATGGTGAGTGGGGGGAGAGCAGGGGGGTTTCTCCTGAAGTCAACGATCATCTCCACAGTTTTGAGTGTGTTAAGCTTCAGGTTGTTAAGACTGCACCAGACAGCCAGCTCCTTAACCTCCTGTCTGTAAGCAGACTCGTCACTGTCCTGGATGAGGACAATAAGTGTGGTGTCATCTACAAACTTCAGGAGCTTGACAGAGGGGTCTTTAGATGTGCAGTTGTTGGTGTAGAGGGAGAAGAGCAGTGGGGAGAGAACGCATCCCTGAGGAGCTCCAGTGCTGATGGTGCGGGTGCTGGATGAGAATTTTCCCAGCCTCACTAGCTGCTGCCTGTCTGTCAGGAAGCTGGTGATCCACTGACAGACAGAGGTGGGGACGGAGAGCTGAGTTAGTTTATTCTGAAGGGTGTCCGGGATGATGGTGTTAAAAGCGGAGCTGAAGTCTACAAACAGGATCCTCACATAAGTCCCTGGTCTGTCCAGATGCTGCAGGATGAAGTGCAGTCCCGTGTTGACTGCATCATCCACAGACCTGTTTGCTCTGTAGGCAAACTGCAGGGGGTCCAGTAAGGGTCCAGTGGAGGCCTTCAGATAAGCCAAAACCAGTCTTTCAAATGATTTCATGGCTACAGACGTTAGAGCCACAGGTCTGTAGTCATTAAGTCCAGCAATTTTGGGTTTCTTTGGGACGGGAATGATGGTGGAGCGTTTGAAGCATGAGGGGACTTCGCACAGCTCCAGTGATCTGTTGAAGATCTGTGTGAAGATGGGGGTCAGCTGGTCAGCACAGGTTTTTAGGCATGCGGGAGACACACCGTTTGGGCCTGGTGCTTTCCTTCTTTTGTTCTTTTTGAAGACCTGGCACACGTCCACTTCATTGATCTGGATTGCAGGTGTGGGGGAGAGGGGGGTTGCTGGAGGTGTTAACCCTCTGGGGTCGACCAACGCGGATACGCATTTTGTGGCAGATTTTCAGTCTTTCCCGTCTAACTCATTATCTCTAATGCGATCCCGCCCCCTCGCGGCCGTTCATATGTAAATATCCACGTGAGACACGCGCTCATGGAGACGCCAAACATAAACAAAGAGGAGATCGCTACTGTTCGTTTCTGGAAGAAGACGCGCTGAGTAAAGGCAGGACTTCCCTCAAAAGAAGAACAATATTTCATCCAATAGTGGAGATCAATCTGATGAGTAAGTAATGTTTATTTTTTGCATTAGTTAACGTGTTATTGTGACAATAGTAATATGAGTGTACACTGTAACATGATGAATGCTACGAGTCTAAGTATGTTTATAACATGTTTATTATTAATAGCCTACTCTGTTCAGAAATAGATTTTAATAACGTGCTAAACAATACTAATTAGTTTCTCAGATATAAAATGTATTTTTTAAAATAGACAGCAATATGATATAAAAGTAATATGAGTTATAATGTTAATAGCTTAATGTTACAGTAAGATTAGACAAAACTTTACTGTGATAGGCTATACCTAAGTCTCTTTAAGGGTATTCTATAATCTTTAGCTATACTCTGTTTGTGAATATAGCCATAGATGTTTATAACTATAGTTTTTGTATTGTATAGGCCTACATACAAAGCATGCTTGTTTATGAATGTAACTAAGCTTCTGTTCGCGAATATCTGCTCTTGTTATTGGCATTCTGTAAGGTACTGTGAAAAATAAATGCTGACGATTGTTTATAACATTCTTTTAGGACTGTGAATACATACCCTCGCCTTCACCTGCATCTCACAAAGGAAGGGGGCGCTGGTCTCGTTCAGTTTTCATCTCCATTCACAATCATACAGAGTAAGTGTGCATTCACCATTTTACAGATGTTACTTTCATTTAATTTATTTACTGTAAGGTAAAATATGTGTGCTATGTGGTAATTGTGTTCTTTTTTTCTATAAATTAGTACTAGTATCAGTGACCATCACAATAATGTTAATAATGTAGTTTGTGTAAACAGCATGCTTACTTTTTATTTCAGATGTGAGGATAACAGTGCAAAAGAACCTGTTGCAAAGTGAGCCAATGCAAATAAGCAGCCCACTCAGGAACCTGGAACACAGCTACAAACTAAGCTACTAAGCTACAAAGCTACATTTTCAGCATCATTACTCCAGTCTTACTCCAAGTGCAACAATATACACTATACCATTCAAAAGCTTGGAGTCAGTATATAGAAATTAAAACTTTTATATAGCACACAAGTGATGATAAAGAAGGATCTGAAGGATCATGTGACTGGAGTAATGATGCTAAAAAGTCAGCTTTGATTGATCTAATAAACTATTTAACTGCACTCGCAAGTGAATCTCAAGTTATTTTGTGTGATAGCTAGATATATTCTTAATAAACTACAAACAAAAAATATATAAATGTATTTTGTCCTCATATTCTTTCATGTAACTCTTCCCTCGCAGTCACATACCTGCCTGAATGGCTCATTATGAAGCTCATTATGCAGCTCATTATGCGGGCCTTTGTCTTCTCAGGTGTGAATGTGAAGGTTGACGCCTTCTCGCATAGACCTTTTCTATTCAAAAAGTGTCTTAGAAAATTTAAATCAATATATTGTTTTCTGTGAGTAAGTAAACAAGATTATTTTCATATAATTTTGAAGCAAAAACTCTAGGCTACAAGATCCAGTTCTAAAAGTCTTGTGAACAAATGTTCTGTATGTTTTTTATGGCCTTATTTCAGTGACTTCAAAATTTTAGTTTTTCACTAACCACGCATAAATGTTTCTTTCTCAAAAACAAAACCATGTACATAAATGCTGCTAACATATTATTGTAGCCCAGTTTGTGCTGTTTACAGTGTTATTAGACTTTAGCCATTTATATGTTTATAAGCAACTGAAAAAAGCACAAATGTCAGGGCATGTAAAAACTTCTCCAGGCCCCCAAAACACCCTTAGACCCCAGAGGGTTAATGGTTGTGTGGAGAGGTGTTCAGGGTGGGTGTGGGGTGTTTTTTCAAACCTGCAGTAGAACTCATTCAGATCGTCTGCAAGTTGTTGATTCTCCAGAGTGCTGGGGGATGGTGTCTTGTAACTGGTGATATCTTTCATACCTTTCCACACTGAAGCAGAGTCACTGGAAGAGAAATTGTTCCTTAGCTTGCCGGAATAATTCCTCTTTGCCACTCTGATCTCCTTTTCCAGTGTGTATTTGGCCTGTTTATTCAAGACTTTATCCCCCTTTCTGTAAGCATCTTCTTTGGCCTGACGGAGCTGTATGAGTTTTGCAGTGAACCACGGTTTGTCGTTGTTGTAAGTTAGATGAGTCCTGGTAGGAATGCACATATCCTCACAGAAACTGATATATGATGTTACAGTCTCTGTGAGCTCGTCCAGATTGTTTGAGGCAGCTTCAAAAACACTCCAATCAGTAAGGTCGAAACAGGCTTGTAAAACCCGCTCTGTTTCATTAGTCCATCTTTTAACAGATCTTAATACAGGCTTTGCAGATTTAAGTTTCTGCCTGTAGGAAGGAATAAGATGAACCAAACAGTGATCAGAGAGTCCTAAAGCTGCTCGTGGAACAGAGTGATATGCATCCATTATTGCTGTGTAACAATGATCCAACATATTACTGTCTCTGGTGGGACATGTGATGTGCTGTCTGTATTTTGGCAGTTCGCGTGAGAGATTTGCTTTATTAAAGTCCCCGAGAATGATTAAAACAGAGTCCGGGTGTTGTTGTTCTGTGTTTGTGATCTGATCAGCGAGTTTCTGTAAAGCTGAGCTCATGTGCGCTTGCGGTGGAATGTAGACACTCACGAGAATGAACGAACAAAACTCCCGCGGCAAATAGAACGGCTTGCAGTTAATGAACAGCGTTTCTAGATCTGAACAGCACATCTTCTTTAACAGAGTTATATCTGTACACCACCTCTCATTGATGTAAAAGCACGTCCCGCTGCCGCGCAATTTCCCTGTTGATTCCACGTCGCGATCTGCTCTGATCAGCGTGAAGTTAGCCAGATGAATCGCGCTGTACGGTATGGCGTCGTTCAGCCAGGTTTCCGTGAAACACAGAGCAGCAGAGTTTGAAAAATCCCTGTTTGTCCGGGAGAGCAGAAGGAGTTTGTCCGTTTTGTTGGGTAGAGAGCGGAGATTCGCCAGATGGATGCTAGGCAACGCAGTTCGAAATCCGTGCTGACTTAGCTTCACGAGCGTGCCGGCTCGCTTCCCCCGTCTGCACCTCCTGTAGCGTTTGACCAGAGCTATGGCTCGGCCAACAACAATGTCCAGCAAAACGTCCGAATAATCAAAACCGGTAAAATATTTTGTGGTGTGTTCTGCCTGAATGTTCAGCAGGTCATCCCTGGCAAAACTGATCGTATTTGAAAAACAAAAAACAGGAAAAACAAACAAAAACAGTACAAACACTGACGAGCAAATCACAGTAGCTGCCATCTTCGGCGCCATCTTAGATCTTAGTTTATCTATCCTAAGTTTGTCATATTGCAGACTGTATCTATATTTGTATTTATTTAATTATTTTATTTTTAAATGGTTGTTTTATTATTGAATTTAGTTATTTTATTTTATATTTGTATTTTCAAATGGTTGTTTTATTATTGGATTTAGTTATTATTATTTATTGTATTTTTTTTTTCTCTCCCAATTTTTTGCAGGCAATTTGTTTTTGATTGCAATTTTATTGTAAGGTGGCAGAGGGTCAGTTTGTTCTGTATATTTTGAAGACATTATATGACCGTGTATATGACCCTTTCTATGCAAAAACAATAAAAAATTGATCTCAAAAAAAGAAGTAATCATTATTTTTGGACAAATCATTGTTTAATTTATGAACATAGCCATTGGAGAAAGGCTTTAAGACCAAGCAGAATCCTCTAGTCGCTTCTGCTTCACAGTGAGTGGTACACGCACTATCCTCTTTCACCGTCTACTTTTTGATTTCGGCAGATCAGTTTGGGAAAATGCAAATAACGTGATTATTGTTCAAGATTCCAACATCCAGCCACGCTAGAAAATGTGCAAGTTTATGTACAGTGTTGGGGAAAGTTACTTTTAAATGTAATCAGGGCCGCTGCTGGCCAAATGGGTGCCCTAAGCAGAATTGTATTGTTGTGCCCCCTCTGTCAAATATTATGGAAGTAAAAAAAAAAAAACTACTATAGGGGTCAAAATAGAACTTGAATAAAATATAAAAGTAAATAAATAAATTGTAATTAAATTATATTATTTACAAATTACAACTGTAGCTCTTACCACCATCACAATTACAATTACCACCATCATTCCAGTCCCGAAGAAGTCATCTCCATCCTGCTTCAATGACTACCGTCCAGTAGCACTCACTCCTATTCTCATGAAGTGCTTTGAACGGCTAGTCATGCAACACATCAAGTCTGTCCTCCCCCCTCCCTGGACCCCTTCCAGTTTGCATATAGGTCCAATCACTCGACCGATGATGCCATCGCCACTGCCCTCCACCCAGCCCTCACACACCTGGACAAAACTGACACGTATGTCAGATTGCTGTTCATAGACTTCAGTTCAGCATTCAACACAATCATCCCTCAACAGCTCATTCATAAACTGGTCCAGCTGGGGCTCAATACGTCGCTGTGCAACTGGCTGTTGGACTTTCTGACCGGAAGACCTCAGGCAGTACGGGTCGGCAGTAACACATCCAGCACCATCACACTGAACACAGGGGCCCCCCAAGGATGTGTGCTGAGCCCCCTCCTCTTCACTCTGCTGACCCACGACTGCACACCGTCACACAACTCCAACCTCTTCATTAAATTTGCGGATGACACGACTGTGGTGGGTCTCATCAGCAACAGAGATGAGACAAACTACAGGAGCGAGGTGAGCCGCCTGGCCGGGTGGTGCAGTGACAACAATCTCTCTCTGAATGTGGAGAAGATGAAGGAGATTGTCGTTGACTTCAGGAGAGTGCACTCTCTGCATGCTCCTCTGACCATCAATGGTGTGACCGTGGAGAGAGTGAGCTTCACCAAGTTCCTGGGTGTACACATCACAGAGGACCTCTCCTGGACCAACAACACTGCAGCACTAGCCAAGAAAGCACAACAGCGTCTCTACTTCCTCCGCAAACTAAGAAGAGCCAGAGCCCCAGCCCCCATCATGTGCACCTTCTACAGAGGCACCATCGAGAGCATTCTGACTAGCTGCATCACTGTGTGGTATGGCGCCTGCTACGCGTCCTGCCGCAAGTCCCTTCAACGGATAGTGAGAGCAGCTGAGAAGATCGTTGGTGTCTCTCTCCCCTCCCTCCAGGACATCTACAGCACCCGTCTCACCCGCAAAGCCCTCTGCATTGCAGGTGATCCCACCCACCCGACACACAACTTCTTCAGTCTGCTACCATCAGGGAGGAAACTGTGGAGTCTCCAAGCCAGGACCAACAGACTGAAAGACAGCTTCATCCACCAGGCTGTCAGGAAGCTGAACTCCCTCCCATCCTTGCCCCCCCCTCCCCTCTCTTACCCCACACACCACTGAACTCTGACCCCCCCCACACACACACACACCACCACCCACACACACTCACATACACACCCACTGTGACAAGCACCGGTCACTTTGTACAGCATTGGACTGACCTCATTCAACTACCTCTTCCGACAGTCTGAATAAAAAAGACTGCTCTTTGTCACTTTAAATAGAATAGTCTTGATAAGCTCTTTGCACTACACCATTTATATTCTGCACTGTTTGTTTGTTTGTTTGTTTATCTCACTGGTTTGCACTATCTACCATGTGCCTTATGCCACTTTATCCATTTTTTATATTATTATTTTTTATTTTATGTTTTATTTATTTTTTTATACATGTCCTTATTTGTATATTTGTAATAGTTGCATTTTTGTGTACGTATATATATATATATATATATATATATATATATATATGTATATATTATTTGTACTTATCTGTATTTTTGCGTTCTACTTTTAGTGTTTAGTGTTATCTGTATGCACCAGGGAGTAAGAGAGTAACGCAATTTCAATTCTCTGTATGTATGTACGGTACATGTGGCAGAATTGACAATAAAGCTGACTTTGACTTTTGACTAAGACTAGACAGTTACCTGCGGCTACAATTTACAGTTGTCTGATTGATTTTATAGTCTCAAGCATACAGAAATCATGCAAAAGTAAATTAAGCAGTTTTACTACTATAAAACCATGATTCATTTTTGTAAGGGTTGTGATGTGTTTTTGTTGAAGAAATTATAGATTAAGTGGATATTTGAATTAGCCTAAATGTTTGGTCAATATTAAACAAGGATTTGATCATCCTGTAAGTGTAACAGCAGCAACTACCAGGCCTTTGGCGCCCTTTACTGGCATTTGTAATAATATGTAATGTACATAATTTTTTTATTTTGTATTAAATTATGTATTTTAACAGTGTTCAATTAAACCATATAATTATTAATTAACCAATCATTATTGCCTCATTGTTTTTATATAATGCATTTTAAGTAATTTTAAAGACTGTTGTTGGCTTAGGTCTGTTTTTATAACCACAATATATATATATATATATATATACACAGTATCTCACAGAAGTGAGTACACCCCTCACATTTTTGTAAATATTTTATTATATCTTTTCATGTGACAACACTGAAGAAATTACACTTTGCTACAATGTAAAGTAGTGAGTGTACAGCTTGTATAACAGTGTAAATTTGCTGTCCCCTCAAAATAACTCAACACACACCCATTAATGTCTAAACCGCTGGCCACAAATGTGAGTACACCCCTAAGTGAAAATGTCCAAATTGGGCCCAAAGTGTCAATATTTTGTGTGGCCACCATTATTTTCCAGCACTGCCTTAACCCTCTTGGGCACGGAGTTCACCAGAGCTTCACAGGATGCCACTGGAGTCCTCTTCCACTCCTCCATGACGACATCACGGAGCTGGTGGATATTAGAGACCTTGCGCTCCTCCACCTTCCATTTAAGGATGCCCCACAGATGCTCAATAGGGTTTAGGTCTGGAGACATGCTTGGCCAGTCCATCACCTTTACCCTCAGCTTCTTTAGCAAGGCAGTGGTCATCTTGGAGGTGTGTTTGGGGTCGTTATAATGTTGGAATACTGCCCAGCGGCCATGCTCTGCTTCAGTATGTCACAGTACATGTTGGCATTCATGGTTCCCTCAATGAACTGTAGCTCCCCAGTGCCGGCAGCACTCATGCAGCCCCAGACCATGATACTCCCACCACTATGCTTGACTGTAGGCAAGACGCACTTGTCTTTGTACTTCTCACCTGGTTGCCGCCACACACGCTTGACACCATATGAACCAAATAAGTTTATCTTGATCTCATCAGACCACAAGACATGGTTCCAGTAATCCATGTCCTTAGTTTGCTTGTCTTCAGCAAACTGTTTGCGGGCTTTCTTGTGCATCATCTTTAGAAGAGGCTTCCTTCTGGGACGACAGCCATGCAGACCAATTTGATGCAGTGTGCGGCGTATGGTCTGAGCACTGACAGGCTGACCCCCCACCCCTTCAACCTCTGCAGCAATGCTGGCAGCACTCATACGTCTATTTCCCAAACACAACCTTTGGATATGACGCAGAGCACGTGCACTCAACTTCTTTGGTTGACCATGGCGAGGCCTGTTCTGAGTGGAACCTGTCCTGTTAAACCGCTTTATGGTCTTGGCCACCTTGCTGCAGCTCAGTTTCAGGGTCTTGGCAATTTTCTTATAGCCCACCCCATATTTATGTAGAGCAACAATTCTTTTTTTCAGATCCTCAGAGAGTTCTTTGCCATGAGGTGCCATGTTGAACTTCCAGTGACCAGTATGAGAGAGTGAGAGCGATAACACCGAATTTAACACACCTGCTCCCCATTCACATCTGAGACCTTGTAACACTAACGAGTCACATGACACCGGGGAGAGAAAATGGCTAATTGGGCCCAATTTGGACATTTTCATTTAGGGGTGTACTCACTTTAGTGGCCAGAGGTTTAGACATTAATGCTGTGTGTTGAGTTATTTTGAGGGGACAGCAAATGTACACTGTTATACAAGCTGTACACTCACTACTTTACATTGTAGCAAAGTGTAATTTCTTCAGTGTTGTCACATGAAAAGATATAATAAAATATTTACAAAAATGTGAGGGGTGTACTCACTTCTGTGAGATACTGTGTATATATATGTATATATATATATATATATATATATATATATATATATATATATATATATATATACACATATATACACATATATATTATCCTAATACTTCTTTGTAAACTATTATTTGAAGTAACAAAACTATGGTTAATTTGTGGTTACCATGGCTACAAGAACCATGATTTTTGGTTTTATTCATAGTAAAACCATGGCTAATTTTCGTAAGGGAACATGGAAACTCAGAGAGAATATTAGATGTGTTGTTGGTGGTTAAATTATTACCGACATTAAAATGCGTTATTAACGTCAACAGCCAAAAAAGTTTCACAGGATTATGAATGTACCTGAAAGTGATGCACGGGCTTCATCTTTTCTCTTTTTCTTTTCTCGGCTCTGGATTGCTGAAGTCTTTTCACGGGTAACCACCTTTTTCTTGCCATAAAAATGGGCACAAATTTACCATTTGTAAATTCTATGGGTCTGGCTAATTGTGTCTAGGCACAGGCATTCCTCCTGGAACAGGTCGCGCACCCCTGCGCTTATTACAACTTGATGTTATTACAACTCTGAGTGAGAACCGCTTCAGACGACTCAGCGTGCGCGGCAGGGAACTGAACGAATCATTCAAAATGATTCACGAACTGATTCACTGGTTTGCCAACTGGTTTGATCAAGCCTTTGAACAGAATTGACTCAAAAGAATGAATCATTTGCGAATGGGCATCGCTCATTGCCCAGAGAAAAGTAGACGGTGTGTTTGGAATAAACTGAAGCATTTTTAACATGTATTGCATTAAGATAAAGTAACTAGAGGAGCGTCGCCCACAGTAACGAAGTAAAAGTACTGTTTTTTCACTAAAAATGTCCTCGAGTAAGAGTAAAAGTACCCATTTTAAAATATACTCAAAGTATTAGTTACCCAAAAAATGTACTCAAGTAAATGTAACGAAGTAAATGTAACTCGTTACTACCCACCTCTGGGTGTCAGCATTAATGGCTTATACAGTGAAGAAAGGGGGTCCTAATGAGTCTCTGACTTGGTTTAGGAGAGAAGGAGAAGGTTATACAAAAGATGATAAAAGATGGATTTAAGGAAATGTGGGGACCGTGTAGACAGAGTGACTGGTTGATGAAAGAAGTCTGTGATAGTAAGAATCAGAGAAAATATCCACGTGTGTTAAGCTGTATGTGGATTGCTCAGGCAAAAGGGAGTTTTTGACAGTGGAGCAGGGTTAAATGTAAGCGAATTGGCACAGGCAGCAAAAGATGCCACACAAGATGTGTGGGACTTGTTAGCTATTGTAATTAATGAGCCAAAATCAGCTGTTGGGAAATATCCCAAAGTTGAAGATATTATTTTTCAATGGCAGGAATATGCTTCACAGTTAAAAAGAGCAATTGGAAAAGCTGGAAAGGATTTCACTGATACCTCTGCTAACGGAGGCATTCAGGTTGCAGCAATATCTCCTGGCAGTTTGGAGGAGGCTGAATGGGGTGAATATGTGAGATTGTATCCGAAATTACCACGCTTCTGTCACGGTTGCAAAGTGTGACGAGACAAGGAACGAGGAGACGAGAGGTAAACTACAAAATAAACAGTCTTTTAATGATCCACAATCCAACAGGGGTAACACAAGTCAGGGAGAACACAACATCGACATTAATACTGGACACTCGAGACAGGGAAACACAGTACTTTACTCCCCAATACTGGGAGTAAACTACGTAGATAATTAATTAAACACAGGAGGAATCAAATCAAAACACAGCTGGGACTAATAGAACTGAATGGGATCAAACGAGAAGAGGAACAGGAAAAACCAAATATGGGCATACAAGAGGAAAAACTAGGTCAAGGGGAGCACGAGAGACAGAAAACACACAGAGAGTCCTAGGGCGTGACAGCTATAGTGAAATTGAGAAAGAAAAGAAAGTGGAGCCTACTGCTCCAATGGCACCAATCGCTATTCCTCTGCTTGGACAACTGATTCCAGGAGAAAAGGAGTCAACAGCGTCTGGTCGAGTGGGGGTGTATAGGTCGATGGGTGTCAGAAACATACTAAATCAGATTGAAACTGACATATTGTTGACAAGAGGGCAGCTAATGGATCCCTCATTGTCCACACCCATATCAATACTCAATGAGACTGGAATTCCTAGAATGAGTGTTAATGCTATGATTCAAACTGTGGAAGAATCCACTGATTCTTCAGTGATGAAATATTTCTCTGGAAAAAAATAAATAAATAAATATTTGGCCAAATTTATGGTCTGTCTCAAACAAAGAAAGAACCAGAAAGATACAAATGTTTAAATGTACATGCCTATTTTTAGATGCGTGTAGTGGACAGCACATTCCAGGGCCCAGTTTATGGTGGGGCCCCTCTCTGACCGCTATAGTGGACAAAGGTTTGCTACATTTTGATTGGATCTTGGTGGACTAACATAAGCAAACTGTCCAACGCCATCTGATAAAGATGCCAGGAAACCAACCAGACACCTCTTAGAGGGCAAGAAAAAGACCTTTGGTACAAAGCCCGGGAAGGACAGGACTTCCTATTGGTCAAAATGCGGTTTCTTTCCTTCACCAACCAACAGACTGATTCCTCAGGTTGTGGCCTGTGACTGCCATAAAAATTCCTTAGGACCTCTGGATGCAGCAGCAGTGGGTGAAACAAAGAGAGATATCACAGAGTTCCATCCAAATCCATTCATAACTATGTTCTCAAACCTTAAACTGATGCAAACAACAATACACACATCTTATACTTATTCAGAGAAATAAGTATTCTCAGTGACAGCGACGTGTAGTACAACATCTTACACAAACTCAGCCTTTGATGGACAAATGAATGCATGCATGACAGTTCAATCTTCTTCCATCATGTTTGGACTTAAAGTGTTCTCAACATTGCCAAAGGTATTATGGTTGTGGTTTGGTAAGTGAATAATGCATTGGTAAACTTTAGTGACACTTTTCTAAATGTGTGTTTGGACTATGCAAATAAGTTCCACAGGAGGAAAGAAGGGTGGACCACACCGTGTCCCCCCACTCTGATGGAAACAGCCAATCACAGCCTGGAAATGGAGATGCGCCAGATTGGAATCTCCTCCTCATCGGAAAGAGATAAAGGTACCTTCCCAAAAGACACTCACTGTTCTGAGTCTGAGTTCTGTTACCGGAAAAGCAGCAACAGAAACAACTGTTCTGAGTCCGAGTACTGCAATGGAAAAGACGTTAACAGATACACTGTTCTGAGTCTGAGTTCTGTTACTGGGAAGGCAGCAACAGAAACACCTTGTTCTGAGTCCCAGTACTGTGAAGGAAGGGACAGTAACAGAAACTACGATCTGAGTCCCCTGTCTGCAAGGGTGAGACAATAGCAGATCAGAGTCTGAGTCCTGTCAAGGAAAGGACTGCAACAGATCACCAACATTCTAAGCCTCGGGCCCGTGAGGGAAGAGGCAATAACAGATACCAAGTCCTGAGTCTCCAGCTTCGAGGCAGCCACAGATACAACCACGTTCTGAGCCTCCAGCCTGCGAGGAAGAGATGATCTACGTTCAGACTTCATTCAGAGTCTTCGTCCAGCGAGACAACAGATGCAGCACGTCCTGAGTCTCCATCCTAGAGAGAGAAAGCGGATCTACCAAATTCTGAGTCTCTAACCCAGGGAGGCAGAAGACACACAGACATCTGCAACAAGGTTAAGCTCCGGCGAGCATACCTTCACTTCAAGGTACCTTTGCTTGCTTGTTCCAAGCTAAGGACCTTCTGCACCTACTCCCGGGCCACATCTGCGTGTTCCAGATTTTTTTTGCCTCAGGAGATCAGCATCCTCCAGTGCTTCGTGTTCAAGGCTGTCGAAATGGATTCCTGATCCTTTCCCCACTGCATTGTTACCAGCACAACCAGTAGATGAAGTCACCGCCACCGGACTGCTCACTCAACCACAGAGAATGTAACTATCACCTATCCAAACCTCTTCCAGGGACCTTGGCATTGTTGTGTATTATCAGTATATGATTTTTCTAATTTACATTAGATGTTATACAGCTAATTGCAGTTGATAACAAATAATCTTTCAGGTACTTGTTTGATGCATAATAAGGTTCTTCACCTTACTTGTTTCAGAGTAGTGACAGTTTATCTTTCCAGATAACGTAGCTCTGACATAGCAACATCCAACATAATCACTTGCATTTTATGCATCTTATTAGAGATGCACCAAATGACCAGCCAGTGATCGGAATCGGCCGATTTTTCACATGGGTGGAGCAGGGTTGGAACTAAACTCTGCAGGGCTGCGGCCCTCCAGGAACTGAGTTTGACACCCCTGGGATAGGTCTATAAATCTCAAAGTTGTTTTTAATGAAAGGAATCAGTTACTTAGAATAATAAGACATTTCGGCTGTTACCAAGCAAATTAAATCAGTATCAACAAAATTCATCTTTGCATTGCAGAGGAAACACAGAAGCTGCATCTGAAGTGGCATTTAGATGTATTTACACACTGTTTTATGCAGGACATGAATGCATTTAACCTGCAGTTACAAATGCAGAAATAATGATTTGATATATAAGACATAAAATGTTGAATCCTCATTTGAAATTATTAAAAAAAAAAAAATCAAAAGATACTTTAAATGAGAAATTAAAACTGCCAGAAGGTGTCAGCAAGTCACTGCGACTGAACCGAATCATTTAAAGGTTGATTCATTCAGAAACAAAACACTGTCATTGCTCAGAGATGCAAAACTGTGCTGTGGCTGTCACAGAACGACCAGGCTCCACCGCCAACCAATCACAACGATCACTATCACCTGAGTTCTGAGCACCTGCACCTGTCATGCATTCAATCACATCATTATCAGCCAGTACAAAAGCACACACCTCAGGCAGCACATTTGTCCGGTCTCGTACTCACGAAGTGGACTCTCTGTCTTAGAACAGCATTCTATGATACTTACCTGTGTGACTTACCTCCTGTGTTCTTCCGTAGTTCTCCTAGTCCCCTGGCTCTCCCCAGTCTCCAGCATACTGAGGTGTGTGCTTCTCCTTCATGTCTCCTGTTCTCCTGGATCCCTGTAAGACAAGATATTCAGTTATTCTCTGATCCGATTCTCAAGGAAGATCTCTAAAGACTGTTATACTTGCCCGTTCATTCTCCTGCCTGTTTCTCCATTGACTCTTCTGTGCAATAAACTATTATATACTTTCACTTACCATCTGTGTCCAGCCACTTCTGTTACAGAAGACCGGACCCATAACGTATGCACAGAATGAATAACCACGATCCATTTCAAGAGCTGGTGGATTCTCTCCAGCGGGTTCTGCTCCAGGCTCCATCACCACCATCACCGCCATCACCTGTCACTTCCGCAAACACCGCCAGCACTTCTTCGCCTACTGTCATCGCCAGTCCCATGGCCAGACCAGCGCCCTTCTCTTGGTTGGCGGAGGAGTGTTACGGGTTCTTACTACAGTGTACTCTCACGTTTGAAATGCAACCGCAAATGTTTCCTACCAACCAATCCAGAATTGCTTTCATTATCTCTCTGCTAACAGGACCTGCACTGCAATGGGCCGAAACTATCTGGGCTCAGGGCAGTCCAGCAACGCAAAGCCTCCAAAGCTTCATCACTCATTTCCGGGAGGTGTTTGGAAGGACTGTTGGTGACACTTCTATAAGTGAGCAACTTTATCACCTACAACAGGGTACGATGAATATTAATGAGTACTCCATCAAGTTTAGAACCCTTGCAGCCGCCAGCGGATGGAATGAGAAATCACTGCTAACCACTTACCGGCAGGGTCTGGAACCAAAGCTTCGACTGCAGCTTGCAGCGTATGATGATGCTATTGGAGTAGAGCAGTTAATTCAACTATCCATTCGCTGTGTGAATCGCATGCAGTCCTGTTTAGCAGAATTACCCCATACCGTCTCAACAGCACTCCTTCGCCGACCAGATCCCATGACCCCTCCAGAACCCACATGTGAACCCATGATGGTGGATAACCAGCGACTTACTCTGGCTGAGCGGCAGAGAAGGCTGATCCGGGGTCTGTGCTTGTATTGTGGCGCTAGTGGGCATATGATCCTGGCATGCCCCCTTCGTCCTCCACGACCTGTGGTGAGTGTTATTCAACCCACAGTGATAAAAATGGAGCCACTCACTACTTGTGGAGTGCTTACTGCCTCTGATATCTCTGTTTCAGTATCAGTCCTCCTCGACTCCGGATCAGCAGGGAACTTCATCTCCGAAAGCCTCTGCCGCCAGCACAAATTACAGACCACTGCAACCGAAAAGGTTTACCAAGCCCAGTCAGTAACAGGGAAATCATTATGCAGAAGGAACGTGCGCTGTAGTGTGGGACCCATCACCCTGCGCATAGGACAACTTCATTTAGAAACCATCCATCTGCTAGTTCTGGAGGGGTCCACCGCTGCGGTCATCTTGGGGTGCCCGTGGCTAGTAAAACATGATCCCATCCTCTCGTGGAAAACGGGAGAGGTCCTGAAGTGGGATAAGGACTGCTTCCCCGGATGTTTTCCCATAACTCCATCACCTGCGAGACCTCCTTCGGAAGTGGTACCTGTAAACTCTACCTCCATAGAAAATCCAGTAGAGAAGCAGTCTGTCGAGATTCCATCCTGCAATACCCCCTTCAGAGACGTGTTTTGCCCCAAGAAAGCCTCGCAATTACCACCACATCGGCCATGGGACTGTGCCATCGATCTCCTTCCAGGTGAGCCAGTGCCCCGTGGAAAAGTATATCCACTCTCGCTTCCAGAACAGAAGGCCATGAAAGAATAGATCGACGAGGCACTGGAGCAAGTTTACATTCGACCATCTACTTCCCCTGCTGCTTCCAGCTTCTTCTTCGTTGACAAGAAGGACGGAGGCTTGAGGCCCTGCATTGATTACCATTCCTTGAATAAAATCACCGTCAAGTTCCGCTACCCACTTCCTCTCGTCCCATCTTCCTTGGAACATCTCCGTAGTGCCTCCATCTTCACCAAGTTGGACCTCCGCAGTGCATATAATCTAATCAGGATATGTGAGGGGGACGAGTGGAAGACCGCATTTGTGACACCTACTGGCCACTACGAGTACTCGGCAATGCAGTATGGAGTTGTCAACGCCCCCTCCGTCTTCCAAGATTTTATGCACAAATGCTCCGGGAGTTTCTCCATCGCTCTGTTATCGTCTACATTGATGACATCTTGATCTACTCCCGGAGCCTGGTCGAACATCGCCACCATGTTGTGGAGGTCCTTCAAAAGCTCAGAGAATACCAGTTGTACCTCAAGGCAGAGAAATGCACTTTTCATTAACCATCCGTCCAATTTCTGGGGTACAACATTGACAGCAGTGGTGTTCAGATGGACGAGAGGAAGGTAGAGGCTATCACCACCTGGCCAGAACCCACAACCATAAAGGATCTCCAACGATTCCTTGGATTCGCCAACTTTTATCTTCGCTTCATTCAGAACTACAGTAGCATAGTCAGTCCGTTAACAGACCTACTACGAGGAAAGCCCAAGTCTCTGTCCTGGTCACCGGCAGCTTCTGAAGCCTTCACCACACTGAAGGGAGCCTTCACCAGCGCCCCACTCCTTGTTCACCCAGATCCTGATCTACCCTTCGTCGTGGAAGTCGACGCTTCAACCACCGGAGTTCGGGCGGTGTTATCACAGCAGCAGGGGAATCCAGCTCGATTACATCCATGTGCCTTCTTTTCTCAGAAGCTCAGCCCGGCGGCGGGATCACGTGACCCCTCGACGGCGATGCAGGCTTAGTCTTTCGCTCCGCTCACTTTGCCACATATTTTACGATCCTGTCAGTAAAATTTAAACCACTCTGCATTGGACCCATCATGAGTGCTAAGGCAGACAAAGGGGATCGGAAAAGAGAGATTGAGCAATCGCCAATGAAGAAAAAATTCAGAGATTCAGCCATTTCCAGAGAAGACCTCGACGATGCTATTGCTAACCGCATTGAACTAGCATTTAAAGAGCAGCAAAGCACTTTGAATTCGGTTGTGAATTCGGCGGAAAGGATGCTATGGACTCGGTGCTGATTCCAGCGTTGCGCGAACTGCGTGAGGACATACAAGCGACCAACAAGTCTGTTAAAGAGCTAAGAGAGGAGTTTGAGGCCATAGTTACAACGGCGAAGCAGACACGTGACCGCGTTAATTCTGTTCAGGCAGCGGCGCGTGAAAATAAGAGGACAGTCACGGACTTAAAGGATCAGCTGGAGCGACTCACCGAGAAGATGACAGATATGGAGGACAGGTGCAGGAGGAACAACATAAGACTGGTGGGGCTCCCAGAAGGGATGGAGGGTCCCGACGCAGCTGGTTTCCTCAGAGCTAATCTTTCCAAGTGGATTCATTCCTTGAGGGGCCGTGACATTGAGATTGATCGGGCGCACCGTGTCTATGAAGGAGGGAGGGGCTCCGATCGGCCGCGCACTCTCATCTTCCGTGTACTGAGATGGCATGACAGATCAGATATCCTAAAAGGTGCTCGGCAGGCTTATCCGGTGAAATGCTCACAGAGCAATGTCACACTGCTATTTTTTCCCGACTTTAGTCCGGCTACAGCGATCAGGAGAAAGGCATTTGGTCCGGTTTTGAAGAAGATGACAGCGCTTGGTCTCCAGCCCTTCCTCATCTATCCAGCGGTAATTAAGCTACGGCACAAAGGGGAACAGAGAAGCTACGATTCCCCTCAGAAAGCGGAGGATTTTATCAGCTCCATGTCTCAGCAGAAGTCATATGCCGCAGCTCTGCGGGGGGACGACGGGGGAGCAGCGGCCGCTGTTTCTGCAGCCCGGCGGGAGGGGCGTGACGGCCGGGATGGACTTGGCCCTAGCTGCCCAGGAGGGGATGATGGCAGGATGAACATGGACGCTTGCTAAACCTATTTTTTGCGTTTTCTTCTCTCCTCTCTTCTACTGGGATATTGTCCTTATTTATCCGGTACAACGATCTCTTTGCTGGTAAGACTGACACTCCTTTTTTCTTTTTTGGAGGGGACTAATGGAGAGTAGGTTTAATTAATAAAAGAAAAAAAATTTTTTTGGCTGCGTGAGCCTTTCGGGAGACATGTCTTGGAGTGGACTGTTTTTTTGTTGCTCAGTCAGACCTATGTTCTCAGTAATGTGCAGTCTGAGTTGTTCTTTGTTTATGGTTGTGGGTTGTTCATATTTTTATGTTGTTTTTGTTTTTTACAGCAGACATTTATACTTTTATGTATTTTACCTTATTTCTAAAGGGATTTTTCATCTAGGAGGTTTGGTATCTAAAATGCACATCAGCGTTTACATGTTATTTACAGAATGGAAGTGCTTCTGGTTTTTTTCATTTATTGAGTACAATCTTGGGATTATGAATATTCAATGCATACTCTAAATATTTTATCACTGAATGTGAATGGTTTAAATTCTGCTGTTAAACGAACCCGTGTGTTATAATATTTACACCGTAAATCTATTTCCTGTGCCTTAATACAAGAGACGCATTTAAAACAATCTGACGTAGCACGTTTCCAGAATAAGTATTACAAATTAGCAGCTTTTTCTAGCGCTCAAAATAAAACTAATGGGGTGCTTATCCTTGTTAACAGGAAGTTAAATTTAACAATTGAACACCTTGGTAATGATGAGAAGGGTAGATTTGTTTTTATCCAATGCAAAATATATAATAACAGGTTAGCATTGGTCTCTATTTATGGTCCGAATGAGACAGACAGTGCATTCTTTACACAGATTTCCAAAACTCTACTTGAGGAGATTGATTGCCCTCTAGTGGTGGGTGGTGATTTTAATGCTGTCATAAATCCTGCTTTAGATAAATCTCAATCTGATACAACAGCCAATCCATCCTCTAAATTACTGAATAAATTTATCACTGAGCTCAACTTAATCGATCTATGGAGAATTCAGAATACTAAAGCTAAGGACTTCACTTTTTTTCTAATAGACACAAGACTTTCTCTAGGATAGACTACATATTTCTCAGCCCATCTTTAATTTCGTCTAATTCCTCCATCTCTATATTACCAATTTTATTATCTGATCATTCTGCTGTGTTGTGCAGTGTTCCTCTTTCTGATGTTAAAGCCAAGTCCCCTAGATGGCGCTTTAACGTATCATTATTAAGTAATCAGACTTTCATTACTTCTCTAAAAGAATATATTAAGGAATTTCTTGAAATTAATATGCCCTCTGATGTGGATCCTCAAATACTGTGGGAAACGACTAAGTATGCTATACAAGGTTTCTGTATATCTTTCTCTTCTACTCTCGCCAAAGCGAAAACTCACCAGTTTACACAATTAGAAAATAAAATCCAATCATTACAAAACCTACAAAAACAACATTTTACTGAGCAACAGGCTACACAGCTGTCCTCTTTAAAAGAAGAATATGATTTACTTTCACACTCGAAGGCGGAATTTATTTTACATAGGACTAGACAAAAATATTATTTTGAATCAGAGAGACCTAGTCATTTATTGGCCCTTAGGTTGAAAGAATGTGAATCTAAGGCATATATTAGCGCAATAAAATCATCGGATGATCAGGTCACCACGAACCCTGTAGCAATTAATTACATATTTAAAGGTTTTTACAGAAATCTGTATAAAGCCGAAACAGATTTTGATGAACCAATTTATAAGCAGCATTTAGATAAATTGGAACTGCCTCGGATCTCACAGATAGATAAAGAATCTTTGGAGGCCCCATTAAGTTTGGAGGAACTCCACATCTCTCTAAAAAGCCTTCAAAAGGGCAAATCGCCGGGTCTAGATGGTCTCCCCCCTGAATTATATTTAGAAATTTGAGATCTGGTAGGGATACTTATGCTTAACTCATTTAATTTTGCAATTGAACATGGGGTATTTCATAGAGATCAAAAAACATCACTGATTTCATTACTTCTTAAAAAAAGGAAAGATCCATTAGATTGTTCCAGCTACAGACCGATTTCGCTTATCCCATGTGATCCAAAAATCTATGTTAAAGTTTTTGCTTCTCGTATGGAGAAGGTAATTCACAGTCTGATCAAGGAGGACCAAACTGGTTTCATCAAGGGGCGCAATGCATCTGACAATATGCGTCGACTCCTTCATATTCTTGACTTTGCGGACTCCCACCCAACCCCTTGTGCGGTCTTTTCACTTGATGCAGAAAAAGCCTTTGACAGGCTAGAGTGGAATTATATGTGGGCAGTTCTGCAATGTTTCGGGTTCGGTGAACACTTCGTTTCTATGATTGAGACATTATACCACTCACCTGCAGCATCAGTCATAACTGGTAATATTATTTCCCTCTCATTCCCTTTACAGCGGGGAACGAGGCAGGGGTGTCCGCTTTCCCCCTTATTGTTTTGTCTATCTCTTGAACCCTTAGCACAAGCCATCAGGAAATCTGAAGTATCGATTAAGATTCATGACCATAATCATAGTATTTCATTATAAGCTGATGATATTATTCTATATTTAGACCACTTTGATGTTTCAGTCTCTAGTGTGATTAAGGAATTTGATAATTTATTAGCCTATCAGGATAGAAAATAAATTGGAGCAAATCTGCTTTAATGCCAATTAACAATGTTAAGGTTAATTCTTCTATTCCCTCATTCATCCCTATTAAGGAATCTTTCATCTATTTGGGAATTACCATATATAAAAATATTCATAAGATTGCCAGAGACAATTTTAATAACATTTTAGTTAAGGTCAAAAATGACATTCAAAGATGGAAGAATCTTAAAGTCTCTCTCCAAGGAAGAATCTCCACTGTTAAGATGAATTTGTTACCTCGGTTTATTTTTTTTTCTCTATGCTACCACTTTCTCCCTCTCCAGGTTACTTCAAGGAGATCAACTCCATAATTTCTAAGTTTATCTGGAATGATAAATGTCCCAGAATTAAACTTACCACATTACAATATCCTAATAGCGCAGAAGGACTGGCTGTACCAAATTTTGAATTATATTATTGGTCGTTCCAGGTTAAAGCTCTTCATAATTGGGTTGATCCTCAATCTACAGTTTCATGGAGAGTGATTGAAGCTGACAAGTTTAAACCAAATAGACTTCAAGATATTTTACAACCCCAAATCAGAAAAAGTTGGGACAGTATGGAAAACACAAATAAAAAAAGAAAGTAGTGATTTCTAAATTTACTTTGACTTGTATTTCATTGCAGACAATATGAACACAAACTATTTCATGTTTTGTCTGGTCAACTTCATGTAATTTGTAAATATACATCCTTTCCTGTCATTCAGACCTGCAACACATTCCAAAAAAAGTTGGGACAGTAAAGCATTTACCACTTTGTAATGTTGCCATTCCTTTTCACAACACTTATAAGACGTTTAGGGACTGAAGACACCAAGTGATGAAGTGTTTCAGGTGTAATTTTGTCCCATTCTTCCTGCAAACAAGTCTTAAGGTGGGCAACAGTACGGGGTCTTCGTCGTCGCATTTTGCGCTTCAAAATGCGCCACACATTCTCTATTGGAGACAGGTCGGGACTGCAGGCAGGCCAGTCAAGTACCCGTACCCTCTTCCTCCGCAGCCAGGACTTTGTAATGTGTGCAGAATGTGGTTTTGCATTGTCTTGTTGAAATATGCATGGACGTCCCTGGAAAAGATGTCTTCTTGAAGGCAGCATATTGTGCTCCAAAATCTCTATGTACTTTTCAGCATTAATGGTGCCATCACAGAAGTGCAAGTTACCTTTGCCAAGGGCACTGACACAAGCCCATACCATGACAGACCCTGGCTTTTGGACTTGTTGCTGGTAACAGTCTGGATGATCCTTTTCTTCTTTGGTCCGGAGCACACGGCATCCATTCCTCCCATAAAATACCTGAAATACTGATTCATCTGACCACAGTACACGTTTCCACTGTGTGATGGTCCATCCCAGATGCCTCCGAGCCCAGAGAAGTCGACGGCGCTTCTGGACACTGTTAACATAGGGCTTCCTTTTGGCACAGTACAGTTTTAACTGGCATTTGTGGATGTAACTACGTATTGTGGTACTTGACAAAGGTTTGCCAAAGTAGTCCTGAGCCCATGTGGTGATATCGCTTATAGATGAATGACGATTCTTGATGCAGTGCCGCCTCAGGGATCGGAGATCACGGTTGTTCAGCTTAGGCTTGCACCCTTGTCCTTTACGCACTGAAATTCCTCCAGATTCCTTGAATCTTTTAATTATGTTATGCACTGTTGAAGGTGAAATATCCAAATCTCTTCCTATCTTTCTTTGAGGAACATTGTTTTTAAACATTTCAATAATTTTCTCACGTATTTGTTGGCAAACTGGCGATCCTCGGCCCATCTTTGCTCCTAAAGGACTAGACCTTTCTTGGATGCTGCTTTTGTACCAAATCATAATTACAATCACCTGTTGACATCACCTGTTTCAAATCACATCATTATTTAACCAATTTACCTCATTACTAGCCCTAAATTGCTCCTGTCCCAACTTTTTTTGGAATGTGTTGCAGGTCTGAATGACAGGAAAGGATGTATATTTACAAATGACATGAAGTTGACCAGACAAAACATGAAATATTTAAAGTAAATTTAGAAATCACTACTTTCTTTTTTTATTTGCGTTTTCCATACTGTCCCAACTTTTTCTGATTTGGGGTTGTATTTACTGGCACAGGAAAAAAAGGGGATAATTATAAATTTGGTCCGGTTGTAGCCAACTCTATTAAAATCTGGAAAACGGTTGAACGTCGGATAGGAGGACCCTTCAAATTTTGTAACAGTACACCTTTATGGCACAATTTTAATTTTGTATGCAGAAATCATCCATTTGTCCAACCCTCTTGGTCCTCTTTAGGTGTAAACACGTGCGGTGATATATATGATAACCAGGGCCTCTGTTCATTTCAGACATTAAGAACCAAATTTTGTCTACCAGCTTCCGCATATTTTGTCTTTCTTCAATTATGTTCTGCTCTCAAATCATATGGCGTTCCTTTGTCTTCTTCCATTTCCTCTCATCCTATGCGGGACTGGATTGCACCATCTGCTTGTCGGCCATCTGTTTCCTTAATATATACTAAAATTATTGATTGCATTACAAAACCTCTTTCTATTAAAACTATTTTGAATAGGGAATTATCTGACCTTAAAGGGATAGTTCACCCAAAAAAGAAAATTCTGTCATCATTTACTCACCCTCAAGTAGTTCCAAACCTGTATGAATGTGTTTGTTCTGCCGAACACAAAGGAAGATATTCTGAAGAATGTAGGAAACAGAGCAGTTCTGGGGCACCATTGACTTCCATAGTCATTTTTTTTTCCTACTATGGAAGTCAATGGTGCCCCAAAACAGCCTGATTACAAACTTTCTTCAAAATATCTTCATTTGTGTTCAGCAGAACAAAGAAATTCAAACAGGTTTTGAACTACTTGAGGGTGAGTAAATGATGACAGAATTTTCATTTTTGGGTGAACTATCCCTTTAATGTATCTGTCGATTGGGAGAGAGTGTGGTCTAATCTCAGCTTAACATCTAAAAATCTGGCTCATTGTCTTATTCACTTCAAAGTCATTCATAGAGCATATATAACTCCTTACAAAAGATTTAAAATGAAACTACAGTCAAATTTGAACTGCCATATATGTAACACTGCATCATCAGGCACTTCTCTGCATATGTTTTGGGAATGTCCTGTCGTCATCAGTCTATGGACACATGTAAACCTGGTTTTGTCATCATTACTGTGAATTGATTGGTCTGTTAACCCAAGTTTGTGTCTTCTTAATGATGATTCAGGTCTCTGTATTAGTTCAATGTAAAAGAGAATGTTGTTTGCTGGTTTTACAACTGCGAAGAAGACAATAATCCAGAACTGGTTTACACCACACATGTGTAGAAAAACATATTGGATCCGTAGCCTCCTGCAAATAGTGACGTGTGAATGTGCAACGGCGCGAGTCGGTGGGGCCAAGCCTTCAACCATTGATGCTTGGCAGTGTTTTCTTTTTGATATACGTGATTATATAAAGGAGTGACTTGTTTTGTGTTTTTATTGTCCTTCCCTCTCTCCCTCCCTTTTGACTGGACTTTGAGATATTGAGTATATGTCTGTTGTTTTGTTTTGTTATATTTTGGATGTTATGTTATGTTATGTGTGAAAAAAAAAAAAAAAAAAAAGCAGCTCAGCCCGGCGGAGGTAAACTATGACATTGGCAACCGGGAGCTGTTAGCCATCAAGCTAGCACTGGAGGAGTGGAGGCATTGGCTGGAGGGACCTGCTCATCCGTTTACCGTATTGACCGATCACAAGAACTTGCAATATCTCCGTGATGCCAAATGTCTGAACCCCAGACAGGCGAGATGGGCGCTCTTCTTCATCAGGTTTAACTTTACGATTTCCTATCGTCCACGTCCGAAGAACGTAAAGGCTGACGCGTTGTCTCGAATCTACTGCTCTTCAGAGAGACTGGAAGAGCCAGAAAGCATTATTCCCTCCAAGTTAATCGTAAGCCCCATTCAATGGGTTTCTCCTCCAGTCGCCTCCAATGCAGCCCCTAACAATCCGCCGGGCTGTCCAGATGGATGTCAGTATGTACCACGAGCACAACGCACTCCACTCATCCTTTCTGCTCACACCTCCTTGGGCACTGGCTACCCAGGGGCCAACAACACCCTCTTGCTGCTACGAGAACGCTTCTGGTGGCCCAATATGGCAAGGGATGTGAGAAGGTTCGTACAGGGATGTCCAGACTGCGCCATATCAAAGAGTCCTCGCCATCTTCCATCAGGCAAGCTCCTTCCGTTACCCGTGCCCAATCGCCCATGGTCACACCTAGGAGTAGACTTCATCACAGATCTGCCGCCCTCTGGAGGTAACACATGCATTCTAGTGATTATTGATCGTTTCTCTAAGTTTTGTCGACTTCTACCTCTCAAGGGTCTGCCCACGGCAACGGAGACAGCTGAAATGCTCTTCAATAGTGTCTTCAGAACTTATGGCATCCCCAAAGACATTGTATCAGACCGTGGTCCACAGTTTATCTCTCGAGTCTGGCACGCATTCTTCAACCTCCTAGGTGTGACCGTAAGCCTGTCCTCAGGATACCACCCACAGTCCAATGGGCAAACTGAAAGGAAGGTGCAGGAACTGGGGCACTTCCTACGGACCTTCTGCCATGTCCACCAGGATTCTTGGAACCAGTTCCTGGGCTGGGCCGAGTACGCCCAGAACTCCCTGCGGCATCCATCTACTGATCTCACTCCCTTCCAGTGCGTGCTCGGCTACCAGCCCCCTCTGTTCCCTTGGTCCAGGGAACCCTCGGATGTCCCGGCCATCGATCACTGGTTCTGAGAGAGCGAGAGGGTTTGGGACTCGGCTCACCATCAGCTTCAGCGGGCAGTGCGCAGGCAGAAGATGGCAGCTGACCTTCGGCAAGCAGAAACACCTACCTACCAACCAGACCAGAAGGTATGGTTATCTACCCGGGACATAAGACTGCGCCTGCCCAGCAAGAAGCTCAGTCCCAGATTTGTTGGCCCCTTCACCATCCTGGAACAGATTAACCCGGTCACATACAGGCTTCAACTTCCTCCTCAATACAAGATTCACCCCACTTTTCACGTATCACTGCTGAAACCTCACCATAACCCTGTTCCTGTTTCCACAGAGCCTGGCCAGACAGAGGAACCCCCTCTTCCTTTGATCCTTGATGAGGGTACCATCTACAAGGTGAAGGAGATCCTGGCGTCCCGACGTCATGGTGGTCAACTGGAATACCTCATGGATTGGGAGGGCTATGGACCAGAGGAACGTTTATGGGTACCCAGAAACGACATCTTAGATCCGTCCTTACTAGAGAAATTCCACGCTGCTCATTCCACACTACTAGTTCGGCTAAAGAAACAGCCACGTAAACCACAGCTTCCTAGTGTATTTCTCAGATCACTTGCCAGAACGCCAGATCACTTGCCAACAAAAGGGACGAATTACAACTGCTGATCGCCACGAACAATATCATGAAGGACTGCAGCATTCTTGTTATAACAGAGACATGGCTGAACCCGCTCATACCTGACGCCGCTATGGAGCTAGCTGGAAGGATAGCATTCCGCTGGGACAGAAACAAAGATTCTGGTAAGACCAAGGGTGGTGGGCTCTACATTTACATACACGAGGACTGGTGCACCAAAGCTAAAATCATAGACAATCACTGTTCTCCCGACTTGAAATACTTAACTATTAAATGCAGGCCTTTCTATCTGCCTCGGGAGTTTGCCATTGTTTTGGTCACAGCTGTTTACATCCCACCTGACGCTAACGCAAACACAGCTCAAAGCTGCTTGCTGCACACTATAAACTCCAATCAGACTATTCATCCTGACGCCGTTCACATCGTAGCAGGGGATTTTAATCATGCATACTTAAAGAGTTCTTCCCAAATTCCATCAGCACATCAAATGTGCAACAAGGGGGGAAAACATCTTTGAAAAGGTGTACTCAAATGGTTACAGGTCAATTCCACTGCCTCATTTAGGGCAGTCAGACCACCTTTCTGTGTTTTTAGTCCCTGCATACACCCCATTAAGAAGGAAAGCACCCACCACTACCAAGATTGTGAAAAAACGGCCAGAAGGAGCTTCTTCTCAGCTCCAAGACTGCTTCAAAAGAACCAATTGGGATGTCTTTGATAATCAGGATTTGGAGGAGTACACATCAACAGTACTCTGCTATATTAAGAACTGTGTCGACAATGTCACTGTTGACAAACGCATCCGGATTTATTCTAACCAGAAGCCATGGATGACCAGAGAGGTCAGTACCCTTTTAAAAGAATGTAATGCTGCCTTCATGTCCAGAGATAAAGCCCTCTACAGTGCAGCCAGAGCCAACCTTAAGAAAGCCATCAAGGGTGAAAAAGCAGAGTACAAAAGAAAGATTGAGGACCACTTCACCCACAACGACTTTGGAGGAGGATTCAACACCTTACAAACTTCAAAACCATTAAATCACAAAATCTCTGACACTAATATCTCGTTCGCAGAAGAACTTAACTGCTTCTTTCCCCGCTTTGAAGTGAAGGCAACAGAGACGTCCACATCACTCACACCCGCCCCCAGTGGACACGCACCCCCATTCACAATACAGGAACACAAGGTGAGGAGTGTGCTCAGGGCTGTCAATCAAAGGAAGGCGGCAGGCCCAGATGGAGTGACGGGAAGGGTGCTCAAAGAATGCGCAGATCAGCTCTCTGTAGTCTTCACAAAGACCTTCATCCTGTCCCTGTCAACAGCCACCATCCCATCCTGCCTGAAGTCAGCAATAATTATTCCATTACAACAGTCATCAGTGGTCTTAACGACTACTGACCGGTTGCACTTACCCCAGTTATTATGAAGTGCTTTGAGAGGTTGGTTCAGCAGCACATCAAAGCCAGCCTCCCAGACACTTTCGACCCACATCAGTTCGCATACAGAACCAACAGGTCCACAGAGGATGCCATTGCTACTGCCCTGCACACAGCATTGCTCCACCTGGAACACCCAGGCAGCTATATGAGGATGCTTTTTATTTACTATAGTTCAACACAGTCCCTCCTGACAGGCTGGTAGCTAAGATGCTGGACTTAGGTCTCCATCTCTCCATCTATCTGTCACTGGATTAAGGACTTCCTGACTAACCACCCTCAGATGGTTAGGTTAGGCTCCCATTTCTCCTCCACCTTAACCTTGAGCACAGGTGCCCCACAAGGCTGCGTGTTGAGTCCACTTCTCTACGTCCTTTATACTCATGACTGTACTTCAACCCATCCTACCAACACTATCATCAAATTCGCAGATGACACAACCATAGTTGGACTCATCTCAGGAGGAGATGAAACAGCTTACAGAGAAGAAATTCAGAGACTGGCAGAATGGTGCAAATAACCTGGCTCTGAATGCTTCTAAAACTAAAGAGCTCATCATTGACTTCCGAAAGCACAACACAAACCTTACACCATTGCACATCAGCAGGGTCTGCGTGGAGAGGGTTCCGGTTTTCAGATTCTTGGGCATAAACATCGCTGAGGATCTTTCCTGGAACACAACCACTTCAGCAGCGGTCAAAAAAGCACAGCAGCGACTATATTTCTTGAGGACACTGAGGAAGAATCATCTGCAAGAGCAGCTGCTAGTGTCCTTCTATCGCTGTGCCATTGAAAGTGTGATAACTTACTCCATCTCTACGTGGTATGCCAGCAGCTCAGCGGCAGACAAGAAAGCTCTCCTGTGGGTGATCAATTCGGCACAAAAAATTATTGGCTGTCCTCTGCCTTCCTTAAAGGAACTTTACACTGCATGCTGCCTTGGAAGGGCAGCGGACATTTTAAAGGATCCCTTCCATCCTGGACATCATTTGTTTGAATTGCTGCCCTCTGGTAAACATTTTAGGTCCATTAAATCAAGGACCAATAGACTTAAGAACAGCTTTTACCCAAGCGTTATATGGGAGCTGAAAGCCGTCAGCATACACACACACAACACACACATAATAAATGAGAAATGCACCAATCTGATGGGGCATCTTATTTCTCAAACGACATAGGTTAACAACTATTTAGTCTATTAGTGTAAGTTTACATCGTATATTATTAAGTTTGTGTTGTGCGTATATTCTGTTGCACTTCCCTCTCTTTTATTGTGTGCAATATCATGCAGCACTTTCTGCTCACTGTGCAATATTTCTGTGCAATATCTGACTGTTCGGTTTGGTACTACTGTTGTGTGTGTTTTTTTTTTTGGATTAGATGTTTAGCTTGCACTGATTTATGTGTGATTGCACTGTACGGATTGCTCTAATTTCAATGCCAATCACATGATTGTCTGCTGTAAATAAATTAATTTTATTTACAAATGTATTCTTATTATTATGTAAAATGTATTTAAAAATACTTATTATTATGTAAAATGTATTATTATTATTCCAAGCATATTTTATAATATTTATTATTTGATTACTTAAATCTCCTGTTTAAAAATAGGAAAATAGACGCGCTATAGTTGTATATAATTATACGCGATATATATCTGTTTATAATACACATTTTAAAATTGTATTGCATACCTGCTGCTGCCACAATAAAGACCCATTTGAAAGTTTATGTGCTTTTCTTCTTTTTCTGCTCCCAGTCGCTGTGGTGGAGCAGTTATGAAGTATTGTTCTTTTAAATACTTTCCAGCATTTCAGAAATAATATGTAAATTACACCGAAGTACAACGTTACGGTGTTCGAGAGTGCTCAAAAAGGGATTAAACACAGAATTTTCAATCGATTTCTTCTCGTAAACTCAGAGATGTGGATTCGGACGGCAATTAAATTACCACACGACCTTGGTGTTTGTCAAAAAACAGTAGGTAATTCGGCCGGGGATTTTCACGGGGGTGGTGAGAGAAAAACACCGACATCATGGATTCGGACGGCAATTAAATCACCAACTACCCCCTGTATATGGTGAAAATCACTTACGTCCCCCTGAGAAACAATTACCGTCCGAATAGGGCTTAAGTGAGTCATTGAGCAGTTCATTCAAATGATTCGTTCAAACGGCTGATTCATCAGAGGTTTGTGTATTGGCTAATGAAACTTTGACTCAACCGATTCATCCAAAACACTGAATCATTCAGTAATTAATTGGCTGGTTGTTGTGAGCAGGGTTTAAATTGGGCTGGGGACTCCCACATAGACTCCAGGGCACAACATTAATGCTTAATTAACGCCAGACAAGTAACCTGATTAAAACAATAACCAAAAATAAATAAGCAATCACCAAAATGTGGATATAGCACATTGTGGTGGCAGAAAAACACTGGTAACAAGTGGAGGGAAACTGGTAAAATCCATGGAATAATAAAAAAAAAAAATTGTTGTGCCTTTGGATGTCAGAATCGGAATGCAATTTTTTTTTATAGAATGCTGTCGTCAAAAATGCCATTTGAAGCTAAATGCAGACATTTAAACGGACAGTCTATTGATGAAACCTACTATGATTACAGTTACAGCATGAAATACTATTTAAATCTATAATATTTTACATAACATTTACCTATTTTATCTCACAATTCTGACATTTTTTTCTCTGCAAATGCAAGTTTATATCTCCTAGTTCGGAATGTATAACTCAATTTAATTCAGCAATAGCAAGTTTGTCAATTCTGAGGGAAAAAACCCAGAAGTGTTGGTTATAAACTCACGATTCTGAGCTGAGGGGAAAAGAGAGAAAGACAAATTGATTTTTGGTATCAGAATTGCGAGAATAAAGGCAGAATTTTGAAAAATAAAATCAAATTTAATTAATTTTATTATTTTATTCCATGGCTTCCATAGACCGCTACTTGAAAACTGTAATTTTCTGCCACCAGATAAGCCCACAAAAAATGTCATCACTGTTTGCAAACACCAAATTGGTCTATACAACAGTCACATGATTTGGATGTTACGTAGAAAGGGAGACACAAAGCACTGCATTAAAGGAAAGAAACATTCATGTTTTCATGAAACTAAAATTAAATCATCTTTGAGAACAAGGGTGTTTCGGGGCCCTACACAACATGCATACTTTGCATATAGGGGAGATCAGTTCTGTCTGTCCCTGCAGGCTATGTACAACAGTGTTTCTCCTCCTGGCTATAATCCAGAGGTGTAAGGAGTTTTCATGAAACTCTTTACATACTTTTACTCAAGCAAACCATACTTGAGTAAAAGTACAGATACCTTACAGTGAAAATTACTCCACTACAAGTTACAAGTCACCAATTCCAAAACAACTTGAGTGAAAGTCTTAAGAGTATCTGATTTTAACAGTACTTAAGTATTTTACTTATACTAAATATAGCCTCAAAGATGCACTAGTCAAAGAGACATGCCAGTCAAAAACTGTAACGTTGTGGAAAAGCTGGGGAAAACAGCAGAGGCAAGGATCTATGTGCAGGTATTTCATGGAAAAACTAGAACAAGCAATAAGCCAAAAACCAAAGGGAACAAAGAACAGAATGACAGGCAAACAGACAACCATTACATTCAACAACTCGCAAAGAACTAAAGAAACACTAGGGCTATACATATATATATATATATATATATATATACAGGTGCATCTCAATAAATTAGAATGTCGTGGAAAAGTTCATTTATTTCAGTAATTCAACTCAAATTGCGAAACTCGTGTATTAAATAAATTCAATGCACACAGACTGAAGTAGTTTAAGTCTTTGGTTCTTTTAACTGTGATGATTTAGGCTCACATTTAACAAAAAAACACCAATTCACTATCTCAACAAATTAGAATACTTCATAAGACCAATAAAAAAAAAAAACATTTTTAATGAATTGTTGGCCTTCTGGAAAGTATGTTAATTTACTATATATGTACTCAGTACTTGGTAGGGGCTCCTTTTGCTTTAATTACTGCCTCAATTTGGCGTGGCATGGAGGTGATCAGTTTGTGGCACTGCTGAAGTGGTATGGAAGCCCAGGTTTCTTTGACAGTGGCCTTCAGGTCATCTGCATTGTTGGGTCTGGTGTCTCTCATCTTCCTCTTGAGTTTGCTGGCCAATCAAGCACAGTAACACCATGGTCATTGAACCAGCTTATGGTACCTTTAGCAGTGTGGGCAGGTGCCAAGTCCTGCTGGAAAAGGAAATCAGCATCTCCATAAAGCTTGTCAGCAGAAGGAAGCATGAAGTGCCCTAAAATGTCCTGGTAGATGGCTGCGTTGACTGTGGACTTCAGAAAACACAGTGGACCAACACCAGCAGATGACATGGCAGCCCAAATCATCACTGACTGTGGAAACTTCACACTGGACTTCAAGCAACATGGATTATGTGCCTCTCCACTCTTCCTCCAGACTCTGGGACCTTGATTTCCAGATGAAATGCAAAATTTACTTTCATCTGAAAAGAAGACTTAGGACCACTGAGCAACAGTCCAGTTATTTTTCTCCACAGCCCAGGTAAGATGCTTCTGACGATGTCTCTGGTTCAGAAGTGGCTTGGTAGCCCTTTTCCTGAAGACGTCTGAGCGTGATGACTCTTAATGCACTGACTCCAGCTTCAGTCCACTCCTTGTGAAGCTCTCCCAAGTGTTTGAATCAGCTTTTCTTGACTGTATTCTCAAGCTTGCGGTCATCCCTGTTGCTTGTGCAACTTTTCCTACCCAAATTCCTCCTTCCAGTCAACTTTGCATTTAATATGCTTTGATTCAGCACTCTGTAAACAGAGTTGACGCCCTCTTTATGGAGGGCGTCAATGTTTGTCTTCTGGACCATTGCCAAGTCAGCAGTCTTCCCCATTATTGTGGTTTCAAAGAACAAGAGATACCCGGAATTTATACTGTAAGGATGGTCATTAATTGAAACTCAAATGTAAATATTCTAATATTTTGAGATACTGATTTTTGACTTTCATGAGCTGTAAGCTCTAATCCTCAAAATTAAAACATTTTTTTTAAATGTTTTACTTTACATGTAATGAATCTAAAATATATGAAAGTTTCACTTTTTGAAATAAGTTACAAGAAAAAAAATACTTTTTCACGACATTCTAATTTATTGAGATGCACGTGTATATACACAGTTGTGCTCAAAATTATTCATACCCTTGGTGAATATGATCAAAGAAGGCTGTAAAAATAAGTCTGCATTGTTTATCCATTTGATCTTTCATTAAAAAAAAGTTTAAAAAAAAATCTAACCTTTAATTGAAGTAAAAAAAAAAAAAAAAAAGTGAAATTGGGGGAAAAATCACATTAGGAAATAAATATGTTTCTCTAGTACACAATGGCCACAATTATTGGTACCCCTAGAAATTCTTATGGTTAAAATATCTCTGAAGTATATTCCCATTCATATTTTAATTTTTATCACACCAGGGTGACTAGGAACATGAAGTTGTCCAGCCTTGACTTCCTGTTTCACAGGATTATAAATATGAGGAACACAAAGGCCAAATTCCCTTAATCATTGATCCCAAGGAGTAAAAGCAAAGAATATATTTCTGTTGTGCAGCAAAAGATAGTTGAACTTAGAATGTGGCTGTAAGAAAAGAGCTAAAGCATTAAAAATCCCCATTTCCACCATCAGGGCAATAATTAAGAGGTTCCAATCAACTAAAGATATTACAAATCTGTCTGGAAGATGACGTGTGTCTATATCATCCTAATGCACGCTGAGAAGGAGAGTTTGAGTGGCCAAAGACTTTCCAAGTATCACAGCTGGAGAATTGCAGAGATTAGTTGAGTCTTGGGGTCAGAAAGTCTAAAAAAAAAAAAAAAAAAAAAATCAAACAGCCCCTACATCACCACATGTTTTTCAAATGGGTTTCAAGATAAATTCTCCTCGCTCATCCAAAAACAAACTCCAGCATATTCTGTTGTCAGACATGACTGGAACTTCAAATGGGACTGGCTTCTGTGGTCAGATGAAACTGAAAAAATAGCTTTTTAGCAGCAAACACTCAAGATGGGTTTGGTGAACAGAGGGATAAAAAGTACCCCATGTGTACAATGAAATATACTGCTGTATCTTTAATGTTGTGGGCCTATTTTTCTGCCGGAGGTCCTGGACATCTTGTTTAGATACATGGCATCATGGATTCAATTAAATACCGACATATAAAAAAATAAAAACTGACTGTCCATGCTAGAAATATTATAATGGGCCGTGGCTGGGTTTTCCAATAGGACAATGATCTACAAACAAACATCAAAACAAAAACAAAAATGGGTCACTGAGAACAAAACCAAGCTTCTGCCATGGCCGTCCCAGTCCTCTGACCTGAACCCTATAGAAAATGAGTGGGGTGAACTGAAGAGAAGAAGCACCAACATGGAGCTGTGAATAAAAGAGTATGATTAATTGTGGCCAATGTGTATTAGAGAAAAACATTTATTTCATAATGAGATTTCTCTCCCATTTTAAATTCTTATTCTCCAATGAAAGGATAGATTTTTGTATTTTTTTTTAAATAAAGATCAAAAGGATTAATGATACAAATTTCACAGCCACCTTTGATCATATTTACCAAGGGTATGAATAATTTTGAGCACAACTATATATATATATATATATATATATATATATACATACAGTGCCCTCCAAAAGTATTGGAACAGTAAAGACAAAATTGCTCTGTTGGCTGTGGAGTCAAGACATTTACAAATATGACTAAAAGATGAATATGAGACAAAACTACAGAATGTCACATTTTATTATTGGGTGATTCAACTCATAGATGTTTTACCAGCTAAGAAGTTCAGCACTTTTAGAGTGTCATGCCCCTATCTGATGTGAGCATAAGTATTGGGACAGTTGCCTCACAGGTCTTTCTAAGTGATCAGCTGTGTCCTGTTGCATTAATTCTTCAGGTATTAAAAGCAGGGAATGTGTCGTATCAGTTATATTCATTACTTCTCTATTCTGAATCTTGCATTCGATGATGACACACACAAACCAGGATGAAGACGAGGGATCTGACTTTGAGAGAAAAGCAAGCAATTTGGATGCTAAAAGAAAAGATGAAGTCAATTAGAGCTCTAGCAAAAACAAAGGGCATGGAGAAATCAAGAGTTTGGAAACCACCAGCGACACCAGCAAACAACAACTACCTGATCGGCTGAGGAAACAACAGTAGTTGATGACAGACAAATCAAAAAAACTATGAAAATGAACCCTAAAAGACGTGTCTGTAAAATCACCAACAACTTCCAGAAAGCCGGGGTGATGCTCTGACAATTTACTGTCCTCAGGAGAATTTGACACAAAATTACAGATGCTACACAGCAAGATGCAAACCTCTGACCAGCACCAAAAATAGAAAGGCAAGATTAGAGTTTGCAAAAAAGCACAAAGTTGAGCCAGAAGAGTTTTGGAAATGTGTTTATGGACAGATGAGACAAAGATGAACCTTTATCTAAGTGATGGGAAAGCAAAAGTGTGGAGAAAAAAGGGAACTGCAAATAATCCTAAGCATACAGCCTCATCTGTAAAGCATGATGGAGGTGGTGTCATGGCATGGGCATGCATGGCTGCCTCTGGAACAGGCCCTCTCAACTTTACTGATGACTTAATGTATGATGACAGTAGCAGAATGAATTTGGAAGGATACAAAACCATCTTGCCTACCAATATTCAAGAAAATGCCACCAGATTCATTGGGAAGTGCTTCATATTGCATCAGGACAATGACCCAAAACACCCTGCCAGTTCAGTCAAGGAATTTATAAGGGCAAAGAAATGGGAAGTCTTAAATTGCCCAAGTCAATCTCCAGATTTAAATCCGATTGAACAAGAATTTCACCAGCTGAAGAGGAGAGTAAAGGCAGAAACTCCCCAAAACAAGCAACAATTGGAATTGGCTGCATTAAAGGTTGTTAAAAGTATTTCAAAGGATGAGGCCAAGAGTCTGGTGATGTCTATGGGTCACAGACTCACTGCTGTGATTGTGCGCAATGGATCTGCAACTGAATAATAGCTTTTAATCTTTTATATCTGCCTTATGTTCAACTGTCCCAATACTTATGCTCACATCAATGAGTGGGATGAACTCTAAAAGTGCTGTTCTTTTTATTTGGTAAACATGTATGTGTTGAAACGGCTAATAATAAAATGTGACATTCTGTAGTTTTGTCTCATATTCATCTTTTAATCATATTTGCAAATGTCTTGACTCCACAGCCAACAGAGCAATTTTGTCTTTACTGTTCCAATACTTATGGAGGGTACTGTACCGTATATATATATAGTACAAACCCCTCCTCTTCATTCAGAGATTGTGTAATTCTCACCTCATGTATCCTGTGGTTGCAAAGACATACAGACTGAATTTAACATCACATACTATTGTTTCATATATTTTTGATATTAGATTGAAATACAATGTACAATTAATACTGATCAGTTACTCTCAGGTTTATCCAGTTTGCTATAGACTTTAATTGTGCAAGTAGGACTTATTTTACTGCTTTCATGAATCTGAGCAGGATTACCTTGAACCTGATCCACCCATCTACAAAAAAAAAAATACATTTGATATTATAGTTAAAATGTATAATTTAAGAATTGGGGAAAATAATTTCATTTGAACTCGTGAACTTTTTTGTTAAAGCTTCATTTAAGTATGTCGTAAAAGCTTTAACACATATACTCACTGTTCTTTTGTAGTCTTGTAAGATCCTGAGATTCACCAATAACAGCAGCAGCTGTTGTCTCTCCGACCAGGCAGAAGAATAGCTCTGAATCCACTCCTACGTCTATACATCATCATTGGGGTGGAGAAGGTGCAACTTAAAACCAGACAGAGATGAGGAAGATGCTCTTCCATGCAATTTTCTTGTAACCATAATTACTGGTAGTAAAGTGATAAGATTAATGAGATTATTAATAAGATTTTTTTTTTTTTTGCTCATGCAGTAGGTCATATTTCATCCATGATCGTGTTTCCTTAACATTCTTTACATTATCATCAACAGCCACTTTGATGAAACAGTCTTAGGGGTTAATTTTGGTACATTTGTGTGTACATTTTATTGTTTTACCCTTTTCCCAGATTTTCTATGAAAATCTACTATAAAACTACAACTACAAAAATATTATTGCATTTTTAAAACTATGATAATCTGACAAAAGAGTGAAGTAAACAAATATTTATAGTTTGAAAATATTTGAAATTATTGTTTTCATGCATACATTTTAAGTTATTTCATTTTAATTTTACGTAATGGCAAGATGACAAGACCCACCCACTTTTTAAGACCAGTGATATCCACCTTTTTCTTCCCGTAAAAGTTGGCACGGCCGTTTGTAAATTTTATGGGTGTGGCTTTCAGTCTTATCCGCATCCAGCTATTTTTAGCTGTACACTGGTTTGTAGTGCAAACAGTTTTACTGTTTACTGCACGTTGTTATTCTGCTCGTTATTTTCCTATAGCAGATAATGAATCGAAAGTCTCACCTATAGGCTTACTTCCACATTGAAGAAACAGGTGGATTGGACCCACTCACTTTTATGATCTCTAAGGGTGTGTTCATGCTTTTTATGTTTGGTTCGATTAAAACGAACTCTGGTGCGATTACTCTGTTAGTGCGGTTCATTTGTGTGAACGCTGCCATTCAAACCCTGGTGCGCATGGGTCTCGGTCTGTTTCCAAACAAACTGGTACGGTTCAAATGAAATATGAACGCAACATGGTCCAAATACTTCTAAACAAACCAAAAACAGGAAGTAATGCCAAGATGCGACGCTATGCAACGTGATTTCACGAAGGGAACAAGCAGTGTATCCAAAACAAAATGAGCAGAGGGCAAACGTGGAGCAACGAGGAGGTAAAGTGCCTTTAATGAGCTCTTTGTGAGTTCGCAGGTGGTGAAAATAAAATCATATACATGCAACAGTGACTTATTCTCACTAAGTCCAGCAGATGGCATTACCTGTATTCGACTTAAAGCGTTGAGCAGATCGATCACTGAATGGGTACTTTGAAGTCATACACCCGCAGCGCCGCTTTAAGTCGAACAAACCATTTCCTTTTGTTTGGAGTGTTCGGTGAGTTCCGTCATGAAATATACTTCATTCAACCCGACCAATCAGGTTGTGAATGTATCACTATGACTTTAGGTTCGGTATCTTTAGGTTCGCTTTCAAAAATAGCAGCGTGAACACTAGAACACTAAGCAGACCAGGACAAAATGTATAATTTTCCTTTTTGGTCCGGACCAAATGAACCAGACAAACCAAACTACAAGTGTGAACATACCCTAATTCAGCGCACGTCTGTTCACTTTTCAGAGCGCCGTCAGTCAAATCCATTCCACTTGAGGAATGCCCAAATAAATTAAACACCATTCCGCGTATAGCTACAGCCTTGACTTCCACACTGCTGCTTCCTCAAATCCATTCCACTTGGCTCATTCAGAGTCTACATAAATTAAACTCCATTCCGTATTTTCACTACTCGCGCCTGCTTCACTCCTGTGACACAGCAAGGTAAACAAAGCCTCTTGTATTGGCTCAGGTTGGTCTGGATATGTGCTCACATACTGGCACTAAATAAACTGGTATTTAAGTGAATGTTCATCATTTGTTCGCCTGTTGCTTTTAAAGTCCCCATTAAATAAAATTTGAAGTTTTTTTGTTTTTTAGTATGAATATGTTATATAAGCAAGTGTGCTCTAAAACAATGACAAATTATCTTTACAAGATATAAGCATTCAAAATTTACGGTCTCTAACTTCCGCAAATATGAATCAACGATTTTGATGACATCACCTTGCACTTCAGCTTCTCAACAAACTTTCTGTCCAATCAAATGCTCTCTAGGATCCGAAGCGTACTGCCCCTATGCTATAAATAGACGCTGAAACTGCAGCTGAAATTGGTCACTTGTTTACAGAGTTAGTATCTTCTATATGGTGAATGGCACATAGTGCACTATATAGGTGATAAGGAACGATTCAGACAGTGTAAATATGCTTTCCATTGGGGCGAAATAAGTCTGGCTTTGTGCTGTGTCACACGAACCGCTGCAGCATGCACAGTCTGCTTCGGTCCAGAGATATGGATGAGATAGTGGTGTCATAAGCTGTCAAATGTGGCTTTACCGAGCTCAACGGCTCTGGCCCAAGCTGTAAGATAAACAAACCGCTATTGGCTATTTAATAAAGGGGGCGGGACTGCTTGATATGTTCTGCCCTGTCTGTTTCAGTTGAAATTACATCAACACATAAAATAACGGTGCGTGTTTCAAAGTACTTCAGTGGGTCTTTAAAGGCATCATGTAGTCTTTGTTGCAGCATTGAATTACAGTTACTTACACTATGTTGTTAACAGTTATCTAATGTTTTTGCTAGGCTCTACTCCGGTAAACTTTTTCTGGGGGAGGACCCACCCACTTTTTTTCTTTTTTTTTTCGACACCCATGGATACATGGCTACATTGTTTTAGAGAAAAGCAAATATGTGTTTAAAGGTGTGTGCATGGGGTGAGCAGATGGTTTTTAAATCACAAACTATTAAACAGTTATTATACATTTTTTTACAATACAAATGAATATATTTGTCACACAAAATGGGATGACAGACAGAGACACATTCCCATTCACCATTTAATTAACTATAAGTAACTGACTGAATGATGCATCGTTCTGCCTAACATCTCCTTTTCATATAGATATGAAACAAAATATAGGTAAGCTAGAAGACTTTGTATTTTTGGAGAAACTCTTGTATTCACAACATTATCTCTATTAATACATTCTCTCTCTTGTGTGTTTATTTGTTATTGAGAGGAAAGCGCACAGCATTTACATATTCATCTATTCGTATTCATCATAACTGTGTCAGTTGCTCAGTTACATGCATCCTGTCACCATTTAAACCACTGTCAATCAACTTTTCAAAGTTAACATTATCCATATTTTGTTTATTTTAATTTCCCACCGTATTGACGGAAATGAAGAAGCACGTTGATCTGTCAGTCGCAAGTCTATCTCTTCATATGTTTGCATTGCATAATGATGTATTTAAAAAGTTAATGACCAAATGTATCATTATAAAAGTTCACAGTGTTCCCGCAGATTAAATAAAACGCGGATAACATTAAATACATTTTTTTTTCAAAAGGTTAGATATTAATTATTTATCACTCAAACCCCTTTCTCTACCTGTCCGTCGGTCTTGCATATCCACCATGTATGAAGTTTTTTAACACTTTTTATGCATGTTTATAGTTCTAATCGAATCCTCTTCCACCGCGCGCGTGACCATCCATCCTCATCCACCTTTGGAATACTCATTTCAACATACTACAATTTGGGACATACTAATTCTAATTTCGAATACTATTTAGGACGGATAGTATGTGAATTGGGACACAGCAGTAGGCTACTTTTCATTCAATCAGAGTGAGCTAATATTAGGCTCTTTTGAGATGCACCTAGCCTCACCTAAAATTTAGGCAAAGTAGATGGCTGCAGTGAGGGAAAGAGTGAAATAAGTGCAGTTAAGACGGACAGTTTTGACCTCTCAAAGTGGAACATACCTACGAGATCAGAGGCGGATATTGCATTATTCACACTCATGCGCTCTGTTGCTAATAAACATGAGCTCTGTTGTTTTTATATGAAAACAGATATGATAAACAAGACATGCATAGTGCTTGCTATTTAATTTCACACGAGAGGCATATTTATCATCCATTTTTACTTTAATACAAACATGTATTTTTTTTTTTTTAAAGAAATATGACAACAGTCACATATCTCACACTCTCGACTGCAAGGCCGACTCGCTATCGCAAGAGATATTTGCCATACGTCGCCATGACATCAGAGCAAGGCGAACTGCCCTCGGACACGTTTCTAACCGGCATGCATCTTGCGGTGATCAGAATATACATTTAACAATATTAGAATTATTTTGCAATGATTTTGAAATGATTCGTTCGAAGCAGTTCTGAGCTTAAGGTCTGTAAACTCCTCCCTTCCATAAGCCTACTCTGCTCTGATTGGTCAGCTGGCCAAGTCTGTTGTGATTGGTCTTTCCGTATACAGTGCAAACGAATCGTACCCACAGCTAAAGTTTAGCTGCTAAACTGTAAACACTTTAGAAAACAATGAGGGTTCAGACGAGTATGGGGCTTATCTTTGCTTGACCTTGTTTCTATGGAACTATCTACAGCTTGTATTCATTTGACATTTTTACATTTTACATTTTATTGTAATTTATTTGCCCCATGTATTCATGGAGCAAAGACAAAAACTTTGAAGACCTGGAATGCTATTTTTGACATTGTTAAATCTTTTGTTTCTTCTTTTTGATGTATAATTTATTTTGAATTTGTGTATATTTTTTTATTTATCTTGTGATTGGGTATTGCACTTTGTACTTTTCTCCACTGCAGTGTCTTGTTTTTCTCAGCACAGTGTGGGTCTGCCTGGTGGGTTGGTGGGTGGGGGTATGGCTGCAGTCTGGATTGGTGTGTTATATTTTGTGTTGTACTGAAATGACTGCTTAATAATAATAATAAAAATAATTGTTCACAAAAAGAAAACAATGACGGTGGATATGTTAGCCAAGTGCTAACGTGACTAACTGATGAAACAATACAGTTTGTAAACCAAAATATGTCTACAATCTTTATTATTAAACGAAGTAATTAGAACAACAACAGTCTACATTAATCAACACATTCTTAGGAAATAGTGGGTTCACACGGAATTATCAGAACTATTTCAGTAAGACAGTAATATCGTGGTTTACCTGGAAACCTAAAGCTGCACTAGGTATACATCACATATTAGCACAAAAAAACTTGATATTTTTGAGCACTCAATTGAAAGTGTACACATAACGTATTAATCATACTTACAGGTTGTGGTTCCGAGACGTTTGTTGGTCCAAATAAAGAAGGTACGGACTTATCTTTAATGGACAAGCATTTAGTGGGGGATCACGTGACCCTTCGACGGAGATGCAGGCTTAGTTTTTTGCTCCGCTCACTTTGCCACATATTTTACGATCCTGTCAGTAAAACTTAAACCACTCTGCATTGGACCCATCATGAGTGCTAAGGCAGACAAAGGGGATCGGAAAAGAGAGATTGTGCAATCGCCAATGAAGAAAAAATTCAGAGATTCAGCCATCTCCAGTGAAGATCTCGACGATGCTATTGCTAACCGCATTGAACTAGCATTTAAAGAACACCAAAGCACTTTGAATTCGGTTGTGAATTCGGCAGTAAGAGATGCGATGGACTCTATGCTGATTCCAGCATTGCGCGAACTGCGTGAGGACATACAAGCTACCAACGAGTCTGTTAAAGAGCTAAGAGAGGAGTTTGAGGCCATAGTTACCACGGCGAAGCAGACACGTGACCGCGTTGATTCTGTTCAGGCAGACGCACGTGAAGATTGGAGAACAGTAACGGACTTAAGAAATCAGCTGGAGCGACTCACCGAGAAGATGACAGATATGGAGGACAGGTGCAGACGGAACAACGTCAGACTGGTGGGGCTCCCAGAGGCGGCTGAAGGATCCGATGCGGCTGGTTTCCTCAGAGTTAATCTTTCCAAGTGGATTCCTTCGTTGAAAGGCCGTGACATTGAGATTGATCGGGCGCATCGCATGTATGACGGAGGGAGGGGCTCCGATCGGCCGCGTACTCTCATCTTCCGTGTGCTGAGATGGCATGACAGATCAGATATCCTAAAGGGTGCTCGGCAGGCTTATCCCGTGAAAGGCGCACAGAGCAACGTCACACTGCTATTTTTTCCCGACTTTAGTCCGGCTACAGCGATCAGGAGAAAGGCATTTGGTCTGGTTTTGAAGAAGATGACAGCGCTTGGTCTCAGCCCTTCCTCATCTATCCGGCGGTAATCAAACTACGACACAAAGGGGAACAGATGAGTTTCGATTTTATCAGAAACTCATCTGTTTCGATTTTATCAGCTCCCTGTCTCAGCAGAAGACGTATGCCGCGGCTCTACGGGAAGGCAACGGGAAAACAGTGGCCACTATCTCTCCGGCCCGACGGGAGAGGCTTGATGGCCGGGAAGGAGGCGGTTCTAGCTGCCCAGGAAGGGATGATGACAGGATGGACATGAAAGCCTGAACCTGTCTTTTTCTTTTTCTTTTATCCTTTCTCCTACTGGGATATTGTCCCTATCTATCCGGTACAACAATCTCTTTGCTGGTAAGACTGACACTAATTTTTTTTTTCTTCTTTTTTGGATGGGACTAATGGAGAGTAGGTTTAATTAAAAAAAAAAAATTTTTTTTTGGCTGTGTGTGCCTTTCGGGAGACGTGTCTTGAGTTGGAGTGGATCGGTCACAGACCATCACTATTTTTTGTTGCTCAGTCAGACCTATGTTCTCGGTAATGTGCAGTCTGAGTTGTTCCTTGTTTATGGTTGTCGGTTGTTCATGTTTTTTTTGTGTTTTTATTTTTTACAACAGACATTTATACTTTTATTTATTTTACCTTATTTCTAAAGGGATTTTTCATCTAGGAGGTTTGGTATTTAAAATGCACATCAACGTTTACATGTTATTTACAGAATGGAAGTGCTTCTGCTTTTTTTCATTTATTGAATACAATCTTGGGATTATGAATATTCAATGCATACTCTAAATATTTTATCACTGAATGTGAATGGTTTAAATTCTGCTGTTAAACGAACCCATGTTTTAGAATATTTACACCGTAAATCTATCTCCTGTGCCCTAATTCAAGAGACACATTTAAAACAATCTGACGTGGCACGTTTCCAGATACGTTTCCATAGCTTTTTCCTGCGCTCAAAATAAAACTAAGGGGGTGCTTATCCTTGTTAACAGGAAGTTAAATTTAACAATTGAACACGTTGGTAGTGATGAGAAGGGTAGATTTGTTTTTATCCGATGCAAAATATATAATAATAGGTTAGCATTGGTCTCTATTTATGGTCCGAATGAGACAGACAGTGCATTCCTTACACAGATTTCCAAAACTTTACTTGAGGAGATTGATTGCCCTCTAGTGGTGGGTGGTGATTTTAATGCTGTCATAAATCCTGCTTTAGATAAGTCTCAATCTGATACAACAGCCAATCCATCCTCTAAATTATTGAATAAATTTATCAATGAGCTCAACTTAATCGATTTATGGAGAATTCAGAACACTAAAGCTAAGGACTTCACTTTTTTTTCTAATAGACACAAGACTTTCTCTAGGATAGACTACATATTTCTCAGCCCATCTTTAATTTCATCTAATTCCTCTATATCTATATTACCAATTTTATTATCTGATCATTCTGCTGTGTTGTGCAGTGTTCCTCTTTCCGATGTTAAAGACAAGTCCCCTAGATGGCGCTTTAACATGTCATTATTAAGTAATCAGACTTCCATTACTTCTCTAAAAGAATATATTAAGGAATTTCTTGAAATTAATATGCCCTCTGATGTGGATCCTCAAATACTGTGGGAAACGACTAAGTGTGCTATACGAGGTTTCTGTATATCTTTCTCTTCTACTCTCGCCAAAGCGAAAACTCACCAGTTTACACAATTAGAAAATAAAATCCAATCATTACAAAATCTACAAAAACAACATTTTACTGAGCAACAGGCTACACAGCTGTCCTCTTTAAAAGAAGAATATGATTTACTTTCACACTCAAAGGCGGAATTTATTTTATATAGGACTAGGCAAAAAATATTATTTCGAATCAGAGAGACCTAGTCATTTATTGGCCCTTAGGTTGAAAGAATGCGAGTCTAAGGCATATATTAGCGCAATAAAATCGTTGGATGATCAGGTCACCACGAACCCTGTAGCAATTAATTACATATTTAAAGGTTTTTACACAAATCTGTATAAAGCTGAAACAGATTTTGATGAACCAATTTGTAAGCAGTATTTAGATAAATTGGAACTGCCTCGGATCTCACAGATGAATAAAGAATCTTTGGAGGCCCCATTAAGTTTGGAGGAACTTCACGTCTCTCTAAAAAGCCTTCAAAAGGGCAAATCGCCGGGTCTAGATGGTCTCCCCCCTGAATTATATTTAGAAATTTGGGATTTGGTAGGGATACTTATCCTTAACTCATTTAATTTTGCAATTGAACATGGGGTATTTCATAGAGATCAAAAAAATCACTGATTTCATTACTTCTTAAAAAAGGGAAAGATCCATTAGATTGTTCCAGCTACAGACCGATTTCGCTTATCCCATGTGATGTAAAAATCTATGCTAAAGTTTTTGCTTCTCGTATGGAGAAGGTAATTCACAGTCTGATCAAGGAGGACCAAACTGGTTTCATCAAGGGGCGCAATGCATCTGACAATATGCGTCGACTCCTTCATATTCTTGACTTTGCGGACTCCCACCCAACTCCTTGTGCGGTCTTTTCACTTGATGCAGAAAAAGCCTTTGACAGGCTAGAGTGGAATTATATGTGGGCAGTTCTGCAATGTTTCGGCTTCGGTGAACACTTCGTTTCTATGATTAAGACATTATACCACTCACCTGCAGCATCAGTCATAACTGGTAATATTATTTCCCCCTCATTCCCTTTACAGCGGGGAACGAGGCAGGGGTGTCCACTTTCCCCCTTATTGTTTTGTCTATCTCTTGAACCCTTAGCACAAGCCATCAGGAAATCTGAAGTATCGATTAAGATTCATGACCATAATCATAGTATTTCATTATACGCTGATGATATTATTCTATACTTAGACCACTTTAATGTTTCAGTCTCTAGTGTAATTAAGGAATTTGATAATTTTAGTAGCCTATCAGGATATAAAATAAATTGGAGCAAATCTGCTTTAATGCCAATTAACAATGTCAAGGTTAATTTTTCTATTCCCTCATTTATCCCTATTAAGGAATCTTTCATCTATTTGGGCATTACCATATATAAAAACATTCATAAGATTGCCAGAGACAATTTTAATAACATTTTCGTTAAGGTCAAAAATGACATTCAAAGATGGAAGAATCTTAAAGTCTCTCTCTAAGGAACAATCTCCACTGTTAAGATGAATTTGTTACCTCGATTAAATTTTTTTTTCTCTATGCTACCACTTTCTCCCCCTCCAGGTTACTTTCAGGAGATCAACTCCATAATTTCTAAGTTTATCTGGAATGATAAATGTCCCAGAATTAAACTTACCACATTACAACATCCTAATAGCGCAGGAGGACTGGCTGTATCAAATTTTGAATTATATTATTGGTCGTTCCAGCTTAAGGCTCTTCATAATTGGATTGATCCTCAATCTACAGTTTCATGGAGGGTGATTGAAGCTGACAAGGTTAAACCAAATAGACTTCAATATATTCTATTTACTGGCACAGGAAAAAAGGGGATAATTATAAATTTGGTCCGGTTGTGGCTAACTCTATTAAAGTCTGGAAAACGGTTGAACGTCGGATAGGTGGACCCTTCAAATTCTGTAACAGTACACCTTTATGGCACAATTTTAATTTTGTATGTGGAAATCGTCCATTTGTCCAACCCTCTTGGTCTTCTTTAGGTGTAAACACGTGCGGTGATATATATGATAACCAGGGCCTCTGTTCATTTCAGACATTAAGAACCAAATTTTGTCTACCAGCATCTGCATATTTTGTTTTTCTTCAATTACGTTCTGCTCTCAAAGCGTATGGCGTTCCTTGGTCTTCTTCCATTTCCTCTCATCCTATGCGGGACTGGATTGCACCATCTGCTGGTCGGCCATCTGTTTCCTTAATATATAATAAAACTATTGATTGTATTACAAAACCTCTTTCTATTAAAACTATTTGGAATAGGGAATTATCTGACCTTAATTTATCTGTCGACTGGGAGAGAGTGTGGTCTAATCTCAGCTTAAAATCTAAAAATCTGGCTCATCGTCTTATTCACTTCAAAGTCATTCATAGAGCATACATAACTCCTTACAAAAGATTTAAAATGAAGCTGCAGTCAAATTTGAACTGCCATATATGTAACTACATCATCGGGCACTTTTCTGCATATGTTTTGGGAATGTCCTGTTGTCATCAGTCTATGGACACATGTAAACCTGGTTTTGTCATCATTACTGCGAATTGATTGGTCTGTTAACCCAAGTTTGTGTCTTCTTAATGATGATTCTGGTCTCTGTATTAGTTCAATGCAAAAGAGAATGTTGTTTGCTGGTTTTACAGCTGTGAAGAAGACAATAATCCAGAACTGGTTTACACCACACATGTGTAGAAAAACATATTGGATCCGCAGCCTCCTGCAAATTGTCTCATGTGAATGTACAACGGCGCGAGTTGGTGGGGCCAGGCCTTCGACCATTGATGCTTGGCAGTGTTTTTTGTTGAATATACGTGATTATATAAAGGAGTAATTTTTGTGTTCTTGTTGTCCTTCCCTCTCCCCCTCCCTTTTGATTGGACCTTGAGATGTTGAGTATGTGTCTGTTGTTTTGTTTTGCTGTTTTCTGGATATTATGTTGTGTTGTGTGTGAAAAAAAATAAATAAAAAAATTGTTGATAACAATGGACAAGCATTTAGCAAATCTCGCATCGTGTTGAACTCGCCAAAATTAGAGAAGCAGTCCTCGGTAAAATGACGAGCACACAACAAAAGGTTCGAATTGTATTGCTGTGGTATCGTGGAAAAAAAGAATTTTTGAATTTTTTCACATCATCATCATCTTGCAGCAATGAAATCAAAAACTTGCTTTCACAGTGTAGAATCCAGCGTCCTCTCTTGCAGCAATGAAATGTGTTCATTATGCTAAACAGAAGATTTGAAAATATGGTGCTTTCAGTACAGTCAACTCTTTCTTTTGAGAAACAATATCTTTATTTATCATGCACTTTTTTGATTAACAACTTTGAAGACTGTTTACATTGAAGGATAGCTATATTACAAACTGCAAAAAATATATTTTGTTAAAACCCATATGACCTGCTCTTTAACAAGCGGATTACAGACTCCTCGCGTTTTCCTCTCAGGAGGACTATTTAGGTTGCACGCCCTCACAGACTCATTGCGTATTACTGTTTTGCATTGCGGACCTTACTGAGAGTTTCATTGTTTCCGCAGTTTTGTCTTGTCTTTGTTTTGCCTTGCCTGTGTTTTTGACTTTGGACTGTCTCCTGGTTTCTGATTGTTTTACTGCCTGCCCTGACATTTGCCTGTTTGCTGGATTACTCTTTTGGATTGTCTTGAATATTACTGTTTGCTGGTATTTTGACCCTGCTTGTTTTTAACTACGCTCTTTATAATAAAGCCTGCATGTGGATCTTGAACTCTGTTGTCACACTTGTCTGTAATACCCTGTAATGCGTAATAAGTCGGTGCTTATAAGTGCAGCACCACTTTGTTTACAGCAGTTACTGGGGAAGCAGCTCTATTTCTGTTCCATAAGCGCCACCTGCTGTCAGACAGTGGATTTACAATTTCATATTATTCGAAGTGTTGAGATATTTTAAAAGCATATTAGCTTATGGGTCATTCCTGGGATTCGGTAACATTTCAACTTGGAATATATATATTTTTTTCAACTACATATGATTCACATCATTAGGCACATATCAAACCTCCAAAAAATATATATTTTCCCACCTCAGGCATTAAAGACCTTATATTATTTAAATTTTTTCAGATTTAGAAACTTTTTTTTTCTCTCAACCCCGCAACAGACCCAGGATGGTCTCTTTACTTTTGTAAAAAAACAATTTTCGACATTTAACTAAAACTACTTATGGACTAAAATAAAATGTTGAAATCATTTTCATCTTAATTTTATGTGAGGGGGTTGAGTTGTTAAGCTTGACAGTTGTTGGTGTGACGGGGTTGAGTTCAGACTGAGGGGCAACCTTAAAGTCTGTTTTTTATAAAATATTTCGCAGTTTTGTTTATTATTTTTAAAATGATTTTCACAAGAAAGGAACACAAATAAATGCTTACATTATTGCCAAAAATCACAGACACTATGCACATTTTGTTAATGATGTTCTTAGTACAAACTCATTGAAGTGGCTCAGGGACATGGCAAAATGCTTGGCTTAAAGGTGGGGTAAGCAATTTCTGTTAGCCAATGTTGATATTGAAATCACCAAAACAAACACGCCCCTACCCCAAAAGGGTTTCGCCCCTTTTTTAATAGCTCCGCCCAAACATACGTAGCCTACGCAACCCAGGCAATGATTAGTTCTGTGAAACAAAGCAAAACCAATTTTACACCATGTCTACACCAGAGGCGAGCCGCGCGCCAAAATACTATAGAAGTCATTATAATTAGGGATGCATCGATCCGATACTCAGGATCGGTATCGGCTCCGATACGGTCATTTTCTGCGGAATGGGTATCGGTTCCGAGACCGATCCAAATCCGATATTGTGCGTATACTATTCTGTGTTATTGTTGAGCCCCACGAATGGCACAAACACATTATAAAGTACCATAAAGTTTTCGTGCACTATATTTCAAGTGTTCTGAAGCTGTTCCATAGTTTAATCTGAGGTACAGATGAATATTTAAGTCGTTACATTCAAGGTAAACTCTTCTCTCTGCTGCGGCTGTCTGTCATCCTCCATTCAGCATTCAAACTGCGTGTCACGTTCGGTTACTACAGTCAAACTCTCTTCAAGAGCGCACAGTAACTGAGGTTTAAAACTGTTAAAAGAAAAGGATCAATAAACTAACGCGGAGATTTAAAACACTGCGCATCAATATCTTTTCCCTTTGTACTTTTCTGTGCGGACTCGGAGGGCTGCACAGCCTGCGCGCTGTGACTCCGTGTCGCTTGAAGCGCATCATTCTGCGCACGGGATGCGCATAAGCACCTTGTGCCGCTCTGTCTTGGAGCCTTTCGTTTTATAATACTTTTGCGCACTGAAAGATTATTAATAGTCTTTCTTGTTCTGTCCTATCTATCATGTGTTGCTGCCTTCATTACTGTGCTATAGATTTAAAATAAATGTATTTTAATTTTATAGTATATATATAGCCTATAAATGTATTTGCTTGTTTTTTCATGAATGTATTTTGCAACAATACAAAGAACAATGTGTACCATTTTACCAGATTTAGTCCTACACTTATTCGCTTTTATTTGTAAATAAAAATGTTTCACTAGGTTTTATAAAATTATTGTGCACCCATGATTTTTCTAGAGTATCTTTTGCTGCTGAATTATCCACTAACCTAGTTTATAATAGTATTTTTGTCATAGATTATGATTATATATTTTTTCATTTGTTATTTTTCATTCAAATGAAGTTATCTATATGTAGTAGATTGTGTTTAACACACAAAAGAGTGACGATCAGGTCAACACAGAGAAGTATAGAAATTCTACATTGATTTAAAAAAAAAATGCGCTGGTATCGGATTGGATTGGTATCGGCAGATACTCAGAATTTTCAGGATCGGATCGGTTCTGAAAAAATGGTATCGCTGTATCCCTAATTATAATGATGCTGTCTACACTGGATGCTGTGCGGCGTGACAAATTTCTGACAGAAAACTGCTGCCGCGTTCTATTAGACGAAGGAGATTGTTGTTGACTTCAGGAGAGTGCACACTCAGCATGCTCCTCTGACCATCAACGGTGCGACTGTGGAGAGAGTGAGCAGCACCAAGTTCCTGGGTGTGCACATCACAGAGGACCTCTCCTGGACTAACAACACTGCGGCACTGGCCAAGAAAGCACAGCAGCGTCTCTACTTCCTCCGCAAACTCAGAAGAGCCAGAGTCCCGACCCCCATCATGTGCACCTTCTACAGAGGCACCATTGAGAGCTTCCTGACTAGCTGCATCACTGTGTGGTATGGCGCCTGCAATGCGTCCTGCCGCAAGTCCCTTCAACGGATAGTGAGAGCAGCTGAGAAGATCGTTGGTGTCTCTCTCCCCTCCCTCCCTCCTGACATCTACAGCACCCATCTCACCCGCAAAGCCCTCAGCATTGCAGGTTATCCCACCCACCCGTCACACAGCTTCTTCAGTCTGCTGCCATCAGGGAGGAGACTGCGGAGTCTCTAGGCGAGGACCAGCAGACTGAAGGACAGCTTCATACATCAGGCTGTCAGGAAGCTGAACTCCCCCCCCCCCCCCTCTTTTACCCCACGCAACACTGAACTCTGACACTACGACCCCCCCCTGATAAAAGACTGTTCTTTTTTTGCACTACACATATATCTGCACAGTTTTGTTTTATTTAACTGGTTTGCACTCTATCTGCCATGTGCCTTATGCCACTTTATCTATCTCTTTTTTTATTTTTTTATTTTTCTACAATGTCCTCATTTGTATATCTGTATAGTTTGTATGTACATATGTTTAAACTGTATTTATCTGTATTTGAATGTCTACTGTCAGTGTTTAATGTTAACTGTATGCACCAAGGGTCTGAGAGTAACGCAATTTCAATTCTCTGTATGTATGTACTGTACATGTGTACTGTACATGTGGAAGAATTGACAATAAAGCAGACTTGACTTGACTTGACTTGACTATTTATGACGTGCTGACACAAATTTCAAATGATTTTCAACGGTCGCTTTATCGCGTCCAGGCAGACTTTAGCTGTTGCTGCGCGTCCGGTATAGACACGGTTTTACTCACCAATTGAGAAGAAACAAAGCAACCTCGGCGTCCGATCGCAGGCCTTCCGCTCCTTGAGTTCTCTTCAGTGCTGGAAAGCTTATCCGATATTTACACGGGTCCTACTTCTTGCCTAATAGGTTGTTTGCAATCACATGATTTTGATGACGCGCAAAATGCAGCTGGAGGGCAGGAAGTGATTTTTCACCATAGGAATCAGTAGCAGAAACTCAAAATGCCTGTGTTTTGAGTTGTTTATGGATGCTCAAATCGGTCAAACGGAGAAAACACAAGGAGCTTTTATCGTGTAAAATGTGTTGTTCAAAAGTGGGGGAAAGTCAAGAAATTGACTGAAAAAAGCAGGAAAAAGTGGCTTGTAAACCTGCGTCTGCGGTCGGGAGGAGCCGAGTCGGATAATGCTTGTGTGTGCAAATAGTTAATATAAGATATAATAATACATTAAGATATTAATAAAGACATATATAAACAGATACAAGGTGACACAGTCAGAATTCACTCAATGTTATGTTAAACGCCACACGTAGACACGATGTAAATAAGATATTATTCACAGTTCATAGAGCTTCATTGATTATAAAGGAACCGTGAGATTGTGATAAATTGAAGCGTTATAGTTTTTTAGTGATTACGTGGAAGCGCTATTTGCTCTCTTTCTAGGCTATAATCAATTCAGAATTTAAATAAAAGTTGTTTTACGTGCTGCTAACAGGACCCACGGCCACAAACCCTGTAGCGTACATGCAGCAAAGTTTCAGGAGTGACATATATCCCAAATCTCTCATATAAATACGGGATTCACTTTCGAAATAGCTTGTTTACAATCAGGGTAAGTTGCTTGGCCAATATCCACCGCCTCAATGGTATTCAAGTATTTCAATTTAGTTTAAAAATCGCTCCTCTTTATAACAAGGATCACGTAACATATGTTGTGTTTTTCTGTTTATACCTTTCTCTTGTTATAACGCCAAAACCAGTACAGTACGGACTTTCCTCCATCTCATCCGTTGTCTTTTTCAGTCACTCCTGACACTTTGCTGCATACAGGGTTTGTGTACGTTGGTCCTGTTAGCAGCATGTAAAGCAAAACTTTTATTCAAATTCTGAATTGTTTATAGCCTAGAAAGCGAGTAAATAGCGCTTCTATATAATCACTAAAAAGCTGTCACTCACTTCAATTTATTGCAATCTCACAATGTTCCGTTATAATCAATGAAGCTCTCTGAACTGCAAATAATGTATTTTTTACATCTTGTCTATGTGTGGCGTTTAGCATCGAGTGAATTCTGACTGTCTCACGCTGAATGCCTGAGAGTTGGCAGCCCTGGATTATCTATTTATATCTGTATTAATATCTTAATATATTATTATATCTTATATTAACCATTTGCACACACAAGCCTTATCCGACTCGGCTCCTCCCGACCGCAGACGCAGGTTTACAAGCCACTTTTTCCTGTGTTTTTCAGTAAATTTCTTGACTTTTCCTCCCTTATCAACAACACATTTTCGTACACGATAAAAGCTCCTTGTGTTTTTTCGGTTTGACCGATTTGAGCATCCATAACTCAAAACACAGGCATTCTGAGTTTCTGCTACTGATTCCCCTATGAAGAAAAATCACTTCCTGCCCTCCAGCTGCATTTTGCGCCACAGCAATGACGTCATGTGCAAACAACCTATCGTTCCGCAGACGTTTTCCTCTTTTGTTTTTTATCTGCCATCTCTATCTTTCTGTCGTCGCTCGGCTCGGCTAATGTCCATCATGTGCACTGATGAACGCTCTCTCCTCTGCATCATGAGTAGACACGCCTCTAACTGCTGATTGGCTACAAGTTTGTTTTGGTACTCGGCCCTGACTCAGTTTTCTAAAGCGTTTTGAAAAATTACACACCCCACCTTTAAGATAGATATAACATTATTTTATGCTAAAAAATATTAAAATGCAATAATTATTTTTATTCGCAATAATGGGCATACCAAAGTATTGTGAACATCTTCTAACAATTCATTTTGGTGAACCACCACTTTAGAAAATATGGGGGACTGAAATATTACTGAATCCCAGGAATGACCCTTATGCAGAACTGTTTATAGAGCAGAGAAATATAATGTATCATTCTGATTCATCCTTTTATGTATAAAAATGATTCAAAGGCTGAAATGTGAGGTTTATCATTTTATAAAACTGTTTTTTGGTCAAAACTTTATTTGAACATATAGTACATGTCAGTAGATAACATGTTATGAATATTTGTTGTTAGTATAAAATCTAGCCATCACTTTTAATGTTTTAATTTCAATGTTTATGCAAACAAAAAGTGCACATTTCATTTGGTTCAGGTGTATCTCGTCAATTACCCTCATTTAGTCATGTATTTAATGCTGCCTTCACGTGCTATCGGAAACTTCTTATTTCCCACTTATGAAGTCGTGATTACGAGCTTGTCGTATTCAAATGCTCTAAAGTTGGAAAGAATAAAATGTAGCATCCCATTGGTTGACAATCATATAAACATTCACCGCGCTATGCAGTTTGCTGACAATTCTGGAATTTCAGTCAAATACATGTTTATTTCACTGCTTATAAAACATACAATATGCTTCGAATGATCGTTCATATCTAGCCTATAAATACACTACTTTAGTGACAAGACAAAGGGTTGTAGTTGTTGTGAGAACAGCATTGACAGCAGCAATGGTTGTCCCCTCCACCATGTTTAAAGTTTATGACCCGCCCAGCTCGGAAACTCGGGTATCAAAATTATTTCCGAATTTCCCAGTAGTAGATACGACTTGAGAGGCCTTTCACGTCTAATTTCCGATTAGGAAACTCGTATTTACAATAATTCCGATAGCACGTGAAGGCAGCATAAGTCCCAGTCCGTGCGTTCTGAAGGAGTGGATTGCAGATCTACAATGGCCCTCATAATAATGTTAATTATAATATTTCTTGAATAATTATTTATCACAGTTACATTTATGCATGTTAGAAAATAAGTTGAATATAGCTTTAGTCTGCCTTTTTACTCTCTAAGAAGCTGATCTCATTGTGTGTGTGTGTGTGTATAGTGAACCATATTTGATAAGATTCAGACCATAGGGCACCTTGTGCTCAAAAATTTGATTTATTGTCCCTAATAAAAATTCTTCCCCCCACCCCTCCCTCCCAGCCATAACTGGACACCTGTTCGGACACCTGTTTGTACATCCCCCACCCGTCTAAGTGGCCAGCTGGTTAACCGCCCCAGTAATCTTAAGGAATTTATGACAATGTGTTTTTGTGTGGCCTGTTGAAACTGTTATGTGCTTTTAAACTTTAAATGGTGAAATTGTGTTAAATTAAATAAAGGGAAGTTTTTATTAAAGTGTTTTCACATACACATCAAGAAAAAACATCAAACATACACGTAAAACGTGCAAGGACTGTTTTTCCCTACAAGTCAAGACGAGCTAGTGTTGTTAAAACAATTTTAGGAAAAGTTAGAAAACAAAACACAAAGCATTAGATACGGTAGTTTTTCTATCATTACAATTTAAAACTAGTTAGTTTGACAAAGTTAAATAAAAAGAAGAAGAGGTGAGCGTGTTCGTTCATCTATAACAAAATACATCAGGCAAGTTTGTTAAAACAATGAGATACGTGTCAAAATCTATGTTGCAGTCTAACATTACAAGTTAAATAATGTAGAGCTGACTTATCTTACTGTGGTGTGAAATAAAAAATATCATTACAATTTAAAAGCTAGCTTTTTACCACAAGTTAGAAAAGTAAAGAAGAGAAAAAGAACCGCGCATCTAGCCACCATCTAAAAATAAATGAATATCAGAGGCGATCGTTAAAACAACAGCAAACAGCAGTAGTCAAAATCTATGTTGTAGTCTATCGTTACAATTTAGGAAAGTTAGCTAGCGTTTGTTAAAAAGTTAAACAAAATAAATAGAACCGAGCATCGCGCAGTGATCCAGCAGATCCGTGTACACTCCACGCTGTCAAAACTCAGAATGATAACATCCGGGCCCAGTCAAACCACGCCTACTGCCAGGCCCCTAGCACCTTAAGGAGAGACCAACGCAAAGATTTAAAATAATTAAACAAAGTAATGTTTTAACATTAGATCGAAAGTTATTTTTAATAAATCTTTTCAATTTCTTAATTAATGAAACCATTCAGCATTCATCCTAAAGCTTTTTCGCTTTAAAATTAGGTTGCATGGAGATCACGTGACCCTTCGACTTCGATGCACACGTAGTCTTTCGCTCTGTTGACTTTGTCAGATATTTTATTATCCTGTCAGTGAATTTCGAACCACTTTGCATCGGACCCATCATGAATACTTCAGCAGTCAAAGGCGATCGGAAAAGAGAGATTGGGCATTGCCAATAAAGAAAAAATTCAGAGATTCCACCATCTCCAGAGAGAATATCGACGATGCTATTGCTAACGGTATCAAGCTAGCATTTAAAGAACAGCAAGCACTTTGAATTCGGTGGACTCAGTGCTGATTCCAGCATTGCGCGAACTGCGTGAGGACATTCAAGCGACCAACAAGTCTGTTAAAGAGCTAAGAGAGGAATTTGAGGCGATAGCTACCACGGCGAAGCAGACACGTGACCACGTTGATTCTGTTCAAGCAGATACACGTGAGGATAGGAGGACAGTCACGAACCTAAGAAATCAGCTGGAGCGACTCACCGAGAAGATGATAGATATTGAGGACAGAAGCAGAAGAAATAACGTACGGCTGGTGGGGCTGCCAGAGGGGATGGAGGGCTCAAACGCGGCTGGTTTCCTCAGAGTTAATCTTTCCAAGTGGATTCCTTCCCTGAAAGGTCGTAACATCGAGATTGATCGGGCGCATCGCATGTATGACGGAGGGAGGAGCTCCGATCGGCCGCGCACTCTCATCTTCTGTGTACTAAGATGGCATGACAGATCAGAGATCCTGAAGGGTGCTTGGCAGGCTTATCCGGTGAAATGTCACGCTACTGTTTTTTCCTGACATTAGTCCAGTCATAGCCGCCAAGAGAAAAAGCTTGGTTCCGGTTTTGAGGTCGATGACGGCGCTTGGTCTCTAGCCCTTCCTCGCTTATCCGGCAGTGATTAAGCTATGGCACGGTGGTGAACAGAGATGCTTCGACTCTCTTCGGAAGGTGGAGGATTTCGTCAGCTCCCTGTCACAGAAGGCGGCCGCCTTCTCTTCGGCCCGGCGGGAGGGGCTTGGTGGCCGGGATGGAGGAGGAGCCGGCTGCCCGGAAGAAGATGGTGGCAGGAGGGATGTGGATGCTTGCTAGATCTCTTTTTCCTTTCTTCTTTCCTCTCTCCTCCTGGGATAGTGTTCATATTTATTCGATACAATTGTCTTTTTGCTGGTAAGACTAACCCCCCCCTTTTCTTTCTTTTTTTTCTGGAGAGGACTAATGGAGAGTAGGTTTAATTAAAATAATTTTTTGATTATGTGAGCCTTTTGGGAGGCTCGTTTTGCACTGAAGTGGATCGGTCACAGATCATCACAATTTTTTGTTGCTCAATCAGACCTATGTTCTCGGTAACGTGCGGCCTGAGTTGTTTTTTTTTGTCTATAGTTGTTGGTTATTTCTCTCTGTGTTGCTTTTATTTTCTACAACAGATATTCATACTTTTATTTACTTTACCTTATTTCTAAAATTATTTTTCATCTAGGTGTTTTGATATCTAGAACGCACACCAGCGATTACATGTCATTTACAGAATGGAGGTCCGTTCTTCGTACGTCGCTAACTCAGTTAGCTGGATTTGATTGTTGATGATTTCGCTTGATCTTGGATCATTTGGTTCTTCAAAGCTCATCCTGGACTTGCTGTCATAGCAACAGGTCTGTAAGCTTAAACCTGCTCGGGAGCAGGCTTATTTCATGTAAACAGGATTAGATTGTATCTTTTTAAGCAGAATTGATACTTAAAATCTGTCACAGCCACTGCTACTTTATTATAAGAGTACCCTGCTGGTCCAGGGACAATAATTTAAAATAAAAATAATTTAAAAATTAATTGAAAAATAAGATAACAATGTTGTGAAGTCTATAACACTATAGACACAGCCAGTTTTACTCATTGAATGATTTCTTAGTGATGAAATAATTACTATATAATTGTATTGGAGTCTTACACACATGCTATACAGTTAATCTGAGCCGTGCTTTGATTTGAGTAATGGCAGATATTATGGGAGGGGCTTGATGGAGCGCAGGAGATGCAGATAACATGATCTTTAAGAAACTGTAATTAATGCTGTCACTAACAAATCTGTTTCAAAGATAACATTAAATGAATTGCTAATTACAACACTGAAGTAAAAATGTAAAGCCTACACAAATGCTAGAAATCGTGAATATAACATTTATATATTTGTTTAATCATATTGCTTTTCATCATCTTGTTTTAACTTCACAGTAAAAAGGTTCAAAAGGCAACACATCCTTTGACCGGTCACTGAACTTTGCAGGTGCATACCATAAAATGGTTTACATGGATGTCCTTTGATCACTGAACTTTAGGCAAAAAGTTCACCAGGATCCCTCAAAAACTCTTTAGATTTCAAATGAGTCGCAACCCCAGAAACACCTTTAGATGTTTTATTTATTTATTTATTACAACCTTCGTTGATCTGATATTGACCACCAATCCTGCCTCCCATCTTCAAACCTTCTCTCGTTTCGTTGTACTGCGCGAGACTAAATATTTACATCTCGTATGATGTTGTAAAAAGTTTAAATGTTGTATGCCTGTTTCAACTGATAGATAACACGCACAAGTGTTGCGGGATGAAAAATCAAAGAGTAAAACTATCTTGATTTTATTACACAAACAAAAACATTTGCTTTCATTCCAGTTAGATATTTGTGCGCGCATTCATGTGTTTTAACTGTTATACCACACCGCAAGTCTTAGCACGCCAGAAGTCTTAAGCTTGACAAAAATCAAAGAGTAAATAAAGGAATTACTAAATTAAGTGTGAATGACTAAACTAAACTAAAATAAAACAAAGCAAACAACATTTTTCCTGTGGCTTAGAGATGATTGTTTACAAGGAAAAACTTGTATGACCTAATTTTTAAAGTGTAAAAAGGTTATATAGCAATGCAGAAGTCTTAAGCTTGACAAAAATCAAAGAGTTTTTCAAAATATTTTCCTCCGGGTGTTTTAGAAGAAAACTTGTGTAACCTAATTTTAAAGCAAAAAGCTTTAGGATGAATGCTGAATGGTTTCATTAATTAAGAAATTTAAAAGATTTATTAAAAATAACTTTCGTTCTAATGTTAAAACATTACTTTGTTTAATTCTTTTAAATCTTTGCGTTGGTCTCTCCTTAAGGTGTTAGGGGCCTGGCAGTAGGCGTGGTTTGACTAGGCCCGGATGTTATCATTCTGAGTTTTGAGAGCGCGGAGTGTACACGGATCTGCTGGATCAGCGCACGATGCTCAGTTCTTTTTATTTTGTTTAACTTTTTGACAAACGCTAGCTAACTTTCCTAAATTGTAACGATAGACTACAACATAGATTTTGACTACTGCTGTTTGCTGTTGTTTTAACGATTGCCTCTGATATTCATTTATTTTTAGATGGTGGCTAGATGCGCGGTTCTTCTTCTCTTCTTTACTTTTCTAACTTGTGGTAAAAAGCTAGCTTTTAAATTGTAATGATATTTTTTATTTCACACCACGGTAAAATAAGTCAGCTCTATATTATTTAACTTGTAATGTTAGACTGCAACATAGATTTTGACACGTATCTCATTGTTGTAACCAGAGGTGGGTAGTAACGAGTTACATTTACTTCGTTACATTTACTTGAGTAAATTTTTTGGGTAACTAATACTTTTAGAGTATATTTTAAAATGGGTACTTTTACTCTTACTCAAGTATATTTTTAGAGAAAAAACGGTACTTTTACTTCGTTACTGTGGGCGACGCTCCTCTCGTTACTTTATCTTAATGAAATACAAGTTAAAAATGCTTCAGTTTATTCCAAACGCGCCGTCTACTTTTCTCTAGGCAATGAACGATGCCCATTCGCGAATGATTCATTCTTTTGAGTAGATTCTGTTGAAAGGCTTTATCAAACCACTTGGCAAACCAGTCAATCGGTTCGTGAATCAGTTTGAATGATTCGTTCAGTTCCCTGCCGCATGCGCTGAGTCGTCTGAAGCGGTTCACTCAGATAACATCAAGAGCGATGAAGACGTGGCTTTGGATCTACAGTCAATTGAAAGCAAATCTGCAAAGGCTTGTTTGCTAGAGCTATATGAAGATATTTTATTAGCTGAACACCGCGTGTGCTGTCTACTGTTCCACAGCTATAGGCCACGATACCACTATGACATTACCAGTTTGTTGTACATGTACGTTACCTTATACGTTAAATACAACGTATAATTTTTACATTAAATAAGCTGTCTCAGAGTATGAAATGAACACCGCCAAACCCGCGTTAGCTCTGTGCAGCGGTGCGTGACCTGTTCTAGACACAATTAATATTCATATTTTTACAATATTTACACTTATATTGTAAATACAATTATATTGCAAAAATATAGGCTACATTTGTTTACATTTTGCAGAACAGAAGATCCGTCAATGTGCATTTGTTTCGTTATGTTCAGAGCAGTCATGTGAGGAGTTTTCAGAGGTTTCAGTGTCAGAGGTTATAGAATAATACATAATTAATTTACTTTAAAATATAATTTAATTCAGTGATGCAAATCAGAAATTTAATCAGCTGTTACTTCAGAGTCATATGATCCTTCAGAAATCATTCTAATATATTGATTTATTACCAGTGTTGGAAACAGTTTTGCTGTTTAATATTTTTTGGAACCTGTGACATTTTGTTCAGGATTTTTTGATGAATAGAAAGCTAAAAAGAACAGCATTGATAATAAAATAACATATTGGAATGATTTCTGAAGGATTATGTGACACTGAAGACTGGCGAAAAAGGCTGAGAAAAATTCTGATTTGCATCACTGAAATAAATTACATTAAAAAATAATAAAAAATATTTTGAACGGCAGTGTGTGTGTATATATATATATATATATATATATATATATACACACACACACACACACACACACACACACACACATACACGTTACATAAATGTAATCTATATATCTAAATAAAAATAGACTATATTCAGTATATGATCCAAAGTAACTAGTAATTAACTACTTGAGTAGTTTTATCCAATACTTTTTTACTCTTACTCAAGTAACTATTCAGATGATTACTTTTACTTTTACTTGAGTAAATATTTCTAGAAGTACTTTTACTTTTACTTGAGTACGGTTTTTGAGTACTCTAACCACCTCTGGTTGTAACGAACGTGCCTGATGTATTTTGTTATAGATGAACGAACACGCTCACCTCTTCTTCTTTTTATTTAACTTTGTCAAACTAACTAGTTTTAAATTGTAATGATTTACCGTATCTAATGCTTTTTGTTTTATTTTCTAACTTTTCCTAAAATTGTTTTAACAGCACTAGCTCGTCTTGACTTGTAGGGAAAAACAGTCATTGCACATTTTACGTGTATGTTTGATGTTTTTTCTTGATGTGTATGTGAAAACACTTTAATAAAAACTTCCCTTTATTTAATTTAACACAATTTCACCATTTAAAGTTTAAAAGTACATAACAGTTTCAACGGGCCACACAAAAACACATTGTCATAGATTCCTTAAGATTACTGGGGCGGTTAACCAGCTGGCCACTTAGACGGGTGGGGGATGTACAAACAGGTGTCCGAACAGGTGTCCAGTTATGGCTGGGAGGGAGGGGTGGGGGAGGAATTTTTATGAGGGGCAATAAATAAAATTTTTGAGCACAAGGTGCCCTATGGTCTCTCTTTCAGGGCAGAGCCCGGCAACCTTGAAGTACAGATAAGTGTTCTCTACGTATGTGTGTGAATGTGTATCTTTGCAGCTAGATGCAGAGAGAGAGCTCTAGGAGGAAATTGTCATTTGCCGTCACCCTGATGTCCAGGGTACCAGATATACGTCTCTGGAGAGACCTATTGCGTCTGACCTCTGATCAATTGTCACCAAAATAATCACTAGAAGATATGCTTCGAGTTTTACGTCCATGTGTGGAGATTTTCTAAGTTTATCTACCAACCAGAATCTTGCTTACCTATGGATTGACGTAATTAGTGACCTCTGTTAGAGTATAATTACTGGTGTCTAGAACATGTACGCAGAGCGGCCTACGAACTCCATCGCGAGTGTTGAAGCTGACTTCTGCTGATGAAACTGCAAACTATGTTCTTCAGTAAATTTTTCTTTAATTTATCGCATCTCTGACTCCTGGTCTTTGTTCATCATACCTGGTCCTTGGGTTTTAACTGTACAGTTTAACCTACAGTTGTCACGAATCCTGTCCATGCACTTCCGTTCGCTCACCACCAGAGATCACCCGCTCACTACTATGGACTCTTGCACCACACTAACTGTTGCACTTCACCCCGGACTACAGTTCCCATCATCCATTGCACTGGTTACACACACAAAGCTGAATGCACTGATTACACACACACAGCTGAATGCACTGATTACACACACACAGCTGAATCCAATCAGACATACTACATAAGCCATGGACTTCCTCTTTCTCACTGCGAAGTATTGTTAGCATTATCGCTGTCTTCGCGCAGCTACACTACGGAGCCTGTTCGTTAGCCTATGCTTATTTTTCTATTCCTAGTTTCAGTCTAGTTCCTTGCCTGGATTACCTGTGTTTTCATTATTGCCTGTTTATTTTGGATTGCTCTATCGTCTTGTCGTTTGAACTCTGTTTGCTCCTGCCTGAACCATTGCTCGTCTTTACGGATTATCTCTCTTGTTTTGCTTCCTGGATTACGTTCGCCAATCGAAGACCCACACTTGCCCTAGGTTTACTCTTGTGTCTCGCCCATGCCATACCCGTTTGCTGTTGTTTGACCCTTCCTGTGTTTTGACCATGTTTATGAATAAAGATCTGCAGATGGATCCGAACGCTTCCTCTGTTCCTTCCGTAACAACAGTTCTGTCTTTGTTGGATCTACATTGTGATGTACGTGTGTCTTCTCCCATTCCTGGTTTGGATTACCCCTTGTGTGGATATATTAAAGACTGTTTATTCTAATTTATGTCTCCTTCGTTCTCTCCGACACAGTGCGTGACAGAAGACCCAACCTACAAAAAGTATATCTGCGTGTTTCCCCTCCGTTTTGTTTCCGTTGTTCGTTCAGTGTTTTTTTCCCTCCCGTTTGTTCCTATGGATCCCTTTGACCCCTTCTTCTGTCCGGGATCTCTCCTCCTCCTGCTGGAGTAGGGGGAGTAGGGGGACAGCAACTCGCTGTCGCGAGAGATTTTTGGCATACCTCAGCAGCGTGACATCAGTGCAAGGCGGACTGCCCTTGGACTCGTTTCTAACTGGCATGCATCTTGTGGTGATCACCACTGATCGGTTCTGCGCAGATTTTGCTCATCTCAAACGAGCCGAATGTCTAATGAAAAAAAATAATAATAATTTTTTCAGGTTTTAGCAATTACAATAAGACTTGAATTGTAATGGCTATTACTGCCATGTAAATTATTTAAATGTAAATATTGTATTATAGTGTATGTGTTTAATGACATTTTTTTTAAATGTTTCTCTCTATGGCTTTGAAGCTAATAGAGCAAGGGTCTCCAACCTTTTTTCATTCAAGAGCTACTTTTTAAAGATCAAGGTGGCTAAGAGCTACCCATGTTATACAATACTTCAATCTCTTAAATAATTTATCAATCCAAACTGTTGTACATGGTATAACATGGTATAATACAATAAATGTGCTGGAAATGTTCAAAAAGTACTTATACACACACTGAAATCATTTCACCAAGTTGTATATCGAAAACCAACAAAAAGTAACAGCACTATTTTCACACACTGTATCGGAGAGAACGACGGAGACATAGATCAGAATAAACAGTCTTTAATATATCCACACAAGGGGTAATCCAAACCAGGAATGGGACAAGACACACGTACATCACAATGACATCACAATGTAGACCCAACAAAGACAGAACGGACAGACTGGAACTTAAATACATGACTAAACGAGGGTAATTTAGGAGATACACCTGAACCAAATGAACACAATCTAACAAGGGAGAAACCGGGTTGGAGGGAAAACACACCAAAACAGGTCCATAATCCTGACATATCGCCCCCTCCCAGATGGCGCGTCCTCGCACCATAGATACAACAGAGGGAGGGACGGGTGGGAACTTGGGAGGAGGCTCGGGGGGAGGATGGGCACCCGGGAGGGGGCCGGCAGACAGAGTTCTAGGTGGAGAAGATGGAAGGAGGAGCCAAGGAGGAGACAGGAGGGGCTTGCAGCAGGAGGAGCCAAGCAGGACCCAGGCCACAGCCGTAACGGCGAACCACGGTGGAGCCAATGGAGGGAGGAGCCATGGTGGAGGAAGGGCTGATGACTCCAGGGGGCCGACCGACGGCAACGGAGCAGGTGGTGGAGGAGCCCGAGGTGGAGAATGGAGAGACGATGAGCCAGGACGACGAGGAGGATCCGGAGTGCCAAGGTGGAGCAGATGACTCAGGCGACCGAGGCGGGGATCGGGAAGGCCGCAGTGGAGCCGGAGTGACAGAGGACTGAGGAGGAGCCGAAGGGAAGGAGGACCCTGACAGAGCCGGAGGAATGGAGGGACGAGGCGCAGCCAAAGGAGTGGAGTCCCGAGGTGACGGATGGTCAACGACAGACCAAGGCAGAGCCGGAGGGACGAGGGAGCACGGCGTAGCCAATGGACTGACGGGCCACGGCGGATAAGAGGGAGCTAGGAGCCATGGTGGAGCCGTTGGCTCAATGGGCCGAGGCGGAGTCCAGAACTCAGAAGCTGGAGGCGGAGGCAAGGGATTCTCCAGCCACGCCGACAATGGAGACTGGCAGACCCGCGGTGCTTGCACGGAACAGATCGTGGGCTGAGGTTGAGCAGAGGGGCTGCCAGACGACAGCGGTGGAGGAGGCAAGAGTGGGAGGGTGGGCAGCCATTTTTTGAGCCTCCGGGCTCTCAGGGCTGCAAACAGGATCACAAGCCCTCACTGGGCCGAACTTAGGAACGGAAGCCCTCTCTGTGATGGACTCGGGGACACGAGCCTTCTCTGGGCCATATTCAGGAACAGGAGCCCTCTCGGGGCTGGACGTGGAAACAGGAGCCCTCTTTGGGCTAAACTCGGGGAACAGGAGCCCTCTCTCGACTCTGGTCCAGGGCTAGAACCATCCCTCGACTCTGGTCAGGGGCGTGAGCCATCTCTCGACTCTGGTCAGGGGCTAGAGCCAACAGTCTTTTCCTCCTCATTCTCCTCTTTTGGGCTGAGGTTAAGGAGATTGCTGCTGTCATCATAGGGCTTGGGAGTGAATTGGCCAGCAGGCTTGACAGTGGAGCGGCCGGCGGGCTTGACTCGGGAAAAGAGTCTCTTACTGGGCTGGACGGGGAAATAGGAGCCGCGAGTTGCACGTGCAGTCGAGCTTTCCTGTAGAGCTTTCCTGTAGCTCAAATGGTAGAGCATGGCGCTAGCAACGCCAAGATCATGGGTTCGATTCCCAGGGAAAGCAAGAGCTGATCAAATGTAAAACTGTAACTTGAATGCAATGTAAGTCGCTTTGGATAAAAGCGTCTCCTAAATGCATAAAAAAAGTGTAATGGCTAAAGCTAACGCTTCCGCTTTGGCAGTACGTGGGAAAGGAGACCAGAGGCCGTTTTTTTTATAAGGATGTCAATGTAGGAGAGGCTTCACTATGCTATTTTTAGATGAAACTGCTTATTATTAAATGAATCGACAGCCTATTTGCTAATCTTCAACATGTTTTACAATTTAAACAATACTTTTAGAATTTACCAAGAAAAAAAATGCTGTTTTATAAGAAAGTGCTGAGTTTTTGCGTCAGATGGGATTCAGCTTACGGCACTTCCCATTCATTCCTATGATATCCACAAAGTGATTGAACAAGAGGATCACGCAGATCCTTCGCACGGATATTGCAAGACATATTAAAGTGGTAATGTTATTGTTGTTGTTTTTTTTTGGCTAAATCACGTTTTAGACAGGATGTCAACAACAGCTTAAAAATAACTGCATTTACTATGTACAGATAAGTGCAACGGTAACATTATAACATGAATTGCAGTGAAACTGTTACACAGTTTAATTTTTTTGTACCATAGTCCCATAGAGTTACACTATTTGTGGCGGCATATATTTGCAAATGAATTCTCTGCCAGTGGGAGGCGCTGTTGTAGTAGAGAGCAAGGTTTCCCCGGTAACGCTGTACACAAAGCAGAGCTCCGCTCACAAACGCTGCTTTATCAGACATTATATGCAAGATGAAATGAAAATGACATCCAAAATTTTCTGAAAACAGTCGTTTTCCTTCTGAAATACAGTGATATAAAAACACACGCACCAGGTTTTGATTTTGAAACGTGCAGTGCTCAACCAAGCATTCTCCACCGTCAACCATTTCCATAGGCGGGACTTATTTGTGATGTCACAAATACAGGAAAACAACTTTGTAGTCGAAACGAGCCGTTCGTTGTAGTTCTTGAAAAGGGATTTTTTTTAAAACGAAATATCTCACCTTTGCAGTCGGGCGCAGTTGCTCTCCCAGCTGCGCTGACCAAAAGTACGATGGGAAACGACTGGCTGATGACACTTAATGCTCATTTGTTCAAAAAAACGTGATGTTGCATTCTCTTCTAAGATGTTTGATTTTTATTTATGATATCATGTGATTGTAACCTGCTTAAAATTAACCTAATACAGAGTTAAGTGATTTTTTGTTTTATCTAATATTTAGGTTATTTTCAGTTATGTGTTTTAACTGCATATCATTATTGTCCAGCAGATGGCAGTAGTGGCGCTGCAGAGAGGTGAAATTAATATAGTTTTCAGTAATGAGAAGAAGAAGAAGAAAAAAAACGGGATTGAACGGTAGTGAGCTGAGCTCTACACGAGGAAAGAATCACACAGAGTTAAATTTAAAATATAAGATTTTAGAGCTATTTTGCTAGTTCCTACTTATAATTAATCTTCACGAGGGAAGAAGCATTTTTAGTACTGACAAGGATCTGTTTCTCCGGTGAGTTTGCAGAGTGTTCACCATGTGTGTTGCTAGCATGACACGGGTTTTCTAAGTATTGCTTTTGCAAGATACTGCTTTGTTGGTAAAACTCTGATCTTGATATCTCCATTTTATGATGCGTATTTTTCGAGTAAAAACCAACTGGAGTGTAACTTGAGTTTTCAAGTTTCAAGTTTCAAGTTTTTATTTGTCACATACACGACTATACAGAGATTGTATAACCAGCAGTGAAATGAGGATCAGGTCCGCTCCATGGACAGTGCAAATATTGTAGAATACAACAATAAACAATAAGATATAAGCACAGAATATAAAATATAAAGTATAAGAGAATGTGCATGACAGTATGCTGTAGAATTAAATATTAAGATAAGCATGACTGTACGGGAGGGGGAATGTGCAAACAGGTAGAACATGATGACATGAGCAGCAATCACAAAGAATAAATATAAAATATGATAAGATATCAAGATACAGAAAGTGTTGTGTGCAAATGACAGTATTGTGTGCAAAAGACACTGTCAGTATGAGGTAGATGATAATGGGTGTGAGTATATTACAGATTGTGAGTGATTAGTAAGTGAGGTCATCATGATGTTAAGAGTTCAGTTCAGTTTGAATTCAGGAGCCTGATGGCCTGGGGGAAGAAGCTCCTCCTGAGTCTCTCAGTTTTTGCCATCAGGCTGCGGAAGCGCTTACCAGATGGCAGCAGAGTGAATAGACAGTTTCCAGGGTGATTTGAGTCTTTGGTGATTTTGACAGCTCTGCCTCTGCAGCGTTTGAGGTAGATGTCCTGCATAGAGGGGAGAGCAGACCCAGAGATACGCTCAGCTAAGCGCACAACTCTCTGCAGGGCCTTGCAGTCTTGGCTGGAGCTGTTTCCATACCACACTGAGATGCACTGAGTCAAAACACTTTCTATGGTCCCTGCATAGAACGTTTTCAGGATTGATGGTGAGACCCTGAATTTCCTCAGCTGTCGCAGATGGTACAGTCTTTGCCTGGCTTTCCTAACCTGTGTTTGTATGTGTGTAGTCCAAGTCAGGTCCTCGGAGATGTTTACGCCGAGGTACTTGAAGCTGCTTACTCTCTCCACAGGGGTCCCACTGATCATAAGAGGAGTGTATGGCAGCAGGTGTTTCTTTCTGATGTCTACAATCAGCTCTTTAGTTTTGCTCACGTTCAGAGAGAGACAGTTGTCCTGGCACCATGATGTTAGTCTCTCCACCTCATCCAAGTATGCGGTCTCATCATTGTTGGAAATGAGGCCCAGAACCACAGTATCATCAGCAAATTTGATAATAGATGTGGAGCTGTGAGAGGACACACAGTCATGTGTGTAGAGAGAGTAGAGCAGGGGACTCAGAACGCAGCCCTGCGGGGCTCCTACGTTCAGGGTGATGGAGTTTGAGGTGTACTGGCCTAGCTTCACCACTTGAGGTCTGCCGGTGAGGAAGTCTTGGATCCAGTCACAGAGTGTAGAGTTTAGGCCGAGGCCTGTGAGTTTATTAGTCAGCTTGATGGGGACTATGGTGTTAAAAGCTGAGCTATAGTCTATAAATAGCAGCCTTGCATAGTTACCATTGCTGCTGTCAATGTGTGTGAGGGAGGAGTGAAGTAAGTGAGAGATGGCATCATCAGTTGATCTATTGGAGCGATATGCAAACTGGAGAGGGTCCAAAGTAACAGGGATGGATGAGCTAATGTGGCTCTTAACAAGTCTCTCAAAAACCTTCATGACTATAGATGTGAGGGCCACTGGACGATAGTCATTCAGGCAAGAGGGTTTATTGTTCTTAGGCACAGGGATGATGATGGATTTTTTAAAGGAGGTGGGAACCACAGAGGTAGCAAGGGACTCGTTGAAGATGGAAGTGAACAAACCAGCAAGCTGATCAGCGCATGATCTCAGGACACGGCCAGTAATCCCGTCAGGTCCAGCCGCTTTCCTGATGTTCACTCCCTTTAGTGCTCTACGAACCTCGTCCTCCGTCACGGTGATCACATGATCCTCGCTTCTCTGCCTGCTGCTTCCTGACGTGCTGCTCGGCAGAGCCGCGCTGCATTCAAATCGGCCGTAGAAGGTGTTTAATTCTTCAGCCAGCGACGGATCTGCACTCACCTCCGCGGAGGATTTGTTTCCAAAGGCACAGATGGTCCTTAGTCCCTGCCACGTGCGTCGAGAGTCATTGAGCTGGAAATGAGACTCAATTCTCTCTTTGTATCGATGTTTGGCGGCACTTACAGCTCGTCTGAGAGCATAACACGCTGCTTTATACTCGCTCATATTCCCAGACAAAAGAGCCTCGTTGTATGCGGCAGTGCGTTTGTTAACCGCATCACGGATTGTTCTGTCCACCCACGGTTTCTGATTTGGGAAGGTCCTTACAGTTATTGTTTCTGTAGCTTGTTCGGTAAGTGTGTTTACAAAGCTCACTGCCACATCCGTGAACTCGCTGACGTCAGATGAGCTCGCCCTGAACATGTCCCAGTCGACGTCATCAAGAGCCGCCTGCAGCATAGCTTCAGAGTGGGAGGACCAACGCGTCACTTCCCTCTTCACCGGGGGTTCCTGTGTGAGCCTTTGTTTATATTCCGGTGTGAGGAAGATGGCGGCGTGGTCAGACTTACCAAAGGACGGTAGAGAGCGGGCTTTGTATGCATTCTTAAACTGCGAGTAGCAATGATCCAGTGTATTCGGTCCTCTAGTTGGACAGGATACATGCTGGTGAAAGTTCGGCATGACCTGCCTGAGGTTGGCTTTGTTAAAATCCCCCGCGATGATAAAGGCAGCGTCAGGATGTTTGTTAATGTAGCCGCTGAGCACATCGTGAAGATTAGACAAAGCCAAGCCGGTGTCTGCCTGAGGTGGAATGTAGACGGCAGTAGCGATGACCGCGGAGAACTCGCGGGGTAGATAGAATGGGCGGCAAATAATGGATAGATGTTCCAGATGAGGCGAGCAGGATCACGACAGAGAGGAGATATTCCTGGGGTCACACCATTTCTTGTTGGTCATGAAGCACACTCCACCACCCTTGGATTTACCGGCCTCAGCTGTTCTGTCCATCCGTAAAACAGAGAAGTTGTCAGACGGCGTTACAGCAGTGTCCGGAACCGAGGGCGTGAGCCATGTTTCAGTCAAACATATGATGTTACAGTCCCTTATGTCCCGTTGGAAACTTATCCTGGCTCTAAGATCGTCCATCTTATTATCCAAGGATTGGACATTAGCGAGTAGAATGCTCGGTAAAGGAGGACTGTGAGCCCTTTTCCTCAATCTGTTGCGAATTCCAGTGCTTTTTCCACGGTGTTTCTTGTACTGTCTCCTGTGGCCTTTGTTCTCTGCGTTCCGAAGAATCTCAAGAGGCCACGATGGATTCGGATTCGGTGATAAAGTATCCTGAACCAGGTTAGTGAAGCAGTTTCCAGTCATATGAATCTGAGATGCTATTGCGAGCCACATGTAATCTAGGTTACGATGTAATTAGCAGTGTTGGGAAGGTTACTTTGGAAATGTAATAGGTTACAGATTACAAGTTACCCTACTTAAAATGTAATAAGTAGTGTAACTTTTCAATTACTTTATTAAAGTAATGTAACTGATTACTTTTTGATTACTTTTCTAAATTTCTAATGTTTTCAACTGTTAATCATTTTCAAACATGTTAACCAGGCAGGGTTAACCTTACAGTAGTGCTCAGCACTGATTACTGTCAGACTTTCGAAATCTTTCATCACTTGAATTAAGATTATAATATTTTAATTTTAAAGGAGACATTGGATGAAAAATATCTTCATTTGCATAGTAGCTTAGTAGAACATAGTAGATTATTATTTTTTTTCCTGTTGTATCGAAATCGTATCGAACCGTGACCCCTGAACCGAGGTACGTACCGAACCGTGACATCTGTGTACCGTGCCACCCCTAATATATATATATATATATATATATATATATATATATATATGAGTGAAGTGAATTAGTGCTTGGATACTTTCATTTCATCACTCCTTGAAAAAGTTCCTAGGCACTTGCACTTAATTATAGTTTCATTGTAGTGTAAAGTGTGCAGGCCTTACATTATGTGTTTATATTATGCGTGAATATTTCTTAACATTATGACAGTGTGATCTCTGTGTGAGATATGTGATTGTTGTCTTATTTTAAAAAAAATCTAAAGTAAGTTACATGTTTGTATTAAAGTAAAAATGGATGATAAATACGCCTTTCATATGGAATTAAATATCAAGTACTTTGGATGTCTTTTTTATCATAACTATTTTTATATAAATACAACAGAACTTAATTTATATCATGTTTATCAGCAACACTAGCGAGGCTAGGTGCATCTCAAACGAGCCTAATCTCTGGTATCCATAAATGGAGACTGAGTGTCGTACAACTCTTGACTGAAATTCAGTAATGTCAAGGCTTTAATGTGATTTGTTATTAAGGCACAGAGCTGGGTAGTAACTGATTACATGTAATCTGGATTACGTAATCAGATTACGAAAATGAATTACTTGTAATTAGAGTAAGTTACATTTTAAAATACTTTTAATCAGACTACAGTTACTTTTTTATGGATTACATGATTACATATTATTCACACAATAGCAACAAATTATTCATAATTCATTGATTCTCCCTAATTTCTCTTTATCATCTTTTAAATTTTCCTTTATAAAATAGGCTACCGATTATATACATTCAGAAAGTCCAGTTCCCTTTCGAGGGAACTTCGAACTGCGTCCTCTAGGGGTAGCTATGGGGAACGCCGTCAGCGTGACCCGTGTCTGAAGCATGCATACAAAAACACCACCTGTTGGCCGGCGACAGCCTATGACGTCACTACCGGCGCGACCACAGTATAAAAGGGGCGCTGGGAAAATACGTCATCCTCTTCTTCGTCTTCAATGACTGTTTTGTTTGAAGCGTGCATTCTACTGGTAAGAACGATTTTTTACTGTTACTATGGCGAGCACTAGCAAGGCGTTTAGGAGATGTGTGCATCCGTGTCCTTGTTATTTGACACCTGATGACACACATGATCTTTGCGTCTTTTGTTTGGGCGAGGAGCACGCACGCGATGTTCTCGAGGGAGCGATCTGCGTGCACTGTGAGTTTTTCTCGATGAGAAAGCTCCGCTTTCGTCTGTCTCTCTTTTCGAGGAAGGAGGGGCAGCCGTCTGCTTCCCACGGTTCAGGACCCACTGTTGCCGAGGCACGGAGGGGAATGATCTCATGGGGCTCGCAGGCGGAGCTGGCCGATGAGTTAGAGAGGGGGTTTTCCCTCTCGCGCTCGTTGGCCGTGAATGAGGGTGAGCGGCTGGATGATGATGATGCGATTTCGCTGACATCATCTGATCCAGCGGCTGGTGCTCTGCTGGATTATACCCAGGAAGAGCAGGAGATGTCTGAGGGAGAAGAAGCTGAGGCTGAGCCCGCTCAATCCTCCTGCCCTGCGTATGACGAGTTACTGGAGGTTATGGAACACGCCACGGTGAGGGCTTGACTTGCCGTGGAAGCGGGCCAAAATGGTGGCGCCGCGGGGTCGTCTCGATGAGCGTTATCTTTCTGGCCATAGTCCCCCAGCTTGAGTGAGCCTTCCATTTCTTCCAGATCTCCATGCGGAGGTTGAGAGGGAATGGAAAAAGCCGTTTTCTGCTCGCATACACAGGTTTCAGCATACCAGTTATGCTAACGTGGAGGGGATGCGTGAAAACGGTTATGAGAGGATGCCGCCTGTGGAAGAGACGCTGGCCAGCTATCTCTCCGTGGGCGAGACATCCTCTCTTAAGGCTCCCTCCTTGCCATCTAAGCCCCTTCAGGAAACATCTCGCTTAAATGGCAAGGCATACGCAGCAGCAGGTCAAGCTGTCGCTTCGTTGCACACGATGGCGGTGCTTCAGGCTTACCAGGCTGATCTGCTGAAAGACCTGGATAAGGGTCAGGGCTTGTCACCTGATGAAGTGGCTGAGCTGCGCCGCACCACGGATTTGGCTCTCCGTGCCACTAAGCAGGCCGCCACTGCTATGGGCAGGTCTATGGCGGCCATGGTGGTAACGGAGAGACATCTGTGGGTGAACCTGGCAGATATCGGGAAGAAACAGAAGGGCTTTCTGCTCGATGCTCCGGTTTCGCCTTCCGAGCTTTTCGGTACCTCCGTCGAGACGGTGGTCGAGAAGTTTAAGGAGGCGAAGGCGCGCTCAGCGGCCTTCAAATCCTTCATTCCTAGAAGCTCCAGGTCTGAGTCCGAACAACGCAGGGGTCCTGACCCATCTCCGTCTGAGGATCAGAGATGGGCACAGAGGGCTAGTGTCGCGGCCTGTGCCCCTCCCCCGCCTGCGGGTAGGGCTAGATGGAGGCGCGGGTCAAAGAGAGGTAGGCAAGACCTGAGGGAGGTGATCCAGAAGAAGTGTTCGCAACGCTCTCGTCCGGACCAGGGTGAGTGAAACATCTACTCCTTTCCCTCGGGGGGGGGCACTGTAAACATCGGCCCTCATCTTCCCCTCTCTAAATTCCCCTGCAACCACGGGTTACTCCACCTAACCGGGGTTAGGTGGGAACCTAGAATCTGCGCTTGAAACACATTGCAGTCTCTATGCTGGACTTATGATGTTTTGGTTAAGTTCTATGTTTCATAGAAACTACCTTACTGATGGTCCGGACTCGACTCTTTGGACTTCGCCTCCGGGACTGGTCTCATGCGCAGAAACCATGGATGGTGAGTACGATCCAGTTCTATGGAAAAACTGGTATTGTGTAACCATTCTTTGCAGTATTTCTGGGAAACCTGTCATTTTTGGTGTGTTTACCTGTCTCTTTCGACTCAGTGCAGTGATGACCTCACTCGTCGATATTAGATCCAGGCTGGGATGAGACCCCTGGATCGTGTGGCCCAGTCGTAGGTCTCTGTGGAGCCTCCTTGGTCAGCAGGTCCCCAGCACTGCAATTCCAGGACCTGCAGGTCTTTTTCATTCTGGACAGGGAACACCGCCTTTTGAGGAAGGTGCATGGCTATCTGAGGATGTCTATATACTAGCTCAGGGACTGCTCCCCTCTCGGGGGTTTTAAGTAGCATTTCCCTGAGCCCTTGCCTAGAGTGTTCCCCTGCTAGGATTGTGGTTACTGGAGGGCTACTGAGGTTTCAGGTAGTGGCTAGCATTGCTCCCCTCACCATAGAGGGTCACCTATGAGTATGCCGCTCCCTTCTGAGCGTCTGGGTTCCCTCTCGTGCTGAGAGTTGAGTTCCCCGCTCTCCGGAGCTGTCACAGTAGCCTCATGCTCTCCTGGTTGGTCGAGCCAGCATTGCTCCCCTCTATAGAGGGTCACCTATGAGCATGCCGCTCCCTTTTGAGCTGTCACAGTAGCCTCAGGTTGTTAGGCTTCTTTAGGCCTCCCTGCTAGGTTGCTCTCCTATGGTCGAGCTAGCATTGCTCCCCTCACTATAGAGGGTCACCTTTGAGCATGCCGCTCCCTTCCGAGCGTCTGAGTTCCCTCTCATTCTGAGAGTTGGGTCCTCCACTTCCCAGAGCTCTGTGATTTGGAGGTGCTCTCCTTATGGTCGAGCTAGCATCGCTTCCCTCACCATAGAGGGTCACCTATGAGCAACGCTATTCCCTTCCGAGCACTGTGACTCCGCTCTCCAGAGCTGTCAGTCAGCAGCTTCAGGTTGCTAGGCCTCTTTAGGCCTCCTTGTTAAGTTGCTCACTTTACGGCTCCCTAGAACAGTTTAAATCCATGTTATGGTAAGTGCGCACGCTAAGTCTCTGTGCACTTTCTAAAAATCCACGTTGTGGTAAGATCGCACATCAAGAGTTTTGCGTTCTTTCTAAAATCCTGTACGGTAAGGGTTACGCGCTGTGGCTTCGTGTCCTTTTCTTTGAGTTGGTCAGGCCCCGGTTTTGCCTTGGGCCCCACTCTACCTATTTCTCCCAATGCTCTGGGCTTGAAAGACAAATTAGATCATGAGCGCTGTGATTCATTTACATTTACATTTAGTCATTTGGCAGATTCAGCGACCTCAGGAGGTTGCTCTCCTTGTCGGTCGAGCTAGCATTGCTCCCCTCACCATAGAGGGTCACCTATGAGCATGCCGCTCCCTTCTGAGCGTCTGAGTTCCCTCTCATGCTGAGAGTTAAGTTCTCCGCTCCCCAGAGCTCTGAGTCAGCAACTTCAGGTTGTTAGGCCTCCCTGTTAAGCTGCTCGCTGTGTAATGGCAGCCTCTGTGATTCCCTAGAACGGAAAGAAAATCCATGTTATGGTAAGTGCGCACGCTAGTCTCTGTGCACTTTCTAAAAATCCACGTTGTGGTAAGATCGCACATCAAGTGTCTTGCGTTCTTTCTAAAATCCTGTACGGTAGGGGTTACGCGCTGCTGCTTCGTGCCCTTTTTCTTTGAGTTGGTCAGGCCCCGGTTTCGCCTTGGGCCCCACTCTACCTATGTATCATAGTGATACGGACTTGAACAGGTGGTGTTTTTGTATGTATGCTTCAGACACAGGTCATGCTGACGGCGTTCCCCATAGCGACCCCTAGAGGACGCAGTGTCTCGTTCCCTACTCTCAGGGAACCATGGTTACATACGTAACCTGAGACGTTTTGAGTACATTTACACAGTCATTAGTCAGGTGGCGATACAGCATTTGACCACTGGATTTACGAAAATCATTTCAGGTTTATGTTATGTCTTTGGAATGCTTTTGTCTTTCAAAATCATTAAAATGCATGTATTCACATTATTTCTTATATTCCAAAAAATGTTCGCCAAATATACTTTAAGTATATACAGTACTATAAGTACCCCTGAGATTTTAAAATAAATATTTCAATAATAAAGTATCACATTTGCATGTTCACGGTTTCTTTGATGTTGATTAGTGGTTACATGGCATGGAGGTAAATAAAAATATTTCATCTTTTTTTAGTAAGTGTTTAATTTTAATTGCTATTTTAAAACAGTGTCTGCGTCCCAATGTGCATATTATCCATCCTAAATTATATGTGATAGTAGTAATTTTCTATACTATTTAGGGCAGATTGGTTGTATAGTATGCACATTGGGGCGCAGGGAATGTCTATAGAAATACAAAGACTGTTCACTCCTATACTTATGAATGGGAGAATCTGCAACACGCAATATGGAGGAATAGTCCCACCTTCTAAATTAAATAATTGCGTCACTTCAGCGCCCGTTAGAATCTCCGGTTCCCATAGAAACCTGAGGCTAGACCAGCCGATGCGCATGCACAGTCATAAGCGCGTTATGACTGTGCATGCGCATTGGCTGGTCTAGCCTGAAAAATAAGCTTTTTGAGAAACAACATTCATGGGGCAATTAATTTCAGATTTTTGATGCTGATTTGATGTATGTAATTTAATTGCGAGTTCAGCAAGCAGTTTTTGGGATTCCCCCATTCATTAAGATAGGACTTGGTCTTGTATGAGCTGCCCGGAGGCATTGCAAATATGGCCGCCGAGTGAAGAGACTTTCCTTGAAAGGGACTTTATTTTAATTTAAAAAAAATATTATTTAATTAATTGTTAGCTTTTCATTAAACTCACGAGCCCCCTGCAGTTCCTTTACAAACCCTAGTTTGGGAAACCTTGATGTAACAATGTTTAATCCACTTCATGTTGTAAATTACAATGAATGGAACACATTTTCTTACTCTTTGCATTTTTTACATCATTATGGTACAAGATAATCCTATTTAAATCAATGTGATAAACAAGTTGTCAAAAGTAATCTTAAAGTAATCCAAAAGTAATCTGATTATATTACCTAAAATGTGTAATGTAACAGATTACGTTACTGACTACAATTTTTTTCATGTACAGGTGCATCTCAATAAATTGGAATGTCGTGGAAGAGTTAATTCATTTAAGTAATTCAACTCAAATTGTGAAACTCGTGTATTAAATAAATTCAATGCACACAGACTGAAGTAGTTTAAGTCTTTGGTTCTTTTAATTGTGATGATTTTGGCTCACATTTAACAAAAACCCACCAATTCACTATCTCAACAAATTACAATATGGTGACATGCCAATCAGCTAATCAACTCAAAACACCTGCAAAGTTTTCCTGAGCCTTCAAAATGGTCTCTCAGTTTGGTTCACTAGGCTACACAATCATGGGGAAGACTGCTGATCTGACAGTTGTCCAGAAGACAATCATTGACACCGTTCACAAGGAGGGTAAGCCACAAATATTCATTGCCAAAGAAGCTGGCTGTTCACAGAGTGCTGTATCCAAGCATGTTAACAGAAAGTTGAGTGGAAGGAAAAAGTGTGGAAGAAAAAGATGCACAACCAACCGAGAGAACCACAGCCTTATGAGGATTGTCAAGCAAAATCGATTCAAGAATTTGGGTGAACTTCACAAGGAATGGACTGAGGCTGGGGTCAAGGCATCAAGAGCCACCACACACAGACGTGTCAAGGAATTTGGCTACAGTTGTCCTATTCCTCTTGTTAAGCCACTCCTGAACCACAGACAATGTCAGAGGCGTCTAACCTGGGCTAAGGAGAAGAAGAACTGGACTGTTGCCCAGTGGTCCAAAGTCCTCTTTCCAAGGTCCTAGAGTCTGGAGGAAGGGTGGAGATGCTCATAGCCCAAGTTGTTTGAAGTCCAGTGTTAAGTTTCCACAGTCTGTGATGATTTGGGGTGCAATGTCATCTGCTGGTGTTGGTCCATTGTGTTTTTTGAAAACCAATGTCACTGCACCCGTTTACCAAGAAATTTTGGAGCACTTCATGCTTCCTTCTTTTTAAAGATGCTGATTTCATTTTCCAGCAGGATTTTGCACCTGCCCACACTGCCAAAAGCACCAAAAATTGGTTAAATGACCATGGTGTTGGTGTGCTTGACTGGCCAGCAAACTCACCAGACCTTAACCCCATAGAGAATCTATGGGGTATTGTCAAGAGGAAAATGAGAAACAAGAGACCAAAAAATGCAGATGAGCTGAAGGCCACTGTCAAAGAAACCTGGGCTTCCATACCACCTCAGCAGTGCCACAAACTGATCACCTCCATGCCACGCCGAATTGAGGCAGTAATTAAAGCAAAAGGAGCCCCTACCAAGTATTGAGTACATATACAGTAAATTAACATACTTTCCAGAAGGCCAACAATTCACTAAAAATGTTTTTTTTATTGGTCTTATGAAGTATTCTAATTTGTTGAGATAGTGAATTGGTGGGTTTTTGTTAAATGTGAGCCAAAATCATCACAATTAAAAGAACCAAAGACTTAAACTACTTCAGTCTGTGTACATTGAATTTATTTAATACACGAGTTTCACAATTTGAGTTGAATTACTGAAATAAATCAACTTTTCCACGACATTCTAATTTATTGAGATGCACCTGTAATCTGGAATCAGTAACGGATTACAATTTGTAAGTAATCTACCCAGCTCTGTTAAGGCATATGTGATCCAAATTAGCTGTTACGCTTTCTCCAATAGTAAGTAATACAGTTACTCAGCTCCCAATAATAAGACAGTAGGTTTGTTTGAGATAAGCAAAATCTGTGCAGAACCGATCACCGCGAAATGCATGCCAGTTAGAAAAGTGTCCGAGTTACATCCATCTTGCTCTGATGTCTTCTTCTTCTTTGATTTATGGCGGTTGGCAAACCAGCTTTTGGTGCATATACCGCCACCTACTAGAATGGAGTGTGGAGCATTGATGTAATTTTTTCCCAAATGAATACATAACCTTGTATGAAAATACCATATGAACCATTAATGCAGGATTTGAAAATGTTTTACGAGACATGAGGGCACATCGCGTCATATTACGTCACAAAAGGGAGTTGTGTGCTTCAGTGTGTTTTTGGTAGTTATTTTTATTTAAATTTATCATCGTCATGGTAAATTATTGTGTTTGTGGAGGCTGCACTAACTCCAGCCTGTCAGGACATCGAGTCCACCGGTTTCCTAACAAGAAATAGGATGGTATCTTCCGGGCCTGGGTGCGTTTGTGCCGGTGAAGAGACGGGACTTCACTAATGCATCTGCTTTGAAAACCGAGGTGGTGTGTAACTTAGCGATCACTTTACACCAGAGGATTATCATCCCGGCAATATGATGCAGTTCAACATGGGATGCCGAACCAAGAACCAAGTGAGACTGGTGCAGTTTCTTCGGTGCACACAGCACCTTCCTCGGGTCTGCCATCAGTCTGTGGTTCAGCCGCCGGTGGGAGACATGATGCTCACAGATCCGTCAGAGATGCTGCTCCACAAAAACATCAACATTTGCTAACTACCAAATCAGTGAACATAATTATTTAAATAATGAGACGCAACGAGATGTGTATAAGTTGTTGTAAAGCACCGCAGCTACCTTGTAAGCATTAGCAATATTTTTTAAAAACCATGTAAAAAATGTACCGTATGAGAAGACATAACTGGTAGGTTAACCTCAGTTTGCTAATATTATAACCATCAAGTCTAGTTACAGCTTAGTGACATTGTTTCCACAGCTAATTGGTATTTTTTTGTCATGTGGTGTGTTTATAAGACTTTGGGAGACATTGCAAGTAATGAGGGAGTGTGAAGATCTGAAGCAGTGAAGGCCAGCTCTTATTAACCACCTCTACTGGACTGCAGCTTCCACTCCTGGTGGAGATGCAGATGTGATGGAGGCCAAGTGGAAAAGCATGGTCAGCAGTGAATATGATCTAAACTTTTGCTTGCTTCTCCCATATGCATCAGCCCTCATGGAGTCTCTGAGAGAGGAATCACCACACTGCACCGTCTTGTCTTCCACTACACCTGCTCCTCTATCATCCCTCCAGAAGATCACAAGATGAGGCTGTTGGCGTGTATCTAGCACAGCATTCATGATTTAACACACATTAGTGTAATGCCAACACTGAAAGATTGTTAAATATTTTTAAATGGTTCAGATGGTATGTTTTTCTTTTGGTTGTATATATTTGGTACAACTACACACATTATATATATATATATATATATATATATATATATATATGTGTGTGTATGTATGTATGTATGTATGATGTATGTATGTATGTATGTATGTATGTATTCTGTCATGAATCAGACCTCTGTGGCTCTCTCCGATGGCCACCGGAGGGCACCCTCTCCTGAGTATTGACTTTCTTGAACTCCATTTCCCATAACACCCCGTACCTGGACTAATCACCTGCACAGGTGTTCCCCATTATCTCCCCTATTTAAGCAGCTCTCATTCACACACTCTTTGCGAAGTCTTGTTTTGCCCCGGCTGACATTCTGAGCGTTATTTCTGTATTCTGTGATCTTCCCGTGTATGACCCTGGACTGTTTACCTCTGTTGATTCTCTGCTGCCTGCCCTTGTGATATTGCTCTCTGGAACTCCGATTGTGTTGCTGCCTGCCCTGACTCCTGCCCGGTATTGTTTATGTCTCTGCCTTGCCTCTGATATTCCTGACGCTGTTGTTTGATCACTGCCTGTTTGACCCTGTCTAAGTTTATTAAAGTGAGACTGCAAATGGATCCACACGCCTCAGATCCTTCATTACATATATATATGTGTGATGTATTCGTTTAATGTTTCAGCGCACTAGGGGGCGCTCAAGATCACTCCGTGTGTATGTTATGTTATCAATGAAGAAAAGAGTTTTCAGAGTTCTCAGTAAATAAGTGAGTTGACACCGAAATCGTCTCAGCGTATTATTCATGTTATATAAAAGCTAAATATATAACATATTAGCGACGAGGCTTGTTTTTTCGAACGACTGAGTGTGAAGTGAAGGACCGACTACTGAAAACATTTGATTGGATGGCTGTAGTGAATTTGTGAAACAACACCCGACGAAATGGCTGTGTTTATCGGTCACATGGATCCCTTTGATGAGTCAGCCGAACAGTGGTCTACCTACATAGAAAGGTTTGAACAATTTGTTTCTGCAAATGACATTTCAGAAGAGAAACAAGTTGCGGTGTTGTTGAGTGTAATGGGCTCATCTACATATGGACTGCTGCAGAGTTTAATCGCCCCGGAGAAGCCAGGTGCGAAAGCATACAATGACATTGTGACTGTTTTGAAAGATCATTTTTCTCCGAAACCGATCGTGATTGCAGAAAGATTTAGGTTTCATAACCGCAGTCAGCATGAGACAGAGACAGTAGCACAGTATGTCGCAGTCCTGAAAAAGCTGAGTGAACACTACGAATTTGGGATGCATTTGCAAGATGCGTTGCGCGATCGTTTTGTGTGCGGATTGAAAACGGAGTCCATACAGAAACGGCTACACACGGAAGCAGCGCTCACATTCCAAAAGGCAGTGGAGATTGCAGTGTCTATGGAAACGGCCGCGAGAGAATCTCAACAGTTAAGTGGCTCTTTGAAAGTGAATGCACTGTCCTTGCAAGAGAAAGGGGGAAACAAGTGCTACCGTTGTGGAAGAACGAACCACAATGAGAGAGATTGCTATTTCAAAGACCAACAGTGCCACAACTGTGGTAAAAAAGGCCACATTTCCAGAGTGTGCAGAATTAAAGGGAAACACACAACGGATAATGTAAAGTCAAAGTGGAGGAAAAATGTCCAACGGAAAAAGAAAGTGCATCAGATGGATGTGAAAGATTCATCAAGCGATGACACTACGGATACAGAGCTTGCACTTCATGTGATGACTAAGAAGGAAGAACTGTCACACATTTGTCTTAAACCAAAAGTAGAGGGAGAAATCTTGGAAATGGAATTAGACACAGGAGCTGCTGTTTCCCTAATTTCAAGAGAACTTTACAACGCACAATTAGCACATAAACCACTGTGCACAACTGATGTGATCCTGAAAACATATACAGGAGAAGTGGTGTCTCCAGTAGGGGTCATCGAAGTTAAAGTGAAATTGAACAAACAAAAAGCGAAATTGCCACTTTATATTGTGGAAGGAAGCGCCCCACCTCTATTCGGCAGAGAGTGGCTCAAGAAAATCAGGCTGAACTGGCGTGAAATTAAGAGTGTGAACAAGGATGCACTTGAGACAGTGCTATCAAAACACAAAAATGTTTTCAGGAAAAGATTGGGCTTGTTAAAAGGTATCGAAGCCACAGTGTCACTCAAGCCACAGTCCCAGCCACGATTTTGCCAAGCGCGCAATGTCCCCTATGCTTTAACCCTTTAGGCGCCAGGTTTTTTTGGAAAAAATGCTGGATTTTGACAGCAAGATTTCAAAAGCTTGTGGCTTGAAAAGGCTTAAAGATAGAGATCTACTGTAAATTAGAAAAATGTTGGGCATGAACGAAAGTTTATGTGGGGTGTAAATATACTCATCTAATTTGCATATTATGACGTCATCAGGGGGGCGGCCCTCTTGAATTTGATAATATTCAGGAAATAGTAGATATTGAATTGATGTTTGAAGTTATTTGCATGTTTTTTTGTTTTGTTTTTTTGTCTTTTTATCCTTATTCCAAATTATCAGAAAAGAGGAAACCAACAATAAACAGGAGAAAGTACTAAATTATTACTATATTACTATACTATATAATAGTAAAACGCATGAGAACAGTAGCCTACTTTTTGATCAATTCATCAGTAATATTCAGGAAATAATAGATATTGAATGGATGTTTGAACTTATTTGCATGTTTTTTTTTGTCTTTTTATCCTCATTCCAAATGATAAGGAAAAGAGGAAATCCACAGTAAAACAGGAGAAAGTAGTAAATTATTACTATATTACTGTGCCATAGTAAAATACATGTGCCTATTTTTTGATCAGTTGACCAGCTATCTGCCCAGTCAGGTATCTAGGTGACACAGTTTATAGTTCTTGAGAGTATGGTACCTCTCATTGCATGGCACAGTGCACAGACCTACCCCACACTGACTGCACCTGTACTGTCTGCCAGCGGCCATTTGAGCGTGCGCGATCAGAACAAACGACGTAATCTGGCTGATCATCAGAGAGCAACAGCTCTCGTATGGACACTACGATCACGTCCACCCCTGCCACCCCCATCCCTGTCAGGCAAAGGGTCCAAATGATCACTTGTTTGTGCTTTGTGAACACTCTCGCCTTGTGCGCGCGGCACCATTGCGCATGCAAAGCTGTACCGGGAGAAGCGCAATCATTAGACGACCGATCGTCATTTACAAAAGGCAAATATTCCCCTTCAGAGTCAGAATCGGCGAATAACACTTAGTTAAGTACTACATGTCTGCCATCTAGTGGTAGGGAATACAAATGAGATATTACACCAGATTAGGAACTACAGTCTATTTTATGAAGTATGACGTCTTGTCGCAATTTTGCGACTTTGGCGCTTAGAGGGTTAAAGCCAAAAGTTGAGACTGAGATAAATCGACTGTTGGAGCTGGGGGTCATCTCCCCTGTGACATGTAGCGATTGGGCCACACCGATTGTGCCAGTTGTAAAAAAGAATGGGGATGTGAGGATTTGTGGAGATTTTAAGGTAACAGTGAATCCTGCCCTTTGTGTTGAGTGTTACCCAATCCCACGAATAGAGGATTTATTCGCATCATTAGCAGGGGGCCAGCGCTTCACTAAATTAGATCTTTCAAATGCATACCTACAAGTTCCCGTGACGGAAAGCTCACATAAGTGCCTCACTATCACCACATCAAAGGGTCTGTTCTGTTACAATCGGTTACCTTTTGGGATTGCATCGGCACCAGCAATTTTCCAAAGGGCAATGGATCAGATTTTACAAGGCCTCCCTAACGTGCACTGCTACCTAGACGATATATTAGTGACTGGGTCAGATGATGAGCAACATCTCAAAAATGTGGACGCAGTCTGTGGTCTCAGGAGTGTGAAGATGCATTCGATAAGGCAAAATACTTGTTACTGTCACAGAGTGTGTTGACACACTACAACCCACAGTTACCAATTAGACTGGCCTGTGACGCATCACCATACGGTGTTGGTGCTGTCATCTCGCACATCCTTCTGGACGGAGAGGAAAAACCTATTGCCTTTGCCTCAAGAACATTGAGTAAAGCAGAGCAAAATTATGCTCAAATTGAAAGAGAGGCACTTGGTATTATTTTTGGAGTACGGAAATTTTACCAATATCTGTACGGGCGGAAGTTTACATTGTTTACAGATCACCGTCCGTTGACAACCATCTTCAGTCCAACAAAAGCCATTCCATCTATGGCTGCAGCTCGGTTGCAACGCTGGGCTTTGATGTTGGCAGCCTATGATTACGATATCCAGTACAGGGACGGTGCACACCACTGCAATGCGGATGGGTTATCACGATTACCGCTGCCAACCGCACCTCAAGTTAAGTTGGACACGGTGGAGTTACTTCAAGTAAAACAGCTGGATGCTCTACCAGTACTGTGTGCAGATGTCTGTAAAGAGACAAGGGCTGACCCCATTCTGTCACAAGTAATGGAGATGGTGGCAACTGGGCGTTTTCTAAATGTCACAGATGCAAATAATATGCTGGCCCCATATGTGAACAGGAAGGATGAATTGACTACGCAGCAAGGTTGCCTCATGTGGGGTTGGAGGGTGGTCATTCCTCCTAAGCTTAGATCCAGGGTACTGGCAGAAATCCATACTGGACATCCAGGTGTTGTAAGGATGAAGGCGGTTGCACGTAGTTATGTCTGGTGGCCCGGAATTGACATTCAAGTGGAACAGTTGGCGAAAACCTGTCAGACATGCCAGCAGACACAAAAAGCCCCTGGACCCTCACCCTTACACCCGTGGAAATAGCCAGAGTCACCGTGGCAATGCATACACGTGGACTTTGCAGGTCCATTTGAAGGACACATGTATCTGGTAGTAGTAGATGCTCACTCCAAATGGCCCGAGGTGTGTGTGATGGATTCAACTACATCTACTAATACCATTCAGGTGCTGAGGACACTGTTTAGTCATTATGGACTCCCGGAAGTTCTGGTTAGTGATAACGGACCTCAGTTCACCTCCGAGGAGTTCCAGATATTTCTCAAGGCCAATGGAGTGACTCACACACGTTCTGCACCTTTTCACCCAGCTACAAATGGCTTGGCGGAACGCATGGTTCAGACAGTAAAGCGGGCTTTACGTTGTTCAAAAGGATCAACATCCATTCAACAAAGGTTGGACACCTTTTTACTGGCGTACCGAAACACCCTGCACGCCACCACAAAGGAGTCACCTGCTATGTTGTTTCTACATCGTAGATTGCGGTCCTGCTTTGATCTGTTGAAGCCAAATGTTGCCTCTGTGATCGAAAAAGCTCAAGGCCATCTGTGCCAGCGATGTCAAGTTCATGCGAAAGAAAGAACATTTGCAGTGGGGGACAAGGTGTTAGTTCATGATTATCGGCGAGGAAAGAAGTGGATGCCTGGTGTGGTGTCTGCAAAGACCAGTATCATACACTGTCGATGTGGGACTTTCAGTTCACTGGAGGCGTCATGCTGATCAGATTTTGGCACATCAGGATGATTGCGACAATTGAGATGAGGTTGGTCCAGAGATCACTGAAGTCCCTGGGGGGAATCTGACAGATTCGTGTGAACATACGATTTCAGATGAGACATTACGTCCTAGTCTTGATCAAATTCCAACAGGATTAGCACAATCTGAAGATTCAGCCACTAGGGATAATGAGGTGGTGTTACACACTCCACACAAAGAGACTAAGCGCTATCCTGAATGTACCATCAAGCCTCCAGTACGGTTTAGCCCTTAAGGCCTATCTTGGTTGTATAAACTAATTTCATTGTTTGCATGTTAACAGTCATGGTGCTGAGTTTAATTTAAAAGAATAAGCACAACACAGTTCATTGAAAGATTCTAGTGTTTAATCATAGTTGTTCTCTATATTTTGGTATTACTATAAGTGTTATATTATACAGGTGAATCTATGTGCACCTATATATGTATATGGGGACATGTAAAAAAAAAAGGAAAAGAGAGAGATCCATCTTTGTCTATGTTAAGTGTATGTAACATTGTTACTGAAATGATTACAACAACACTAAGTGGGGAGGAAAATGTGATGTATTCGCTTAATGTTTCAGCGCACTAGGGAGCGCTCAAGATCACTCCCGTGTGTATGTTATGTTATCAATGAAGAAAAGAGTTTTCAGTGTTCTCAGTAAATAAGTGAGTTGACACCGCAATCGTCTCAGCGTATTATTCATGTTATATAAAAGCTAAATATATAACAATATATATACAGTATATATGTATATATATATACAGTATATATATATATATTAGGGCTGGTAATTTAACGCGTTAATTAGGTTAATTAATTACAATGAAAAATTTAATGCACTTGCCCCGCCCCAGATCTTAGGATTTTAACATATTATTTTACATGTTAAAAATAACATTAAAAATCTTAAGATCTGGGGCGGGGCAAGTATATATATATATATATATATATATATATATATATACAGTATATATATATATATATTATTATTTTTATTTTATTCTTTCACTGTAACGCGTTAAATTACCAGCCCTAAAATATATATATATATATATATATATATATATGCATATATATTTATACATTTTTCACTGTAATATATTAACAGTTGCAATGTTATGTTTTGAGTTAGGTATTAACAGTGCTGTGAAATAATATCTGTTATGATTAAGTACTGTATAAATTAAACTGAATTGAATTAACCATAAATGCAGATCTGCATGATATATATCTGATGTAAACTTCATAAACAAGTTTTTATACAGTAAGAGAATTTGTGATTATTTTTTGTTGTCACCAAAATGGGGCCATTCCTTTATAAAGTCCTCCTTCCACTGTAAACTGTCTTCTAATGGCTGACACAACACATGCAGGTAAGGGCTTCTTGATGTGCCTGCCCAGAACCCCATAGACCTAGTGGACAACTTGCCTGTATGCTGTCAATATTGATTGTGTTATACCAATGGCATCATACAAGTGCAACTTGTAATTGAGAAACAACATTCTTCAGATTTTTTTAATATTCAAATCTTTAATTAACTATGTGTTTATAATACAAGCTTTTAGCTCAGAGTAATAAATGATCTCTGCCCTAAACATACTCATGTCTGCTATCCTGGAGAGGTCCATGCTCCTGTCTGAAGTGCATATATAGGCTATCTGTAGCACATATGGGTTCAGACAGCAATCCTCAATGCATGGGTGCAGAGTCAGACACTGCACATCAAGTGTGGGGGTCACATTCTCCTCTAAGGCCCAGTATGCAACTAACTCCCTGCAGCACTTACTTTCCTCAGCTGTGACCATGGCCTCGCTTTTCCCACACAAGCACATAATGAAACAAAAACGTATTTATCTCCCTCTCTCTCTCCTGCGGTGATGAGAAACCGCTATATCACGTAATGTTAGTGTCGGATATTAACGAGTGTGGCTTATTAGTTTCTGTTACTGGTATGTATCAATACACATAGATGACCAATACTATATTTGCTATTCCCTGATAGGGCACAGTGTTACATATCGTTAGCTAGCGTGTGTATATATGTAAGCTAACACTGGTCTCCCTGTTCTCCACTGGTTCTTCTCACACCACAACTCAATTTGTCTCCTCTGACCGTTGTTCTGTCTAATCCTGGCCTGTCCCTGCTCTCTTATGGCTCGTTTCCACTGAGCGGTACGGGTCAGTACAGTACCGTACAGTACGGTTCGGTTCGGGACCGAACACCCTGATCCAGCTTGCGTTTCCACTGCCAACAGTACCCTTTACTTGATAGGCGTGGTGTATGCCGGAAAGTAGCGATCGACAATAAAGCGCGACAATAAGCACAACTCTGCCTCTTTTATATCAGTTTTAATGAACAATAATAGCCATTATAAAAGTATAAGTACAAAGTATAAGAGGCTTATATAAGAGGAAATAAAGACAAAAGCAAACAATTCAGTCAAACGTATGCTACAATGTCAGCGCTGTAAGTTACTACGGTAAAGTTAAAAATAAATATAAAGTTAAACTTTGTGCTCAGTCAAAATGATATGACCAGGAATAAATAATATATTCACGAGACCATGAATGCCTGTTAAATATACACAAAACGAATTGTATCTCATGTTTAATCACTGCAGAGACATCAGAGCCAGCGGCAAATGTCGGAAGGACTAGCCGAGCATAAGGCTGCTCGAGACGAAGCACCCGATGATCACCTCGAGCTCTGAAATCAGCATAGCAAATTTTCAAATAGGCGCTATATATTTATAAATAAACCGCAGATTTGAGTTTTAAACAACTACATTCTCACCTGAAAAACTCTTAAAACTACATTTCATGACACAATAACAGTAATATTTAGAAAATTACGTGGGTTTTTGGGCAATGACGTTTCACAAGTCCACAAGAACAGACAAGAACACATATTGAGAAACGGCTATTGTCTGTGTGAAAATATAAAATTATAAAATACACTGTTATATTTTTTTGTGTTTGCGCACTCTGATGTAATAAGCCGAACACAGCAGAGCGGAACAAGTGAAGGAGAAGCTTTATCTCCTTGTATCATGCAAAAGTGATGATTCTAGTCAACCAATCAACTTCTGCAGTGAGTTTAGCTCCACCCTTTTGGTACCCTTTGCTGTGCTAGGTACCCCAACGAAAGGGTACCAAAAAAGTGGTACGGTATGGTTCGCTATTTTGGTACCATTCACAACTTCTGACAATGGAAACGGACATAATTGCTTACCGTACCATACTGTACCGAACCATACCGCTCAGTGGAAACGAGCCATTAGCCGCATAGCAGGCTCATAATTGTATATGTGGTCCGTCATACGAGTGTAAATAAACATTTAAAATTTCCTCAGTGTCCGAACTGTCATTGCGATCCATTGTTTTCCTATTGTTTACATTGACCGCTCTCCCTTTTGTTCCGTCACTTCCGGTTTTGGCGGTTTTCAGACGCGGAACTAAAATTCTCTCACAAAAACGACTCCAAAAGCCTTAATAGCGTATTTTAAAGTATATTTTAAAGAAAATCTAGTTCCTACATTATTTTTCTATACATCGACTCACTGGGGTCTCTAACCTGCAATATGCCCTTTAAGGGAAAACTACAAAAAATTAAAAAATTAAACAAAGAAAGAAAAAAAGAAAAACAACAAAAAACTTAATAATAATTCCTTAAATCCTGTTTATTAACTTTGTATCTTTGAGATACTTAAATAGTATGTGAAACATGTCTATAGTTGCATCTTTATTTAACAATTTCTGAAGTGAGATCTGATTGATTCCTATATGAAGTGCTTCTGCAAGTTGTAATCTTTCGTTATTATATTCTTGACATTTTATTAAAATATGTTCAACTGTTTCAGGAAGATCACATTTAGCACAAAGTCCGGATTCATGTTTTCCTATTTTATATAACGATTGATTAAGTGCAGCGTGTCCAATTCTAAGGTGACATATTATGCTGTCTTCCTTTATTATTCCCAAAAATTCTTCTCTCATTTCCAACTATTTTTTGAATATTATATAAATGTTGTCCTTTATTCTCACCATCCCATTTACTATGCCACATTTCTTTTAACGCTTTTTTAATTATCCCTTTTATTTCTAATTTACTCATCTGAACATTAAACTCTATGTCTGGATGTTTTAATGTTTTTTTGTTTGTTTGTTTGTTTTTTCGCTATTTGATCCACAACTTAATTCCCTTCTATTCCTATATGTACAGGTATCCATTAAGAGATAACTGTTTGTTTGCATTCTGAACAAACTTTGTAAAATGTCTTGTCTAGTCGAAGATTTACCACTCTTTAAACTTGATAATGCTGAAAAAGTGTCTGAACATATGACCACTTCAGGTATATTAATCTCATCAATCCACCGAAGAGCCAATAATATTTTGATCATTTCTGTTGTGTAAACTGATAGATGATTAAATGTTCTTTTTGTTATTCTATACCTGAACCTTGGAACCAGGGCCATGCACAGACATTTTGAGGGGCAGTGGCCCAAACCAAAAAAAGGGGCACTATCCTTCAGATATCATTCTAATATTCTGATTTCCTGCTCAAACATCAAATTACATTTTAAAATATATTCAAATAGAATATTAAATAGAATTAAATAGTAAAAAATATTTCAGAAAGATGCAGGCTTGGTGAGCAGAAGAGACTTCTTTAAAAAACATTAAAAATATTACTGTTCAAAAACTTTTGACTGGCAGTGTACAATTAACAGAGAAGATAGCACTGTAATAATTTCAGACTTTATTGTAGATGTTTTGATAGAGTGGGCTCTCCCTCACTCTCTGAGCCTGCTTCTGCCTCATCTTCAATGCAAGTATAAGTATTAGACATTTAATTTAATATTATACTGCATCAATCTATATTATATACTAATAAACAGCTCATTTGGAACATTTATATTACCTTTTTAACTATTATAGGCTTATTAATATGGTTTTAATCAAAATATTATAAATGTGTTAGATTACTAGTAACTAAGACAAGTGATTATAATGGGAAATATACTTAATAGCAAGAATTAAAGTGTGACAAACTGCTAAATATTCTATGTGATGAATTACCTGCTGGCTTGCTGGAGCTTTGAATTCATGTTTACGATGTTGAACTGCCTTTAGCAGCCTCCCTTTGCTCTCTCTCTCCTTTTTTTTCTTCTACAAAGTGTGCCAACAACAGCAAATTTTGTGTTATTTATATTAGATCTGATCGGGTACTATAATTTGATTAGACATAAGAACGTCTCGATTACGTATGTAACCCTCGTTCCCTGAAGGAGGGAACGGAGACGTAACGTCAAGTGACTGATGTAAATGGAATCTCACCCGAGAGCCCAATCACCTTCGAGTGTTAACAGAACAAGCCAATGACAGTTGGCATGCGTGTTTCGCCACGCACACCCCGCAGCGCGGGTATAAAAGGAGAGTGCGTGCAAACGCACATCAGCTTTTCGCTGAGGAGCTGAGACTGTGTGCCCCGGCCGTACAGTGGTGGTACAGCAACTGTGGCGATGGGACGTTATGTCTCTGTTCTCTCCTTCAGGGAACGAGGGTTACATTTACATACGTAACCGAGACGTTCCCTTTCAGTCAGTCACGTTCGACATAACGTCAAAAAAGGAAGGGGGAAAGGGAAGTGGTGTGTGGCCAAGTATGGTGACCCATACTCGGAATTTGTGCTCTGCATTTAACCCATCCAAGTGCACACACACAGTAGTGAACATACACCCAGAGCAGTGGGCAGCCAATGCTGCGGCACCCGGGGAGCAGTTGGGTGTTCGGTGCCTTGCTCAAGGGTCTCACCTATTGAGGGTGGAGAGAGGGCTGGTTATTCACTCCCCCCACCTACAATCCCTGCCGGACCTGAGACTCGAACCCACGACCTTCAGGTTACAAGTCCAGGTTACAACTCTCTATCCATTAGGCCACGACTGCCCCAAATTTACATCAAGTGACTGACGTAAATGGGATCCCTATGAAAACGCACTATTGCTGACCTCCTCCAGTGCCCTGCGGAAGCCGGCAAGTCCCCCCACACCAGTTGGGATGAAAGATAGGACAGGGCTTAGGCAGAGATGAGAGCCACTGCTGTTCCGTACAGTGTGTATGGATAACACTGGGAAAGCGTACCCAAGTAGGGGAACGCTACGGAAGCCACATCCTGCATAAAGGAGGTACCATGTGGAGATTACACATATGGACTGGCCAGTACTACATATGGAAGTCTCTGAGGTAGACTCAGCCAGCCTGGGGTGAGATCAATACACAGCAGAGACGGCAGAAGGTCTCTGCCAGGGAAAGACACGGGCTCACCGTGAGGGGAGCCGTACCGTGGAAGAATACACATGTGGGATCACCCGAAGGGGAATCACTACACACGGGCACCTAGCCCAGCAAAAGGGCTGACCTTGGGCAAACACACATGTGCTGGACCTGTCGTCTGGCGCTCCGCCATGCCTGACTGCCGAGGGTGCGGGAGGAACTTCAACAGGGTTCGCCAAGGGGAACTGAACTGAGAAGCAGTAAAAGCGCACGTATCCGGTCCATAGAGGGGAATGGCGCAGCAAGCATGATCTACACCGAGCGGGTCTGGTGTTACTGGCCACCTGAGGCAAGTACACGGGAGGACACAGGCTCTACACAGAGATTATAGAATCTCGCAAACGTGTTAGGTGTTGCCCAGCCGGCAGCTCTACAGATGTCTGCTATGGAGGCGCCCCGCGCCAATGCCCAAGAAGAAGCAACGCCTCTCGTAGAGTGTGCTCTTACTCCGAGGGGGCACGGTAAGCGCCGGGCCTGGAATGCCAAGACTATAGCCTCCACTATCCAGTGGGCAATTCTTTGTTTGGAGACAGCCTTTCCCTTCTGCTGTCTTCCGAAGCAGACAAAGAGCTGGTCTGAGGTCCTGAAGCTCTGCGTGCAGTCCATGTAAATGCACAAGGCGTGGATGGGACAGAGCAGAGCAACGGCTGGGTCTGCCTCCTCCCGGGGCAGCGCTTGCAAGTTCACCACCTGATCCCTAAAGGGCGTGGTGGGAACTTTGTCTCAGGGTCTCAGGACAATGTGACAGTTACCCGGTCCGAATTCTAGGCACGAATCGTCGACCGAAAATGCCTGCAGTTCCCCTACCCTCTTGACCGAGGCCAATGCAGTGAGGAGCACTGTCTTCAACAACAGAAACTTAAGCTCTACTGACTTCAGAGGCTCGAAGGGCTCCTCCTTCAAGGCCGTCAGGACCGAGGGGAGATCCCAAGAGGGTACCAGATGAGAGACTGAGAAACCTGATAACCAAATCGCGCTTCCCCACAGACTTACCGTCTACTGCATCGAGGGTGCCCCCTCTCTGAGAAAGGAGATCCCTCCTCAGAGGAACTTGCCAAGGAGGGGCTGTCGCGAGGATTGTGCCAGTATGGCGCCACCAAGAGGACCTGCTCCTCGTCCTCCCTGACCTTGCACAGTGTCTGTGCGAGAAGGCTCACTGGGGGAAATGCATATTTGCGTAGGCCCCGAGGCCAGCTGTATGCCACCCCGTGCCGAGGGTCCCCTCGAACAGGGAGTAAAACAGCTGGCAGTGGGACGTATCCGGGGAGGCAAACAGGTCTACCTGAGCGTCCCTGAAGCGTCTCCAAATCAGCTGGACTGTCTCGGGCACATATCCAGAAGTCGCCATTCTCCCGGAAGGGCGGACTGACATGAGAGCTCGTCGGCTGCACGATTGAGCTCGCCTGGGATATGAACGGCGCGAAGTTACCTCAGATGCTTCTGACTCCAAAGGAGGAGATGGCGGGCGAGTTGCGACATGCGACGGGAGCGTAGACTGCCTTGGTGGTTGATGTACGCAATGGTCGCAGTGTTGTCCATACGGACCAGTACATGCTTATCGTGTAGTAGCGAAGCGGCGCAGAGCAAGCCATACTGCTAGCAACTCGAGGCAGTTGATATGCCACTGCAGTCGGGGCCCTGTCCAGAGCCCTGCAGCTGCATGCCCACTGCACATGGCACCCCAGCCCATGGCAGAGGCATCTGTTGATACAACAACATGCCTGGACACTTGCACTAGGAGCACTCCTGCCCGAAGAAAGGCAAGATCTGACCATGGGCTGAAGGTCTGATGGCAGGACGGAGTGACAGAGACCCGGTACGTGCCGCCATGCCCATCTCGGGACCCGGTCGTGAAGCCAACGCTGAAGCGGTCTCATATGTAGCAACCCGAGCGGTGTGACAGCGGCTGCGGATGCCATATGCCCCAGGAGCCTCTGAAACTGTTTCGGTGGAACTGCCCTCTTGCGCTGGAAAGACTCCAGGCAGTTCAGCATCGACTGAGCACGCTCTACTGAGAGACGTGGTGTGAGGTTGACTGAGTCCAACTCCATGCCGAGAAAAGAGATCCTCTGCACAGGGGAGAGTTTGCTCTTTTCCCAGTTGACCCGATGCCCCAACTGGCTGAGGTGGCTGAGCACCGTGTCCCTGTGTTCGCACAACTGCGCTCGAGACTGGGCCAGTATGAGCCAGTCGTCGAGGTAGTTGAGAACGCGAATGCCTGCTTCCCTTAATGGAACATGGGCTGCCTCCATGACCTTGGTGAAGACACGAGGTGACACGGATAGCCCGAAGGGAAGGACCTTGTACTGATATGCTCGCCCTTCGAACGCAAAGCAGAGAAATGGTCTGTGTCAAGGGAGGATAGAGACATGAAAGTACACGTCCTTCAGGTCGATCGCTGTGAACCAATCGAAAGGACGGATGCATTGAAAGATGCGTTTCTGCGTCAACATCCTGAACGGGAGCTTTTGAAGGGCCCGGTTCAGAACTTGCAGGTCCAAGATAGGTCGCAACCCACCGCCTTTCTTTGGTACGATGAAGTAGGGGCTGTAGAACCCTGACTTAATCTCGGCTGGAGGGACCGACTCTATTGCGTCCTTCGCCAGCAGGACCGCGACTTCTGCACGCAAGACAGGAGCATCTTTGTTCAACACAGAGGTGAACCGAACGCCCCTGAACTTGGGAGGACATCGGGTGAACTGAATTGCATAGCCGAGTCTGATGGTTCTCGGGAGCCAGCAAGACGGCCTGGGGAGCGCTAGCCAGGACCCCAGAGACCGTACAAGCGGGACCAGGGGAGCCACCGACATACCCATGGTGGGGCAGCGAAGTGGAGCACAGGGACCCGACACGGAAGGCAGTGCGTCCCGAAGTGGGGTCTGAGTGCGCGGTGCGACACTTACCTGGCTCCACGGCTGGGCAGGGGGCGCGGGAGAAGGCATCGCGTCCTCGGACCAGACCATGCTGCCCACTGGCGAAAGGAGAGGGGGACGGGAGTGTAGAGACTGTGTCTCGTGCACCGCCATCCTCGCCCTCTTGGGACCCAGAGAAAAAGGAAACTGCTCTTTTTTTGAGGTTTTGGGTACCAAACAAAAAGGGAACAAAAGATTCTCCACCCAGCCCTCCTCCGGGGGAAGGAGTGGTGCGGTCACCATCTCCTGAAGAGCAGGATCCAAAGACTCCGGGTCGCCCGTCTCAGGGACGCCACTTGCCCTGGCGCTTCACGGGCTTGGCAGGGGCGGAGACGGGCTGCGCCGCTTTCCTGCGGCCAGCTCCACGCTGCGGCCGAGCTGGAGCGGAGGTGGAGGTGGAGGCAGCAAAAGGGCGCCCTCGGCGACAAGCAGACGGAGGGGCTGCAGCCGGCAGCTGGGTGGAGACAGCAGCAGACCACCAGGGCAGGATATGACGGAACGCCTCCGTCTGCTTCTTTGCGGCAGAGAACTGTTGGGCAGAGCCCTCCACTGCTTCGCCAAATAGGCTGGCCTGGGAGATCGGGGAGTCCAAGAAGCGATGCTTGTCAGTCTCCTTCATCTCCACCAAGGTCAGCCATAGCGTGGACATCGTCTGACCCAGGGCCTGCGGCGTGACTTTCGTCGCCCTTAGGGCGAGGTCCGTCGCTGTGCGCAGTTCCTGCAGAACACTTGGGTCAGCACCACCCTCGTGCAACTGCTTCAACTCTTTGGTCTGGTGAACTTGCAGGAGGGCCATGGCATGCAGGGCAGAAGCGGCCTGTCAAGCAGCACTGTAAGCCTTGGCCGTTAGAGCAGACGAGAACTTACAGGCCCTGAACGGAAGGCGTGGATTACCCCTCCAGGCGGTAGTGCTTTGCGGGCAGAGCTGCATGGCAATAGTACGCTCGACTGGGGGGGATGTCCACATACCCTTGGGCCTCTCCGCCGTCGAGGGTGGTGAGGACGGAGGAGGCACTAGGCCTGTTCCGGGCAGAAAAAGGTACCCTCCAAGATCTAGTCACCTCCTGATGCACTTCCGGGAAGAAAGGAACCGGAGGCAGTTGCTGGCGATCGGCCTGTGCCCCCAGGAACCAATCGTCCAGCCTCGAGCGTTCGGGAGGAGGCCTCCAGGGCAGCCCGACACTCTCAGCGGCCTGGGAAAGCATAGCAGTCAGTTCTGGATCTGACTCGGGCAACGCCACTCTTCCTGACGGAGGCAGCGCAGCCGAATCGTCATCTCCAGAGCCTAGCTCGCCCTCCGATGCAGCGATCGACATCCTGTCATCCGCTGGTGCTCCGAACGAGATGCTGGGCCCTACCCTGTCCGGGGATCCCGCGAGCTCGTCCGGGAACACCAGATGGTGCGATTTGCTGGAGGAGTGAGAGGCCCGCGGAGACACACTTGAAGGGGAAGCTCTCACTGTGATCCTCAAGTCACCCTGACCATGAGCCGAAGTAGCCCTCCAAAAACCAGAGGAGCTAGAATGGGGCATGGCAAGGGGGATACTATATAATACATTTTGAGCAACATGACATTAGTAACTGATAATGTAGGAAAACGCAGACAAATGTACATAATCGATTGCATGAATGTAGCAACTGCAACTTGTTCAAAAGAATGAGAAACTGCTTTTATCATGTGCTCAAGTGACTAGATGATGTGGAGGTTGAACAAGTAGTTTTGAGAATTTCATTTCTGATCTAAGAAATGCACCAAAGCGACTGTAATAATGCATTAGTAAATGTTGAAATTAACATTAATAAATGCTGCAGAAGTATTGTTCATTCTTAGTTCATGTTAACTACACTAATTAATGTTAACCAATGAACCTTATTGTGAAGTGTTACCATTTATATAAATGTATCTGTATACAATAAAGCCACAATACCAACTACCAATAGGAGGTTTCTGGCCAACAGTAAAAATTTATTTTGCAAAATTTTATTTTCCTCACAATATGAGGTACAGTAAATCCGGCCCTGTACATGATAGTGATTTTTGTTGCCAAATTGGTTTGAAACAGTTGTTGAATAAACAATTAAACTGAACTATTATGCCTGTCTGTCTGCTTGACTGACAGTTTTATTGATCACTGAGAGAGCATTGACTTGGTATGATTTTGGTTCAATATAATTTTTTTTTTTTTTTTAAATAGCTTAGATGTAGTAAACTACTTTTGCCATGTTGCTGTAGCTTAGCTTGCTACATTTCCCAGGGCTGTAGCTTTAGTTTAGTGAAGCTTAATTTTAAAGCTTAGTGAAGCTTAATTTTTTTAAATAGCTTAGATGTAGTAAACTACTTTTGCCATGTTGCTGTTAGCTTAGCTCACTACATTTTCCAAGTAGCTTGCCCAACACTGGCAATGACCAATCAGAGGTGTTCAGATGAGTCATCGCTAAAATGCCTGTGTTTTCTTCACTCGCTCGCTGACTGAATACCTCTTTCTGGCGAATTCTCTCGTTAGAAACAACAAAGTGCAGATGTGTGTACGAATCTGTAAGTGTTACAAACGAGGCTCTTGTGCCTCCTCTCTCACACCACCAGAGGGAGCCCTCACCGGAGTACTAATTCTCATTCAGACTTTCCTCCCACATACCTGGGACTGATCACCTGCACCTGTCATCAATTACACACACACACACTCACTCACATAAAAGACTGTGTTCCTTGCACCTCAGAGCGAAGTCTTGATTTGCCACGGTGATCACTACTGAGCGTTTTTCCCCTGTTTATTCTGCCTGCCTGTGTATTACTCGGACTGTTTATCTCGATTACGATTCCTGCTGCCACCCTCGACCTTCTAGCCTGTTCATCGACTCGACCTGCCTGCCGCCTGCCCCAACCTTCTGCCCATCTTCTGACTTGTGTTTTGTATTGTCTACTGTTGTTAATAAACTGCAGATTTTGCAAGCTTCTGACTCGTCACAGAAGACTTCGCCACAAAGCGATCCAGCAGCTCTCACGCAGCTCACATCTGAGCTCTCAGCACAGGCCAACCAGCTCGCCATTCACCAGCACCAACTTAACCCGCTTAACAACACTGACGGAGGAGTTGGTGAGAACCCTGCAAGGACTGAGCTTATCGCCACCCGCACCAGCCGCCGCCCAAGCTAATGTCCCCGTAAACATCCCGAACAATCCACCACCACCGGTGAGTCCTCGTCTCGCCTTTCCCGAGAGGTTTAATGGTGATTCAGCCATGTGCAAGGGATTTCTACTACAGTGTTCGCTGTTTGTCACTCAACAACCCGCCTTGTATCCCAATGACGCAAGTAAGATTGCATTTGTTTGCTCGCTACTCACGGAAAAGGCTCTGGATTGGGTTACAGCGGTCTGGCGAATGGATGGATCAGCGTTCCCTTCCTTCGATTTATTCCTGCAACGCTTTAAAGAGGTGTTTGATCATTCCGCTGGAGGAAGAAGCGCTGGCGAACAACTTCTCGCACTGAGTCAGGGAAAACCAACCGCTGCTGAATATGCTCTCGCCTTCCGCACACTCGCCGCTCAGACCAATTGGGTAGAGGATACCTCAAACTGCTTTTCCGATGGGGATTGAATGTGGATTTACAGGCTGAACTAGCATGTCGCAATGAGGGGAGAAATCTGAGCGATTTCATTGAACTAACCATTCAAATCGACAACCTGATGCGCTCACGTCGATCCTCTCATTCACAGTGCTTTAACCCTTCACCTCCCGTTTCCAGCCCTGAACCCATGCAAATAGGATATACTCACCTGTCTTCTGAGGAACGAGAGCGTCGGATAAAGCTTCATCTACTTCATAAAGAGATCCTCAAGTTTTATGTCATCAGCTCACCCGCTCATCCTCTGATCCTCGGCCTGCCCTGGCTATGCAAACATGACCCCTACATCTCATGGAGGAAGGGTGAAATCAAGCAATGGGGTTCTGCCTGTCACGAACAATGTATCAGCCACAACACACCTGTCTCTGTCAGCACCATCACTCTCACCCAAGAGAACTCAGAGGTTGCCAACCTCCCTTCAGAATATGCTGATCTCCCCGAAGCATTCAGCAAGGTAAAGGCTTCAGAACTCCCTCTGCATCGTTCAAGTGATTGTTCCATTGAACTTATTCCCAGTAGCACTCCTCTCAAGGGCAGAATATTTCCTTTGTCACAACCAGAGGCTGAGGCCATGAAGAAGTACAGTATGTTGAGGAGGAGCTGGCAAAGGGCTTCATTCGACCATCTACCTCACCTGCTTCGGCTGGCTTCTTCTTCGTAAAGAAAAAGGACGGCAGCCTCAGACCATGCATTGACTACCGCGGTCTCAATGACATCACCATCAAATTCAGATATCCACTTCCACTAGTTCCTGCCGCATTAGAACAACTCCGTCAAGCCAAATATTTCACCAAGCTCGATCTTCGCTCAGCATACAACTTAATTAGAATCCGGGAGGGCGATGAGTGGAAAACAGCATTCTCAACCTCTACTGGGCACTATGAGTACTGCGTTATACCGTTCGGCCTTGCCAACAGTCCGTCTGTCTTCCAGTCCTTCATGAACGACATTTTCAGAGACATGCTTGATCGGTGGGTGTTGGTGTATATCGATGACATACTGATTTTTTCAGATTCCTTCGACGAACACATCCAGCACGTGCGCGCTGTTCTAAAGCGCTTCATTCAACATCAGCTTTATGCCAAGGCGGAGAAGTGCGAATTCCACCAAACCAAGATAGCATTTCTGGGATATGTCATCAGTCAGGAGGGAGTAGCCATGGATGATAACAAGGTAAAGGCAGTTGTCAATTGGCCTCAACCACGTACTCTGAAGGAATTACAGCGCTTCCTGGGATTCGCGAACTTCTACAGGTGATTTATCAGGAATTTCAGTTCTGTGGCCGCTCCACTAACCTTGTTAACAAGACGATCTACTTCGCAGCTCTCCTGGTCCACAGAGGCAAAGCAGGCTTTCCAAGAACTCAAGGACAGATTCACTTCCGCTCCGATCCTTCATCATCCCGATCTCGGTCACCCATTCATCGTAGAAGTTGATGCGTCGAGTACAGGTATAGGGGCTATTCTTTCACAACGTCATGGTTCGCCAGCTAAGATGTTTCCCTGTGCATACTTTTCCAGGAAGCTATCTGCCTCCGAATGAAACTATGATGTGGGGAATCGGGAATTGCTGGCAATGAAAGCAGCTATGGAGGAGTGGCGTCACTGGCTAGAGGGGGCACGACATCCGTTCACCGTCCTAACTGACCATAAGAACATTGAATACCTAAGATCAGCCAAACGATTAAATCCCCGGCAGGCTAGGTGGGCTCTCTTTTTCACACGCTTCTACTTTACAGTCACATATCGACCTGGTTCTAAGAACATCAAGGCGGATGCTCTCTCACGGCTAGACGAGAGAACTAATCACATCGATTTGGAGGAGAACATCATTCCGGAGAGCTTGCTTGTTGCTCCCATTCGATGGGACATTGAAACTGAGATCAATCTAGCCAATGCAGAACACCCACCTCCTCCAGACTGTCCTCCACACCTCACATCCGTTCCTGAACAACTCAGAGACAAACTTCTGCACCAAGTTCATGACACACCTAGCTCAGGGCATCCAGGTATCACTACTACTGTTCAACTCCTCAAGAACCAGTTCTGGTGGCCCTCAATGTCAAGGGATACAGCTACCTTTGTGAATAACTGCACAGCCTGTAGTACGTCCAAACCCTCTCGCCACCTTCCTGCAGGTCTCCTCCAACCACTTCCCGTGCCCCAACGCCCGTGGTCCCACATCGCCATAGACTTTGTTACAGACTTACCCAACTCATCAGGTAATACTACCATTCTGACAGTAGTGGACTGCTTCTCCAAATCCTGCCATCTCACACCCCTGCCCATGCTCCCGTCAGCTCTGGAAACAGCAGAGACCCTGTGCAACTATGTGTTCCGATTTTACGGCCTACCTGAGGATATCGTATCAGACAGGGGCCCTCAGTTCACGTCACGAGTCTGGTCAGCCTTCTTTAGACTCCTTAACATTAATGTTAGCCTCACATCCGGCTACCATCCCCAGTCTAATGGGCAGACAGAACGACTGAATCAAGAACTCACTCGCTTCCTCAGAACCTACTGTCAGAACCGTCAGACGGACTGGAGCAAATATCTGATGTGGGCCGAGTATGCTTAAAATTCGCTTCAGAAACCTGCCACCGGCCTAAAACCTTTCAAGTGTGTTTTAGGTTATCAACCACCACTCTTCCTCTGGTCAGGGGAACCATCGAATCTGCCTTCAGTCAATGAATGGTTACAACGGAGTGAGGAGACTTGGAACCGAGCACATATTCATCTACAACGAGCTGTAAGACGGCAAGAGGAACAGGCCAACCGTCACCGCCGTCCAGGTCCAGAATACACTTCCGGCCAATGGGTTTGGCTTTCCACCAGAGACATCCGCCTCAGACTTCCCTGCAGAAAGCTCAGTCCTAGGTATGTGGGTCCATTCCAAATTCTAAGACAAATAACACCAGTTTCCTTTCGTTTAGATTTGCCTGCTAATTATCGCATTTCTCCCACTTTTCATGTGTCGCTGTTAAAACCCGCTGGTGGTCTGAGAGAGGGAGAGGTGAATGAGGAGGCCGAGACTCAGATGCCCCCGCCCATTCTGGTCGAGGGCGAGGAGGCGTACCAGGTCAGAGAACTTCTCGACTCTCGGCGCCGGGGCGGTGTACTCCAGTATCTGATTGACTGGGAGGGGTATGGCAACACGAGACAACACGAGTTGTCTTCAACCAGCTCTCACTGTTCCTTTCACAGTACAACAAACTGGATGATAAACAGTCAGGTTTCAGGAGTGGCCATTCAACAGAGACTGCGCTACTCTCAGTCACTGAAGCCCTAAGAGTCGCAAAGGCCAATTCCAAATCATCAGTCCTCATTCTGCTCGATCTTTCTGCTGCTTTTGACACTGTTAATCATCAGATCCTCCTGTCCACCCTCTCATCGCTGGGCATCACTGGGATTCCACTTCGCTGGTTTGAATCCTATCTCACGGTAGGTCCTTCAGGGTGGCCTGGGGTGGGGAGGTATCCAAAGCACATCAACTGGTCACTGGGGTTCCTCAGGGATCGGTTCTTGGACCCCTCCTCTTCTCAACATACACTACATCACTGGGACCCATCATACAGGCACATGGCTTCTCCTACCATTGCTACGCCGATGACACACAGCTCTATCTCTCTTTTCAACCAGATGATACAACGGTAGCTGCACGGATCTCAGGCTGCCTGGCGGACATCTCGGCATGGATGAAAGAACATCACCTACAGCTCAACCTGGCAAAGACTGAGCTACTTGTCGTCCCTGCCACTCCGACTCTACAGCATGACTTCTCGATTCAATTAGGCACATCAATAATTACCCCATCAACTTCGGTCAGAAATCTTGGTGTAATCTTTGATGACCAGCTGACCTTCAAAGAGCACATTGCAAAGACTGCTCGATCTTGCAGGTTTGCGCTACACAACATCAGAAAAATCAGGCCCTTCCTGACAGAGCATGCTGCGCAACTTCTTGTCCAGGCCCTTGTCATTTCTAGGCTGGACTACTGCAATGCCCTTCTGGTGGTCTTCCATCAAACACAATCAAACCTCTACAAATGATTCAGAATGCAGCGGCACGACTGGTCTTCAATGAGCCCAAAAGAACCCATGTTACACCTCTCTTCATCTCACTGCACTGGCTACCAGTGGCAGCTCGCATCAAGTTCAAGACACTGATGCTTGCATACAGAACGACCACAGGCTCAGCACCCTCCTACTTCCACGCACTATTACAAATCTACATCCCCTCCAGAAGTCTGAGATCTGCTAGTGAGCGACGCCTTGTGGTACCATCACAGAGAGGCTCAAAATCACTCTCCAGAACATTCTCATTCACCATTCCTGGATGGTGGAATAATCTTCCCACCCCTATCCGGAATGCTGGATCCCTGTCAATCTTCAAGCAACAACTGAAGACTCATCTCTTTCGGTACTACTTGACTTCATCCTAAACTTAAAAAAAAAAAAAAAAAAAAAAAAAACTTTCCCTTTATCTTTCTCTCCTTCCCTTGCTAGCTTGTACTTATTTGAACAATGACTGACTTGGTGTTACGAGCACTTCCTCTGTCTGATTGCCTCTTCATGATGAATCGCTTTATGTACTCCCCAATTGTAAGTCGCTTTGGATAAAAGCGTCTGCCAAATGACTAAATGTAAATGTAAATGTAAATGTATGGCCCGGAGGAAAGGTCTTGGGTCAATGCGAGAGACATTTTCGACCCATCACTCACAGAGGAGTTTCATAGGACACACCCGGAAAAGCCAGCCCCTCGACCACGAGATAGACCCCGGCGTCGCCAGCCTCTTCGCGTCAGGAGCCACTCGCAGGGTGGGGGCTCTGTTACAAACGAGTCTCTTGCGCCTCCTCTCTCACACCACCAGAGGGAGCCCTCACCGGAGTAGTAACTCTCATTCGGAACTTTCCTCCCACATACCTGGGACTGATCACCTGCACCTGTCATCAATTACACACACACACACTCACTCACATAAAAGACTGTGTTCCTTGCACCTCAGTGCGAAGTCTTGATTTGCCACTGTGATCACTACTGAGCGTTTTCCCCCTGTTTATTCTGCCTGCCTGTGTATTACTCTGACTGTTTATCTCGATTACGATTCCTGCTGCCTGCCTCGACCTTCTAGCCTGTTCATCGACTCGACCTGCCTGCCGCCTGCCCCGACCTTCTGCCCGTCTTCTGACTTGTGTTTTGTATTGTCTACTGTTGTTAATAAACTGCAGATGGATCATCAAGCTTCTGACTCGTCACAGTAAGTAAGATATTCATTTCACAATGTAAACAGCTTCAGTGATTTTAATGAGAGTTTTTGAGAGTGCTTGAACTCTAGACTGTCAGTGAAAATGTTCTTTGATAATATAAATGTTCTTTGTTCTCTTTCTATACAATGAAAGTGGTATGATAAGTTGCTAACTTACAATGTTTTTAATATTCACATTAAATATAAAGTCAGTCGTATTAAAAATATGTTATGGCATGACACAGACAGGTTTTTATGCATAGTTAATAGACTACATTATTAGGCTACTTTGACCATCATAATATAGGTAACAATCGAGATATTTCATGATATATAGTTAATGCGTTTGGGAATGTTTTGAATAAAAAGGAAAAAAATAAATAAAACATAAGTGCTATTGTGGCTGCTGTCACGAATCCTGTCCATGCACTTCCATTCACTCACCACCAGAGGTCACTCGCTCACCACATTGACTCTTGCACTACATAAACTGTTGCACGTCACCTCAAACTACAATTCCCATCATCCATTGCACTGACGACACACAGCTGATTGCACTGATCACACACACAGCTGATTGCACTGATCACACAGCTAATTGCACTGATTACACGCCTTACTTAAGCATTGGACCTCCTCTCTGTCTTCGCTGAGTATTATTGTTTAGCGTTTATCACAGTTCTTGCTGATAGCTACTCTACGGAGCCCACTTAGTTCTCATACCCAGCCGGCATTTCAACGTTGATTCACCGGTGAATCAACGTTGGATTATGTTTTGATTTTGCAAATTGGATCAACGTTGATATTGTGACGTTGTTTCACCGTGAAATCATGGTTGTTTCAACTTCAAATCTGTTGAATACATTAAGTTGATTCAACATACAGTTCTTGTAAAAAACAAAAAAACAAATCAACGTTGATTTACAAGTGTTTTTGGTAACCTTTTTCAACCATTTAGCATTAAACATTTTTTCAACGTTGTTTCAATGTTGAAACAACAACTGTCATTATTTCAACCATATTTCAACGTTGAAGGTCGGTCATGTGCTGGCTGGTTTTCAACCGTTCAGCATTAAACATTGTATTAACGTTGTTTCAACGTTAAAACAACAACTGACCTTATTTCAACCATATTTCAACGTTGAAGGTCGGTCATGTGCTGGCTGGGTAGTTTTGCCTTGCCTGATTTCTCGTGTTTTGATTCCTGCCTGTGTTTCCTGGATTAACCCTTTGCCTTGCCGTTCGGACTCATAATCCTCATTTGGATTATTGCTCATGTACCTGGATTATCTCTCTGCCCTGTTGGATATTGTTCACCGATCGAAGACCCACGCTTGCCCTAGGATTACTCTCTGTCTTGTCTGTGTTATACCTGTCTGCTGATGCTTTTGACCCTGCTTGTTTTGTGAGCATGTCTATTAATAAAAGCCTGCAAATGGATCCGCATGCCTCACGTCTTTGTCGCCCCATAACAGCTGCTGTGTGTCACATGCAGTGGCGGGTTTTGGCATGGGCGAACTGGGCAGCCGCCCGGGGCGGAATTTTTTCATGACACGTGGGGGGCGGCACAAGCACTTGAAAAAAAAAATCATCTGCACCGCTAAGCGGTTTTCTATTATCTATCATATAACTGTGTGGGGAATTGGCAAATTGGCGCCCCTGCTTGCTGAGAAGGTGCCGTGCACAGAAGCTGTGTGAGAAGTGGAAAGGGGAGGGGGGGTGCGGCCGCAGGGGACAGTTCACTTCTCCCAAATGGAGCGGACAAGGAGGGGGGAAAGTCACACCTTGACTTTCTTCCAAATAACGCACATTTCATTCATAATATTAAAACACAGGCCTATAATTTGCACGTTTTTGTTTTTTCTTAATTGTGTGAAATGACTAATAAAAATAGGTAATACAAAACGATTATGTGGAGGTGAATTGGTTTAGTCTTGACTTCTGGTCGTGAGTGACATTGTTGGGGGATGGGAAATCTGTTGATTGTGGAGTGCCAAATAAACCCAGCGATGGAGAGAAAAAGGTCAAAGCCGTCAGGTGCCCAATTTAGAAAAAGAAGAAGAGGAGAAAAGAGCAAAAGATAAAGGTATGCAACTACGTTCTCTCTGTATGATTACGGTATCCATGTCATCAATGAAGGGCTAATGTTAATTGGTGGTATAACGTTAACTCTTACATTTGTTAGCCTTCTTGCTATGATGCTTGCTATGCTTATACAACAATAATTCGGTTTTACAAGATCTAATTTCACCATAAGATTGTGCTTTGCAACAAAACTGTTACAAGTACAGTTATTATTTATTTCCATCATTTGGGTTAATGTTGGGCCCTGTAATTAGCCAATGGAATTTACATATGTGTAGGTAGTTTCAAAGATGAACATTTGCCATTTGCTATAACTCTGTTACGCACCCTTGATTTTGCATCAAGCAAGGCCAGAAAGGTCAGGTTTTAGTTTTAGTTTGTGTTTTCTGCTCTTAGTGCAATAGTGTAATAATTAGATTTTCTTTAGTGTGATTTGTGTGATGAAGGATTTGTGCTATTTAGAATATTTATTCTATATTTTATTTGTATATTACTCTTAATATTTGATATTGTTGTTCTCTGCTCTTGTTACATTCTGATTGTACATATTTTTGCCACTTTTATGTATATAGAGTATATTTATTTAAGTTCTGATAACTTATACTGTTTTGTGCAGAATTGTGTTTTTCAAATGTTCTGTTGAAGGATTTGTGCAATTGAGAAATATAAGCATGTCTTATATTGGGGGGGGGGGGGCGCTCAGAGGGGTCTCGCCCGTAGAGTAATTCAATGTAGAACCGCCACTGGTCACATGACAACAACCACCAGTTGTTGTCAATTACACAATTACAATTAACAACCAATGCTACTAATAAAAGTAACATAATAATAATAATAAAATGCCTAACAATAATAATAATAATAATGTAACAGGCCTACATTAATTGAACATGTCAAATATTCTTGACATTGCAAATATTTTATGCTTTTGTATCCCCACATGACATGGATTTAATTAATCACTCGTCCATGTTTAAGGTTTTGAGGATCCAAAAATTCAAATTACCCAAATGCTTAATTCGTTTTTCCTTTGAAAGAATCTCAACAACGCAATTACGCATCCTTTTGCACCCCTTAAATAAATGTCTAGATCCGCATCTGCATCGGCATCAAATGCCTGAGAGTTGGCACTTTAAATACAAAAACCTAGCAAGCATTCAGTTCTAAGATAAACGCCATTCAATGTTAATAAATTTGGTATACCAAACAATCATAAAACAATAATAATTATATCTTGCCTTTATCCTGAGGCGAAAATGAGGATCCCCTCTGCTGGTGTGTCTCAGTCGCTGTCTGTAAAACCGACTGAAAGCAGCTTGTGGTGCACTTGAGCGTGTTTTAAATTCAAGCCTCGAGTTTTTCTTTCGGTTTGGTTTTGGATGTCATCTCACTGACTGTGCAGTTTCTGTCTCTATAAAGCAAAGCATTACAGGGGCAGAGCCAGGGGGTGGCCACCCCTTTGGCAACCCTGCTCAAAACTGCAGTTTTTGTCCCATTTTTCTTGACAAGAAATGCATTTATTAAGACGCGGGACCTATGGCGTTATTTTACTGCCAAATGTCGAGAGTGCATTTTGGTAGCGCGAAAGTAGATTAATATAAAGCGCGAGCGCGAATTTCCCTGCTTGCGCGCGGATTTCCTTTGCTCTCGCACAAAACCGGACACGCGCTCGGATATAAGCTGCTCTCGCGCAGAGAGAGTGTGTGCACTTAAAACGTGTCTCTCCTCTCGCTCAAGTGTGCGTGTGGGCGCTCAAACTTTATCCTGTGCACTCGCACATCTCTCCATGCTCTTGCTAGATATTAATTATTTTCACACCTGGATTAAACATCAAAAGTTATCAACCAATCAGATTTTTCTACTACTAGGAATACCTTAAAATACTAGGCCTAGGTGAAGAGGGAACTGATCCTGGAATTTCTCTACAATTTAATAATATTTAGTCATATCAAATGTATATTAGAAATGGCTAGGAATCGGGTGCTTGGATGATTTATTAAAAATAAAAATAAAAACTAGTTTGTCTAATTGTTTGGTCAAACCCCCTGAGCGATTTATCTAAACAAACAAACAAAAAAGTATATGATTCTTAAAGTTCATGTGGCCATATGTATTGTGTACTTGGGTTGAAATAAAAATATATATATATCTTCTGGTTTAAGACAGAACTAGGGTCAGATGCACTATTCCCTAAATAGCCTACTTAAGATGTGGAGACCAAATATAACACTATAACACTATAATGAATTTATCATATTTGTGATAACATCACTACATTATATTCTATGGGTTTAATGCATTTGCAGACAGTGTCATTACCTATAACTGTCATATAACTGTATATTCACTGTTTTAGAGGAGAGTGCCATTGAATGTGTTGCTAATATGAAGTGAGTTTTAATGAAAAATAAAAAATCTAACTAAAATCAGAACTGAAAACAAACACTGGATTTAAAAAAATAAACTCCCAATAAATGTCCAAACAGTGATTCTATCAGAGCATTTAGTGTGTTATGATATCATCGTTTACAACTACTTTTGCATTTGATGTTGTTTGATAGGAATTGTTACTTACGGTTGCTAACAACAGAGAATTGATTGCAATGATTTTAAATTCAGTTGAGATATCTGACATAATATGACATAACATTGACCTTTTATATGAAGTCTTTAGAGCCATGGGCTGTTTTTAGATAAATCGAAGGGTTTGATCAACCATAGTTGAACAGAGTTTATTTATGTACAAATCATCCAAGCACCTATTTCTAGCCATTTCAAAAATACATTTGATTAACATTGCTAAATATTATTAAACTGGAAATAAATGAAAGATCCTTCTTTGATTGTCAAAATATTTCACAGAAAAGAACAAAATACAAACATAAAAGATATAAAGTAAAACAAAGTAGCCTACAATAACCAGTGTGTTAAAACAAAAATGCAACAATAAAAAATAAAATTAAAAAAAATGAAGGAAAGGCCCTAATGAAGAAATCTGTTTCAAGATATTTTTAAAAGTGCATATTGATAACTTTTGACAACGTTTAATTCAGGTGCGAAAATAATTAATCTTCATATATAGGCTATATATATTTATTTATTTATTTATTTCAACCCAAGTACACAATACATATGGCCACATGAACTTTAAGAATCATATACTTTTTTGTTTGTTTGTTTAGATAAATCGCTCATGGGGTTTGACCAAACAATTAGACAAACTAGTTTTTATTTGTATTTTTATATGAATCATCCAAGCACCCGATTCCTAGCCATTTCTAATATACATTTGATATGACTAAATATTATTAAATTGTAGAGAAATTCCAGGATCAGTTCCCTCTTCACCTAGGCCTAGTATTTTCATCGGGTCAGTCATAGAAAAATCTGATTGGCTGAAAACTTTTGACGTTTAATCCAGGTGTGAAAATAATTAATATCTAGCGCAAGAGCAAGGAGAGATGTGCGAGTGCACAGGACAAAGTTTGAGCGCCCACACGCACATTTGAGCGAGAGGAGAGACACGTTTTAAGTGCACGCACTCTCTCTGCGCGAAAGCAGCGTATATCCGAGCACGCGCATCCGGTTTTGTGCGAGAGCAAAGGAAATCCACGCGCGAGCAGGGAGATTCGCGCTTGCGCATTATATTAATCTACTTTCGCGCTACCAAAATGTGCTCTCGACATTTGGCAGTAAAATAACGCCATAGGGACCTGTGTATTTTTTTGCATCCACATCAAACGGGAGACTTTTCAGATGCGCACTTCAGCTTTGCTTCAGCACCAGGCGTGAGTCAAATGAGCGCGGAAAAGGTGCCAGCCAAATGAGCTTCAGTAGAACAATGAGATGCTGTTAGGCTATATGTCAGTAAAACAAACTTTCCAGTCCTGTCCGCAGTCACAGTGCTCACGGCGCACGCTCTGATCGCGTCATCATAAATAAGCGCACAAGAAATTTCTATGAGCATACAACGTAGTTCTGTCATCAGTTGAGTCATGAAATTACCAAAAAGGCGATTAAAGCTGAAAACTGTGCATGCATGTATGTATGCATTACATTTCAGAACGTCTCTCAAATGCATACTAAAATATAGGCTATCATGCAATTCCAGATCACAATACGGTGCAAGCTGATATGTATTTTAATTTGTAATTTAATGCACAAGTAAATGTGAGCACAGTGCACTTATACTAGAAAATATGCACTATTTTTTAATTAATTTTAAAAGTACAAACGAAAATGAAACCATTTAAATGCATAAAATAACTCATTTTACATTCTGGCATTTATGTGCTGTTGTCTTCCGGGCTTTTTCACATTCTTATCACTAACTGCATGCTCATCCATGAGTATGTAATGTTAGAGAACACATTTTTGGGGGTTTTGAGAACCAGAACCAAACTGACAGAGCAATAATATAGTGAGCCGCTTTATTAAAATACCTGGAGGTGAAGAATAATACAAAAATTGTCATATTCACTCAGTATTACTTGATATAATAATTCACAAATATCTCAATTACAATTAAGTAGAAATTAATTGTATTCAGCTGTGTTTTAGGCACAAAAATAGTTTATAGTCAACCACATTTTTATATTGAAATAATGAAGATTTCTGTGCCACCCCACCCTGCTAAAAACCCTCCTTTTTGTAGTGTGTTTTGGCCATTTTTCCAATAGCATTTAACATCCCACCAATAGAATCCATCACATACCAGTAGACACCATTATAGTTTCCATTAAAACCAATACAATTCCCATTATAACCATTAAAACCATTACAGTTTCTATTGTGTTTTGGGCAGGGTTCTATTGTTTTTTTCAGCAGGGCAGGCTGGTTGCTGGCCCCTCCCTGGCCACCCCTATGAAAACATCCTGGCTCCGCCACTGATTACAGATTCTTCTACAGTCAGGCCCGGCGCCAGGACGCACGACTTGGGGGGGCTTTTATATTTCTTGGGGGGGGGGGGGGTTGGTTTCAAGTAAACGCACAAAATGCATTATTATAACACTTTACAATAATTCACTAAGACTTACATTTAACAGAAAAGCAAGCAGGTGCATGATTTGGCATGGCAGCCAATACAAATAATTAATAATCGTTTCCTTACCTAAATTCTGCATTTGGACCAGGCTCGGTTGCAGAATCACATCACTCTGTGCTTCTGAAATTATTATCTTGATCTATATAGTGTAGTTAGCTATCTCTGTGTTGTACGTGGTCGCTTGTCAAGCATGAAAAACAAGTTTTATTTAAATTCTGAATATATTATCGTATACAGCATGCAAAAACTGTCACTCATTCATCATGATCTTACAAAGTTCCGTTTTAACCAATGAATGTGACCGGGGGGCCAAGATGGCATTCATCCGTGCGGACACGTTTTGAGCGGTGTCGTCAGGCAATTAAGAGATTAATGGTTTGAAAACCACGATAAAAATGTATTGATTATTAGTTAAGTTTTTCTTCTTCTATTGTGTGGCTTGTCAGACCCATATGGGTAAGAAAAGAAGCAGAGATAAGGCTCACGTTAAAGATACAGACATGGCGACTGACGAGTGCAAAAGTGTCAACGACATGGACGCAGAAGAACTTGCTACATCTCTTCCATGCACTCTGAGTAAAAGTCCACCCGGAAAAAAAGGGAAATTAAAGATGAACATTGATGAGAAAATTGATTCACTCATTAACGCTGTTGCTGAACTCACATCGAAATGTGACGGTACGTTTCAGAGAGTTGAGTCCATGGAGAGGGTCTTGGAAAATACGGCTTCTTCTATCACCACTCTTTTACCACTGTAAGTGAGCTGTTACGAGAGAGCACATCCCACAAAGAGAAGATTTTGAATCTGGAAAACAATAAGCAGCTGAAGGAGGTGTGTATGTATGGAATGCCAATCCTACCATAATTAGAAATAAATAAATAAATGTACAAAGAAATGTAAAAATGCAAAAATAAATAAATAAATATATATATAAATATACAAAGAAAAGTAAAAAAACAAAAATAAATAATTATTTATAATTTTATTTCCTTATTTATGTATTTTTTCTTTTTTTTTCCACATTTTTTTTTTATACATATATTTATTTACACTTATTTTCACATTTATGTATTTATTTACGTATTTATTTCTTTATTTCTTTTTCCACATTTATATATTTCCACATTTATTTATTTATACATTTATTTATTTTCACATTTATTTATTTATACATTTCTTTGTCTGTAGGGTAATGAGGAGGGCGTGTTTTACATCAGGAATAGCAATCGAGCCAGAGTAGTCGAGGGTAAGCTTTGAGGCCACAGTGACTCCTTGTGGTGCCCAAACGAAGTACAAGAAGTGTAGCCTACATGACGTGCCTGTTGATAGTGTAGGATGAATAACTTAGATGGGCGATATGGCCAAAATCTTATATCAAGGTTATTAATTCAGTTTCACGTGGGGGGTTGTTTCGGCTGGGAAGCGTGCAATCTGTGATCGCCTGCATTTGCTGAAGCTCATGAAAGCGTGCAATCACTCTCTTATGCGTGCTGTTTTTTTAGGTTTCACTTTCAAAGCAAACAAAGCATGTTTCCAAGATTCGGAATAGAAGGAGGCATCAGTTACTGTAGAAGATTTGTCGCCTCGCGCCACTTCCCGTGTGGACAGTCACCGCATCAACTGATTATAATGGGTTCTCTTGGTGTAGACACGGCTTTAGATACGGATTAATCACACGTCTTAGGCTGGAAATATCCAGAATTAGGTCAAACAAAAGGTGTCCATGGGAACAGAGCTAGTGAAACAAACGCCATGCATTGAACATACAAGCATCATGCTCATCCAAACAGCGCCTGTCGTCGTGTGCCCTCAGATTTTGAGCTAACTGCATTTTTTTAATGTAACCAAAAACCAAAAACAACATTGACAGCATCAGAAACAAACCTGTAAACTGATGTCCAGGGGCATTTAAAAAAAAAAAAAACGTATTAAATGTATGCATCATGAATATGGAATGTCACGTTCTTAATTCCAATCGATAAATTCAGTTAAAATAATAAAGGGCTGTTACTAGTAAAAATCAAATCAGTGTCAACAAAAGCCATAAGAGCCATCATTACTGAATGCATTTACACTGCAGTTAGCCTACAAATGCATAAAATGTTATGAAATTAATGTTTAAAATTTTGAAGGCAGAAATATGTCAATATGTCAATCAATTAAATTATACGTTTAATATGAAACTAAAACAGACACTAGGTGGCGCCAAGTCACTGTCTTAACGAATGAGTTCAATCCATTCAACTGATTCCTTCAAACAGGTTACGCTGATTACAAAAACACCACTACTTGTTGCCACGGTTCAGCTGTGGATTTGTTTCTGTGATAATTATATGTGGGCCTAATGTGTTATTTAAAAAAAATATATATATTTTCATGACAAAATGATCAAAAAGATGGCAGGTAGAGGACATGTTCGGGGGAACAGGACTTCTTATGTTGAGAGAACAACATTTATTTCTCGTGGCCATGCGTTTAATGCACGAACCTGGGTGACCATATAGCAACCTTGAATATTCAGAAACGGATATTACGAATGCATTTATAAAATGTTTTGAATTTAATAAAGTGCAGAATTAAGAAAATATTATATTAATCTAACTGTACATTGTGCGCGTGATATGTTGCAGATATATGCCGTCCACAGACAACATTTATGAACCTTGTTATAATCAATACATTTAAAAATAAGACATGTGACATGCCTACAAAAACTTTACTATCTTTCCCATCCATCCAGCTTTTTAAATCCGTTCAGTGATCATTTCTTTTTCTTTCTTTCTTTCTTTCTTTCTTTAATTAAATTACAGGAATGTTACGAGTTCTCTGTACAGGAATTTAATAGGCTAGGGCTAGGCTATACATTCAAATTTTTTTTATTTTCTTTTGATAGCCTAGTAATTAGGTTATATGCTAATAATAATGATAATAATAATAATAATAAATAGGTAGCCAAATATATAGCCTAATCTCTGCACTTTCTTAAATTCAAAACTAAATTTTAAAAGAATATTTAAGATAAAATATTAATCTCATCCCAAAGTCTTTTAAATACATTCACGTAGGCTATTATTTTGGATTAGCCTACATTTTGTAGGCTAGCCTATTTATTTTATTTCCCGCTTGGTCTCAGTTCTTTCTGCTCTGCGTTATATATTCCTGCTCTGTAATCGAAGTTTGTTAACCGATCATTAGCCAACAAGATTATGATAAATTAAAATTAAACTAGGCCTAAGAATGGATAATTTTTTTGTTGTTTTTTTTGTTTTTACTTTTAGGCCTATGCGTAAATATGATATGCCCACTGAAGCTAAGCAGGGTTGAGCCTGGTGAGTACCTGGATGGGAGACCTCCTGGGAAAACTAGGTTGCTGTTGGAAGAGGTGTTAGTGAGGCCAGCAGGGGGTGATCACCCTGTGGTCTGTGTGGGTCCTAACGCCCCAGTATAGTGATGGGGACACTATACTGTCAAAATGCACAGTCTTTCGGATGAGACGATAAACCGAGGTCCTGACTCTCTGTGGTCATTAAAAATCCCATGACACTCATCGTAAAGAGTAGGGGTGTAACCCCGGTGTCCTGAACCAAATTCCCTCCACTGGCCTCTGACAATCATGGCCTCCTAATAATCCCCATCCACTTGATTGGCTCTATCTCTCTCTCCTCTCCACCTGTAGCTGGTGTGTGGTGAGCGAACTGGCGCCGTTGTCCTGTGGCTGCCGTCGCATCATCCAAGTGGATGCTGCACACCGGTGGTGGTTGAGGAGAGACCCCCCCTCATGACTGTAAAGTGCTTTGGGTGTACAGCAATACACAATAAAGCGCTATATAAATGCATCATTCATTCATTCATGATAGGCTACACAAAATAACAAGATTCACACGTCACATCACGCACCTGCGCTTTTTTGAACGAAAAAATTAAAACCAGGATACAAACAAAAGGAATAAAAACGAAAAATATATTTCACTTAGGAGCCTAAATAACCAAACGAAAGAAAAAGCGGTTCCACGGTTAAACAGTTCAAATAATCGTGCTGTCGTCTCATGCACACACAACATGGTTATCACTATTCCTTGAAAATAACCAATGACTTTTTAAACCCTTTAACCTGTCCCGGAGAGCCCCCAGTCCTGCAGAGTTTAGCTCCAACATTAAAAACTCACCTGCCTGGCTTTAACCCTAGATCTTGATTGGCTTGTTCAAGTGTGTGTTGATCAGGGATGGAGCTGAAGTTGCTGTGCCTCTCCAGGACCGACTTTGGCCACCCCTGGTTTAATCGAATTAAAATTCTTACTGTCGGTTTACAGTTAGGCTACACTGCCTATAGCCTATTAGACCCACGCCAAGCTTTTATAGGCGCACTGAGTGTTACGGATTCACTTAGTGTAAATAGCATTTATCGCTAAGAAAACATGCTATTTGCACTTAGTGCAAATTAATTAGTGCCTTAATTTTATTTTGGATATGCTAATAATAATAGTAATAAATAATAAATAGCCTAATAATAAAGAAAGGAAGAATATTACACTCTAAAAAGGCTGGGTTAAAAAATAACCCAACCTTAACCCAGCCGCTGGGTAACTATGGGACAGAACACGCGCTGGGTTGTTTTGACCCAAGTGCTGGGTTGAGCCATTTGACCCAGAATGCTGGGTTGTTTATTTAACCCAACCAGTGAGTCGGATTAACTGTGTTGCTGGGTTAAACATTACCCAAACATTGGGTTATTTGTTGTCTCATTGCCTTGCTACCTTTATATTTACCAATATTACCAATAATAATAAACAACAAATCACAAAGGAATGTAAAATTATTATTTTTCTGCAATACAATTACACAACACAAAAAATGCAATTTTAAATACCAATTTAATGAGTTTTCACATTTCTTTTTAAAACAATTTTTGAATGGGTGCTACTTTTACACATTACATCCAAACCCTACAGACACAAATAAAACGTTTTTTGTAGATCAGTTTCTTTAAAACACAAAACTTTGTAAACTAGGTTCTGTAGATTCCTATTCTTTGTCAACATTGCAGCATCATAACACTATGAAATTGATTATTGCCACATGAGAATCAGTCCAAACATTGTGCCATTAAAACTAAGCCAAACAAAGAGACCTACAACAGACAATACATGTGATAAAAAAATTAAAACGTTACAAGTGGCCAGAAAAAACTGTTGCCCTCAAATACTTCACACATGAAGACTCATGTCCATCCATACGATATACTGCATGCTGGAGAAATTCCCAGGAAGGACGATGTTAGTGTAGCTAACATCAAGCACAAAAAAGGACTTGAAAAAGATAACCAGCCTCAAGCAACAAGTCCGTTCCAATGGCATGGCCCGAAACAATGGCGAAGGTGTGGGATGTCGTTGTCTCGTCACCAAGGCACAAAATGTGCAGGAATGCATCACCATGTTGGTCCCCACCTGTTAATTACACGACACTTAGTCTTGCAACATAACTTACATTTTTACAAGTTGTAACATTTAAGTTGACAAATAAATAACGTTTAAGTGTATTTTATGGAAATCAGCCAAACCATCAGGGTTTTCCTGTAAACTGGGTCTGGTAAAGGTTGCTCAAACTAAATATTTATTGTGTTACTGATTTAGGTTTCTTTCTGCTTACTGGCACTTCTTGGTTGTCTACCTAAATTTCATCCAACCAACATGGCATAAATTATGGGGTATTTAAGCCCCCATATATATATATATATATATATATATATATATATACATAGTACTGTGCAAAAGTTTTAGGCCACTAGTATTTTAGTCAGCTAAAAAAAAATGGTTTTAAGTGTAATGCAAGAATTAGCTCTTAATTCTATTTTAGCTTTTAGGGAATTAAATTATTAAGATTCAATATTGATTTAATTCAATTGAGCTGATTTCTACTTATGATTACACCTTATCACTTAGACGTCCAGCGTTTTTAGCATTTAGTGTATCCTAATCATTCTGCTTTCTTCGTGGCCACCGAAGTTAGCATTAACCAGCATTTTATTTGTTATGTGCAAGGTAACAACGAATCTACAGCGCAAGGCAGTAACTGTTCAAGTACAAAACACAAACACTGCTCTGTAAAATTGAAACAAGAGTTTATTTGCTATTCTACTAGTCTACAGTACTAACTAAATCACACAAAACAAAATACATATACACGTTACAGGCAATAAATTGTTGCGATTTGAAGATCGTTAAAGTATAGCACTATCTGCTATTTCACCAAGATCTACCTGTGCAGATCATGAACAGAGAACTTTTCTGTCTTTACTTTAAAGATTAGTTCAGCCCCAATTCAGCAGAAGATGGAAATTTGTTTTATACTTGCGTTCAAGTTGAAAGATGACAGCTGTTTGTTGTTTTGCTGGCTTGAGGGAACTCCGGCGTTGCTGATTGGCTACTGATGCGGTCCTTGTGTGAAGCGTTTCTAGGAAAGCCCTCCGGTGCTTGGTTGCTTTTCCTGGTGATGCGAGAGTGACACGCTTTGAAGTTGTTAGGGTTCTGGCGGCTTAGGTTGGTTCTGATAACTGTCAGAGTGTTAAAGTCTTGCCGGATGGTAAATGGCAGAGGGCGCTTCGCAGCGCGATCGATGACGGAGCCAAAGTTTCTTTCAAGCCAGCGCGCGCAATGAGTGAGCTTTGTGTCCAGTTTTAAACAGGCCGAACTTTGTCTGTCACGCGGAACTTGATCCAATCACATCGTCGTTGCAGGGCTTTAACCACGCCCCACACGATTAATCTTCGGACACAAATTAATCTAATGTTTAATCTTCCCCATGGGGAATATTTCTGCACGTTCTGTTAAAAATGTCAAATTATGATTTTCATCATTTCAATAATTTCATCGTTCCATCATTTAAAATAGGCTTCTTTTCAAGCCTAAACATGACCCATCTTACACACGTTAATAGCTTTCTTCTGGGAAAAGGGGTTATTAAGGCATAGATTAGAATTCACTGGTTACATAAACACGCCAAGCATATGTATAAGACATCACACATGTTATTAGTGAGCATAGTGCTCCAATACTTTAAATGATTTTAAATGTTTCCCTGTTGGACATCGTTTATTTGAAACTTTTTCTTTGTCTGAACAAAGGAAGAGTTGAACACGCAGGAGAACAGGGAGAGAGTCATTAGAGAGAGTCATGGGATGTGTCCGTGTTGCCGGTCTCGTGGTCTTGCGGGCCTGAGGGCATCTGTGAATTATCCTATGGCTTTACTATAGTTCTATACATTTGCTTGATCACGAGGCTCCTCACGAGGTTCTTAACGACAAAAGACCTTTGTCGTTTCCTTAATTAAGTTAGTCATTATCTCTCTTCTGAGTGGACCAGAAGATGCTGACAGGACACTTACTATAGGATATTGACGTCGGTGTCAGTGATGATTAACTTAGCATTGGATGGTTCGGAGAGGGGGAAGAATTTTAGATTCTTCTTAGAATGAGTTGGTTTGTGGTCCCTGTATATGGAATCTCTACATATATCCCCCTTTTGCTCGGTGAGGTTCCCATTGCGAATGTCAGCGGGCACTGGAACAAGAAGCAGAGAGAACAGGCACACACAAGACAAACAACATCTCCATCACTGACTGAATCCTGGTGCAAGGTACTTTGGGAATGAACAGGTTCGAAACTTGAGAAGACGTAGGGGTGCATTCTTTAGGCTTAATGGCATTTGGGTCATTCTCATTGGTTTAATTGTCAGGGGTTCGACGAGGCGGTATAGGCATGTTCTCAATTAGGTTTGTTGGGTTCTCAGGTTCAGGTTCTTGGTCACTTTTCTCACGTCGGAATATGCGCGGGACGTCTGACGTACATTTGTTGAAAGACTCTTGAACGGCGTTCACTCGCTTGTGTAGGAGGAAGGCCAGTGTCAAAGTCACAACATATCCTACAATAGTAGAGATGCAAAGCGCTGTGTCAGCGGCAGACCAAGGCCGAATAATTGGCGCACCAGCGGGCGGAAGGCGAGCGATAGCTTCTAAAGCTGTATCAACAGGAGTCAAGTCAATGAGTTGCGTTCCTTCCTCCTTGATCCTTTCTTCCAATTCTGGATCGAGGACGAAGGAGTGCTGTTTGAAGAAGGGAGAGATTTCGATTTCAGCCTGATACTCATCGTCGGTAAGGTGATACAATGCTAACTCGTCAATATGGAGGATCGAGCCCTTAGGGACAGTGATCCTTAAAGTTTGGTTGGGCAGGATAATGCATGTGGCTGTGTCGTGTTGATCGTATGTGAGGGTAGCTGTTCGTGCTGGGGTGTTGACCAGCCATCGGTTTCAGATGATTTCGGCTTGCGTTACCTCAACTTGAGAACGTGGTGTCGCTTCGGCGGGGCAGCTAATGTCGGGTCTAATGGATTCTAGGCCGCAGATGCCCTCAGTGTTATCGCGGACGAAGGGTTTACTCGGGCAAAGGAAGTGAATGTCCTTGGTGAGCGTACACATCTTTAAGTTTGGGGCCAGATACAACTCCTCGTTGTTATCGTGATACGCAACGACTTCAGGAGTGTGGATTTTGAAATAGGTGTTCCCTTGCCAAAATCCCACATTCACAACATCTTTGAGCCGGTAAATGTTATTAGAATCGATAATGGGCAAACTGAGGAGAAAGGCCAAGTCGCCTGCTTCCGGGTCTACGTACAAGGGAATAGCGCTACCCAGGGAAAAGGCGAGATGGGTTTGGATGGGACTAGCGGGAGCCCGCAGTGGCCGAAGTTAGGATGCTTTGGACAAGGCTAAGAGGTATCAAGTAGTGTGGAATCCTACCCATGGCTAAGTTATCAATCGAGGAACTTACTTCACGTAGCATGTCGGTCATGAGGGTAGTTAGGAGTTGTGTTTGGGCTAAATCGTTTTGCACGACCGAAAATAGTTTATTAATGGATTTTATAGTTTGGTTTAGAAGGGTGCTATGGGTATTTAGAATTGTGATGGTGCCATTCAGAGATTTCCCGAAGGTCTGTAGGGCGTGGCTCTGGACTAAGAGCTGTTGTCGTATTTTGGGCATTTCAGCCTGAATTTCGCCCACATGCCGCCTGACGGTGGCCAGATTAACAGCATTAGCGGTGTTCATGCCAATGTTGAACAGAGTTCTTACAGCTGCAGCAGCCCCCAGTAGGGCGCCCAAAAAATCGTTTGGGACGCCGGTTGTACCCGCTTAATTCAGCCTGGGTTACAGTCATTTGCTGTAATTGGTGCAGCATGTGGTTCACATCTGCCTGGGCATGGGCGAGGACTTCTCGAGTCCAGCGGGCTCCAGCCGAAGTGGTTTGGTCAGCTGAGAGGGTGTAGTGAGCTCTGAAAACATCACGGGGATCTAGTCTGAGCATCTTCCTGGTGATTGAACAGAAAGAAGGCACAATTAGCGGTGAAGATCATGGTTTGGCGGTCGCCTCGATTTAGTTGACAATGGGTTTCGCAATGCTTTACAACAATTTTAGTGAAGGGAGTCAATCTTAATTTCGGGACCTGGATTTAAGGATTGGTTAAGAGAGTTCCCTGATGAGGGGACTAGAGGGGAAAGGAAATTATAGTGAGAGAGGAAAATGGAAAAACACAAAAAGAGACACAAAGAAAACACAAAGAGACACAAGGACACCGAATGAGGTGAGGCAGCAAACGAGTGTCACATGTGTGGGGTAAGTCCTCTCTACTAGAGGTTGGCCCTAGCAGTGCGGCGGAGGAGAGTGTGTCAGTGTTGTGTTTAAGCAAGATAGCAATATGTTTTCCTAGAACGACATAAATTATGTTAGTGTGGTGTAGAGCATATGATTGTCGGTCTGTGTCAGTGGGTTTGATCTTCCCCCTTTTCCGGTCGGCTGGAGCTCTGGTGCCTCTTTATCTGGTTTCGATGGACCCATCGAAGGACTGGCTCGCTGCGCCCTTGTCTGATTTTGATTCGGTAGGCGACAGGTGAGAGCCTGTCTACAATCTCGTGGGGTCCTGTCCAGTGAGGTAGGAACTTCTTTGACAGGCGATGGGGAGCGTTCTGCCTTGGTCGGGCGAAGCTGTAGTACCACACTTTGTCCCCGACATTGAACTCATGGTGAGAGGCCTTTTGGTCGTAGTAGGCTTTACGACCTTCCGCGCTTCGTTGTAGTTGCTGTTGAGCAAAGGCGAAAGTCGTTCTCAGGTGCTGATGCAACTCTTCCAGGTATTGGTGAGTGGTATAGGCGGTGACGAGGTTCAGGTCACCAGGTTGGTACAGCAGGTGTAGCGGTAGCATCATGTTTCTCCCTGTCATCAATGTGAACGGGGGTACGCCGGTAGACTGGTGAGGGGTGGCTCGAGCAGCCATCAGTATCAGCGGAAGTTTAATATCCCAATCCTTTTGATTGGCGGACACATACTTCTTCAACATGCTGACCACTGTTTTATTGGCCCATTCAACTTGACCCGAGGAAATTGGGTGATGGCTTATATGGAGCTTGGCCTGTACACCGAGGAGTTTCCACACTTCCTGCATGATGTCGGCGGTGAAGTGGGTTCCGCGGTCAGAGTTGACCCTTAAAGTCAGTCCAAATCTTGAAAAGATGTGGTTCATTAACAGGCAGGCTGTTGTTTCTGCTGTATCATTGGGAGCTGGGAGGCACTCTATCCACTTCGTGAATTTGCAGACCACGGTGAGGAAGTATTTGTTACCTCGCGTTGACCGTGGTAGGGGTCCTAGGGGTCCCAGGCTTGTTGTTAGCTGTCTTGAATCCATTCTGTTTCCATCCAGCTAAATGGCATGTGAAGCTTAGACGGGCGTAGTTCGAATCGGTGCAGATGAGGAGTTATTTGATGTTGTGGGATGCAGCCATTTGTAGTGTGATGAGGATGGCTGCTATTTCAGCATATTGCGATGAGCGAGGGCCTAAGTTGAATTGTCGGGGTGGACAAGGGTAGTTGTTGAGCCAGACCACTCCCGCTCCAGCTTGTAAATTGCCCTTGTGGTTGTAGGAGCAGCCATCGACATATGCTGTGGGCATTCCTTCACACACATTCTCCTCGAAGTATCTGTGATTCGTCAGTTGAGGATGTGACGGTTCTTTAGGTTCTGCTGGTGTGTGCAGCGTGTCCGTTGAACAGTTTTGGCAGGCCGCTAGCCCGTTTCCAAGTGAGGATTTGTAGTTTTGGGCATATCTTGCCTCGACATCCCGTCCTTGGAGTGTCATTAGCCAGGTAGCTATGCGTGCGTTGGTTACCACGCCATCTCTGATGCGTTGACTGTTTAGGAAGGTGACTGGCTGATGACAAGTCTCGATGATGACTTTCTGTGCACCGATGTAATTAGAGAAACGCTGGATAGTCCACACAGTGCAAAGCAACGCCTTTTCGCAGTTTGAGTACTTGCATTCTGGGGGAAGCAGCGTTTTGCTGGCATAAGCGACCACTCGCTTGTCTTTGTCATGGAGCTGGTATAGGCCTGCGCTGAGGCAATGATTGGAGAATCCAGCATCCAGATTGAATTATTTTCCTGGGTCTGGGTAGGCAAGGCACGGAGCAGAGCATAGGCGCTGATTGAGCTGGCCCATTGCTGTGTCCTGTGTTTCCGTCCAAACGAAGGGTTCATCCTTTTTCAGGAGGGAAGTTAGTGGTCGTGCGATGTCAGCGTAGTTTTCGATGAACTGTCGTGAATAATTGCACACTCCCAGGAAGCTTCGCAGCTCACAGGTGTTGGTCGGCGTCTTTATGCTTTGGATTGCTTGGGTGCGGTTAGACTGTGGCTCGATGCCGTTTCGTCCGACAAGCAATCCGACGTAGTTCACCTTGGTTTTGCACCACTGTCCTTTGTGAAGGGCGATCTTGGCTCCTGCCGTTGTTAGATTCTGGTTTAGGACGTGATCGATGTCTTTCCTTGAGGTGGTCTTCCACACTTGAATCTCATTCTTCAGCTGAAATTTCATCAAAACATCATCTACATAGTACAAATTTTATCAACAAGGTTGCCTCTGGACACCACTCTGAAGTCAGGAGCGTACCATTTTAAGTTAGTTAGTCATTTTCAGCTGTGATTCCCTTTGCAGGTTAAGGAAAATGTTGAATTCTGCTGGTGAGTTGGCATAGCCGAAGGGACACCGTGTGAAGGTGTATTGTCGATTGCCGAAGGTGAATGCCAGCTTGTGTTGGTCATTGGGATGGACAGGGATTGTCCAGAACCCGGAGGCGACGTCCAGTGTGGAAAGGATCGTCGAGCCTTTGATTTTTGGAATTTCTTGATCCAACTGGGTCATAGGCCATCGTGACAATGGTACTTGCTGATTCAACTTGCGATAGTCGATGGTGGGCCGCCATTTGCCGTTGGGTTTTAGGACTGGCCATATCGGGGCAGAGTATGTGCTGTTACAGGGCCGGATGACCCCTTTTTCCAGCATGGAGTCCACAATCTCTTGCACTGGCTCATATGACGCTATTGGAATCTTGTACTGTCGCACAAATGTGGGTGGCGCATTGGGGTTTGTCGGGATGCGCACAGTGTGGATGTTGGTCAGTCCACAATCCAGGGAATCCTTTGCGAAGGAGTTCTTGTACTTGTGCAGAACCTCTTTGAGTCCTTGGCGATCCATTTCGTTGTGGAGGGCATCCGCCTCACTCAGGATCTGTTGAATTTGTGCATTGAACCCGGCGTAGGGTTCTTCTGCAGTTAAGTCATTTGGGGGGCTTTTGGCCCCGATGGTCACCTGTGTAGGTGATTCTGTCTCAGGCTGTGTTGAGACAGCGTAGACAGCGAGGTGAGTGTTATCTGTTAGTTCTGAACGGCAGACGCTTTCTCTGGACACCGGCAGAATGGAAGTGATGGCAATGCTTTCATGGGGTTTTGTGAACGTTACGGTGTCGTCGTATTCGTCTGACATTAGCTGTGTGGGTATAGGGCCTATGACAGGTACCATCAGTTCAAAGTCGTGGAACGCCTGGCTGATGAACCATCCCAGGTGATTGGCTTTGGGAACGTGGATGTCTTGGGCCATACAGTTGTTGAACAATACATACACAGCACGAGATGACACTTCAATGAGAGGTGTGGCTTCCAGAGTCAGTCCGAGTTTTAGGCAGGTCCTGGAAGGTTGGAAGAAGCCTAGCTTACTGTTGAGAGCTTGGCCACGTCGCATATTTAGGCGGACGCTGACACTCTTGCTGTAGGCGGGTATTGTGGCTTCTTGCTCCGTGATCATAGTGCATGTGTCTGGCATGGTTTGACCGGATTGGAGGTTCTTGAGGTTGACTGACGTTGTCAGTTGGTGTGACAGGGGAGCCCATATGATGTCGTTTACGGTATCAATGCAAGCATTGAGCCGGACCAGGATATCCGATCCAATGTAGATGTCATGCGGCAGGTCTGGGACAACGTGAAAGTAGTGACTCAGCTGTCTGTTGTTCCATCGTATGTCCAGAGCTCAGATGATCTTGGAGGTGGCCATGGTTGTAGACCAGGGAATGAGAGGGAAGCGGCTGTGCTTAGCGACATGTGGTAGACACTGATGTCTTTGCTTCAATGTTTTGAATAGATTCAGGCTGATGGCAGAGCTCTCTGCCCACAGGGCTAGTGCCACGTCGGACACTGAGGTGCCTTGGACATCTATCGTAGTCATGATTCGAAGGGGGCCTGCGTTTGATTCAGGCTCCTGCAGTGAGCAGAGGAGAGGGTCCTGGTCTTTGCTGCTTGTGCTTGATCCAGGTCCTGGCTTTGATACTGCATCATCAATCAATGAATTAGGGGCGGTGTCTGTGACTTGACACTGCGACTCGTTGGGGTCTAACGCCTGGCAAGGCAGAGGTTCGCGGACTTGTGTCCACATCTTTAGGTGCTTGAAGTCTATTAGAGGTTCGAAGCGATTAAGCAGATCTTTCCCAATGAGGAGTGGATACGTTTTAAGTGGTGAAACGTATACGGGATGGACGAGGTCCATCGATCCCACCGTTAGGTGAATTGGGGCCACATGTTTTAGTTGTAGGCCCGTGTGGGAGTATGCTTGAAGGTTTAGTTCACACCTTTGGAGTTTGAGGGTTCTGTTAGTCCTCTTTGATCTTTCTTGGACTTCCTTCAGGAGTTCAGTAGACATTAGAGTAATGTCTGCTCCCGTATCGAGGAGGGCTTCGACTCTGATGTGTCGTTCGATGATGATGGAGAGGTAGAATTTTCTTGCTATACCTTTCTCAATGAGATCGCCTAGGAGTTGAGGGACTGGAGTTTGGGTGGAAACAGTTAGGATATCAGGGCTGATGTGGTGTTCTTTGGAGGAGTGGCAGACGACCAAGACAGCACTTTCAGGAACTTGAGGGGTTTCGTCAGCAGGTGTTTGTTGGACGCTGCTGTAATTCGGAGCATTAGGTGTTGAGTTAGTGTCTAACTCTGTTGCTGGGTTTTCAGGTGGGGTTTCGTGTCCATCTGAAGTTAGTGTGATTACAGTTCTCTGAGAGTGAGGTGAAGGAGTGCTGTTCTCCGTGGCTGGTTGTGTCAACTGGTCGCTGCCATCTCGTCCGGCCGCTAGTCAGGCTGAATCTGGTTTCTCTTTCTTTTCCCATTTCCGATCTTCCTCTTTCCGTTGAAAGAATTCTTTCATCATCATTTTCATCAGCTCTTGTGAGTCGAAACACGGTGGTGTCTTTTGTTCCTGCGTGGGTTCAGTTTGAGCTCGGTCAGCTTGGAATCTTTGCGAATTCTTTCGTCGATTCCTTGGGCTGGTTGCTCCAGGGTGAGTTTGTCGTTTTCCCTTGGAGTTTCCAAATGAGCTTGGCTGGTTCCACGATCTCTCCCAATGACTTTCGTGAGGCCTTGACTGGTCCCATGTCTTTTCCCAGTGCCGTCCAGGTGAACGTTGACGTCCACGTGGTCCATCCCAGCGATCGTACCTCTGTTTAGATCGGGTACCAGCGTGGGAGTCTCGTTCTTTGTTAGACGAGGGTGCATTCCACTCTCTGGGTGGCGGTGTGGCATTGTCTTGGCGTTGGGCGCCCTCTAGCACCAGCCCTTGACTTTGAGTGTTGAAGTCAAGAACGGCTGGGGTTTTGGCACTTTTTTCTGAGGCCATCTTTTGTTTGCCGTAGGCTTTCTGCGCCAAGTCTCGCAACTGCTGAGCATTCATTGTCCGTGGACATGCGAGAACGCCAAGATGGTGGCTTACGCCGGGATGAAGGTTTCGTAGTAAGTGAGTTTTAAAGTTCAGTTCATCCTCCATGTCAGGTTCGTTGCGAGTTCCAAAGTATGCCCGTCTGAGTCGGCTGTAGTAGGCTTGAGGAGGTTCGTGACGTCCTTGTCTCGTCTCCAGGGCAGCCACGAGGCCTTGTTCGGACTCAGGTTCGGAAAACTCTTTAATGAGGGCTTCTCGGAGCAGTTGGTAATCAGTCTTTGTGTGAGCAGGCTGCCTGTCCAGGAAGCTGCGTCCAGGAAGCTGCGAACTTCAGAACTGGATGTCGTTCGAAGTAAATATAGTCTATCTTTGTCCTTAACGTTAGGTCGCATTTGGGCTATTTGGCAAGCTCGGGGTGAATTTGCCAATGTTCCTGGCGAGCTTGTCGAGGTCTTTTAGGTCCAAGCCATGTGATGATCTGTGACTGGCTGCAGCAGATTCTTTTGGCTGAGGTAAAGTGAGGTAAAGTTCTCCAGAGTGAGTTGGTGAATGTTTCAACACCACCCCCTCCACCTTTTTCTCACGTGTCAGTCCAAGAACAGGTGACCCGGTCCTGCTCGGCAGGGGTGAGGTCATTGCGCGTCGTGTCCTTGATGGCTCACGGCGCAGTTCGTAAGCGTGCTTGAGTTCCTCTTGGAAACTATCAGATTCGTCTTTTATGTAGTCGAGTTGTCGTGTTAGACGGCTGATCTCGTTTCTTGACTCATCCAGGTGAGCTTCAAGGGCTTTGATTCTGCCGTTTTTATCTCTGAAGTCGGCCTTTGCTTTCTCCAGAAGCTGTTCCGCATACTGTAGCTTTTTGGACCGATCCGCGTAGTCTGCCTTGACTTGTTCCAATTCTTGGCTAGTAGCTGCTAGGGTTTCTTTTAGCCTGTTGATCTCCTCCTCAGCGCCTTGTTCCGCCTCATCCGGCCCTTCCTGTCGTTCCTGAGCTTCAAGTTCCAGCTGCTCTATGCGCTGTTGTGCGCGTGTCAGCTCCTGCTGGCATTGTGCAGCGTGCTTGTCGCTCAACTTGAGGGTGGCGATGAGTGTGTGGCTTAAGGAGCCAGTGATCTTGGCTAATTCTTTGTGATTGTAGTTTTGACTTGGGTCTTGTGCCATAAGGCTTGTTATGTTGTCGTCCAGCTGGTCTTGTGTCTGATGTTTTAGTGTTTCCGCAGCCTTAGGGAGGAGGCTGTTTGTTGCAATGCTCAGCCATGTCTCCAAATCCTCCCAGTGACCGACATGTTCTGTTGTGTGAGACATGTTTGGGCATGGTGAGTAAGATCTCGAACCGCGACTGACACAGACCTTGGAGAGAAAAACAAAACAAACCAAAACAAACAAACCAAAACAGAACAAATCAACAAACAAGGGGTGTAGATATGCAATGTAGAGTGTGTGCTAGTGTTGACTGTGTAAAACAGGTGGGTGTGGTTCTCTGTGACTGTGATCCTCTGGGGGGCGTGCTTCTAATTTGTAGCCTTTGTGGGGGGAAAATTGAGCACACACACACACACATACAGGTAGCACAGCTAGAAAACAGGTAAAGAAAAGAATAAGATTGCTTCTAGTCAGAGGATTGTAAATGGGAGTATTTGTTTTTTTGTAAGTCTGTGATTGCGATTGGTTTTCTCCGGGGTGAAGGAAAACAATAACAAATATAGCTGCAAGCAGCGATGGCGGGCCCAAGCCGTCAGTGCAACCGCCACCCCGGTGGCATCAAGAAAAAGGGGCACAGCGAGCACATGCATTTACAGTAACCCTCTGGCAGTCTGGTTTTAATTGATACAGCAATTAAAGGGTTAATCCAAACCATCAAGACTGTGAAAGACTGTTACTTTATTAAATCGTCACGGCAACACCGTTCAAGATATCCAAAATCCGTTTACAATTTAAGTTCCTCAATGTTTTGGCATCATGTAGACAAAGTATGGTGTGTATAGTATAATGCTCCTCTGAGGAGTATGCATTAATTCACACCCATATTTTTCCAAATATCCACATTCAAATCAAAATAGCCGACTTCCTGTTGGTTGTAGCTAATGACTGTAAATTAGAAGGTTGTCCAGCTTGATGAGACCAATATATGTACCAAGTTTGGTGACTGTAGCTAAAACTAACCCCCCAAGTTTTATGAAAAGGTGGCGCTATGCAGTGTCTCTTCCACGCCCTTTTATGAGCTTTTGCCAGTGTCTATCTAACATTAATACTGATATGTGTGTTGAGTTTCATGAAATTCTAAGCATGTTATCCACCTCAAAATCACCGGAAAAGAATATTCAAGTTTGACACGTTGCCATGGCAACAGTATTTTAGATATCAATATTCCCTCAACAGTTTTACATGGGCCGTGTTTTGACATTATTCTGATGTAGTTTGACTTCTAATAGTCACATCTATGCGATCGCCATCATACACCGAACAAACCCCTGAAGTTTGATCAAAATCAGACAATGTAGGTGGAGATGGTAGGTTTAGGGGTGGAGATGGGTAGGTTTAGGTGTATGTAAGGTGGGAGGAGTTGGATTTAGATCCAGCCACACCCCCTGGATCTTGTGTTCTGCAGTGAGGACCATCTCTAGAAATCCCTGACTAGAGAGGCTGTCTAACACAAGGGGTAGCACTGGGCACGTAGCTAGACTCAGAGGGCAGGCTGTCATTAAACGTCAAAATTTGATTGGCTGATGATTCTGTCACTAATGCTCGTAACAAATCAGATGTGACGTCTTTCAACAAAAGGGTAGTACTATCTGTAGTAGGTATTACTACTACAGATAGTAGTAGTACTATCTGTAGTAGTAGTACTACTAGTAGTAGTACTTCAGATACTACTACTGTATCTGAAGATCTTTGTATGTTCTAATTAACAATTCTTAACAAAATTATTTAAAATTATGGGTAGCACTTTATTTTGATGGTCCCTTTAGAACATGCTGTTGACACTAAGTAACGTTGCAACTACGTGTCAACAAACTCTCATAAGAGTATTAGTAGACTGTCTGCTTCATATCTACTAACTCATTATTGTGTGGATCTCCCAACAAATATTCTACTGACTATAAGTAACTTTGTTTAAAAGTCTCTCTCTCTCTGTCTCTCACCCTCTCTCTCTCTGTCTCTCACCAACCCCCCTCACTCACCCTCACACTCAACACACACACACACACCAACACCCACCCACCCCCACACACTCATAGAGAGTAGAGTGTGATCAAATGTCTGATAGTTTTGGAATTTTCTGCTATCCATAGTGTTCATATTATCAGTGAAGAATTAACATGCTGTAAAAAGATAGTTCATTGTTAGTTGAAGTTAGTTAATGCATTCCCTAATGTTAACAAATGAGACCTTATTATAAAGTGTTACCTAAACCTTTAATGATTCATAAGCATTTTTAAAAGGTTTTATTGATCTATAAGCATTTGTGAAATATTTTGCCTGCATTACAGCTTAGTCTTCATCTGTGAGCTGAACTGTTTTACTGTTACATTCATGAGATGATGTAAATTCAGATGAATATCATGTCAGAGGGTGTCATAGTTCAGTATCAAATTAGTGTCAAATTATTATTTGCAGCACAAAAATGTATAAGACCACGTGCATGTATCTTTAGATTTTTTTTATGTTGTAATTAACATAATTATTAACCTAATTATATAAAATTATGTTGTCAGTGCCCTACAAATTAACTGGTTCTTGGAATTTTTTTTTTTTGTCCCTAAGACTGACAGAAAAAGATAAGGCCTAGGAGATTTCTTAAGCTATAATGCAAAAAATAATAAATAAATAAATAAATAAAATAAAATAAAATGAATAATTAAATAAATAAATACTGATTGATTTTTTTCTAGTGATTAAAGAGATGTTTAAAAGTCTCTCTCTCTCTCTCTCTCTCTCTCTCTCTCTCTCACCCACCTCCTCACACTCACACTTAACACACAGACTCACCCATCCCCCCACATACACAGAGCCAGTGTGATCAAATGTCTTGATAGTTTAATAATTTTCTGTTATTCATAGACCTTTTGTAAAGTCATGAAACTAACCATACTTCTTCAGAATGACTTGCTCTATGTATGTAAAAAGTTTTGAAGTGTTTGGAAGCTGCACTTTAAAGATATAAGAAAATAACTGCTCTCTTATTTACTGTAACTTTAATAAATCGCCATTAATACACCGTTCAAGATATCCTAAATCCGTTAGCAATTTAGCATCTTCAGTATATTGGCATCATGTTGACAAAGTTTGGTGAGAACTACTTGTTTCTGCTTGGAGGAGTATGAATTTATTTACAGCTTGATTTCCCCCGAAAATGACATTAAAAAAAAGATAGTCGGCTTCCTGTTGGTCGTAGCTAATGAGTGTAAATTAGAAAGTTGTCCGGCTTGATTAGATCAATTTATGTACCGAGTTTGATGTCTGTAGCTAAAACTAACCCCCCCATTTTTGACAAAAGGTGGCGCTATAGAGTGCCTCTTTCACGCCCGTTTATGAGCTTTTTCCAGTGTCTAACTACCATTAATACTCATATGTGTGTTGAGTTTCATGACATTCTAAACATGTTATCTGCTTCAAAATCACCAGAAACAAATTTTCAAGTTTGACACATTGCCATGGCAACAGTATTTTAGATATCAATATTCCCTTCACAGTTTTACATCGGCCGTGTTTTGACATTATTCTGATGAAGTTTGAAGCAAATCGATTAAAAATAAGATGCTGAATTCAAAGCATTTTGAAAATGACACTCTTCCTGCTGCCAGTTGGTGGCGCTATAACTTTGACTCCTAATAGTCATATCTGTGCGCTCGGCATCATACAACAAACAAAACCCTGAAGTTTGATCAAAATCAGACAATGTATGTGGATGTTATTAGACGCTTCCTGTCTCTCATTTTTCGCCATAAATTCATTGCCTCGCCACGGGCAAACCATTTGAGATATCAAAAATATCTTCGCAATTTAGCATCCCCAATGTCTTTAGATCACGTTCACCTAGTTTGGTGGTAATCGGGTGGTAATCCTCAGAGGAGTATATCAAATTCCAGAGCATGCGCTTTTTAAACAGCCCTAAATAGCCGACTTCCTGTTGGGCGGAGCCTATGACATGCAGGATGAAAGTTGTTCAGCTCAATGAGATCTATATGTGTACCGAGTTTCATATGAATACGTGCAAGTATTTGTGAGCTATACATCAAGTTTTCAGACTGTGCTCCAGGGGGCGCCGTAGAGCCCCTGTGCCAGCCTCTGCGGCGTCCTGATGGCCGCGGATTCCAACGTGTGTGCGAATTTTCAAGAGTTTTTGAGCATGTTAAGTCCACCAAAAATGCCCGGAAGGTTGAAAGAAAAAAAAAAATATATATATATAGCAGCAAGCAGCGATGGCGGGCCCAAGCGTCAGTGCAAACGCCACCCCGGTGGCAACAAAAAAACGTGCCCAGCGGGCACATGCATTACAGTAAGCCTCTGGCAGTCTGGTTTTAAGGGATACGGCAATTAAAGGGTTAATCCAAACCATCAACTCTGTGAAACACACACAGAACACAGTGGTGGCAATAGGGCGGGTCTTGACAGGGCTATAGCCCCATCACGAACTTGCTTAGCCCCGGCACAGCACCCCATCCCCCAAGGATTTCCAAATGATTTTCCTGTTTTTTTAACTCTCGGTGTCACTCTCATTAACATTGAAAAATAAATATTAAAGTAGAGCCCCTGTGCCACGCCCGGGTCCCAGCCTCTGTGGCGTCCTGACGGCAGCGGATTCCAATGTGTGTGCCAATTTTCAAGAGTTTTTGAGCACGTTAAGGCCCCCAAAAGTACCCGGATGGTTGAATAAAAAAAAAATAAAAAAAATAATAATCCTTAGGAAATCAATAGGGCCCTGCGCCTTACTGGCTTGGGCCCTAAAAATAAGAATCCTTAGGGCATCAATAGGGCCCTGCGCCTTACTGGCTTGGGCCCTAATGACAGCACTGGTCCCGTTAATGACAAAGTTGACACCACAAGCTAATTAGAGTGTTCGCGTGCTTGAAGTTTTCCGGCGCCTACCTTCTCGTTGACCTGCTTTAGCCTGGTGGGGGTAGGATTTCACAAAAGAGGAAGGTAAATGGAAAACAATTTTGAAATGTCGTTCTCAAGTTTCGCAAATACCTGTTCACTTGCTAAAGTTCTCTGCTTATGATCTTCCTACAGGCAAAATCCCAGCAAACAGTAGCAGTAGTCCAATTAGAAGATAGCAGCAGGGAGAAGAGAGAGGAAGAAGAGTAGGATTTACTCCCAATGTCAGGATTAGTAACAAAGGTGTCAGCGCAGAGGTGCTGTTGAGTCGATGCACCTAGGGGTTTGGCTTTGCTGTTTTAATGGGATAAACACACTGGCCTAAGCGTTGAGAAAACCTTAATTTTTCTTTTTGGAGGTTTGCTACTTAGAAGGGTTTTCCTAATTAGAAAGTTCTTATACTCTAGGCTTCGTGAGGAATGTAAATTGGTCCAGTGGAGTCCAGCCGCAAGGCCCACCGCCGGAGCGCACCAGGTGAGCTCCTGTAAGGGTCCTGCCGAACACTCCGCCCCCACCGTATTGCCGTGAGCCTCTCAGACAGCTGTGGCTTTTGGCACAACCGGGCTGGGACTTCGGGTGAGGCATGTCACCGACTGCTGGCCTGAAGAGGGGCGGGGCTAGATCTCGGGAGCTATCCTGTCGGCGCGGACCCGGAGTCCGACGTACCTCAGTCAATAGCTAGCCGAGGTGGTATATCCGCCCCTTCGCCCAGTCAACCAGTGACTCCTCCTCCGATACCCGATTGCTATGCCTGCTGCGGACCATCACTTGGCAACACTAGGACAGAGGTATTCGGTTTTTCCCCCCAGCCTGCACCAGGTTTACACCGGAACGGGTGACTCCGCTTGATGTGACCCACACTTGGAGACAATGTCACTTCACCATCCAAGCACTAGGGGGAGCCCTATCTCCTATCAGGCCTAAGAAAAGGGAAAAACCTATAAAAAAATGTAGCTGAGTTAATTAAATAACGGACGGAGAGACCAAAGAGGTTGGAACCAAAACTCAATTGCAACTGAAATTAGAATTTCAAATTAGAAATGGTAGTTTCTAATTCAAATTTTATGATGTTATCATTTAAATTTGATAGGCTTGATTAGGATTAAATTAATCAATAAGGTATCCTTGAGGTAGGGACGCTCAGTCCTTATTAGCCAATGCTGGAATTAAAATTTCAGAGCAATGATTGATAGTTAAAGATCTAACTTAACGATGTTTGTCATTAACATTAGAAGAACACCTGTGATTATAATAATCCGTAAGTATTGAAGCAGGGTAATACAAGCTCTAATGGGTTGCCGATGAAATTAAAATTTCAGAGCATTATTAGCAGTCATGGATTAAAATCTTGATGTTTTTCATTAACATTACAAGCGATTACATTTCATTGGTCAGCCAATAGTGTTGCCATATGGAAACGGGAACTGTAATTAATTATTAAATTAAATTTGAATTTTCAAATTCGTAATTAATTATGAAATTAAATTACAAATTCCATGTCCCTAATTTCGTATCCCTAAGCCTGGCCAATTACTAATTCCTTGTGTTATTCAAATCATTAGAACAAATTAATCCGTACCATCTCAATTATAAAGGGAATTTTAAAATTTGCCCGGGCCAGACGATCAAACACTTTAATAGTTAATAATTAAGATCTTAATGTTATTGTTAAATTATCGGAGCACACATAATTATCTCAATCAGTCTACGTGGAATCAGGAACTGAAATTATTTTAATGAAATTAATTTAATTTCACATCTGGGATTAGTTATGGAATTATGGAATTAAAGTATCAATTTAAAATATTTCATTCATCCAATGAGATTCTTAAAATCATGAGCGCAATTATAATTAAATTAATTATCTTCCTATCAAAGCAATGAGGCTAAGACCCAGTGTTACTTTATAATAAACCCCAATAGTTATGAAACTAATACCTGCTAAATATAAAACAAAACAAACCAACCTAAACACAACTGCTTATTAAAACCCCCTGTGAAATCGCTGGTCTCATTTCCTATGAAAATCAGCTGCCTTGTACATTAATGGTTTATTTAAATTTGTATTGTTAAAGTCCTTTCACATGAGAAGTTATAGGTAGAATCAGTGAATGCCAAAGAGAGAATGAGTAAATTCAAAAGAGATAAGGAACTGATGTAAACAGTTTAGTGTGAGTTAAAGTTCAGCTGTGAAGGTTAAACCGAATCAACACTTCAAAAACACACTGCAAACATACACACATCTGAACTCACAGGCTACAAAAATGCTACGTGTTAATCGCTAGCCTTCAATGCTACTAGCTTTGCCTAAGCTCCAATGCTACTCATTGGCTTCAGTTAGCTAAGCTTGCTATGCTGTTGTTTACAACAGCTCAAAATGGCGCTCGCAGGCTGCGCTTGCGCCCTTGGGAGTTATCCCGGAAGAAGTCACTGAGGACTATTGTTAACTGTTGTTATGGTGACCATAAACTGGTCATGTGTCACACACAGGCTGCAGTTAAACACAGTTTCAGTACATCACAGGGGTGTGAGTGCATCTCACACTTTAACCATCAAAAAGCAACTATTTAGATTCTTATCTTTCTTATAGCGCTAACGATCTCAACTCGTTCAGAGAGAGATAAATTAATCTACAGATTAATTAATACAACAGTGTTATTGAGGCCTCAGCGGACCTAACACTTGTTAGTCTATCTGACAGGCAGAAACACGTGGATTTTTCATCACACAATTTATTTTTGATCAAGATCAATAACTATTCTCCCCAGAATGCGTTTTGGCCACTCCTTCTGAGCGTCGCGTTGTGTTCACTATCTGCAAGTTAGTGCATTAAAAATTGGCAGAGAAATTAACAGTTAGCTACGCTGATATCCTCGCCAGGGAGCTACATAGCATAGTTGAATTTGGAAGTGGAAAACGCACCACAAATCACACTATGAAGGCCTTATCGAGAGAGAAATGAGGAAATTCGCTCATTTGTCTCTTTTGCGCTTTTGGAGCGACTTCTTTTGTCTCAGCAGACAAATATTAATTACTGCAGTTTTATTTCTCAAACAACTAAAGTTGTCCTTTCATTCATTCAAAACACTAGCATGCTATAATAAAGTACAATAACACCAAACTCTGTTTCTCAGTCTCTGACCTATTTCTTCCGGTTAAAATAGACAGGTACAACAACGTGTCGATTTTATACTTGAAAAGTTAGTTTGTGCTGCCCGCATTCTCCACCATTATGTAATGCAAGAATTAGCTCTTAATTCTATTTTAGCTTTTAGGGAATTAAATTATTAAGATTCAATATTGATTTAATTCAATTGAGCTGATTTCAACTTATGATTACACCTTATCACTTAGACGTCCAGCGTTTTTAGCATTTAGTGTATCCTAATCATTCTGCTTTCTTCGTGGCCACCGAAGTTAGCATTAACCAGCATTTTATTTGTTATGAGCAAGGTAACAACGAATCTACAGCACAAGGCAGTAACTGTTCAAGTACAAAACACAAACACTGCTCTGTAAAATTGAAACAAGAGTTTATTGGCTATTCTACTAGTCTACAGTACTAACTAAAACACACAAAACAAAATACATATACACGTTACAGGCAATGAATTGTTGCGATTTGAAGATCGTTAAAGTATAGCACTATCTGCTATTTCACCAAGATCTACCCATGCAGATCATGAACAGAGAACTTTTCTGTCTTTACTTTAAAGATTAGTTCAGCCCCAATTCAGCAGAAGATGGAAATTTGTTTGTTACTTGCGTTCAAGTTGAAAGATGACAGCTGTTTGTTGTTTTGCTGGCTTGAGGGAACTCCGGCGCTGCTGATTGGCTACTGATGCGGTCCTTGTGTGACGCGTTTCTAGGAAAGCCCTCCGGTGCGTGGTTGCTTTTCCTGGTGATGCGAGAGTGGCACGCTTTGAAGTTGTTAGAGTTCTGGCGGCTTCGGTTGGTTCTGATAACTTCTTCAGTAAGAAGTTTTGTCAGAGTGTTAAAGTATTGCCGGATGGTAAATGGCAGAGGGCGCTTCGCAGCGCGATCGATGACGGAGCCAAAGTTTCTTTCAAGCCAGCGCGCGCAATGAGTGAGCTTTGTGTCCAGTTTTAAACAGGCCGAACTTTGTCTGTCACACGGAACTTAATCCAATCACATCGTCGTTGCAGGGCTTTAACCACGCCCCGCACGATTAATCTTCGGACACAAATTAATCTAATGTTTAATCTTCCCCATGGGGAATATTTCTGCACGTTCTGTTAAAAATGTCAAATTATGATTTTTATCATTTCAATAATTTCATCATTTAAAATAGGCTTCTTTTCAAGCCTAAACAGGACCCATCTTACACACGTTAATAGCTTTCTTCTGGGAAAAGGGGTTATTAAGGCATAGATTAGAATTCACTGGTTACATAAACACACCAAGCATATGTATAAGACATCACACATGTTATTAGTGAGCATAGTGCTCCAATACTTTAAATTATTTTAAATGTTTCCCTGTTGGACATTGTTTATTTGAAACTTTTTCTTTGTCTGAACAAAGGAAGAGTTGAACACACAGGAGAACAGGGAGAGAGTCATTGGAGAGAGTCATTAGAGAGAGTCATGGGACGTGTCCGTGTTGCTGGTCTCGTGGTCTTGCGGGCCTGAGGGCATCCGTGAATTATCTTATGGCTTTACTATAGTTCTATACATTTGCTTGATCACAAGGCTCCTCACGAGGTTCTTAACGACAAAAGACCTTTGTCGTTTCCTTAATTAAGTTAGTCATTATCTCTCTTCTGAGTGGACCAGAAGATGCTGACAGGACACTTACTATAGGATATTGACGTCGGTGTCAGTGATGATTAATTTAGCATTGGATGGTTCAGAGAGGGGGAAGAATTTTAGATTCTTCTTAGAATGAGTTGGTTTGTGGTCCCTGTATATGGAATCTCTACATAAGTCAGTTATTTAGATCTTTTGCTGTAATGTGTCTGTAGGAAATATCAGTTTACATTTCCAAACATTCATTTAGCCATTAATTGTAATAATCCAGTGAGATTTTTGTTTGCACAAAGAGTCTGAAAACAGCCAGTGCTCCACACAGAGATCTGATCTGATCATCATCAGTCTGTCTGGAATGACATGAAGAAACAGAACAAACTGAGACAGACTAAATCCAGAAGAACTGTGGCAACGTCTCCAAGATGCTTCAAGAAACCTTCCTGCAAAGCTTCCTGAAAAACTCTGCTCAAGTGCACCGAGGGCAAAAGCTGCTTTAAATGCAAAGGATGCTCACACCAAATGTTGATTTAATTTAGTTAATAGAAGTTAATTGATAAAGGAAATCTATTTATGACATTATTTTTGACAGCATCCTCATTTTACAGTATTTTTTCACAAGGGTCTAAACTTTTAACAGTACTGTAGCTTTGCAGGTAGGTTTCTTGAAGCATCTTGGAGATGTTGCCACAGTTCTCTTGGATTTAGTCTGTCTCAGTTTCTTCATGTCATTCCAGACAGACTGGATGCTGGTCAGATCAGATCTCTGTGTGGAGCACTGGCTGTTGTCAGACATTCTCTGGATTATTACAATTAATGGCTAAATGAATGTTTGGAAATGTAAAGTGATATTTCCTACTGACACACTACAGCAAAAGATAGAAATAACTTACTTAAAACCATTTTTTAACTGGTGAAAATACTAGTGGCCTAAAACTTTTGCACAGTACTGTGTATAGAGTAGAAAAAGTAAAAAAAAAAAACTTACATGTTGTACGTCAAATGAATGACTTCCAGGATTCTGTGGTTGTGGGTCTGAAGACCTTTCCTCCATTCTTGTATATTGATTGGGGAAGCAGAGTGGGCAGGACTTTGAAAGCACTCTCCCTTTTAGCGTCTAAACCATAAGAAGAATACAGTTAAAACTGTGGATCAGAAACAAATGACACAGGCAGACCAAGTGACAATGGCATGGCTGAAGTGTGACTTAGTCAGCCTACATTAATGACTTCCTGAGACAAACAATGTAATTTATTAGGAATATGTAGATGTTAGTGACGTTCTGGCAGAGGTGCTGCTGCTGTGTACACTCACAGAAAACAATGTGCTCAAATTTTAAAGATGTGGGGCAGCTCCTGTAATATCACCTTGACTATCGACAAAGACATCAGCTCTCAGCGATATCTCTGACTATCGTCAATACACTATACTATCATCTATCTGCACAACCTCACTAACAATTTAACCATTTCAAATTTCTGTAAACGAAACCATAAAATCTAAATTATTTCTTACCATGCCAAGTTTTTCTAGAAGCCTGGGGAACTCTTTCAAGATTTCTGGGTTCTGCTTGTAGACCCATTTCTGCGAATCCACCATTTCTCAAATTTTTTTGGGAGGCAAAACAGATTCTGTAAAATAAGGATGAAAAACTGGGTTAAAAGCTAGCAAAACCATACAGTATGCCAGCCTGGAAATCCAGTGAGCTGCCTATTATTCATCAATCTCAAATACAAATTATTATTTCTAACAGTAACATATAAAAGAACACTTTACATGGCCTCTCTAATTTACTGTTAACCTGGATAAACCTTTTGTGTTCTGATTAAAGCAACAAAAGCATTCACTAAAACAGAGGAAGAGTAAAAGGACCTCAAACACCATGAGAGATTAAGTCTAACTTTACATACTGTAGCTAAGACAACATTACATTTAAGTAACAATATTTAATAATAATAATAATAATACATAACATTTAATAATAATATTACATAGCCTACCAGTAATATCGTGGTTTAACGTTAAGCGTAGCTAATGCAGCTAACGTTACCTGAGGAAAAAAAGAGCACGAAAATGGAAGTTATTGTTGGATGCTGCACGTCGCAGACATTTACTTGGAAAAAAAAAAACCTTAAAAGATCAATTTTAGTACGAAATGATCTAATTCTGACAAAACATTACAAAGCCATACAGAAACATTACACAGACAGTAAGTTAACTGAACTTACCCCTGTATTTCTGACCTAATGATAGTTCATACCTTTTCCATGAGGCGTTAAAATAAGTATACAACTTTGCACGCGCGCTCACGCACACACACACACACACACACACACACATATATATATATACATAACTTTTATATAACTATAAAGAGATTGTTGAGGCCTTTTTTGTCAACAACAAAAAATGTAGGCGGCATTCACAGAATAACGCTAACGTTAACCCGCACAGCGACAGATCAAATATCACATTAACCGTGAAATCAGTGTGCTCTTACCACAGCTTATTAAAAATAGAGGTAAATAATCATATCATCATATTAATTTACCTTATAATCCTGCTTGCTGCGAATTGCTTGACCGTCTGACGATGAGACGAGTGAAGAATCCAGAAAATTCGATGAAGAGGAAAAATAAACAAACAGGTTGGGTCAAAATAACCCAACCCATGTGTTCAGTGGTGAAAGAACCCCTTGCAGTCCATTTGACCCAGCATGAACCCAACTGTGTGTTTACAGTACCTCAAACAACCCAGAATTATGACCCAGCACAATTAACCCAACAATGTGTTTACAGAAATAGCCCAGCACTTTTAAGAGTGTAGGCTACATATTGGCCTGCATGCAGTATGGGTTAATATAATAATTCTTAATTCTGCACTTTATTAAATTCAAAACAAAATATTAATGTATTCATAATATCTATTTCTGAATATTCAAGGTTGCTATATGTTCACGCAGGTTTGTGCATTAAACGCATGGCCACGAGAAATAAATGTTGTTCTCTCAACATAAGAAGTCCTGTTCCCCCGAACATGTCCTCTACCTGCCATCTTTTTGATCATTTTGTCATGAAAAGATTTTTTTTTTTTTTTTAAATAACACATTAGGCCCACATATAATTATCGCAGAAACAAATCCACAGCTGAACCGTGGCAACAAGTAGTGGTGTTTTCGTAATCAGCGTAACCTGTTTGAAGGAATCAGTTGAATGGATTGAACTCACTCGTTTTGCCAAAAGCCGGTAGTAAGCGGGCTTTGTAGGCATTCTTAAACGGAGAGTAGCAATGATCCAGTGTATTCGGTCCTCTAGTTGGACAGGATACCGTACATGTTGATGAAAGTTCGGCATGACCTGCCTGAGGTTGGCTTTGTTAAAGTCCCCCACAATGATAAAGGCAGCGTCAGGATGCTTGTTGATGTAGCCGCTGAGCACATCGTGGAGTTTAGACAAAGCCAAGACGGTGTCTGCCTGTGGTGGAATGTAAGCAGCAGTAGCGATGACCGCGAAGAACTCACGGGGTAGATGGAATGGGCGGCAAATAATGGACAGATGTTCCAGATGAGGCGAGCAGGAGCGTGACAGAGAGGAGATATTCCTGGGGTGACACCATTTCTTGTTAGTCATGAAACACACTCCTCCACCTTTGGATTTACCGGCCTCCGCTGTTCTGTCCATCCGTAAAACAGAAAAGTTGTCAGACGGCGTTACAGCAGTGTCCGGAACCGAGGGCGTGAGCCATGTTTCAGTCAAACAGATGATGTTACAGTCCCTTATGTCCTGTTGGAAACTTATCCTGGCTCTAAGATCGTCCATCTTATTCTCCAAGGATTGGACATTAGCGAGCAGAATGCTCGGTAAAGGAGGACTGTGAGCCCTTTTCCTCAGTCTGTTGCGGATTCCAGCGCTTTTTCCACGGTGTTTCTTGTTCCGTCTCCTGTGGCCTTTGTTCTCCGCGTTTCGAAGAATCTCAAGAGGCCACGATGGATTCGGTGATAAAGTGTGAACCAGGTTAGTGAAGCGGTTTCCAATATCCAAAAGTGTTTCTTTGTCGTAGGTGATCAGAGCAGACATAATGTGTGTAAAAAGAGAAAGCAAAACTAAGTAAAAAAGTAAATAGAAGCACAATCTTAGAGGAGCGACCTGGACGGCAACCGAGCATAGCAGCGCCATCTTGTCACTTTTTTGTCGCATCAATTGCTTTTCCTGACGTAGAACACGCCCTCCTCATTACCCTACAGACAAAGAAATGTATAAATAAATAAATGTGGAAATAAAGAAATAAAGAAATAAATACGTAAATAAATAAATAAATGTGAAAATAAATAAAAGTGTAAATAAATAAATGTATAAATAAAAAAAATAAAAAAGGAAATTAATGTGGAAAAAAATGTAAAATTACATAAATAAGGAAATAAAATTATAAATAATTATTTATTTTTGCTTTTTTACTTTTCTTTGTATATTTATTTATATATTTATTTTTGCTTTTTTTACATTTCTTTGTACATTTATTTATTTATTTATTTCTAATTATGGCAGGATTGGCATTCCATATCTATGGGGATGCAGAACTACAAAAGAAGATGGGATCTCAGGATGTACGGGGTAAAGGAAAGTGGTCCAGACAAGGAGAGTAACACACAAGATATTGTTATCAAGATGCTCTCCAAAGTGTCTCCAAAGATCGTGCACAAACTTCCAGATGTCGTGGATTCGGTTCACAGACTGGGACAAAAAAGAGGTGATGTCACCCCAGAGTGATAATTATACAGTTCGCCATGCGTCTTTATCGAGACACAGTGTGGAGAGATGCCAAAGACAATCACTATCTGAAAGAAAACGGGCTACACATCAAAGAAGATCTATCTTTGGAGGAACGAGCCGCAAGAAAAAAAGGCATGGCCACTGGTGAAACGTGCGAGAGAAGAGGGTAAGAAGGCCGGCTTTCGTGGAGGATTTGCCTTCATTGAAGGGGTGCACATCAGTGTTCCTGACATTACCTGAGCGGATGATGGCTGTCAGCGGCTATGGATACATATCGGGGTCAACGCAAGTGTTTTGTTTGACGTAATGTTTCATGCTTTCTCAATTTTTACTTTCTCCAAAGGTATTTGTTTGTTTTATACTGGTTAATTAGTTATTTTTCGTAAGGGCTGATTATAAGTTTGGCAAGTTCAAATTAATTTCTTTAAATGTTCGTGGCATTCGCAACGCTGTTAAAAGAAAAGCTATATTTCTTTTCGGAAGACATACAGAAGCTCAAGTACTTTTTTTCAAGAGACTCATTCTTGTGACTCTGACTCAAATTTTTGGAAAACCCAACGGGGAGATTGTTACTTTTAGTTACGGATCCAATCACTCAGAAGGTGTCGCAATTTTCTTTAACAAATTCAAAGGCAATGTTTTAGAAACTATTCGTTCAGATAATGGAAGATGGATTATACTGACTGTTAAACTGGACAATTCCACTTTAATAATTTGCAATGTCTATGGGTTTAATGTTCGAGCACAAAATTTAGAAATGTTTAAGAAGATTTGTGAAACAATAGCAGATTTAAAAAAGAAGTACAAGGATGTAATTATTGGTGGTGATTTCAAGGACGCTCCAGATGATTCTGTTGACCGCTTTCCCCCTAAATATATTAGTTCACGAATTTCAGATTTATTTTATTTTATAACTGACAAGTTACAAGTTTCTGATATATGGAGATATGTGAACCCCAATTGTCATGACTATACTTGGAATAATAGCTCTTTTTCTTTCAAATCAAGAATAGATTACTGGCTGATTCCTCATGATTTAATTCACTATGTTTCGGAAATAAAAATTACTTGTGCCCCTCTATCAGATCACAAATTGATATCGATTTCTTTTGATGGGTGTAAGGGTAGTACGATTTGTGGATACTGGAAATTTAACAACAGTCTCCTTTCTGACAGTTGTTTTGTGGAACAAGTTAAATTGCTAGCAAATATTTTTGAAAATAATAATTTCAATTATACTCAAAAGTGGGAGCTATTTAAATTTTTTTTTTTTTTTTTTTTTTTTTTTTTTTTTTTTTTTTTTTTTTTTTTTTTTTTTTTGGCCTGTCAGTAGCACAGATAACACATGACAGTACATATGCATGGCTATACTATCATCATTCACAGCCTTTTTTTTTCTTTTTTTTTAATTAAATATATTTATTTATTTATTTTTTATTTTTATTTTTTTAATATTAATTAATTAATTAAATTTTATATACCCTTTTACTTAACCACACTGTGACAGACAAGACCAGGGGACAGAGAAAACAAGAGAGAGAAAGAAGAAAGAAGATAGGAAAAAAAAAAAAAAAAAAAAAAAAAAAAAAAAAAGGTTGTGGGGAAAGTCAACAAAGAAGGGGAAGAGAGAGAGAGAAAAAAGGAGAATGGGGGATAGAGAGAGAGAGGGAGAAAAAACAAAAACAAAAAAAACAGACAATTTGCTTCAATACCTGCTGACAAAAAGAGAAAACAACCGAAGACACAACATCAAAGAGACTGCAGCAACAACCAACATCTGTATAAATCACAATAAATTCTAAATGTTAAATGTTATTGAGCAGCACACATAACTAATATTACAAAATAAGTTTTGAAGCAACAGCAGATCAAGACAATGTGTGTCTGTGAGCACCTGTTTTTACACCAATGTGAATGCTTGAGTGTACACCTGTGTGTGTGAGCGCGCTTGTGTTCATAAGGTTCCTCCATGTAAATGTTTAATAGTGTGTGTGGGGAACAACAGCCCCATCCCGCAAGGCATGAAGCAGGCACGGAACAGACCCGGGCCCCAAACATCCGGAGGCCCCCCAGGGCACGAGACCCCCAGGAGAACCACCGCAGGGACAACCGCGGCCTCCACCCAAAAAAGGGCAGAGGAGAGCCCGAAGGCGGGACCTCCGACAGCCACAGTGTAGGCGCCCCAGGGTGCCGTGGCGGCAAGCCCGCAGGCTCCACCGGCAGCCGACCACACCAGGGCGGACCGGGCCCTGGGCCCGGAGACCCAAAGCTATTTAAATTTAAAGTCAGGGTAATTGCTATGAGAAGAGGTAAATAATTAAAGAAAAATAAACTTGTATCTTCTCAATTTAGAAATAGATAAACTGTATATAGAACTAGCTAAAGGTGCTCATGTGCGGTCAAGAGCCAAATGGTTTGAGGAAGGGGAAAGGAATACTAGTTTTTTTTTCTCTGGAAAAAAGAAATTATACAAGAAACTCTATTTCATCTTTGAAAATAAATGAAATAATCTCTAATAATCCTTCAGATATAGCATATTTTGTGTATTCTTTTTATGAAAAACTTTATACTTCCCATTCTGACAATGAAAAAATAAGTACATTTTTACAAACAGTTAAACATTTTGTTCCAATAGTTTCTAATGATTATACATAATATTGTGAGGATGATATTTCCAAAGCTGAGATTTCTAAAGCTCTTTTTTTTCTATGAAAAAAGGAAAATCCCCTGGATCAGACGGGTTAACCGTTGAATTTTATTGTGCTTTTTGGGATCTGATAGAAAACCCTTTATTTAGCATGTATAAAGCATGTTTAGAACAGAAAGAAATGAGTTCAACAATGAAACAAGGTGTTATCAGTTTAATTCTAAAACCAGACAAAGACCCCTTAATCATTGACAATTGGAGACCAATAACGTTATTAAATGTTGACTATAAAATGTTAGCCTTAGTTTATGCCACTAGACTAAAAAGTGGTTTGAGTAACGTAATTGGCGAATCTCAAACTGGTTTTATGGCGAAACGTCATATTAGTTCAAATATTAGACTTATATTGGACCTATTAGATTATAACCACTTTGTTAATTTGAATGCACTGATTTTGTTTCTCAACTTTTATAAGGCGTTTGACACAATTGATCACCAATTTTTATTAAAGAGTTTATATACATTTGGTTTTGGAAATAATTTCATTCAGACTGTTAAAATGTTTTATAGAGACATTAATAGTTCCGTTATATTACAGAATAATACTTCTAGAAGATTCTTCATCAACAGAGGAGTGAGGCAGGGTTGCCCAATTTCCCCATTTTTGTTTTTGGTTGTTGTGGAACTATTAGCAATTAGTGTAGAAAAAAATCTAAACATACACGGTATAACATTATTTAATAGAGAAATAAAAAATATCACAATTGGCTGATGATACAACTTTATTTCTAAAAGATAAAAGTCAAATTAAGAATGCAATCAAATTAGTTCAAACTTTTTCTGATGCCTCAGGTCTCCAGTTAAATATTACAAAGTGTGAAATTCTTCCAGTGCATGATTCTTCTGAACAATCAATGTTTAACATTCCAGTAAAATAATATATTAAATATTTAGGAATTTATATATCAAAAAACTTGTCAGTTAGGCAGCAGCATAATATTAATAACAAAAATAAGAAAACAAAAATGATTTTCGACAATTGGTTAAGAAGAGATTTATCTATTTTAGGCAGAATCTTATTAACAAAGGTAGAAGGTTTATCCAGATTAATTTTACCTGGTCTGTCCTTATTTGTTCAGGATTCTACTGGTAAAGAAATTAATAGATTATTGGTAAATTTTTGTTGGAAAAATAAACACTACCATCTTAAAAAAAATGTATTAGCTGTGATGAAATCTGAAGGAGGTTTTGAAATGCTGGATTATGTAGATATGAATAATACTGTCAAGATTAACTTGATCAAAAAGTGTGTGATTGATCCTGATTCATTGTGTTTTTTTATTCCACACAATATTTTTAAGAAGGTGGATGGTCTTGATTTTCTTTTAACTTGTAATTTTTTGCCATCTAAATTACCCATAAAATTGTCTAAATTCCATGAGCAAGCACTCTTGGCCTGGAAATTGTGCTTTGTGCATAATTTTTCTCCTCACAGAATGAAAATCTGGAATAACGAATTGATCACAGTTAAAGGCAAGAGTTTATTTTTTGAGAAATGGTTGGATCATGGGTTAATGTACTTGAGTGATTTATTTGATTCATCTTTAAGAATTTAATCTTATGATTCTTTTTTGTCTAAGTTCAACTTTCCTATAAAATTTAAAGAATTTTCTGCAGTAATCAAAGCTATTCCCTCTGGGCTTATTAATTTAATGTGCAGCCACCTAACTTATTATAAAGTTGACAATAAAGATTGTAATTTCCTTATAAATGGTAAAAAATGTATTTGATAAAAAAATGTACTATAAGATATAAGACAAGTCTTTAATGAAAAAAAGAGAGTTATTCCAAGAGGAAATTTTTATTGGAATTCCATCCTAAGGGATGTTAATTGGAAAAAAGCATGGCTGCTTCCTTATAAATTTTGTATTTCAAACAAGGTAAGAGAAATTCACCTGAAGATTTTACACAAAATATATCCAACTAACATGTTGCTCTCTAACTTTATGGATATTGGGAAAGAATGTTCTTTTTGTAACAGCTGTGATGAGTCTTTATGTCATCTGTTTGTTGATTGCCAGAGTGTTCAAGCATTTTGGAAAGATTGTTTTTCTGCTTTTTCAGTTAAAATTAATCTAATGATAACACTGAATGTGAAAGAAATTATTTGTTACTTTGAGAACAATGATAGAAATATTCGCAATTTTGTAAATTTTATCATCCTGAATGGCAAATTTTTCATTCATAAATGTAGATTGTCAAAATCTCCCCCTTTACAAGATTTTCTCTAACGAACTCACGTTTTTAATGAAGTCTCTTAAAGTTGTGAAAAATGTAAAAGCTACGTCTATTGTAAGATATTATGAATCTGTATTTGGCGTCTTGTGAATGTCCTTTTTTTTTGCTGCTTCTGCTTCTGTTTTTGATGCCTGTTTTTCTGTAATAATGTTATTTAATGTTCTTAATAAAAATTAAAAAAGAACCAATGAATGTGACCACACAATGAACCTTTTTTATATTTTTTTTTAATGAAGTTACGAGCACAATAGAACTCGGCGGCGCTGGACAAAAAACAGTGAGTGCGTGGATTCCAACCTAAACACCTCTGATTGGCCATTGCGTTGTAGAAATCAACAAACATGTCTGTGATTGGCTACTTTGTTCCCCTCTGCGAAAATGCATTGTAAAATAATTTCCAAAGCAGAAGATACACTGGATTGTTTGCCAAATCTATTTCGTTATGCTATTATTACGAAGAAAACAGATTCTATGTTTTGGATATTTAAATAGCCAAATCGCAAACAGATTCAGTCATAACATTTAGATTTTTAAATCTGCGTTCGCGCTACCACTGACCCAGAGAGGGCAGTTAATATGAAACATTGTTACAAGTCTTTTGTATCTTTATTTCTTCATTACAAACCTTCAAATAATCACAGAAGTACAGGGACAAAAGTTTATAGTTCAGACATAAACACTCAGAGCCGATCCTCCCTATACGCAGAATACGCACGCTGCATAGGGCCCCCGAAACACCAGGGGGCCCCCTTGCTCTCAAAGGTGTTTTAATTTTAGTTTTGTTTTTAATTTTGGCCAGTGGTTCTGAAAACATGAACGATCGTTTCTCTTAATGTGGTGCGCTGTCACGCTCTCTATGTACAAATCTCTCTATGTTGAAAGTGACTTCATGCTTCAAACAATGATTGTATCAATTACATCGTAACGCCTGCAGGTGGCGACAAGTGACTTAAAAAAAAGAGATTCATTCAAAAACGTTGATTCATTCAGGAATGAAACAAGTGAAGTCTTTGAGCGAGTCACTGAATCATTCGTTCAATTAGATTTTTTTTAACAATACGTTGAATATAGAATAGCCTACATTTTATATGCAGATTGTAGCAATTTACATTTTGTCAGAACCTGTATTCTCCATTCTCCATTTATCCAGAATTGTGCAGCTCTAGTTGGTCATTTATCCACAAGTAATGTAAACAAATAAATTATTTTAAAGTCAGATAAAGCATCAAAGATGTGGTTAGTGAGGCTCAGTATCCAATGTATGGGGGCGAGGGCAGACCTAGTGGGGGAAAAAAATACTAAACTGTATTTGAAATACATTTATTTTGTGCTAAGTATTCTACAAATACATTCACATATTTATGTGCATAATAAAAATACCCTGTGATTGTACTTTTGGTATACTAAACTGGTATAATTTAAGTCTGCTAAATTGGAACAACTAATTTTGTACTTAACCCGTTTAATCCCAATTTCTTCCCAGACATGAAAATATCCAAATGATGTGTCATTAGTAACCCTTTGAAATAATCAATAATTATGTTTTGAAATTTTTTGGAAATGTGTGTGAAAAATTATGTTTTATGGTCGGTCACAATTGTGACCGGTGGGATAATGTGTGTACTGAATTAACATATTTATGCAGTCATAAAAATTGTTATACAGTGCCCTCCATAAGTATTGGAACAGTAAAGACAAAATTGCTCTGTTTGCCGTGGAGTCAAGAAATCTGTAAATATGATTAAAAGATGAATATGAGACAAAACTACAGAATGTCACATTTTATTATTGGGTGTTTCAATACATAGATGTTTTACCAGCTGAGAAGTTCACTTTTAGAGTTGCATCCCCCTATCTGATGTGAGCATAAGTATTGGAACAGTTGCCTCACAGGTCTTTCTGGGTGACCAGCTGTGTCCTGTTGCATTAATTATTCAGATATTAGCAGGGAATGTGTCGTATCAGTTATATCCATTGCTTCTGCATTCTGAGTCTTGCATTTGATGACGACACACACAAACCAGGATGAAGACGAGGGAGCTGACTCATGATAGAGAAGCAAGCAATTTGGATGCTAAAAGAAAAGAGTAAGTCAGAGCTATAGCAATAACAAACATATAGCAATAACAAAGGGCATGGAGAAATCAAGAGTTTGGAAACCACCAGCTACACCAGCAACCAACAACTACCTGATCGGCTGAGAAAACAACAGTAGTTGATGACAGACAAATCAAACAAGCTATGAAAATGAACCCTAAAAGACGTGTCTGTAAAATCACCAACAACTTCCAGAAAGCTGGGGTGATGCTCTGACAATCTACTGTCCTCAGGAGACTTTGACACAGACTTATAGATGCTACACAGCAAGATGCAAACCTATGACCAGCACCAAAAATAGAAAGGCAAGATTGGAGTTTGCAAAAGCCAGTGGAATTTTGGAACAGAGGTTTATGGACAGATGAGACAAAGATGAACCTTTATCTAAGTGATGGGAAAGCAAAAGTGTGGAGAAAAAGGGAACTGCAAATGATCCCAAGCATACAGCCTCATCTGTAAAGCATGGTGGAGGTGTTGTCATGGCATGGGCATGCATGGCTGCCTTTGGAACAGGCCCTCTCAATTTTAACGATGACTTAATGTATGATGGCAGCAGCAGAATGAATTTGGAAGGGTACAAAACCATCTTGCCAACCAATATTCAAGAAAATGCCACCAGATTCATTGGGAAGTGTTTCATATTGAATCAGGACAATGACCCAAAACACCCTGCCAGTTCAGTCAAGGAGTTTATAAGGGCAATAAATGTAAAGTCTTAGATTGCCCAAGTCAATCTCCAGATTTAAATCCGATTGAACATGAATTTCACCAGATGAAGAGGAGACTTAAGGCAGAAACAGCCAAAAAAAAGCAACAGTTGGAATTGGCTGCATTAAAGGCTGGGAAAAGTATTTCAAAGGATGAGACCAAGAGTCTGGTGATGACTATGGGTCACAGACTCACTGCTGTGATTGTACGCAAGGGATCTGCAACAAAATAATAACTTTTAATATTTTACATCTGCCTTAAAGGTCACATATTGTCAAAACTGAAATGTCCTGTTTTTTTTCATGATAACAGAGATCTAGGGGCTATGTAACTACCACAGGGCCGGAGTGGGACTCATTTTCAGCCCTGGAGTTTCATACCTTAGACCGGCCCACTTGTTTTTGTTTTTTTTATCTATTATTCGCTCGCATATCTCCAACAACTGGGGTTTGTTTTTGTTTTTTTTAGCAAGGTGCCACTGTCAGGGGAGTCAAATGATAATTACATCATAATTAGGGTTGCCAATTAACTTCAGAAATGAAAAATAAGGGACAATTGTGATTCTTTATCTTGTATTCTTGTAGAAAATAAGGGACAGAATAAGGGACGCTCCAAATATTTGTACTGTACCATAATGTAGGCCTATATCTGCCTGTAGTTAAAAAGTTCTCAGAAATAATCACATTTGTTTTGCTTAACCCATTTATGTACAATTATTCTAAAACGAATTTTAATGTCATACAAAAAATGTCATCAGCCTGAGTAAATTTTACCATTATAGAATTGTGACTTCACAAGTGTAGTAGGCTAATTTAGGAGGTGAAAATACTGTGAAATTACAAATGGCATGAAATTTGAAAGCATAACAACTGAAGGTCTATGAAACGTCAGTCAATAAAGCATTTTTTTTAACATTGGCACTTTTGAACTAAAATATCAATGAAAGAACACTTAGAGAGTGTGGGCTGCTTCTGGTTCTTGGATTTGTACTTCAATGTCATATATAATGAGGTCCAAGTTTAAGAATAGCCTACACTAGAAGTTTTTTTTTAATGTTTTTTTTTCTCTCTCTCTCTATTTAACAGCAAACTTACAATGAAATACGTCTTCCTTCAGGTAGACTGAATGTTTTCCTGCCTTGCTAAATGTTGGGCTCATGATCAATAAGTTGCATTGATTCGCCCAAACTGATTTGGCAGAATCAAAACGCGGGTGGTGAATGGTGCCGTTAGCGCCAGTCCCGCTCGCTGTAAAGGCGGAGCAGCCGGCAGAGGATTCCGCTTGGTCTTAAAGCCTTCCTTAAACGCCTACGTTCACAAATAACAATGATTTGCACAAAAAGAATGATTAATTATCAATTGAGAATTTGTTATTAATATGGTCTGGTGAAAATAATATTATGGGCTGCGAGAAAATAATAAATACAAAGAGTAGGGCTGCTGTGAGTGCAGGCAGTCTATAGGGACAGCATATTTCAACCTATGATTTCAACCCAGTGGTATGACACACTGGCCCTAGCGGCCAAAAAAACAGACCGGTGTTGTGCCGAATTTTGCACCCTGCCAGATTATGCACCCCCTAGTATTGGTAGGTTTAGGAGTAGGTGTGGGGGTGGGGTTAGGATTAGGCAATCAGGTAGTGATTTCAACGAGGGGGTGCATAATCTGGCAGGGGTGCATAATTCGCCACAACACCGGCCCACTGGGAATCCTCCCGGTGCTCCCGATTAGCCAATCCGGGCCTGAACTACAATATAAATTTCAAAACAGTCAATCCACAGTAAAGTGCACACAGCCTGCATAAAGTAGCTGCGATTTTTCACGAGTCCTTGTGACTTCCGTAAAAATGTGACGTCCGATCTACTCAGTCACTGCCTTCAGTCACCATCCCGAGCACCGCCCACTGTCCTTCTGCCAAATCCCCAGATAACATCGCGTCCATGCCATTGCTGAACAACAACAACAAGGAAACATGTCGAAAAGGTTAACTTTAACAGATGAAACCAGATCGGCTGACCTGTAACGTTATACTCTCACTCCAAGGATGGACGATCTGACAGGTATAGTAAAGACAAACTCACCATGTCTATCTAGTCATGGTCATGATGAAGATGTAAATACATTTCAATTTCAGCAGACAACTATTTTTACAGCTACATTATTATTCCAGCCACAATTAATCACAACAATGTATATACGATTACAAATGATTATATATAAATCGTCAGTTTGTTGTTTTACACACATGCACACAGACATTATTTCATAACTGTTATTCGACATAGTCGTGCGATGCAAGAAATCATGGCCGGCCCAAGCCTTTATGGGGCCCTAAGCAGAATTTTATTTGGGGGCCCCTCGGTGCCGCCAATATGACTGGTTATTGTCAAAGCTTGATTATTCACACACTATAAATCTAACACACCCATTATCAGTTTTGTTTGATGTAGCTGTGTTGCTGTGTGTTTTGAGGATTTTTAATTTCCTCATTATCTTCAGCTGGGATGTTCCCATGACAACGCAGCATGGTGTGCATCAGCAGATGTCGCTGTTTAAATGTATTTTTGTTGTTATCATAACTGTTGCAAATAAACATATATTTTAAAAAGTTTTTAAAATATGCTATATAATATATATAAATAATATATATAAAACTTTTTAAAATGTAAAATGTATATTTTTTTATGCTGGTGTCCGTCAGCGACATCTGCTGATGCACACCTTGCTGCGTTGTCACGGGAACATCCCAGCTGAAGATAATGAGGAAATTAGATCGCTCCCTTCACCAAGTGCATTCCAAACGACTACATAATGACACGCACTTGCCCTGTTCACTCCAAAGTACCCACACCAAGGGGATAGGGATGATCACTTCCATTTGGAACTGCCCGTGAACCGTTCGATACACGATACGCGTATCGTTACACCCCTAAATTTGATTGTGCTAAAGTGTACAATCAAAGTATACTTCAGGTACACTTTAAATATCTTGCATTTAAATACTGATATTATACAGAGATCACACAATCCATATTAATAGTGATAGTAAAACACATTTGAGGCATAATATTAAGAAATGTGCATTGTGCAATAAAGACATACTCCTAATAAAGTTTAATTATAATTTTATATCAGTAATTGATATGTCAATTAATATGTTAATGGGTTTGAAGTATACTTAGTATGTAATAAATTAATTGTAAATTACAATTTACACGCCCCTGAGTTAGACTATTTTACACTATGAATTAGACTATTATACACCCTAAACTAAAGTCCGGCCATCCCCCTCGGTCCGGGGGGGGGGCTGGGCACAGGGATGTTTGTGTGGGGGCAAAGCCTCTTGCGCCGGGCCTGTCTACAGTGTTTGCAGAAAACAAAGAATATAAAAAGCGTTTCCCTCAGCCTTTATTTGTTCCATACAAGCACCTGTATTCTTACAAAACAACAACTAAAAAAAAAAAAAACGTTTTTAAGAGACTCATAAAGGGCAAATATTTCATGTTTTCCCAGATTTTTACAGACCTTTTTAATGGAAAGTATTATGTTCATATATATATCTATATATATATATATAGAATTACACAAAAATGTTCACGATGTATGTAGGCTATACCTGATATGCCTGTCTGTGTGTGTGTGCACTAGGGATGGCTCGATACCATAATTTTGGCTTCGGTACGATACCAGAATATAATACCTCGGTATCGATACTAAATCGATACCATAGGTGACAAATAACCAGCCTAAAAAAATAAGTGAACTGGAAAAAAAAAAAAATTAAACAAAGTGAATGATCATCATATACAGTACTTATTAATCTTGGTTAATGTTAGGTATGTGTTTAATGCATAAAGTAATGTTAACATACTAAACATGTATTAGTAGCCTACATTTATCATTTATAAATAATTATTGACCACATTAATAAGTGCTGTAATGCTATTAATGAATTATAACAAATGTTTCTTTAAAGTGTTATTCTAACAGTCAAAGTAATATTCAAAATCACGTTATTATTTCTCTCCCTCAGATTGTTTTCAGATTTCAGACTCAGATAGCCAAAGAAAAAGCTTTAAATATAAATATCTATCTCTCGACTGCTTCATATAGCGGTCAGCAGCGCGGCAGAAACATTCCCTTCATATTATTGATACTAAAATTAATATAGCAAAACTGTTGTTTCATTCAATTTAAATGAATATCTGATTGTTTGAAATGCAAGTGCAAATATTATGTGACCAAAACGTCACTGGTTCTAGCATCACATGTTTGAGCTTTCGTGTTTACTGCATCACATCTTATGTGTGTGCGTTGATCAGTTGTGAATAAAAGTTAAAATTAAGTCTGAATTTATGAATGATGCACTTACTAACCTGTCGATCTTTTAATTCTCGGAAAAGATCAGGATGAGCAAGCGACAAATGCTTAGCAAGATTTTATGTGTTGCCTCCTGTGGTCAGTTCGTTCACCTTTATCATCTGTTTTGTATGAAAAGTAATGCCATATTTCACTTCTGCTGTTCTCTTTATTTATTAATTTCAGGTGCGTTGATAGTTTAATCTGTTTGATCCATCACGTTGTTCTGTTGTCAGGTTTACCGGGCTCGCAGCAATTTGGGAAGCACTGCCACCTAATGGTGAACTTCGGAACAGCAGCGTATGAAATACCGAAATGAGCAAAATTATGATATCGTACCGTTTGAAATATAATAGATACCGGTATTTTTCCATTACCGGTATACCGCGCATCCCTAGTGTGCACCTTCCCCTTAAATTTCTGACAGCAGCGTTGATCTTAATTTTCTGTGTTTGCACGTACCTTTCTGCACTGTTGGGAGAGTCTGATTAATCTAATTTAATCTTTGCTTTAAAAATCACTTTTATACTCTGTTTAAATCATATCTGTGACATTATTTTCTGTGCATATTTGATTATTTATGTATTTTCACTAAGTTTAATCAGTTTTCTGTCTCATCGATGCACTTAAAGCACACTAATTGCATTGCACGTTACATTCATTTAACAGAAAAGACAAAGGGCGAATTCACACCGTGTAAAGACAAATGTTTTATTCAGGTACAGTGCCCTCCACTAATATTGGCACCCTTGATAAATATGAGCAAAGGCAGCTGTGAAAATAAATCGGCATTGTTTATCCTTTTGATCTTTCCCTCAAACAATGTACAAAATTCTAACCTATCATTGAAGTAAAACAATTGAGAGTGGGGAGAAAATCTCATGATGAAATAAATGTTTTTCTCCAATGGATGTTGGCCACAATTATTGGCACCCCTAGAAATTCTTGTGAGTAAAATATCTCTGAAGTATATTCCATTCATATTTACATTTTTTAGCACACCAGGGTGACTAGGAGCATGAAATTGTCCAGCCACGACTTCCTGTTCCACAGGATTATAAATATGAGGAACACAAAGACCAAATTCCCTTAATCATCCATCACAATGAGAAAAACCAAAGAATATATTTCTGATGTGCAGCAAAAGATAATTGAGCTTCACAAATTAGTGAAGTGGCTTTAAGAAAAGAGCTAGAGCAGTGAAAAATCCCATTTACACCATCAGGGCAATAATTAAGAATTTCCAATCAACAGAAAATGTTACGAAACTGCCTGGAAGAGGACGTGTGTCAACATCGTCCTAATGCACGGTGAGGAGGAGAGTTTGAGTGGCTAAAGACTCTTCAAGGATCACAGCTGTAGAATTGCAGAATATAGTTGAGTCTTGGGGTCAGAAAACATTAGAAAAAAATTGTCAAACAGTCCCTACATCACCACATGTTGTTTGGGAGGGTTTCAAGAAAAATTCTCCTAGCTCATCCAAAAACAAACTCCAGCATATTCAGTTATCAGACATGACTGTAACTTCAAATGGGACTGGCTTCTATGATCAGATGAAACTAAAAAATTAGCTTTTTAGCAGCAAACACTCAAGATGGGTTTGGTGCACACAGGGATAAAAAGTACCCCATGTGTACAATGAAATATACTGCTGTATTTTTTATGTTGTGGGCCTATTTTTCTGCTGGAGGTCCTGAACATCTTGTTTAGACACATGGCATCATGGATTCTATTAAATACCAACATATAAAAAATCAATAAGTGACTGACCCTGTTAGAAATCTTATAATGGGCCATGTTTGGATCTTCCAACCGGACAATAATCCAAACACAAACCTCAAAAACAACACAAAAATGGGTCACTGAGCACAAAACCAAGCTTCTGCTATGGCCATTCCCGTCCTCTGACCTGAACCCTATAGAAAATGAGTGAGGTGAACTGAAGAGGAGAAGCACCAACATGGAGCTGTGAATCTGAAGGATCTGGAGAGATTCTGTATAAAGGAATGGTCTCTGATCTCTTATCAGGTGTTCTCCAAACTCTTCAGGCATTATAGGAGAAAACTCAGAGCTGTTACCCTGGGAAAAGGACATTGCAATAATTGGGTGCCAATAATTGTGGCCAACATGAACTAGAGAAAGTATTTCTTACACAATGAGATTTCCCCCCATTTTCAATTGTTTTACTTCAATGATAGGTTGGAATTTTGTGAATTTTTGGAATGAAAGATAAAAAGGATAAACAATGCAGATTTATTTTCTCAGCCGCCTTTGCTCATATTTATCAAGGGTGCCAATATTAGTGGAGGGCACTGTATGCTGTTTTGTCAATTGTTAAATTAATTTTGTATGAAAGTTTTATTCTATTTTCTCTGCACTGTCTGTGCATGGGAGAGAAAAGACAAAGGGCAAATTCACACCTGTTTTATGTTTTATTCAGTAAATGAAGAGTCGAACCGTCAGCTGATATCCGTCTGGTCATTGAGAGAGAGAAAGAAAGAAAAAAAAAAACACAACACAGATAACACCGGTTACAGGAGGTGCCCGTGACCATATCGGAACACCAGATCAGATCAGCGCTTCGCAGATCGCCGTGGTTGTGTGACGGCGAGCCTGCCTTACCGATCTCCTCTCTCGGTCTTCCTCACCGCCATCGCTCGCAGCGGCTTCGTGCTCACGGATAAGGAGGGTGCGTGTGTGAGACGAGCAGCGCGTGACATCGCGTGTCACTCTGTTTCATCTTAAAGGAATGGTAAAGAGTTTAATTGACTTCCTGATCGACGACCTTTCTCTTCGGGAAACTTTTATTCATCGTTGATGCGTGTTAATCGAAACAGACTGTGTGATAAGGACCGCGGGACGCTTCAGTGATATTCGAGCATCGTATCCTTTATCTGAACAGTAGCTATATTATGATTGACTGTTGATGCATTTTAAATGTTAAACGGTGACTAATTGACTCGGAGTAAGAAAATATTTTACTTCCATCAAGAAGAGTGATGAGAATCTTTTCTCTTTGAACTGTATTCATCCTAATAATTAACTGAGTTTGTTTGATTTCAAATTTCCAGGAACTTATATGAAATCCTATATGAAAATTTGTGAATCAGTTAAGGTTTTGCTGTTTGAGGCATATTAATTTGTTGTAATTTTTCATGTTTTGTATTTTCACTTTGCATTTGAGACATGTTTGAGGATATTGGTATTGACTATTTCAGCCCTATGAAACAATCTAATGTAACTTTTCTAACATGCAGAGGCGGTGGGCCTGAAATTGTTCGCAATAGGAGGGTGTCTGACATTACATCTTCTTTGTGGAACCAAAAATAGTTCTAATTTGGAAGGGGTGTCAAACTCATTTCCTGGAGGGTCGCAGCCCTGCAGAGTTTAGTTCCAACCCTGCTCCAACACACATACCATGTAGTTTTCAAATAAGCCTAAATGATATTACACTCTGGTACAGTGATATTAATCTGCAATATGCAATCAGATATACATATGAAGGATGTTGCATTATTTGTCTACCAGATAATACCTGTGTGACAAGATGAATGCAGTGTCTTAATATCCTGTAAAAGCTAAGGATATTCAATGAAAATAGTTTCCAGTGTTTTACAATAACTGATACATATGCATAAAAACATGTTTCTTTCTGCAGGGCAAGTCGCATGGCTGGCGTTGTTCATTGGTCAGGCATCGACCAATAAAATGTCTTCATTCGCAGCCCAGCCCAGCCCCGCCCAGCCCCGCCCCCGGCTCTGCGCTCTCAGTCTGCATTTACACTGCAAGTGAGTTTTACAGGAATATCGCAAAAGGAGTAGCAAAAGCACAAGTGAGTTTTGCAGATCTGAGAGTTGAGTGCTGATAGGTTGTACAGCGAAACTGAAGTAAAGTGCAAAAGTAAATATGTCTTAAATTCGTGTGGTCATATTTAGTAGCATTTTAAAGTCAAAGCAACTTCGATAAGCAAGGGTGTTTTGAATTGTCTGTTGTGCAAACGAAAGATTGCTTTTCAGATCAGAGCTGCGAGTATAAATTTCAACTTACAAATAGAATATTAATAGACAAGTTCTCACATTGATCAACAACCTCTAGTTTAGCTACTGATTTACCTTCTACCCCACCCCCCACCGAGTGCGTGCCCTTGACGCCCGTCTGTGGCGGCCCTTGCATTAGTCCAGACAACACGCTAAAACTGAAGTGAAGCCGAAAGTGTGGTTCTTACACACTGCACGGGCTGTAAGCTGCGTTATTGCGGACCCTTACATTAAATAACATGCAGCCGGGTGCCAACTTTGGTGTTTACATGGATTTAATTAACATTCATGTTTAAGGTGAGGATACAAAAATTCAAATTACCCAAATGCTTAATTCGTTTTTCTTTTTTTTTTTAACTTTCTTATGCAAGTTAAGCATGTGGAAAGCATCTCAACCCAATTACGCATCCTTTTGCACCCCATAAATCATTTAGATCCGCATCGGCACAAATGCCTGAGAGTTGCAATTTAAATACAATAACCTAGCAAGCATTCAGTTCTAAGATAAACGCAATGTTAATATTTTGTATACCAAACTCAGAAAACAATAAATTTCTTGCCTTGAGGCGAAAATGAGGATCCCCTCTGCCGGTGTGTCTCAGTCGCTTCTGTAAAAGCTGAAAGCAGCTTGTGTGCACTTGAGCGTGTTTTAAATCAAGCCTAGTTTTTCTTTCGGTTTCGTTTTTGATGTCATCTCACTCTGCAGTTTCTGTCTCTATAAAGCAAAGCATTACAGATTCTTCAAGTGTATCGAAAACAAAGAATATAAAAAGCGTTTCTTCAGCTTTATTTTTCCATACAAGCACCATTCTGACAAAACAATGAGAAAAAAAAGACGTTTTTAAGAGACTCATAAAGCAAATATTTAATGTTTTCGCAGATTTTTAATAATTAAAAATAACGAGTATGTAAATTTCAGTGATAACTCTGCTTACAAATACATATGAAGGATGTTGCATATTTGTCTACCAGATAATACCTGTGTGACAAGATGAAAGTTCTTAAAATCTGTAAAACTAAGGATATTCAGAAAATATCAGTGTTTTACAATAACTGATACATATCTAAAAGCAAGGCCGTAACCAGTCTTGAACATTGGGGGGGGGGGACCAATTTTTGTATATATATATATATATATATATATATATATATACACACACACACATACATATATATATATACTGTATATATACTTTAATTGACGCACGCACACACATTATTATGGCACACAGAGACCTTACCTTCCCGCGACTTTTATTGTAATAAAATAGTTTCCATACTGAATCTATTATATTTCTCAGCAACGACGTGTTTTTGAAGTAGGACTAAATTGACAGTTTCATTGTTTGTAGGGACGACAAACAGTGCAGATGATTAACACACGCACATTTCATCTCTCTCTCTCCTTTCTTCAAAATGGGCATATTTTTGAAAAAGTCAAGTAATTGCTTCACTGAATATAACTGTCGTCATTTAACATTTCTTTCCTAAAACAGTTGACTAAACATTAATTGATTTGCGCTTCCATCTTACCTCGCTCTCTTTCAGTGTTTTCAATCTCGCGGCGCCTGCATCTGTGAACGCTAAACCCCGCCTACTTTGAGTGGCCAGTTCAATTTTGACATTGACACGCTAGCCAGCTGAGACAGAGAGACTGAAAATGACTTTTAAACTTTTTTTGTCATCCTAACAAAGCGCTGCGTAATGGAGGCAGCAGATCAGTGCAATAATTTCAAATATTGGGGGGGACATTTGCCATTTCTAATTATTGGGGGGGACTTGTTCCCCTCAATGTCTATGGTGGTTACGCCCCTGCATATAAAAACATGTTTCTTTCTGCAGGGCAAGCCATGGCTGGCGTTGTTCATTGGTCAGGCATCGACCAATAAAATGTCTTCATTCGCAGCCCAGCCCAGCCCCGCCCCCGGCTCTGCGCTCTCAGGTCTGCATTTACAGGTGCACAAGTGAGTTTTGCAGCAGGAATTGCAAAAGGAGAGCAAAAGTCAAAGCGATAAGATTTGAAGTTGTACTGCCAGATCTGAGAGGTTGTAAGTGCTGACTTGAGGTTGTACAGCGAAACTGAAGTAAAGTGCAAAAGTAAATATGTCTTACACATTCGTGTGCGTCATATTTATGTGAATGTCATTTTACACATTTGTAACTATTAATCTGCAACTTCGAATTCAAAGCAAGGGTGTTTTGATTATTGTCTGTGTGTGCAAATCGAAAGATTCAGCTTTTCAGATCAGAGCTGCGAGTATAAATTTCAACTTACAAATACGAATATTAATATGACAAGTTCTCACATTCAGATCAACAACCTCTCGAGTTTAGCTACTGATTTACCTTCATACCCCACCCCCCACCGCAGTGCGTGCCCTTCTGCTACGCCCGTCTGTGGCGTAGCCCTCCTGCATTGCAGTCCAAGACAACACGCTAATGAGACTTGATACGAATGAAGCCGAAGAGTGTGGTTCTTACACACTGCGCCATACGGGCTGTAAGCTGCGTTATTGCGGACCCTTACATTATGAGTGAGCTAACATGCAGCCGGGTTGCCAACTTTGGTGTTGATGACATGGATTTAATTAATCACTCGTCCATGTTTAAGGTTTTGAGGATACAAAAATTCAAATTACCCAAATGCTTCATTCGTTTTTCCCTTTTTTTTTTTTTACTTTCTTACACTGCAAGTTAAGCACTGTGGAAAGCATCTCAACCCAATTACGCATCCTTTTGCACCCCATAAATACATTTCTAGATCCGCATCGGCATCAAATGCCTGAGAGTTAGCAATTTAAATACAATAACCTAGCAAGCATTCAGTTCTAAGATAAACGCAATGTTAATAAATTTGGTATACCAAACAATCATAAAACAATAATAATTATTTCTTGCCTTATCCTGAGGCGAAAATGAGGATCCCCTCTGCCGGTGTGTCTCAGTCGCTGTCTGTAAAACCGACTGAAAGCAGCTTGTGGTGCACTTGAGCGTGTTTTAAATTCAAGCCTCGAGTTTTTCTTTCGGTTTCGTTTTTGATGTCATCTCACTGACTGTGCAGTTTCTGTCTCTATAAAGCAAAGCATTACAGATTCTTCTACAGTGTATGCAGAAAACAAAGAATATAAAAAGCGTTTCTCTCAGCCTTTATTTGTTCCATACAAGCACCTGTATTCTGACAAAACAACTGAGAAAAAAAAGACGTTTTTAAGAGACTCATAAAGGGCAAATATTTAATGTTTTCGCAGATTTTTAATAATTAAAAATAACAGAGTTATGTCACAACTCTGGTACAGTGATATTACTCTGCAATATGCAATCAGATATACATATGAAGGATGTTGCATTATTTGTCTACCAGATAATACCTGTGTGACAAGATGAATGCAGTGTCTTAAAATCCTGTAAAAGCTAAGAATATTCAATGAAAATAGTTTCCAGTGTTTTACAATAACTGATACATATGCATAAAAGCAAGGCCGTAACCATGTCTTGAACATTGGGGGGGGGGGACCAATTTTTGTATATATATATATATATATATATATATATATATATATATATATATATATATATATGCTTTAATTGACGCACGCACACACATTATTACTGGCACACAGAGACCTGTCAACACTATCCCGCGACTTTTATTGTAATAAAATAGTTTCCATACTGAATCTATTATATTTCTCAGCAACGACGTGTTTTTGAAGTAGGACTAAATTGACAGTTTCATTGTTTGTAGGGACAGACAAACAGATGCAGATGATTAACACACGCACATTTCATCTCTCTCTCTCTCTTTCTCTCAAAATGGGCATATTTTTGAAAAAGTCAAGTAATTGCTTCACTGAATATAACTGTCGGTCATTTAACATTTCTTTCCTAAAACAGTTGACTAAACATTAATTGATTTGCAGCTTCCATCTTACCTCGCTCTCTTTCAGTGTTTTCAATCTTTCGCAGCGCGCTCAGCATCTGTGAACGCTAAACCCCGCCTACTTTGATTTGATTGGCCAGTTCAATTATTTTGACATTGACAAGCGCTGTTAGCCAGCTGAGACAGAGCAGACTGAAAATGCTACTTTTAAAGCTTTTTTTGTCATCCTAACAAGAGCGCTGCGTAATAGAGGACAGCAGATCAGTGCAATAATTTCAAATATTGGGGGGGACATTTGGCCATTTCTAATTATTGGGGGGGACTTGTTCCCCTCAATGTCTATGGTGGTTACGCCCCTGCATATAAAAACATGTTTCTTTCTGCAGGGCAAGTCGCATGGCTGGCGTTGTTCATTGGTCAGGCATCGACCAATAAAATGTCTTCATTCGCAGCCCAGCCCAGCCCCGCCCCCGGCTCTGCGCTCTCAGGTCTGCATTTACACGTGCACAAGTGAGTTTTGCACATTTAAATTCAAGCCTCGAGTTTTTCTTTCGGTTTCGTTTTTGATGTCATCTCACTGACTGTGCAGTTTCTGTCTCTATAAAGCAAAGCATTACAGATTCTTCTACAGTGTATGCAGAAAACAAAGAATATAAAAAGCGTTTCTCTCAGCCTTTATTTGTTCCATACAAGCACCTGTATTCTGACAAAACAACTGAGAAAAAAAAAGATGTTTTTAAGAGACTCGTAAAGGGCAAATATTTCATGTTTTCACAGATTTTTAATAATTAAAAATAACAGAGTTATGTCGCAACTCTGGTACAGTGATATTACTCTGCAATATGCAATCAGATATACATATGAAGGATGTTGCATTATTTGTCTACCAGATAATACCTGTGTGACAAGATGAATGCAGTGTCTTAAAATCCTGTAAAAGCTAAGAATATTCAATGAAAATAGTTTCCAGTGTTTTACAATAACTGATACATATGCATAAAAGCAAGGCCGTAACCATGTCTTGAACATTGGGGGGGGGGGGACCAATTTTTGTATATATATATATATATATATATATATATATATACACACACACACACATACATATATATATATACTGTATATATATGCTTTAATTGACGCACGCACACACATTATTACTGGCACACAGAGACTTGTCAACACTATCCCGCGACTTTTATTGTAATAAAATAGTTTCCATACTGAATCTATTATATTTCTCAGCAACGACGTGTTTTTGAAGTAGGACTAAATTGACAGTTTCATTGTTTGTAGGGACAGACAAACAGATGCAGATGATTAACACACGCACATTTCATCTCTCTCTCTCTCTTTCTCTCAAAATGGGCATATTTTTGAAAAAGTCAAGTAATTGCTTCACTGAATATAACTGTCGGTCATTTAACATTTCTTTCCTAAAACAGTTGACTAAACATTAATTGATTTGCAGCTTCCATCTTACCTCGCTCTCTTCCAGTGTTTTCAATCTTTCGCGGCGCGCTCAGCATCTGTGAACGCTAAACCCCGCCTACTTTGATTTGATTGGCCAGTTCAATTATTTTGACATTGACAAGCGCTGTTAGCCAGCTGAGACAGAGCAGACTGAAAATGTTACTTTTAAAGCTTTTTTTGTCATCCTAACAAGAGCGCTGCGTAATGGAGGACAGCAGATCAGTGCAATAATTTCAAATATTGGGGGGGACATTTGGCCATTTCTAATTATTGGGGGGGACTTGTTCCCCTCAATGTCTATGGTGGTTACGCCCCTGCATATAAAAACATGTTTCTTTCTGCAGGGCAAGTCGCATGGCTGGCGTTGTTCATTGGTCAGGCATCGACCAATAAAATGTCTTCATTCGCAGCCCAGCCCAGCCCCGCCCCCGGCTCTGCGCTCTCAGGTCTGCATTTACACGTGCACAAGTGAGTTTTGCAGCAGGAATATCGCAAAAGGAGTAGCAAAAGTCAAAGCGATAAGATTTGAAGTTGTACTGCCAGATCTGAGAGGTTGTAAGTGCTGACTTGAGGTTGTACAGCGAAACTGAAGTAAAGTGCAAAAGTAAATATGTCTTACACATTCGTGTGTGTCATATTGTTTATGTGAATGTCATTTTACACATTTGTAACTATTAATCTGCAACTTCGAATTCAAAGCAAGGGTGTTTTGATTATTGTCTGTGTGTGCAAATCGAAAGATTCAGCTTTTCAGATCAGAGCTGTGAGTATAAATTTCAACTTACAAATACGAATATTAAGTCAAGTCAAGTCAAGTCTGCTTTATTGTCAATTCTTCCACATGTACAGTACATACATACAGATAATTGAAACTGCGTTACTCTCAGACCCTTGGTGCATACAGTTAACATTAAACACTGACAGTAGACGTTCAAATACAGATAAATACAGTTTAACCATATAAAAATATATATAAATATATACACACACATACATACATGGTTCTTTGGCAGGGTGTATGGTTCCATGAAAAACCTTTAATATCCATAGAACCTTTCCATTGCACAAAAGGTTCTTTATAGCACAGAAAGGTTCCAGAGACTATTTAAAAGGGGTCATATGATGCTTTTTAAAAGATCATTATTTTGTGTATTTGGTGTAACAGAATATGTTGACATGCTTTAATGTTCAAAAAACACATTATTTTTCAAATACTGTACATTATTGTAGGTCCTCTATGCCCCGCCTCTCTCAAATGCTTCACAAAGTCCCTCCTTCCGACAAGCACAGTCTGCTCTGATTGGCCAACTGGCACAGTGCATTGTGATTGGCCGAACACCGCAAGCACGAGTCGGAAATGTATTGCCCCTTTCCATAATCGCTAGCTTTAGCTTTCAAAATAAATGTAAAGACAGTTAATAATGTCCTTAGTTTTACCATCAGTTCAAGCCGAGGGGAACAGAGTCGTGACAGACACAGTGATGAAGCTCGTATATATTTGCAAACAAGCCGCGGTTGTGATGTGACCATGTCTCACACACACAACGTGCAAAACTCTGCATTTGAGCAGTCAATAACAAATATGTCAATATAAATGACATACAGTCGCTGATTCAGAAGCGCCAGATTGTCATAGCAAAATCAGAATTACCTCCTCTCCTAGGTTCACGAAACTGTCGTCCATAAAATGCATTGTAATAACATTTGAGTTGTGCTGTTCTGTTGCAAGTAATCTTAATGATTCCTAAATGCATCTTCTTTCGGAAGGCCAAATAAAATGCTTTTGCATAAAAACATAGCTTCTCCCTGATATGACTGCATCAACATTAGTTACTGAAACCACACCTTTCTTTGCGTGAACATTTGGGCTGCATTACGCAAATATTTCCACATCGTGACATAGTTATGTGGGGGCGTGTTTGAAAGAGCCGTTTTAGGAGGGCGTGGCAGAGTCTTAACTTTGATAAAGAATATCTCTTTGGTTTTGAGACTTTAGTCTTTGCAACTTCAGGGATCTTATCTATGCACAATCAGCTTGCAACACTCCAAAGAGAAAGAAAAACTTGAAATCGCATCATATGACCCCATTAATGGTTCTTCACACTCATCATGTTATATAATATAATTATTTTTGTTTCTGGAAAGTGAGATCAAGTGAGCTAAATTGTCCTGTCTGGTCCAGAACTCATTCCAGACTCATTTTCTATTAGTTGCATTCAATTATAGTGTAATAAAAAGTATTAATTTTAAGTTATATAAATAGTGTTGTGGTGTTTATTAATTAAAAAAAAGACCAGTAGATCCTTTTATATCTATCTATTTTAATGCTGTTTTGCATGACTCAAAACATTAAAATTTTTTAATTTTATAAAAAATAAAACTTTTATTAAATCAAGGGTTCATTACATTTATCAGAAGTAACAGTAAAGACACTTATAATGTTGGAAAAGATTTCTATTTACTAAATTTAATAAATGCTGCTCATTGTTCTCTCTATTCATCAATTAATCCTGAAAAAGGTATCACCATTTCCACCAAAAATGTTAAAAAGCAACAACTGTTTTAAGAATAAGAAAATGTAAAATTCTAAAAATAAAAATAAAAAAACCCCCCTGCAAATCAGCATATTAAAATGATTTCTAAAGGATCATGTGACACTGAAGACTGGAGTAATTATGCTGAAAATTCAGCTTTTTATCACAGGAATAACAATTTACAGTATATTAAAATAGACAACAATTATTTTAATTTGTAATGATATTTTACAATATTACTATTTTCTTGATTAAAGGGGTGGTTGATTGCGATTTCACTTTTTTAACATTAGTTAGTGTGTAATGTTGCTGTTTGAGCATAAACAATATCTGCAGAGTTGCGGCGCTGAAAGTTCAACGCAAACGGAGATATCGTCTTTTAAAATTCTGGCAGTTTAATGCCTACAAAAACGACTGGTAAGGGACTACAACGAGTTACTTCCCGGGTCTGATACGTCACAGACCCAGATAAACCCCGCCCCCGGGAACACACAGCAAAGGGAGCATGCTGCGCTGCTTTAGAGAAGAGGAAGAGAAAACTAGGGATGCACATAACAATCTATTCATATGAATCACGATTCTGTCTTCTAACGATTCTAATGGATTCACAAGTTTCAAAATCATTAAAGCAGCGGTTCTTAATACTGTTACTCCTGTCGCCCTGCTCTGCATCTCTCTCTCTCTCTCTCTGCGCATGTGTCGGGTGAGTGGGCGGAGTCGGCGTGTGTGAGTGAGAGTGTTGCGGTACGAGTGAGTTTGCCTTTTCTTTCTCTTTTATACTGTCTCTGTTTTAAGGATTCGGTTTAAAGATTGTTTGTAAAAGTAGTAAGGAATTTTCAGAAGGGAGGACCTGGTTTTGTGGAACGCTGTCAGCCAGCTTTGTGCTGGTTGGCAATGGCAGGTGCAAGTCAAACAAAGTTTGAGCAGCTTTCGCGCAGGCATGGGATAAAACTCGCGCCTGTGGTGAACTGCTCTGTTGAGGATTGCAGCTTAGCTGTAGGCAAAGCTGTTGGCTTTGACAGCATAATGTCTGCATCGCGAATGAACAGTGCTGTTGTCATCTTCCTTGATACCATTGAGAAAGTTAACAGTGTAGTTCAGAGTGGAGTAGTAATTCAGGACACCTTCACTCCGATAATACCGTTGGTTCAGCCGGCAAAAAGGATCATATTATCCAATGTGCCACCTTTTATTAAAGATGAGACCTTGATTAATGAATTGTCTAGACATGGTAAAATCGTGTCTCAAATGAAAAGGATTCCTTTAGGTTGTAAATCACCCCTGCTTAAGCATGTAGTGTGTTTCAGACGACAGTTATATATGATCTTAACCTGTTAACCTTTACCCCCCATATTGGGAATCACAGCTGAAAATGACTAACTAACTTAAAATGGTAACAGTTCCTGACTTCAGTGTGCCACACACACAATTGTGGTGTCTTTGGAAAGAAGACCCTTTGGCCTTTACTATCCATCATCCAGAGTTGATAATGCTCAAAAATATAAAAAGTTATAGACACTGAAGTGCCTTGATAAAAATTGTACCACACTGAATATTTTTTTATTTCATATAAAAATACATGAAATCAGTCCTGGAGAAATCCAGAAAAGCAATGGGTTGAAAGTCACATGTCTCATGAGTTTATATTTCAAATCTGAAGAAGATACCATGAAAAATGAGATTTTTCATTTTTCTAGTCGTCGTCGTCGTCGTCGTCGTCCCCCCCCCCGTTTGAGGAAAAATATTTACCAAATTATTGAAGGGTTCTACTACACACTATTTAGTCATCATACATGCCACTGCAGTTTTTCAATTATAAAACTGTATACAGAATCTTAGACATCGTATAAGTGATTTATTTGAGCACTAGAATAATACAATAATAATAATTTTTGAGTGATGAAAAAAAAAACAATAATAAAAAAAAATAACTTAATTACATACTGATTTCCTGACAAACAGATGCTCTCCTGCTCATACATTAGTAATCACATGCTGAAGATCATTCATACATATGCTAATCATACTGATGGCTGCCCAATATAGTCAATATTCACATTATAATGGCCTTTTATATAGACTGCATTCACACTGATATCTGTGAACAGTCAGTAATTACATGCTGATTATCAGCCATAGAGATGTTAATCACACAGATACAGGCACATTCTCCACAAAACACGCAAACATTTATGAAAACTGCTGAAGAAGAAAAAAAAGAAATGTTTTTTGTGCTAAAAAGTTCGCTAAGTTACGCCCCCATCAGATGACAGGTGCGTCACAGCGTGCGTCATGCGCCGTCGCGAGGGAGCGCCAGAATTCAAATAAACAATCTTCCGTGTATCTTTGACTTTTTTTTTTTTGATGATTTCATTCTGTTTGGGACATTGTCTGCTACAAAATCGTGCTGTTTTTTTACCACCAAGACGCTGTTTTTGAGCGTAATTTGTTCCATAACGGACACAAACAATAACTCTCCCTGAAGAGATGAGACGTAAACAAAGGATTAACGATCCAAATTACGAGCGATTTGGATGAGTTGAACTTGTCTTTTAAATTTAAAGTTGATGGGTTTGATTATGTTGTTTTTGCAACGTCTGATACGATGAGATGCTTTTCATGTGGGCAGGAAGGGCACGTTCGGCGTGCATTTCCTGAGAGAGTAAATGATTCTGAGCCAGGGCCGCGTAGAGAAACAGTGCACGATAGTGGCAGTGCAATGCTTACTGAGAGTTCTGCTGTCGGAGATGACGGCAGTAATGCCGCAGGGCAGTCTTTGAACAGTGGGGAGAAAGGACCTGATGCAGTGTCTGCTGATGTTGTGGGAAGGAATATAGAAAGTGGGGAGGAAGAAAACGATGTGGCTGCTGCTGATGTTGTTGATGTGGCTGAATCCATTGTGGAGGAGGAGGAGAAGGTGACGGATATGGTTAGTGATTAAACACTTTTTAAAATACCTAATATTAAGAGGAAAAGGGCAAGGAAGAGTTCGGAAATGGCTAAAATGAGCAGACCAACAACAGCAGGATCTGTAAAGCTTGATGACTCTGAAGGCAGCATGATTGATGATTCTGACAGTGAAGTAGTGGATAGTAAGACAGGACGAAGTCGACGCAGTGACTATAATTTTGACAAAATAAAGTCATTTCTGCAAAAAACAGAATGCAAAGAATGTTCAGTTTGAGGAATTTTTTGCTGACAGAAGAATGTTTATCAATTCAGTGATAGTGCTAATGAAAGGTGAAGGAGAGGAACAATTTACAGTACAGGAAATATACAGACTGAAGAAACTTGTTTCCAAGCTAAAATTAGAATTACAAAATGAAGATGGTTTTGAAACCACGTAATCTTTTTTTTCTTATGGTTTTGAGTGTTTTGTTTCCTTTCATACTTTTTATTTTAATGAGTGTGTTGAGGGTGGGTTCTTTAAACTTGAATGGTGGCCGAGATTTGCATAAAAGAGCACTGCTTTTTGAGCTCATCAAGAAAAAAAATATTGATGTAATGTATGTTCAAGAAACTCACAGTGATTGTATTAATGAAAGTGACTGGAAAAAGGAGTGGGAGGGTGAAGTGGTGTTTGCTCACATGAGTTCTACTAGAGGGGGGGTGGCTATCCTCTTTGCAAAAAATGCTTTGCCTTTTTCTTGCGAGGTTAAACATGTGATACCTGGCAGACTTTTATTTATAAGGGTTCAGTTTGAAAATTTCAAGGCTGTTTTTGTTAATGTTTATGCTCCTACAAGTGGTAGTGAAAGAGTACTGTTTCTCAAAGATGTTAATGTAAAACTGCAGAATTGTAGTTCTGATGAAGTTTTATTTTTGGGTGGGGACTTTAATTGTACAGAGAATTACAGACTGGATAGGAATCATTTGGAACCTCATGCTCCCTCAAGTCTTGCTTTAAAGGAGTTGATTAAAACACATTGTTTATGTGATGTGTGGAGGGATCTAAATATTGATGTAAGACAATATACATGGGCACATAATAGGGGACATTTTATTTCCTTCGCCAGATTGGATAGGTTTTATTGCTTTCGACATCACTGTAATATTGTGAAAGGCTGTTTTATTACCCCAACTGTTTTTTTCTGATCATTGTCTTGTCACATGTAATGTGTTTATAGCCAATGTGAAGCCAAAGAGTGCATACTGGCATTTTAATACTTCCTTGTTCAGTGATGTGAATTTTAGAGATGTCTTTGTTTTTTTCTGGAATAATTTGATTAAGAAAGCAATGTTTTAAAAATTTACGCCAGTGGTGGGACTGTGGAAAGGTTGAAGAGAAATTACTTTGTCAGCAGTATACTTTCAGTGTCTCTCGGGACATCACTAGATTAATGAAAAAACTTGAATCTGAAATAATGGAGGCACAAGGGTTAGTGGAGGCTACTGGGGAGGGAGGACACTCTAGTCTTTTAGGGGTAAACTTGGGGCTTATCTCTATAGATCAAGAAAAAGCATTTGATAGAGTTGAGCATCAGTACCTATGGGATACCTTAGAGGCCTTTAATTTTAGCTCTGGTTTTATTGATATGATAAAAGTGTTGTACCAGGACACTGAGAGTTTACTGAAAATCAATGGTGGTTTGAGTGCCCCTTTTAAAGTTAGCAGAGGGATCAGACAAGGCTGTGCGCTGTCTGGCATGCTTTACTCTCTATCTATTGAACCTTTGCTGAATAGCTTAAGATCTAGGATTAAGGGTTTATTATTGCAACACGATATACAGCATCAAATTTCAGCTTATGCTGATGTAGTGATTATGATAAATGGGCAACAAGATATTAACCAGCTGGTTTTTATTGTTAATGATATTAGGAAAATGTCATCGGCAAAGGTTAATTGGGAGAAGAGTGAAGCACTGGCTGTTGGAAAATGGGAGAAAGGGCTTCCAAATTTGCCTGGTGGGATGATTTGGAGGAAGGACGGTTTTAAATATCTAGGAGTATATATTGGGGATTCAAATATCCAACAAAAGAATTGGGAAGGGGTGATTGAAAAAGTAGAAGGAAAATTAAAGAAATTGATTAATTCGCAATTATCATTTAGAGGAAGAGTTTTAATAATCAACAATTTGGTCACTTCTACATTGTGGCATAGATTATCATGTGTGGATCCACCTGTTGGATTACTGTCTCGGTTACAGACGATTCTGGTGAATTTTTTTTGGGACGGTCTACACTGGGTTCCTCAAAGTGTTCTTTTCCTTCCAAAAGAGGATGGGGGACAAGGTTTGGTACACCTTCCAAGTAGACATACAACTTTTCGTTTGCAGTTCATTCAGAGATTCCTTACTGGCCCTATGGATCTGGTGTGGAGAAAGATGGCAGAAGTAATTTTACATACAATGGATGGACTTGGACTGGATGCGGGACTGTTCTTAATGGATGTTAAACAACTACGTTTGGCTGGACTGCCTCAATTTTATTGTGGACTTTTTAAAGTGTGGGGACTTTTAAATGTTTGCAGGTTGGAGGGGATAAAATCTTTGCATTGGTTACTGGAGGAGCCCCTCATCAAAGGAGCACGGATGGACATTGCTGGTGGGAGTTTTCCAGGACTTATGCAGATACTGTGTGCTTCAAAGTTGGTGACACTGAAGCAGTTGATGTGGCCGGACCCGAGCTGAGCGATATAAATGCAGTTGCTGCTTTCTTGGGTCAGAGGTCAGCTCGTCACACACAACTCATGTTGAATATGTGGAAAACTAGGTTGACAAATGAGGAATTGTTATTATTAAAAAACTTTAAGAATGGAGATATGATTTTGGATATAGCAGATCCTTTTCCAAGACTGGGGATTACACCAGATTTGGAAGGAATGTCAGGTCCTTTGTTGGATCTCAATGAATTGGACAATTTAGAGTTGGGTGAAGTGAAAGGGAAAAGGATGTATAAATGTTTTGTGAAGGTCTTTAATAAAGGGACTTTAAATGGGAGGGTTGATACAGTATGGAGGGATAAACTTGGGTTGAATGAGGAAATGAAGCCAGTCTGGAGAGTGCTGTACAAACCACCATTGATAAAGCGATCTGGTGACTTACAATGGAGAATATTACATGGGGCTGTGGCTGTTAATGCATTTGTTTCAGTCATCAATTCAAATGTGGATGATAAATGTGTGTTTTGTGGATCTAGAGAAACTATTTTTCACTGTTATTTTAGAGTGTGTAAGGCTTCAAGTGCTTTTTAACTTGTTGGATTTGTTATGTGGTAAATGTGGGGAACAGTTGACACCGGTTGGGTTTATTCTGGGGGCGGGGTACAATCAAAAACAAAAGGTGAAATGGCAGTTGCTCAATTTTCTGTTCGGGCAGGCAAAATTTGTAATTTATAAAACAAGGAAAAGCAGAATGGATAATAGGTGTGGTCAAGAGATTACATCTCTATTTAAGGCTTTTGTCAAATCAAGGATTGTTGTGGAATTTAAGTATTATAAAGCAATGAAAGATATGGAAACTTTTAGACTACAGTGGTGTTATAACTATTTTCTGTACGGTGGTGGAGGAGGAATTAATTTTTGATCTTTGGTTTGGTTTGGTATAATTATGATTGAATAAAGTTTATTATTAAAAATCAAATCTCTCTTTCTCATTCAGATCGTCAGATAAGCTCCAACAAACTGTTCCAATTATACACTTATTTTCACACAGCAATGAGAAGCATTATAAATGGACACGCGTGCGGTTGCTGTGCTGTATTAAAGCTTTAATCAGGATAAAACCGTATACCCCCTTAACTGTCACCGTCCCGTATACGGGACGCCTAAGTTTACTTCACTATATTACACTTAAATCCTAATGTAATCATGACAAACTATATATCATTGGAAAGGTCTAAGTCTCCTAAATAGATATATTACCATTTTTTGTTGTTACAATTTATGTAGGAACAGTAATAGATTAATTTATGACAAGAGTGCACCAAGCGTCTATGATAAATCAACATCATAACAGAAGTTCTGACCTTTGTCACAAAAAGTCTTTATATCCTTGCCTTTTGCCCCATCACATGTTTTAGCAATCATCATAAGTTATATACCATTTGAAAGCTTAAAATCTCAAAATTCATCCTGTGAAAACCATTTTGAAATCGGACGTTGCGTTACCATAGAAACGGTACTTCAAAATGTTTTAGCAGGCTCCTCCCCCTTAGCGGCGGTGTCATATTACAAAATGTATTACGGTCTTTTAGAATCAAAACTTTTTATAATCTTGACAAAATACATATCATTGGAAAGGTCTGAGTCTCAAGATTCCATATTTGGTGGTTATTGTGTTATAGATGTAATATTGAGAGAGAAATTGATAGATTTGTGACAGAAATGCATAAAAAAATAATTCAATGGAGTTTCAATGGCACCCGGTGGCTGTTTTTGGTATAACGCTTAAACAAAATTGCATATGAACCTCAATTTTTTTATATCAACTTCAAATTTGGAACACAACTTATGTAGACATATGGCTTTAATTTTATAGCAATTTTGGATTTTTAACTATTTTTTTAAATATTTATTTTATATAAAAAAATAAATAAAAAAATAGTATAATACATTTTCTTTACAGTAAATTTAAACCTCTATAACTTTTTAATACTTTATTTTTATTAAATGATTTTACTTCTGTAATAATCTGCTAATTGTCTTCTTTAAAAAGAGACCAACCTTAGGTCTGTATTCAAAAGCGTTCATGAATTATAATAATTTAAGTTTGGATACTGCACTTTCTCGTGAATTTTCAAAAATGGGGGTGACAGTTAAGGAGTTAAAAGCTAACAGAAGCAGTAGCACTTACAAATAGCAGCGTATTTAAAAGTATGAGACAACAACAACCAAACATACCATTAAGAGCCGTGCTTGCACAGGTTCTGCACGATCCTCTTCACTAATATCCTCTGGGTCTCAATCGGGCTCAAATTGATAAGCATTATAGACAACGCCACTGTTTACAATTCAACCGGAGCACATGCCACTGAGGAGAGGGGCGGGACGTTTAGATGTGCTCTAGAGGCGGTTTAGCCAATCACAACACACTGAGCCAGTTAACCAATCTCAGCCCATCGAGGGAGGGGCTTCATAAAACCAGGAAATAAATCGAGGCGTTTGTCAGAGAAGGGACAGAGAGGTGTGGAATAAAGGTAAATTATGTGAAAAATAATGCGTTTTAAAAAAAAAAACAAGCATGAACACATGCTAGACTGCACCCCATAAACACAATCAAGCCTAGAAAAAAAAAACAGTCAACTACCCCTTTAAATAAATGCAGACTTAAGCTATGTTCACACTTGGTGTCTTTTTTTGAAGCTGCCAGCGTCTGTTTTACATTATAATCCTATGGAGTAAACAGTGTTTTCAAAAAAGTCCTGAGCGCTTTTTAAAACGCCACCGCCGGTGTCTTTTTCTGCAGCTCAGAGCGTCTTTTCAAGTTGAAAAAAAAAAAGTTCCAACTTTTCTGAAAAAAAACACCCTACGTCAAGCGCCTTTTTGACAGCTGACCAATGACAAGTGAGTGGCGAGTTGTTTCCATAACAAAAACAACAATGAAAAAGGAGAAGATAGCCGGTAGACAGATCGTACTAGTTTTGGAACACAAGGAGTTGTATGAAACCGTGCATCATCCAACCGGAGCTCCTGGACTAAATTGTTGGACGCACCATACGGTTTCCTTCCCCATATAATGTCGCACTCCCACAAACGTCGTAGTGAAAAGACACCCTCCCCGTAACCTTCGAAAGCCAACGTTAACTTCAAAAGCTGACATTTCTGCAGCACACAGCGATAGGCTACCGTTGCAGCTGTTGTTATAGCAACAAAAGACGCCCTCGGCTGCTATTTGTAACCAAAATGCTGCCAGCTTTTTATTTTACTAAAAAAGCACTCGTTAACTTTTCTAGTCAAAAAAGGGCAAGTGTGAACATGCCCTTAGTAAGCAGAAGAGATTTTTGTTTGTTTTTTTCAAAAACATTGTAATGTTTCCAAAAGTTTGACAGGTACTGTATAACATTGTTACCTAGTGCTTATATTGCTTAAATACCATTAATTGGATGCATGTGTGGCCAAAGATGCTGGGATAGGCTTCAGAGAGGCCCATGACCCTAGAGAGGATAAGTGGTTTGGAGAGTGAATAGATGGATGGATGAACTTCCAAAATTCTTTGACTTGCTTTGTTTCTATTCTTACTGCTATTCAGCTTAAAATACCTTTCCATTATCTTTGTTTGTCATTTTGCATCATTATACCTAGGGCTGCACGATTTTGACAAAAATCATAATTGTCAATTATTCCCTTGAGATTGTAATTGTGATTATTAATAACGATTATTTTGAACAGATTTATGCCATTGTTTGAAGCTGCATGCCATATTTTTGTATAAAATATATATATTTAAAAAAAGGCTGAAAACACTCTTCCTGAACTTTTATTGCTTTTCTATAGCATTGAGCCTCAAATGTCAACTATACATTGGTTTGGTTTCTTTAAACAACAAAAAAAGGGTAAAATTATGCATGGTATAATAATGTTATACTAAAACTAAAAGAAAAAAAAATGGTTTACGAAAGCCACAGTTTCATTTACAATTAAACAGACGAAATGTCTAGTTACAGTAACATTTTATAGTACAATTTATATGATCAGGGCTCCAGACTAACATTGGAGAGCAGTGGCACCAGCACCTGATTTGGTAGCACTGAACATGTAATATTACAAGTTTTGTCTCTTAGAAATGCACATTAGAACAGGAGCTTGAGTTCAGAGTAGCAGGAGCTTGAGTTGGGATGCAGATGTACATTTGACAGTACCATTGTGAAAACTGTAACAGCCTCATCTTTTATACATAACCAAAAGTACAGCACCTCATTTCAGTGGTAAAAAAGTAGCCTAACTATATGGTTTCTATGGTGTTTGCATTGAAAAACAGAAGCCTAAAGACATTCAGTCAATTACAAATCCACATCAACTGATAGAATAATTAACAAAATAATGTAATTATATTCCATTACTCCTTTAACATTTAGTATATTAATATAATTATATGAATGATGCATTTTATATAGCGCTTTTATTGTGTATTGCTGTACACCCAAAGCGCTTTACAATCATGTGGGGGGGGGGGGGTCTCTCCTCAACCACCACCAGTGTGCAGCATCCACTAGGATGATGCGACGGCAGCCACAGGACAACGGCGCCAGTGCGCTCACCACACACCAGCTACAGGCGGAGAGGAGAGAGAGATAGAGCCAATCAAGTTGATGGGGATTATTGGGAGGCCATGATGGTCAGAGGCCAGTGGAGGGAATTTGGCCAGGACACCGGGGTTACACCTCTACTCTTTACGATGTGTCATGGGATTTTTAGTGACCACCGAGAGTCAGGACCTCGGTTTAACGTCTCATCCGAAAGACGGTGCTCTTTTGACAGTATAGTGTCCCCGTCACTAGACTGGGGCATTAGAACCCACACAGACCACAGGGTGAGCACCCCCTGCTGGCCTCACTAATACCTCTTCCAACAGCAACCTAGATTTCCCAGGAGGTCTCCCATCCAGGTACTGACCAGGCTCAGCCTTATACTCAATATGAATATCCTACTTTTCTGCCACCGTACAATTGTTACCGTTAGTGTTACTACAGTAAAACTATGGTAAATGTGGGTGATGTGGATTGAAACATCTAACTGGATCGTTGTTGCACTGTTTCTGCATCAGTGTTGATGAGAATAACAGCTCCGATTTATTTGGCTTTAAACTAGTTTAAATTAAAGAGATGTGATTTGTACTGGAGAACTCTGCACTGAACTCTAGTGCTTCTTACTGGATTTCACAGTGTTGTTTAGTGCGTGATTGTGACTGCAGGGTCACTGTAATAAATGCATACGCTCCAAGCTCGCGCTGCGCTGTTTTGTTTTGAGGCAAGTGGATAAAAAGTGCGAGTTCAAACAAGTACCGCTATTTTGTTCCGCTTTTGACACGTTTGGCGTTTAACACATCTATCAGAGTGACAACGACTATCAGTTACACAAAATGTATTTTATCCAGTGTGTTTGAGTTTGTTCAACCCCACGCTGCAATCATCTCAAAGTGGGCATTTTTAAATCATTTATTTTTGTAATCGTAGCTTTGAGCGATGTAATCGTGGCATCCATAATCGTAATCGCGATTAGAAATTCGATTAATTGGGCAGCCCTAATTATACCCGTGTTAAACCTATGAAAATTAAGAAACTAATGAAAGTGTCTTTGTTATAGGATCCTATGTACCCAGCCTCAACCATTCATCAAAAGGACCATGAAAGCGGGAACTTTGACCCACCAGTGGCAGTTTCCACAGGATGAAAAAGGGCATACTAGTGGATGGGGGTACTGACATTAACCTGCTGTATTCACAGTATTACACACTAGGGATGGGCATTTTTGTCAGTTTTTCATTTCAAGTACTGGTGGTTTTGATTTTGTCTGAACTCGGTATGCTGTCCTAACACTAACTAGTCAGAGCTCAGGTACCACCCAAAATGCTGCCATAAACAATCAGAAAAAGAGAAATATATAAAGTCAGGTGATCGAGTTCTCCGACTTGACCGCAATGATTGATCATGAAAATGATGATTGCGGTGAACCAAAAATGGTTCCTCTATATGGCATCGCCGCAAAAAACCCTTTTAAGAGTATGTATTTATCTAGATGTATCTATATATTTAAACAAGCTCGTATGCGTTGACTCATTTCAGGTTTTTGAGGAGATGTGTGTTGAATTCAATTCATAGGTTTTCCCAAGTGCATAAGGCATCAATTCAGATGAAATATTTATTGTAGGACATCAAATATGACTAATACAAGTTCAATCATGACAACTCTCGAAGGATTTTAGCATGGTAATGGTTATGACCATGTTAATGTATTTGGTCTTGGCGGAATAGATCTGCATTGCGTCTGCTGCTGGTTAGGGTTGTAACGATATACCGGTATGACAATATGCCACGATATAAAGACGTACGATTATCATACCGTGTATATTTGCTTATCTACGGTATTGGGAGAAAATAAAAGACGCAGAATCTCACCTGCGCCTAGGCAACAACTTTCCACTTAACTGTTCTCTTGCTCCACCCACACATACAGCGGAGACAACAGAGAAAGACGTTGTTATGAGTTCTCTAATCTCTATCCCACGTCGAAATACAAGTTAAAATTGGCAGTATGGGAATAACGTTACATAGAATAGTTATATAGAAAAGACGAACGCTTATTTGTCCTCGAGGATAGACAGTTCGCAAAAACTGTGGTCGCAAAGCATCTGCAAAAAGAGGAAACGCATCAAACAGGTTTACCTATATTTTAGAACACCATCCTCCGTGCAGATACAGTTATTATGTCCCATTTATAACTTAAGGTTAAAGCCTTATGATTTCCGTGAAGCGGAGTGAATCCCAGAATCCAGTCATGACAATGAATTTACAATGCAGATGTCACCTATAACGCGCGGTTTTATGTATTGATGAATAAATCAAAAACAGAGCGGTCAAATCACGACATGGTCTAGTGTCTGTGATTATTAAAGAGCAAAAACAATGCTATATAAAAATATAATCTGTTTGTTTTGCGCGTCTCTGTGAATGAATGAGCGGCGTTGTGTACTTCAAGTATGTGCGCTGGCGCCGCTCATAGTGTTAACAGCACCTGCTGTCTCACTATCTGAGGACAAACACTGAGAGCCTCACTGACAGGGGCGGAGCCCACCACTGACCTAAGCTTGGCCACCCCTTTGGCCACCCCACTCACTTTTCAGACGCGCACTTCAGCTTCGCCTCAGCGTCAGGCGCAGGTCAAACAATCGTGGAAAGGAACAGGAACCAAACGAGCTTCAGTAAAACAGTGAACTGCGGTCTGATGAGATGCTGTTAGGCTATATATCAGCAAAACAAACTTTCCTGTCCTGTCAGCCGTCACTGTGCTCACGGCGCGCACTCTTCAACTTTACGCGAATATAAGGCGCACGCTCCATATCTTCATCATAAATAATGCGTGCAAGAAACTATGAGCATACAAAGTTCTGTCGTCAGTTAAGTCATGAAACTATCAAAAAGGCAATTAGTGCATTCATGCATGTATAGCATCACATTAAAGAACGTCTCTCAAATGCATGTAGCCTACTAAAATATTGTGCAATTCGAGATCACAATATAAGGCGCAAGCTGATTTTTTTTTTTTTTTTTTTTTTTTTAATGCACAAGTAAATATGAACACAGTGCACTTATACTAGAAAACGTGCCGTTTTTATTTTTTAATTTGTAAAGTACAAACGAAAATGAAATCATTTAAATGCATAAAATACCTCATTTTGCTTGCATTTATGTGCTGTTGACTTCCGGACCTTTTTTTTTTTTTTCTTCATTAAACAATTATTTTTTTTGTTATCAACAATTTTTTATTTTCATTTTTTTACAAACAACACAACATAATATCCAAAATAAAACAGCAGACACATACTCAACATCTAAAAATTCAATCAAAAGGGAGGGAGAGAGGGAAGGACAACAAGAACACAAAAGTCACTCCTCCAAATAATCACGTACATTCAGTAAAAAACACTGCCAAGCCTCAATGGTTGAAGGCCTGGCCCCACCGACTCGCGCCGTTGTACACTCACATGAGACAATTTGCAGGAGGCTACGGATCCAATATGCCTCTCTACACATGTGTGGTGTAAACCAGTTCTGAATTATTGTCTTCTTCACAGCTGTAAAACCAGCAAACAACATTCTCTTTTGCATTGAACTAATACAGAGATCAGAATCCTCATTAAGAAGACATAAACTTGGGTTAACAGACCAATCAATTCTCAGTAATGATGACAAAACCAGGTTTACATGTGTCCATAGACTGATGACGACAGGACATTCCCAAAACATATGCAGAAAAGTGCCTGATGATGTAGCGTTACATATATGGCAGTTAAAATTTGACTGCAGTTTCATTTTAAATCTTTTGTAAGGAGTTATGTATGCTCTATGAAAGACTTTGAAGTGAATAAGACGATGAGCCAGATTTTAAGATGTTAAACTGAGATTAGACCACACTCTCTCCCAGTCGACAGATTAATTATGATCAGATAATTCCCTATTCCAAATAGTTTTAATAGAAAGAGGTTTTGTAATACAATCAATAATTTTATTATATATTAAGGAAACAGATGGCCGACCAGCAGATGGTGCAATCCAGTCCCGCATAGGATGAGAGGAAATGGAAGACCAAGGAACGCCATACGCTTTGAGAGCAGAACGTAATTGAAGAAAAACAAAATATGCAGATGCTGGTAGACAAAATTTGGCTCTCAATGCCTGAAATGAACAGAGGCCCTGGTTATCATACATATCACCGCACGTGTTCACACCTAAAGAGGACCAAGAGGGTTGGACAAATGGACGATTTCCACATACAAAGTTCAAATTGTGCCATAAAGGTGTACTGTTACAGAATTTGAAGGGTCCACCTATCCGACGTTCAACCGTTTTCCAGATTTTAATAGAGTTAGCCACAACCGGACCAAATTTATAATTATCCCCTTTTTTTCCTGTGCCAGTAAATAAAATATCTTGAAGTCTATTTGGTTTAACCTTGTCAGCTTCAATCACCCTCCATGAAACTGTAGATTGAGGATCAACCCAATTATGAAGGGCCTTAAGCTGGAACGACCAATAATATAATTCAAAATTTGGTACAGCCAGTCCTCCTGCGCTATTAGGATGTTGTAATGTGGTAAGTTTAATTCTGGGACATTTATCATTCCAAATAAACTTAGAAATTATGGAGTTGATCTCCTTAAAGTAACCTGGAGGGGGAGAAAGTGGTAGCATAGAGAAAAAAAAATTAAATCGAGGTAACAAATTCATCTTAACAGTGGAGATTCTTCCTTGGAGAGAGACTTTAAGATTCTTCCATCTTTGAATGTCATTTTTGACCTTAACGAAAATGTTATTAAAATTGTCTCTGGCAATCTTATGAATGTTTTTATATATGGTAATGTCCAAATAGATGAAAGATTCCTTAATAGGGATAAATGAGGGAATAGAAAAATTAACCTTAACATTGTTAATTGGCATTAAAGCAGATTTGCTCCAATTTATTTTATATCCTGATAGGCTACTAAAATTATCAAATTCCTTAATTACACTAGAGACTGAAACAGCAAAGTGGTCTAAATATAGAATAATATCATCAGTGTATAATGAAATACAATGATTATGGTCATGAACCTTAATCGATACTTCAGATTTCCTGATGGCTTGTGCTAAGGGTTCAAGAGATAGACAAAACAATAAGGGGGAAAGTGGACACCCCTGTCTCGTTCCCCGCTGTAAAGGGAATGAGGGGAAAATAATATTACCAGTTATGACTGATGCTGCAGGTGAGTGGTATAATGTCTTAATCATAGAAACGAAGTGTTCACCGAAGCATTGCAGAACTGCCCACATATAATTCCACTCTAGCCTGTCAAAGGCTTTTTCTGCATCAAGTGAAAAGACCGCACAAGGTGTTGGGTGGGAGTCCACAAAGTCAAGAATATGAAGGAGTCGACGCATATTGTCAGATGCATTGCGCCCCTTGATGAAACCAGTTTGGTCCTCCTTGATCAGACTGTGAATTACCTTCTCCAAACGAGAAGCAAAAACTTTAGCATAGATTTTTAGATCACATGGGATAAGCGAAATCGGTCTGTAGCTGGAACAATCTAATGGATCTTTCCCTTTTTTAAGAAGTAATGAAATCAGTGATGTTTTTTTATCTCTATGAAATGCCCCATGTTCAATTGCAAAATTAAATGAGTTAAGCATAAGTATCCCTACCAAATCCCAAATTTCTAAATATAATTCAGGGGGGAGACCATCTAGACCCGGCGATTTGCCCTTTTGAAGGCTTTTTAGAGAGACGTGAAGTTCCTCCAAACTTAATGGGGCCTCCAAAGATTCTTTATCCATCTGTGAGATCCGAGGCAGTTCCAATTAATCTAAATACTGCTTACAAATTGGTTCATCAAAATCTGTTTCGGCTTTATACAGATTTGTGTAAAAACCTTTAAATATGTCATTAATTGCCACAGGGTTCGTAGTGACCTGATCATCCGATGATTTTATTGCGCTAATATATGCCTTAGACTCGCATTCTTTCAACCTAAGGGCCAATAAATGACTAGGTCTCTCTGATTCAAAATAATATTTTTGTCTAGTCCTATGTAAAATAAATTCTGCCTTTGAGTGTGAAAGTAAATCATATTCTTCTTTTAAAGAGGACAGCGGTGTAGCCTGTTGATCAGTAAAATGTTGTTTTTGTAGGTTTTGTAATGATTGGATTTTATTTTCTAATTGTGTAAACTGGTGAGTTCTCGCTTTGGCAAGAGTAGAAGAGAAAGATATACAGAAACCTCGTATAGCACACTTAGTCGTTTCCCACAGTATTTGAGGATCCACATCAGAGGGCATATTAATTTCAAGAAAGTCCTTATATTCTTTTAGAGAGGTAATAAAAGTCTGATTACTTAATAATGATATGTTAAAGCGCCATCTAGGGGACTTGGCTTTGACATCGGAAAGAGGAACACTGCACAACATAGCAGAATGATCAGATAATAAAATTGGAAATATAGATATAGAGGAATTAGATGAAATTAAAGATGGGCTGAGAAATATGTAGTCTATCCTAGAGAAAGTCTTGTGTCTATTAGAAAAAAAGTGAAGTCCTTAGCTTTAGTGTTCTGAATTCTCCATAAATCGATTAAGTTGAGCTCAGTGATCAATTTATTCAATAATTTAGAGGATGGATTGGCTGTTGTATCAGATTGAGATTTATCTAAAGCAGGATTTATGACAGCATTAAAATCACCACCCACCACTAGAGGGCAATCAATCTCCTCAAGTAAAGTTTTGGAAATCTGTGTAAGGAATGCACCGTCTGTCTCATTCGGACCATAAATAGAGACCAATGCTAACCTATTATTATATATTTTGCATCGGATAAAAACAAATCTACCCTTCTCATCACTACCAAGGTGTTCAATTGTTAAATTTAACTTCCTGTTAACAAGGATAAGCACCCCCTTAGTTTTATTTTGAGCGCAGGAAAAAGCTATTAATTTGTAATACTTATTCTGGAAACGTGCCACGTCAGATTGTTTTAAATGTGTCTCTTGTATTAAGGCACAGGAGATAGATTTACGGTGTAAATATTCTAATACACGGGTTCTTTTAACAGCAGAATTTAAACCATTCACATTCAGTGATAAAATATTTAAAGTATGCATTGAATATTCATAATCCCAAGATTGTACACAATAAATGCAAAAAACAAAAAACAGAAGCACTTCCATTCCATAAATAACCCGTAAACACTGATGTGCATTTTAGATACCAAACCTCCTATATGAAAAATCCCTTTAGAAATAATGTAAAATAGATAAAAGTATAAATGTCTGCTGTAAAAAACAAAAACAACATAAAAATGTGAACAACCGACAACCATAAACAAAGAACAACTCAGACCGCACATTACCGAGAACATAGGTCTGACTGAGCAACAAAAAACAGTGATAGGTTGTGACCGATCCACCCTAACGCAAGACATGTCTCCCGAAAGGCTCACACAGCCAAAAAAAAATAATAATTAGTAATTAAACCTACTCTCCATTAGTCCCCTCCAAAACAGAAAAATGGAGTGTCAGTCTTACCAGCAAAGAGATCGTTGTACCGGATAAATAAGGACAATATCCCAGTATAAGAGAAGAAAATGCAAACGATATGTTTAGCAAGCATCCATGGCCATCCTGCTATCATCCCCTTCTGGGCAGCTAGGGCCAAGTCCATCCCGGCCGTCACGCCCCTCCCGTGGAAATGGAGAAACAGCGGCCGCTGCTCCCCCGTCGTCCCCCCGAAGAGCGGCGGCATAGGACTTCTGCTGAGACATGGAACTGATAAAATCCTCCGCTTTCTGAGGGGAATCGAAGCTTCTCTGTTCTCCTTTGTGCCGTAGCTTAATCACCGCTGGATAGATGAGGAAGGGCTGGAGACCAAGTGCAGTCATCTTCTTCAAAACCGGACCAAATGCCTTTCTCCTGATCGCTGTAGCCGGACTAAAGTCAGGAAAAAACAGCAGTGTGACATTGTTCTGTGCGCACTTCACCGGATACGCCTGCCGAGCACCTTTCAGGATATCTGATCTGTCATGCCATCTCAGTACACGGAAGATGAGAGTGCGCGGCCGATCGGAGCCCCTCCCTCCGTCATACACGCGATGCGCCCGATCAATCTCAATGTCACGGCCCCTCAAGGAAGGAATCCACTTGGAAAGATTAGCTCGGAGGAAACTAGCTGCATCTGGACCTTCCATCCCTTCTGGGAGTCCCACCAGTCTAACATTCTTCCGCCTGCACCTGTCCTCCATATCTGTCATCTTCTCGGTGAGTCGCTCCAGCTGATCCTTTAAGTCTGTGACTGTTCTCTTATCTTCCCGCGCCGCTGCCTGAACAGAATCAACGCGTCATGTGTCTGCTTCGTCTTGGTAACTATGGCCTCAAACTCCTCTCTTTAACAGACTTATTGGTCGCTTGTATGTCCTCACGCAGTTCGCGCAATGCTGGAATCAGCACAGAGTCCATCGCATCTCTTACTGCCGAGTTCACAACCGAATTCAAAGTGCTTTGGTGTTCTTTAAATGCTAGTTCAATGCGGCTAGCAATAGCACTGTCCAGCTCTTCACTGGAGATGGCTGAATCTCTGAATTTTTTCTTCATTGGCGATTGCTCAATCTCCCTTTTCAGATCTCCTTTGTCTGCCTTAGCACTCATGATGGGTCTAATGCAGAGTGGTTCAAATTTCACTGACAGGATCGCAAAATATTTGGCAAAGTGAGCGGAGCGAAAAACTAAGCCTGCATCACCGTCGAGGGGTCACGTGATCCCCTCATTAAACAATTCTTATCACTATCTGCATGTCTCATCAATGAGTATGCAATGGAGAACAAGCTTTTAGGGGTTTTGAGAACCTAAATCATGCTGACTGAGAAATAAAGCTATAGTGATCCCCTTTAATAAAATACCTGGAGGTGAGGAATAATACACAAGTTGTCATGTTCACTCAGCATTACTTGATCTAATTCACAAATATCTCAATTACAATTTAGTAGAAATTAATTGCATTCAGTTGTGTTTTAGGCACCCAAACAGTCCAATACAATATAGTCAATCACATTTTTATATTGAAATAATGAATATTTCTGTGCCACCCCAGACTGGTTGCTGGCCCCTCCCTGGCCACCCCTATGAAAACATCCTGGCTCCGCCACTGTTCACTGACACATAGAGATCAATTAATAATCCTTTCATCATTTTATTTGAGAAAACCACTGTCAAATACACTGACACTCAAAGCTCTTCACTACTACCCGTCAAAATAAAAGTCTGCGTTTTTAACTCGAAGAAATTGACAGAAATTACAACTGTATTATAATGTAGCCTACTTCTAAAATAATAATTTATAGAAACATTTAAGGAATATAATTTCCTCATTTTTATTTAGTAAATCGCTGTTGTGCAGTCCTTTACGAAAACATAAAAGGATAAGTTATTTTCATTTGATTACATTTTAAAACATTAAATTGTTTAAGCTTTATGCATTAATTTCATTACCACCATTTTTGATATTATATTTGTATTATATCATAAAAGTACAGAATCCAGAAAAATTAAGTCAAACCAGAATTTATGAATTAATGAATATAATGTTAAACTAATATATAATCAATGATGAAATTTACTTGATTGTTTTTGATTAATGAAATTTGAATAAACCCATGCTTCCAAACATTTGTTCAACCAAAGAAAAAAAAAAAAAAATGTTTGATTGTTTAACCTGTTAACCTGCACCCCCCATATTGGGAATCACAGCTGAAAATGACTAACTAACTTAAAATGGTAACAGCTCCTGACTTCAGTGTGCCACACACACAATTGTGGTGTCTTTGGAAAGAAGACCCTTTGGCCTTTACTATCCATCATCCAGAGTTGATGATGCTCAAAAATATAAAAAGTTATAGACACTGAAGTGCCTTGATAAAATTTGTACCACACTGAATTTTTTTTCTTTCATATAAAAATACATGAAATCAGTCCTGGAGCAATCCAGAAAAGTAATGGGTTGAAAGTCACATGTCTCATGAGTTTATATTTCAAATCTGAAGAAGATACCATGAAAAATGAGATTCCTGCAGACATTTTTCTAGTCCCCCCCCCCCCCCCAATATTTACCAAATTATTGAAGAGTTCTACTACAAACTATTTAGTCATTATACATGCCACTGCAGTTTTTCAATTATAAAACAGTAGACAGAATCTTAGAAATCGTATCAGTGATTTATTTGAGCACTAGAATAATACCATAATAATTTTTGAGTGATGAAAAAAAAACAATAATAATAAAAAAAAAATAACTTAATTACATACTGATTTCCTGACATTCAGATGCTTTCCTGCTCATACATTAGGTAATCACATGCTGACGATCATTCATACAGATGCTAATCACACTGATGGCCGCCCAATATAGTCAATATTCACATTATAATGGCCTTTTATATAGACTGCATTCACACTGATATCTGTGAACAGTCAGTAATTACAAGCTGATTATCAGCCATAGAGATGTTAATCATACTGATACAGGCACATTCTCCACAAAACACGCAAACATATATGAAAACTGCTGAAGAAGAAAAAAAAGAAATGTTTTTTGTGCTAAAAAGATCGCTAAGTTACGCCCCATCAGACGACAGGTGCGTCACAGCGTGCGTCATGCGCCGTCGCGAGGGAGCGCCAGAATTCAAATAATCAATCTTCCGTGTATCTTTGACTTTTTTTTTTTTGGATGATTTCATTCTGTTTGGAACATTGTCTGCTACAAAATCGTGCTGTTTTTTTACCACCAAGACGCTGTTTTTGAGCGTAATTTGTTCCATAACGGACACAAACAATAACTCTCCCTGAAGAGATGAGACGTAAACAAAGGATTATCGATCTAAATTACAACGTTGTTGTTTCTTTGGACTAAAAGTGCTCGATGGAATGTTGTTCAGTGGACCCTTATCTCTCAAACTAAACCAGGATTTACAGCAGTGGATACGTTTGAGAGTCGTTATCAGGATGAATATGGTATGTACTGCGGGGGTTTTTTCTACATGTTTTGATGTGTACTGCTTACACAAATTTAGCAAATACATTCCGTATAAGCTTTCTATCGAAAAACAGCGATCTGTCGTCGATGCTAGAGGCTTAGACCTTCAAAATGATATATAGTTTGTCAAGATTCATTTTGTCCTGTTTTACTTTATCTGTTTGAAAACAATGACGTGTGCAAACAAAGAGCTCTCAGTGCGCCCGCGTCCTGGTGCAGGTTAACAGGTTAATACCGTATACCGTGATACCATGATATTTTCTGAGACGATTATCATACCGTGAAAATCTCATACCGTTACAACCCTACTGCTGGTTATGCGCTGGACGCTGCCGTGTGGATCTGTCGGATTGACATTGCGTAAATTCACCTATTTCTCCTGAAATACATGAAAGTAAGTGGCCAGCTAGCTGGGAGAAAAACAGAGTAAACTTTACAGTCACCTACACAATGTGTATTTGATAGGAATAAAACACGTCGTCCATTGATTGAAAGGATTATTATTGCCGCTTTCCATAGAAATCAGTGTAACCATCCATGTTGTTCCGTGGACCCTTATCTCTCAAACTAAATTGGGATTTACAGCAGTGGATACGTTTGTGACTCATTATCAGGATGAATCTGGTATGTACTGCGGTTTTTTATAAATGTTTTGATGTGTACTGCTTACAAATTTAGCAAATACATTCCTTATAAGCCTTCTATGGAAAAACAGCGATCTTTCGTCGATGCTTGAGGCTTAGACCTTCAGAATGATATATAGTTTGTCAAGGTTAACTTTGTCCTGTTTCATTTAATCTATTCACAAACGATCACGTTCAAACAACGAGCGTTCAGTGCGCCGGCGTCCTGGTGCAGGCTAACAGGTTAATATATCTTGCAATATCCGTGCGTGCAAAGGTTCTGTGCGATCCTCAATATTCTCGAGGTCTGAATTGATATGGCAATATTGATGAACTTGCTGTTTTGGCAAGGGGCGGGGCAATACTGAAACACCGTCTAAGCTGTTCGTCAATCACAAAGCACTGGGACAGTTAACCAATCACAACACATTTCGTTTTTCGGAAGGCGGGCCTTCATCAAACCAGGAACTAATCGAGCCGTTTGTGCCAGGTTGGGGAGAGAGGTATTGTAATTATGTAAATTATGTGAAAAATAATGTGATTTTCGAACCACCAAGCATGAGAGCATGTTCTAGTACACCCCCAAACAAAATCAAGACTTTGTAAAAGAGCATAATAGGGCCCCTTTAACCAACAAAATATGTTAAATAAATGTATACTTGTTAAGTAAACCTACTGTATCTGAAAAAAATTGTTTAATTGTTCTCTCTACCAAAAAATTTAAATGTATTAGTTTTTCCCAAATTCAATCCTTGATTGAAATTTCTCATAAGCTTAATTGATTTGGTATATCCAAAAAAGCCAAGGAATCATATGATCAGGGTGTTAAAATAAACAAATCTCACCTTTCAGAGCAGACATTGACAAGCATGTCACAGCTAGGTTCTTCATTTGTTGCGGTATCTCTAATCTTGTCACATATTATTTGTTTGTTTGTTTTAAATCCTAAAATGTTTATTTCCAGTTAAATTCAGATTAGCCAATAAATCTTTAACTATCAATGTGGTCTCAGACTTTGGACCCCACTGCATGCACGTTTCCTATATTAGGTAGATTCGCAGTCATTTGTAATCAGAAGAATTTTACAGTAAGTTCATATATGCCTCAAGTTCCTCGGCATCTCATGATCAAAAATATAGTACAAATATAGCTGAATGTGACTACCGTAAATCATGCAGGGTTGTGTTATGAATATTTACAGACCTCTTTCATGTATGCTGTGACGACCAACACTGCCCAGACGTCAGTCAAGCTGAAGAAGTCTCTCATTGTAATATTTCTTCAGTTTGTCAATTGCATCTCCCCAGCTGACTTTGGGACCACTGAGTCTCTCAATGATTCGGTCTTTCACGGTCTCTAGTTTGGTGGACCAGTCTGGTTCTTGGTATAAGGAGGCCATACACCTTCAGAGAAGAACATACTGCTCTCATTTTTTACATTCAACCCAATTCAATCTCTGCGTTTGTTGTTTCTCAGGGTTTGTACCAGGTGGATCCAGAGACTCCGCTCAGATAAAGGATGCAGTCCAGAAGACCTGCTTTATCAAGCTGAACCAGGGATCCCAGCAAACCCACCATGGCTCTTTGTCCTCCTCCAGAACCCAGTAATGCTATGCATGGCATTTTATTCTGAAATACACAGTTTGATTGTGCAAACATACATTTCTAGGTCATTTCAAGAAAGAATAGCCAGGTAGATGAATATGAAGTATAAGATGTTTGACCTGACTGCAGAGTATCTCAAGATTCTGCAGGCTTTGAAAAACAGCTTCTCTCCTTTTGACTACAAACTCCTCCTCTTTTGCATGTAGAGATTGTGCTAATCTCACTTCACCACTGCATTGGCCACAAAAGACACAAACAGACAAGTGCTGAATTTAACATCTCATACTGCTACGGTGAAAGAGAGCAAGGCAAGATAACGGTTTAATATTGTTTACGTGTTTCATGTAATTCCTTACTGAAAGTGACGAGACAAGAACTTTTCATTTTGAGCTCTCAACATATAAACAGTTGTATGTATGCATATTTTAAAAACAGTTCAAATTGATTACTTAACAAAAAAACATCCTTTCTTTTTCTATAATATCCTAAATCCTTCATTTAATTTCTTTAAATTATTAGTCCATTAGCATTGGGATGTTTTGAATACGAAGACATCCCTCCATTCTTGGCCTTGTGCCATTTAATATACGTTTTATTTTAGATTTGAATACAAGTAACTCTGAAGTTTATTTTGAAGTTGTTCACAGAATGATCCAGTTTGTAATATATATTAATTGTTTAAGTAATTAGGTACAGTACTTGTATACAATTAGGAATCTGAGCAGGATTACGAACCTTTCCTGGAGTTTGGATGCGCTCATCTGTAAAACAAGAGTCAACATTAAAATTAAAATAATTTGAAACCTATTAGGGAAAATCTTTTGATAAACTCAGGAAAAGTCATTCCTCAAATGCAGTGTTGGGCAGTAACTAGTTACTGTAACTTAGTTACTGTAATAATATTACTTTTTGCAGTAACTAGAAGTTTAACTAATTACTAATAAGATATCAGTAATAATATTACGGTTACCATCCATAAAACAGCTTAGTTACTTTTGATGCCTCGACCCGCTGATTTAAAATACAACAATCAAATCATTCCGAGATTTATTTTCATAATTTTCACGACTCGCACATGCATGTGATGTGCCCAGTGCTGCAGGCAAGCTTGGAATATGGAAAAGCTTACATTTAGCAGATAGAAATATTGCATTATATTGATTGTGTCAGGAAAAAAGATGATCTTAAAAGTGAACACTTGTGTAAATTGTGGCTTTACTTTACTCTGGCATTACATCCCACCCACATCCCTTGGATCAGCATGTGGTACATTATATTACTATAATTGAAAAACTTTTTGAAAAAATTAGTTTCTTAAACTTGTGATTTGATGAAATACATAATGAAATATAATCGTATATGGGTAACAGAAATTACAATTAGCTTCAAGCTACACATGACAATTAATGAGATTAATACAACACCTACTTGAATGTCACTGTTAATCACTATTGAGTGTTTGTAATCACTTCTGACTGATCTAATGTGGATTTTGGTCAGATGATGAGGCAGAAATGTGTTGTTAGTAACATCCTAGATGAATTATATGTGGAAGATACAGTTACAGCTTCTGTGGGGCGTGAAGAAAAAGTAATGTAACTAGTAGTGTAACTAATTGCTGTTGCCAGAAAGTAATAAGTAAAGTAACTATTACTTTTGAAAGGAGTAACTAGTAATGAGTAATATATTACATTTTTTGAGTAACTAGCCCAACACTGCTCAAATGTCAATTATTAACCACAGTTTATAGTGTTTAGTTTGTAGGTCATTGGTATTGGCCAAGTTTTAATTAGAGATAATTCATTCATATGCCATTGTCACTATAAATATAATGACATTAAGCATCTATTTTTTAATTGCCTGTTGTAAAAGTTAACATATACTCACTGTTCTTGATTAGTCTTGTAAAATCCTGAGATTCACCGATAACAACTCAGCTGTCGTTGTCTCTCGGATCAGGCAGAAGATGCTCTTTTATAGGCTCTGGATCATCATGAGGGCTGGAGATAATTATCATGGACTTCGCGCGAATTATTGCACAGGTTAGGCCTGCGCTGATTTAAATGATGTTTTATTAACAAAGTTCGGGAGGAGCACGTTCAGATAATTAACCTAATTAACAGGAGAGGAGAAAAATCAGTAATCAACCCAGTTAACAAGATAAGAGGCGTGTATATATAGGCCACACAGCAGACTTATCTCTGTTCATTGGCAGGTTTCCAGCAGTCGGTTTGCACCTTTTGCCATTAGGGCCTGTTTATACCTGGTCACTTCATGCGTTTTCACTGATCGGATATCTATCTGATTTGCTAAAATATTTCTATTTACACTTGGCCACATAAATGTGTCATCACAAAACGGATATAAATCCGTTCTTCAATTCCCGCGCTATATGCAAATTTCACGTCAATGAAAGCAATACATAGGCGCTGCGTTTTATTCATTGTCAGCTAATTTCAATATCAGCGAGCGCAACAGTTGAGAGCACGGCATCAGCACTGGAAAGATCGGTTAGTCCAGGGTTTCTCAATTCGTTTTCGCCAAGGGCCGAATTCTGCCAGCAATACAGAGCCAAGGGCCACTGACCTATATATTTATTATTTACAATATATATTGTAATAATAAAAATAATATATATATATTATTCTTATTATTACAATTATTATATTATTGTTGCTTTTGTTAAAATAGTCACAAGATGGTCACAAGATAATTATATTCAGATTTTTTTCCCCCATATTCTGTTTTATTCAAACAATTATGAACATTTTTGCATTTAGATACAGAAGAACTTTGCCTGTTGAATATTAAAAACAAATGAACAAACGAAACATCTGGATCTCCATGTCTGCCGTGCAAATCAACTGTTCCTGCTCATCTCCAGACTGGATCTCTTCTCTCCACTTTCCCTAATTGCAGATTAATTTATTAGATCTGTCAGCATTAATATTTTTACACAGATTTTTTTTTTTTGGGGGGGGGGGGGCTCAAACTGTAACACCGTGTGTCCCAACCAGACCTGACGCGACGCGATAAAAAGTATATTTGCATGTAATTTTTGTCCTAACCACCCGCGACATGTGACAATAAGTGACAGGATTCTATTTTAGAAATGTTTTTTATTTTCTGCGATGTCGCAGCAGGGACAAACATACAAAATATGACTGATATTCTCAGGTAATAATTATGTGCTTTATTCAATGTTAAATGTGTCTAATGTGAGTTTGAATATTATTTTGCGTGAGGTTTATAGCCATAGTGAAAGCAACAATTTTACCTCAGATCTTGAAAATAAATTAAAGCAAACTTACTTTAAAACTGTGAACTCACTGCGCACCAACATCCATAACAAAGAAGATATCAGTCACTCAAAACTGTTCAGTTCATTCACATTTGAATCATCTATTTTCCGTGTGCACTTTTCTTTACTTCACACTTGCCATGTTTTTGCTGTCATGTAGTATCTACACTGGACGCGACACAGGCAGCATTGCAAATCATTTGAACTTTGTGTCAGTATAAATAGAACGAGTCAGCAGTTTACTGTCGGGATTTGTCGCGCCGCATCCAGTGTAGACTGATTATAATACGTTCTATTGTATTTTGTTGCTCGCGTCCGGTGTAGACACAATGCAAGTTAATGTCGCTTTCTGATGCTGCGTTTGAATTTTAATTCCCCATTATTTGAAATTAGCAAACTGGGCCTCCTATTGAGGAACCCTGGGTTAGTCTATGTAGTGGACATGAAAGAGTTAATGTTTTGCCTATGTCACGTGTTCGTGGTGGAGAGTCACGGGGTTACGTGGGAATGGGCATATTATTCACCTGTTCAATTAGAGGGGCAGGAGAGGGGGTGAGCAGGGACGATGTATTTCTTTGTTGACCAATTCAACACAATTCAATACAACAAAATATGATATCATCAGTCAGTCTGTGCAATAAAGAACAACAAAGATAATTTTTGCCTCACGGGTATTTTATTGTTGTTGCTTCTCAAATGCATTGAGTTCCTGTTTTAGCCTCTCAGCTGCATTTGGTAACGAAAGAGTAGCCGCTATAGTCTAGACCAGTGGTTTTCAAACTTGTTCCTGGGGACCCATAGCTCTGCACATTTTGCATGTCTCCCTAATTTACACACCTGATTCAGATCATCAGCTCATTAGGAAAGAGCTCCATGAACTCAAATGAGTGTGCCAGATAAGGGAGACATGCAAAATGTGCAGAGCAGTGGGTCCCGAGGAACAGGATTGAAAACCACTGGTCTAGACGTCTCACTACTTTTAATGAAGATGATTGTGTATTGAGCGTCTGCGATTTACTTTCAGTTTCATTTGCAGCAGTTTGCGTGTTGGATTTCTGAAAGAGATACTCAGCTACTCATCCGCAGTGACGCTTGTTGCATTAGCGCTGGCATATCTGACTATTTACATTTATACATTTAGCAGACGCTTTTATCCAAAGCGACTTACATTGCATTCAAGTTACAGTTTTACATTTTATCAGCTCTTGCTTTCCCTGGGAATCGAACCCATGATCTTGGCGTTGCTAGCGCCATGCTCTACCATTTGAGCTACAGGAAAGACTATAATGTGCCATTTAGCCTATAAAACGCTCTCACTCATTTATTATCTTAATATTTTGGGAGGAGTAAAATTAGCATGTGGTTTCAACAACCAGATGCGTTTACACTTGTCCAGTTTCGTCTGGAATGCGGGCCAGACCACCTCCTGAAGTGGTTTGAGCGATCGGATTTATATCCGTCTCGAATGCGTTTCGGAGGGCATTTACACCTGGTCTTTTCACGATCGGATAGATATCCGATCAGAAAAAAACGCATGAAGTGACCAGGTAGCCCCAACCCACCATGTATAACATTGGTCCGACGGCAAAGTGTCCCAGGCCAAAAATAGTCGTGGTAGGAAGACACAAATATGTAAAAATATGTAACACAGAACATTTCTTAAAAATGCATCCAAATACGTTTGTACATGTCTATAGTTGTCTGGGGTTGCATGTATAATTGTTACTTTGACTTTTAGCTGCGTGTAGTTCAATATAAACCCTTTTGCGATTCAGTTGTGAGACGACGTGCAGTAGGTGACGTCTTTTACATGTGCATTTATAGTCCATCATGACCCTCTATGAAATCCTTATGAAATAATGCAAAAACAATTGTGCTTACACCTTGGTTAATACTGCAAAAATTAATTTAAGTGCCCCAAGTAGTTTTTGAGAGGTTGTGAATAGACGTCCACTGAACAGCATGCTGAACAGCATCTTAGTCTGTTTAATACTGCCTGCTCAGAGGTTTTGAATATCACTGCTCCTCTTAAACCTAAGAAGTCAAAACCTAAAACTGAACCATGACTCAATGATAACATCCGCTCTGAGGCAAGCTAGAAGAGGCAAAAATGGAAAAAGCTTGCAAATTTCATATAGCTTAAAGAGCTGCTACTTTTCAACAAGTGAAATCCTGTCTAAGTATTTTTCAAAAATTGCAAAGACAAATTAAAGCCTTATTTTCTGTTATAAATTCTGTGTTTTCTGTAAATGTGATTTCAAATCCCTCAGTATCATTATGTGAAGGTTTCTCAAGGTTTTTCTTAAAGATTACTACTTTGAGATCTCAGCTGCAACCACTTGCTAATATTTACCTGAATTTTGTTGCACTTCAGCTATATGGAATGATTTTGATCCAGTTTCTCTCCAGTCTCTCAAAGAAACTATCGACCATTTGAAACCTTCTTTTTGCTCTCTGATGTTCTCCCTCCAGTATTTTAAAACAAATTTTTGACTCGGTTGGACCTAGTTTGGTGTCATTTCTGAATAAATGTCTAGTTTCAGGGACTATACCTGAAGCCTCAAAAAAGCTATTGTCACCTCTTCTTAACCTGTTAACCTGCACCCCCCATATTGGGAATCACAGCTGAAAATGACTAACTAACTTAAAATGGTAACAGTTCCTGACTTCAGTGTTCAGACACACAATTGTGGTGTCTTTGGAAAGAAGACCCTTGGCCTTTACTATCCATCATCAGAGTTGATGAAAATGCTCAAAAATTAAAAAGTTATAGACACTGAAGTGCCTTGATAAAAATGTACCACACTGAATTATTTTTTTATTTCATATAAAAATACATGAAATCAGTCCTGGAGAAATCAGAAAAGTAATGGGTTGAAAGTCACATCTCATGAGTTTATATTTCAAATCTGAAGAAGATACCATGAAAAATGAGATTCTGCAGACATTTTTCTAGTCCCCCCCCCCCCCCCGTTTGAGGAAAAATTTTACCAAATTATTGAAGAGTTCTACTACAAACTATTTAGTCATTATACATGCCACTGCAGTTTTTCAATTATAAAACTGTATACAGAATCTTAGACATCGTATCAGTGATTTATTTGAGCACTAGAATAATACCATAATAATAATTTTTGAGTGATGAAAAAATACAATAATAATAAAAAAAAATAACTTAATTACATACTGGTTTCCTGACATTCAGATGCTCTCCTGCTCTCCTGCTCATACATTAGGTAATCACATGCTGACGATCATTCATACAGATGCAAATCATACTGATGGCTGCCCAATATAGTCAATATTCACATTATAATGGCCTTTTATATAGACTGCATTCACACTGATATCTGTGAACAGTCAGTAATTACATGCTGATTATCAGCCATAGAGATGTTAATCATACTGATACAGGCACATTCTCCACAAAACACGCAAACATATATGAAAACTGCTGAAGAAGAAAAAAAAGAAATGTTTATTTGTGCTAAAAAGATCGCTAAGTTACGCCCCCATCAGATGACAGGTGCGTCACAGCGTGCGTCACGCGCCGTCACGAGGGAGCACCAGAATTCAAATAAACAATCTTCCGTGTATCTTTGACTTTTTTTTTTTTGGATGATTTCATTCTGTTTGGGACATTGTCTGCTACAAAATCGTGCTGTTTTTTTACCACCAAGACGCTGTTTTTGAGCGTAATCTGTTCCATAACGGACACAAACAATAGCTCTCCCTCAAGAGATGAGACGTAAACAAAGGATTATCGATCTAAATTACAGCGTTGTTGTTTCTCTGGACTAAAAGTGCTCGATGGAATGTTGTTCCGTGGACCCTAATCTTTCACACTAAACCAGGATTTACAGCAGTGGATACGTTTGAGAGTCGTTTTCAGGATGAATATGGTATGTACTGCGGGTTTTTTTTCTACATGTCTTGGTGTACTGCTTACACAAATTTAGCAAATACATTCCGTATAAGCTTTCTATCGAAAAACAGCGATCTGTCGTCGATGCTTGAGGCTTAGACCTTCAAAATGATATATAGTTTGTCAAGATTCATTTTGTCCTGTTTTACTTTATCTGTTTGAAAACAATGACGTGTGCAAACAAAGAGCTCTCAGTGCGCCCGCGTCCTGGTGCAGGTTAACAGGTTAAGAAACCTTCTCTTGATGCTAGTAATTTTAATAATTTTCGACCCATCTCAAATCTTCCGTTTATTACAAAAGCACTGGAGAAAACTGTGTTTATTCAGCTACATTCTTTTCTTAGTGCAAATCGTATTTTTGAAACCTTCCAGTCTGGTTTTAAGCCTCTGCATAGCACAGAGTCTGCTTTATTACGGGTCCTAAATGATACTTTGTTGGCGACTGACTCTGGTGACTCTGTTATCCTAATTCTGTTAGACTTGACCTCGGCTTTTGATACAGTTGATCATAAAACTCTTTTGTCTCGACTAGAATATTTTGTGGGCATCCAGGGAACTGTTCTTAGTTGGTTCAAATCATATTTAACAAATAGAAGTTTCTCTGTCAGATTGGGTAATTTTTCTTCATTGCCCGCCAAACTTTCCTGTGGAGTGCCGCAGGGTTCTGTTCTCGCACCCATTCTTTTTTCATTGTATTTAACTTCCTTTGGGCTCTATTTTCAGAAAGCATGATGTATCATTTCACTGCTATGCAGATGATACCCAAATTTATCTACCTCTGAAACAAAATAAACATGCTGCTCTGGAATCTCTTTTTGCATGCCTGGATGAAGTGAAAACATGGTTCTCTCTAAATTTTTTATTTCTGAATGAATCAAAGACCGAGGTTATAGTCTTTGGCCCTAGTGAAAATGCAGGGAGTAGAAGTAATCGATCTTAACTACCTTGCTCCTTTTACTTCTTCCTGTATTAAGAACCTAGGTGTTTTCTGGGATCAGAGTCTTAAATTTGATAAACAAATAAATGCGGTTATTAGTTCCTGTTTTTTTCATCTACGCCTTCTCTCCAAAATTAAATCTGTTCTCTCTGTGAAAACTTTAGAGATTGCTATCCATGCGCTCATTACAACTCGCTTGGATTACTGCAACTCTCTCCATCTCGGCATTTCGAAAACTTCCATCGCTCGTCTCCAATTAGTACAAAACGCCGCTGCTAAATTCCTCAAAGGACAACATAAATTTGATCATGTTACTCCAATTCTGAAATCGTTACATTGGTTACCTGTGCATCTTAGAATTGAGTTCAAAATTCTTCTCTATGTTTTTAAATCTATAAATAATCTGGCACCGAGCTATCTATCTGATCAACTTTATCCATACAATCCTACTCGAAATCTGAGGTCTGGTGATCAAAGACTTCTCTCTGTCCCCAGATCACGGTTAAAGCATAGAGGGGATAGAGCCTTTGTGGTTGCTGGCCCTAGGCTGTGGAACAGCCTTCCAGCCTATATCAGATCGGCACAGTCTTTAACTGTTTTTAAATCATCTCTTAAAACCTATTTCTTTTCCTTGGCTTTTAATTCACTGTGAGTTTATGGTATGAATCTTTGGGTTGTCCTGTGTTCTATGTCTTTGTTTGTTCAGCACTTTGGTCAGCCATGCTTGCTGTTTTTAAATGTGCTATATAAATAAAACAAACTTGAAACTTGACTTGAAACTTTTTTAATTTTCAGTGTCCTAAATGTATCAAATTTAACAGAAGTGGTTGCAAAGCTCTTTAGAAATATCCTCAAAATTACTTGTTTTACTCTTTTCAACAGGATGCACAACATAACACCTTTGTAGGTCAACATCAACAACACAGAAGCCCTGAATCTTCACAGACCTGTGGACATATGTTGAGGCATAGGTGTTAATGTTTTGAAAACTTTATATCTGAATGTGTACAACTAGAAAGTTGAGTTGAGAAGACAAACACTGTCCTGTCAATTACAGAAAAAATGTAAGAAGAACTATATATTGCCCTGAAATACCAGCTCCAGCATCTGGAAATATGTGAAGAATATGTTTTTATCTGATTTTGAATGTCCAAGTGACACTTTTAAAATGTCGTAGTAGTTATCAATAGGTTAAATGCTTAAGGACAGTGTATTGATTCCCCAAGGGTTCAATTCAGGTCATGACACCATTGTCATTGTAAGTAATTCATCAGAGCTTAAGTAAGCTTTCAGATGATCATTACTAGTGCTGTGTTCGAAATATCGATACGACGATGTATCGTCACAGAGATTTGACGATACGAGTATCGATACAGCTGGCCCAGTATCGATATTGTGGCACGTGTGCAGCAGTGGACCGCACTTAATGTGAATACAAGAACACCGTTTAAAATGTTTAACAACCAGTGTTGGGCTAGTTACTCAAAAAATGTAATATATTACTCATTACTAGTTACTCCTTTCAAAAGTAATATTGTTACTTTACTTATTACTTTCTGGCAACAGTAATTAGTTACACTACTAGTTACATTACTTTTTCTTCAAGTTGTAACTGTGTATCTTCCACATATAATTCATCTAGAATGTTACTAATAACATATTTTTCCTCATCATTTGACCAAAATCCACATTGGATCGCAGTCAGAAGTTATTACAAACACTCAATGATTGATAGTGACATTCAAGTAGAAATGTTGCACTAATCTCATTAATTGTCATGTCTACCTTGAAGCTAATTGTAATTTCTGTTTCCCATATACGATTATATTTCATTATGTATTTAATAAAATCACATAAGTTTGTAAGAAGCTGTTTAATTTTCCAAACATATTTTTAATTATAGTAATATAATGTACATGCTGATCCGAGGGATGTGGGTGTGATGTAATGCCAGAGTAAAGTAAAGCCACAACTTGCACAACAGTGTTCAGATCATCCTTTTTCTTGACAAAATCAATATAATGCAATATTTCTATCTGCAGAATGTAAGCTTTTCCATATTCCAAGCTTGCCTGCTGCACTGGGGACATCACATGCATGAGTGAGTCGTGAAAATGATGAAAATAAATCTATGAATTATTTGATTGTTAGATTTTAAATCAGCGGGGTTGAGGCATCAAAAGTAACTAGGTAACTAAGATGTTTTATGGATGGTAACTGTAATATTATTACTGAAATCTTATTAGTAATATAGTTACACTACTAGTTACTGCAAAAAGTAATATTATTACAGTAACTAAGTTACAGTAACTAGTTACTGCCCAACACTGTTAACAACAATGTTTAATCTGACCGCAGAGGAACACAACTGGGTTGCCTGATATAAAGAGACGTAATCCCCGAAATAGAGCTACCCACTTGCGCAATACGAAAATATCTGCTAAGTGTGATACTTATTTTTGTCAACCTGGCAACCATGTGCACGCGCTCTCTCCACTGGATAAACGCGCTTGCTTTCTGAAAACACCGGCTAGCCTGCAGTTTAGCGATCTCCACTTCAATATTCTATTATCAGGAAAGTAAAATTCATCAAGTGTTCACTTATGAGAGAGAGAGAAAGAGAGAGAGAGATGCTGTGTATGTATGAATGACCACCGCAACAGTAAAGCTGTGGCTTTAATTCCTTCAGAAACAATGATGTTACCAGCTCCTTGTTGAGAAATATAATGTAGCTCTTGAGCGATTAAGCTATTTTATTGATAAAATTGCGGGGCAGCGCTAAAAACATTGTTGCTGAATGTCTGTGTGCGGCCGCAACGTGATCTGTGTGAGTGACTGTGCGTGCGTGCGTGTGTGTGAGCGTGCGTGAGACACAGTGATCATTATTTTAGAAATTTTAATTTTTAAATGTAGAGAGTGTGTTAATTTGTGCAATGATAACCTACCAGCAATGGTAAGATGATTTTTTAATATATTAATATGAGTACATTACAATATGAAATTCAGTGCAGTCCTGTATCGTGATATGTATCGTATCGTGACTTTGCTGGTGATACACAGCACTAATCATTACCCTTGTCATTGTAGAGCAGGGGTGCCCAAACTCAGTCCTGGAGGGCCGGTGTCCTGCAGAGTTTAGCTCCAACTTTCCTCAACACACCTGCCAGGAAGTTTCTAGTATGCTTAGTAAGAGCTTGATTAGCTGCTTCAGGTGTGTCTAAACTCTGCAGGACACCGGCCCTCCGGGACCGAGTTTTGGCACCCCTGTTGTAGAGGAAGCTACAAACACTTGGTAGTACAATGACAGGGGCACACCTGATGGCGTAATTCTGAATGTAATCCAGTTTTCCTCCACAAATTCAATAAGCACAAATGTTAACATTTACTTTCAAAGTTGAAATCCATCTCTAGAGTGTAATGAAAATAATCTGTATCTTCTGGAATAAGGTCTGATTGTTGCAGGGTTTGATAGTGCAAGTGTAACAACAATTTTAAAGCCATTCATATATTTTGAGATGAATTCCAAAATTCATATAAATGTTTTGTTGTATTTTTTCCAGAGGTGAATAACAGGCTTCATGACAGTGAATATCAGTAACAAGGTGGTGTGGTTTTGTGATTGATCTGTCTAGAGTTGGTGGATCTTCGGTCAGAGACTTTGTGAACAAAGTCACGTACAGGTATGTATTGTTTGTGTGTATTGCTGCATAATATTTCAGTAAATTATATATATGATTGCAACAATAACCCCAGCCTTTGATATTACTTGAATTCAGGATTTAACCTGTCACACACCATTATATCTCCTTATATACCGGCCTGTTTTCTTGCTCGGAAGTTTTAAGGTGTCTGTAACTCAGACAGTCAGCCAGACTGAAAACAAGAGATCAAAACATAATTTCAGTGTAAGCCATGAATGACAGTCATTACTTGTCACAAAAACTGTGGATATGGATAGGGACATAGTTCAGAACACTTTTTACATGATCGATGAGTGGTTGTGAAAGTGTATGTTTTAACATTGCATGCAATTGCCACTCTGCACATTACTGTTAATTGTAATATTGACCTTATGTGGAATTTTTTCTGAGGTGAAGTAATCCTGAGTAATTTCTTTCACACAATCACGTCAAATGCCTTAATTAATGGTGAAATTCAATATGTGGGGTGGTGGCCTACTTGAAAAGAAGCCATTCAAAGCTACACCTTTTATACTATGTAATTCAAGATCATTTTGGCCTTTATGACATTCAAAAAATCTCTTGTTCCTTGTTTATTTGTGTAATTTGTATTGGTACCCTTTATCTATTCAGGGGACATTCTCTAAAAGACTACCTGTCTTTATCAGAAATGTCCTGTTCACTTTCACACAGTTACACACCTAGTTAAGGGTCTTTCTCAAGGGCACCACAGTGGTATTGAAGAGGGAGAGCGGAGAAACGGCTAAAAACACAGCTGAAATCTAACACTCATTTAATGCAGAAAATCTTTTACTGACATAAGATTATTGTAGAGTAAAATAACATTTAAAACATGTTGATGGCCTTATTCTAATGCTTCGTTCATGAAACAGATGCAAAATCGTGTTCCATTGTAGTTTAAATTTAGTTGTAGGACCATAAAGACATTTTCAAAATATTTTTTTTTTGTTTTGTTTTTTTGCCTTCTGATTTTTTTTGTTTTGTTTGTTAAATATTCATATTCTCTTCCCTCAGATGCTTTGAAGAGGTGGAGCTCCAATACTACAGACTCAGACTGATGCAGCACTGGTGGAACACCTGAAGCACGCTCCAGGAAGAGCTGGGGGTGGTGGATATAAAAATTGAGCCATAAACAACTTTCACAGACTCTAAAAAACATTTACATATGTGTTAACCATATTCCAGTATTTTGTTGTTTACTTGTTTGATTTATCGCTGTTTAACAGTAATGCAAGACTGTTAGGAAAAATAGTAGTACTTCCACAGCTCATTGACATGCATCAATGGTGGAACACATCACACTCCTGGAAGAGCTGGGGCCCGTTTCAGTAAGGAGGTTCAACCAACTCTGAGTTTAAACTTGAACTCAGAGTTTACTTACTCTGAGATGGGAAACTCAGAGTTTTCGGTTTCAGAACGGCTGAATTGTGTTAGTTTACTCAACTCTAAGTAGGTTGACTCTGAGTTTAGTGCGTGCACCATGACTATGAAAAGTCATGATCAGTGGAGCTCTGAAATTACGATTCACCATGGCAACAGCTCCTGCCAAAAAGACGTCAGCGTGCATACTTCCGTCAATGCGTAACTTTAATTCTTAATAACTGTCAATAACTTAATAACTGTAATAATATCAGAGGTGAAAACTGTAAATTATTGAACTAATATTCATTTTAATGGTATCCCAGGGCCACATAAAAAATTATAAAAGGGAAAAAGACAGAAACAAGAAACAAGAATGTGGAAGCAACTAAAAATGAAGTATAAAAACACAATTCAATCAAGGTAAAGCTTTGAACATGAAAGGTTCATGGGTGTGGGCTAAATGACTTTACAAACATTTGACATTAAATATCATTCAATGTCTATTTCAACACGCTGCAGCTTTTTCCACATAGTCTAACACTCGTTTCACATAATTAAATATTCTCTAATCCAACCTGTTACATTTCTTAATTAGAGTAATAAAATTAACTACTGACTTGTAGACAGCAAGAAGGCAGAGGGAGAACCTGCAGCAGCACCACTGACAGATGAAGAGGAGATGCTCAAGTATTGGAAGATTTCTCAAATCCAAAAGTAACAAGAATAACTTTTGCCTTTGTACTAGGAAATAAAGATGACCAAAAAAATTTGAATAATTAGTTTATTTAACAGCTGTGGTGGTGGTAACGGCTCGTACTACCCCTCCATCTGGCATCCTTCCATTCCAAACAGTAGGCTAATCATTTTCAGAAAGTGTGATTGTGGAGATATGCTTGTCATCAATGCATCCAACCACACTGGAAATCCTGAAGGAAATTCTGATTATTGGGTTACTTCCAGATGTCACAGAAAGATGTTATCAAGTGAACTTCATTTATCAGATTAGCCTAATTTAAACCGATTGCTACACCACTGACCTACAGTCCTGTGATACTCCTCTTTGACGGATTTGTGCCCAGGAAAAAAATCTAAGATTGTGTGAGAGCGATGTACACTTTCCTTAAAATCTGCATAAAGGACTTATAATGTGCTCTGCGTCTCCGAAGTTTTGAAGAAATCTACCATTTAAAATGGTACCGCTCAAATCAATATGCACATGAATATGGTGTAAAAAAATACTAATAAAATAAATAATATAAGGTATTTAGTCTTGTTTCCATGAAGGAAAAAAAAAACTAATTTAAGTGATTTTTTTTATTTTGCAAATTATCTGGTAAAGGGGTAAGACCTATTAAAAATAGCCTATTCTTGTTTCCGTTTGCATGAAGATTATTTTTCTTACCCTATCGAGAACAATTTTATATTTTAACAAGACTAAATATCTAGATAATTTTTCATCTATAGAAAATGCATCTTAACTTAAGTATTTTTTAACATTTGTACTTGAAATAAGACAAAAATACTCAGTAAGAAAAGCAATTTTGCAGCATGAATGAATGAATGAATGAGGTATTAAAACATCGCTTACACTTTAAAAAGGGGGAGGAGATGGAAAGAAACTCTGGGTTTACCGAAGAAAACCTGCTTCCGACCAGTTTAGGTTCACAGAGTAAGTTACCACGGTAACCGACTCTGGGTATAAGTTACCTCTCTTTCTGAAACGGGCTTGACTTACCCTGTTTTCCCAGGTTTGACAAACCTCCCATTTTGAAACGGAAAACCCAGAGTTTCCCTCATTTCAGGGTTAACATACTCAGAGTTTTCACTTAACCTCCTTTCTGAAACAGGCCCCTGGTGGTCCTGGACCAAGAAAATGAGAGTAAACATTTTGTAAAATAAAAATGGAAAGATTCTTAAATAATAGTTACATATGTGTTAACTATGATCCTGTACTTTTGTTTTCTTGTTTAAATAATGGCTGCTTAACATTAATGTAAAACTGTTAGAGAAAATGCCATTGCCACAGATTTAGAATTAACCACATTCTACTATTTATATTTTCTTGTTTTGGATAGTAGCTGTTTAACAAATGGAAGACATTTTTCAAAAATGTAATATTCACATTAAAATATGTTGTGGTAAATTACAGCACACACTTTTTGTTTAAGTTTACAAATAATGTGTTGTTTGTAATGCACACGTGGTTAAAACGTTATATAGATGTTCAGGTCTGACTGGACCGATTTTGGACCTTTTTAGAACCATTGAGCCTGTGTAAATGGATATGTAAGATGTGTAAACCTAAAGACATAAGTGATTGCCTTTAACGATGTTACAGAATGGGTGTGTGATTATTTTATATGCAGGCTTATATACATTAAATTACCACAAAATAGACATCCAGAAGATGACACATTTAGACATCCAGGGACACGCAGAAAAGATGTGTAATTCACGGCCAGAAGACGTCGGTTCAATTTTCATTTTGGATATATTTTTCAACCATGACGGGACGTGTCGGAGGGACGTCTTTTCAATGGTGATTAAACGTCCAAATGTTTGCTGGGCAGCGGCAGCAGTGAGTTAATCATAGCCTGTGTTTGATTAATTTAGCCGTATCAAATCATCACGACTTGCGTAAAATAAAATCTTTAGATATAAAACAGTTCAAGCATATCCCAATGTTAGTTTAAATGTTTAACCTATATAAATGTGCGCTGTTAGATGCATATCCAACAGTTTGTGTGGAGAGTGTGTTGAAGCGAGCTCTGCAGGACATGGAGGCGCTGTCATGAATCTGGTCTACGAACTTCCGTTAACCCTCCACCAGAGGTCACTCACTCACCACATGGACTCTTACACTGCACAGATCGTTACATTTACACTGAACTTCAGTTCCCACAATCCATTGCACTCATTACACTCAGCTGCAGCCAATCACACGCTTACACCCGAGTCTGATCACACAGCTGATTCCCATTTCACCCCTTACATAAACCATGGACTTCCTCTTGCCCTCTGCCGAGTATTGTATGCACTTATCGCTGCCCTAAGCTTTAGCTACTCTACAGAGCCCACGTAGTTGTCTTAGTTTTGCCTTGCCGTTCGGATTGTGTTTGCACCTCTCTTGGATTATAGCTTGTGTACCTGGACCATCTCTCTCTGCCTTGCCCCTTTGGATATTGTTCGCCGATCGAAGACCTACGCTTGCCCTCAGACTACTCTTTGTCTTGTCCACTGCCATACCTGTTTGCCATTGTTTCAACCCTGCCTGTATTTATGACCATGCCTTTAAATAAAAGCTTGCACATGGATCCGCACGTCTCACGTCTCGTCAGCCCTGTTACAGAATACTCGGCCACACAAGGACCCAGCAGCTTTTCTGAGGAACATTGGCCAGGTATGGACACAGCAAGAATTTTGTTAGCCCTTAAACAAGGCTTGCGATCGCTGGAGAACTATATCCGTGAATTTTTAGCCATTGCAAACTACTCTGATCTGCCGGACTGTTTGTTGATAGTTTTTTTTGGATGGCATTAATCAGCCACTGCAATCCGAGCTCAGACGCGAGGGTCCACGTTCATCCCTTGCTCAGTTTATGGATTATGCTTTATTGACTGTTGGCTCTTCGTTTACTGTGGGTGTCGCAGAGGAAGAACGCGACACTGCATTTATGACTGAGATAGCAGCTACGTTAGAGCACGCTCACAAAATGGCGGCAACAGCGGATCCCGTTCACAAAATGGCGGCCACAACAACATCCCGTCATGTCATGGCTGCCGCCTCAGAACCCATTAACATCGTGGCTGTTGCATCAGAGCCTGTGTATGTCTCGTATGATCTTCGTGAGTCAAGCCAAGCCACAGTTGATTGTCATGTCACAGCTGTCCTCCAAGTCACAGCAGTCACAGCTGTCCGTCCAGAGTCACAGCACGTCACAGCTGTCCGTCCAGAGTCACAGCACGTCACAGCTGTCCGTCCAGAGTCACAGCACGTCACAGCTGTCCGTCCAGAGTCACAGCACGTCACAGCTGTCCGTCCAGAGTCACAGCACGTCACAGCTGTCCGTCCAGAGTCACAGCACGTCTCAGCTGTCCGTCCAGAGTCACAGCACGTCTCAGCTGATCTGCCAGAGTCACGCCACGTCTCAGCTGATCTGCCAGAGTCACGTCACGTCTCAGCTGATCTGCCAGAATCTCGTCACGTCTCAGCTGATCTGCCAGAATCTCGTCACGTCTCAGCTGATCTGCCAGAATCTCGTCACGTCTCAGCTGATCTGCCAGAATCTCGTCATGCCCTGTCTGTTGCACCCAGTTCATCAAGGTCAGTCTTTCAGTACCCCAGTCTGATGTCTAGTGTGAGGGATGTCCCACTGGTGTCTGCACGCGCCGCTGGCATCCCCAAATCCACTCACTCCAACTCTTCTGTCCTTGAACTAATTCCCCTGTCCAAAGTGCTTCCCGTGATGGGAATCGCTTTATGTAGCGTTTGGGCTGCGTACACCACTGCAGAACTTCCCGAGGTGGCGGCACTGGCTACAGAACCTCCAGAAGCGGCGGGGCTCGCCTCAGCTCCTTGTATGGTGGTGGCGCCCAGCAATGTTCTCTTAGCCTGTCATGTTGCGGTCAAGGAGACCGTTACTGAACTCTTCCTGTGTCCTGAGTTTACCACTGTAGAACCTCCAGAGGTGGCGGAAACTGCTGCAGAACCTCCAGAGGTGTCAGTGGTATCCATTTATGAATCCTCGTCCTGTCCTGTCACGGCTATGGAGGCCGTCTATGAGCCCTCGTCCTGTCCTGTCACGGCTATGGAGGCCGCTTTTGAACATTTACCCTGCTCTGAACCGGCCGAGGAGGCTACCTCTGAACTCTTGCCCTGTTCTGAACCAGCGATTGTGGCTGATTGTGAATGGTCTGTCCTTCCCATCTCAACTAATGTTTGATTTAGAACTGTCTGTATTGCCTGTGTCTGTCAAGGAATCTAGCCTTGAACTGTCTGCCCTGATCTCAGAAACTATAAATGCACCCCATATCTGTCCCGTTTACTCTATCACTGCCATGGAAGCCTTAAATGAACTTTCAGTATGCCCTGTTTACCCTGTCATTGCCAAAGAGACCATTAGTGAACAATTTGTTTGTCCTGATTCAATGACTGAGCCTGACTGTGAATTGTTTACCACTGCTTTTCTCACTGAAAGATCTACCTGTCCAGTCCCCGTCAATGAGTCTAACTTTGAACTGCTTGTCTGTCCAGTCACTGTCAAGGAGTTAAATTTTGAATTGTCTGCCTGTCCAGTTTTGATCAGGGAGTTGACTTATGGACTGTTTGCCCGCTCAGTTATAACAAGGCAAAATATTGATGAACTTTTTATATTCCCTGCCTCGGTCTTAGAGACCGTAAATGCTCTGTCTGTCTCGTGTGTCTCAGTGTTCCTTAGGTCCCAGTCCCTGCCGTGGTCTTCAGGTCCGTCTGCTCCGCCGTGGTGGTCTGCTGTCTGGCTCTGGTGGTCTTCTGCCCCACCTGTTCTGTCTGCGCCGCCGTGGTGGTCTGCTGTCTGGCTCTGGTGGCCTTCTGCTCCGCCCTGGTGGGCTCCTGCTCTGTCTGCACTGCCGTGGAGGTCTTCTGCCTTGTCTGCTCTGCCCTGGTGGGCTCCGGTCCCGTCTGCTCCGCCCTGGTGGGCTCCAGTTCCGTTGACTCCGCCCTGGGGGGCTCCAGTTCTGTTGACTCCACCCTGGCTTCCTGCTCTGCTGGCTTTGCCTTGGTCCCCGGCCACTCCACTTCCACGTGGACCTGGCCCTCCATCCCTCCCCCTGTTCCGCCTCCGCTCCACCACCCTCCTGGATCGTATAGGAGTGTCTGGAAGCCGCTCCTTGGGGGGGGGCTATGTCACGAATCTGGTCTACGAACTTCCGTTAACCCTCCACCAGAGGTCACTCACTCACCACATGGACTCTTACACTGCACAGATCGTTACATTTACACTGAACTTCAGTTCCCACAATCCATTGCACTCATTACACTTAGCTGCAGCCAATCACACGCTTACACCTGAGTCTGATCACACAGCTGATTCCCATTTCACCCCTTACATAAACCATGGACTTCCTCTTGCCCTCTGCCGAGTATTGTATGCACTTATCGCTGCCCTAAGCTTTAGCTACTCTACAGAGCCCACGTAGTTGTCTTAGTTTTGCCTTGCCGTTCGGATTGTGTTTGCACCTCTCTTGGATTATAGCTTGTGTACCTGGACCATCTCTCTCTGCCTTGCCCCTTTGGATATTGTTCGCCGATCGAAGACCTACGCTTGCCCTCAGACTACTCTTTGTCTTGTCCACTGCCATACCTGTTTGCCATTGTTTCAACCCTGCCTGTATTTATGACCATGCCTTTAAATAAAAGCTTGCACATGGATCCGCACGTCTCACGTCTCGTCAGCCCTGTTACAGGCGCCAGCACGATCACTTGCATTTTTTTTCTTACTGTAGAAACAACTTAAAATAGGCCTACACCGTAATTTTTGCTCATTATGGTAAGAGAAATACATTATTCGGAACTTTACAGGGTCTACTTTTATTTGTGCGCATTCACAATATCAACAAAACGTTGTACCTTTATAAAATAGGAAAACAGAGGATGCGCTTTCTGTCTGTCTTGAACAGGAGCGCTTCACAACGATGAACCGAAACTCAGCGAAACTGACTCACAGATATGATAAATATATCTATAGAAAGCTTTACACTACCATTTTAAAACGAAATAATTCAAATCGAAAACAAAAACCCTTTCATTATGTAATCCGTAAAGATGCATTTCTCTCTAAAGGCATGTACAATGAGGAGATGGCGAGTCATTTTTTTTTCATCACCATGACACCGTCTAAAATATGAAAAAATGGAAAAGCCTAAAACAGGCCCGATTATAATTTGCGTTTTATTTTATAATTGTATACATTTAAAAACTAAAACACAAATTATAATGGCATATGTAAAACTTTGTCCTTTAATTGTATAGCTGCGTATATTTTCTGATATTTATGTTGCTCTGTCCTGAATACCTTAAAATTTAAAGGATTAGTTTAACTAGCTACTTATAGCCTACTATTTTTCATTAGTTTTCTGAATACCGTTAAATTTAAAGGATTTGTTATCTAGTGAAAAAAAATCTGTATTTATAATGTAAGTAAACATTTAGCTTTATTTACCAGCATTTTACATTAGGCTATTCGTGAATGTAATAATAAAATGTGGCCTCAGCCTACCTTTTTTTTTTTCTTTTTTTTTTGTTCCTCAAAAATGCAATTTTATAAAAGTTATTTTTAATCCATGCAGCAAACGTTTAAAAAATATCTTTAAAAATTTACTTTAAAAAACTATTAACTTTGCACTTCGGAGCTACTGTCACTAAAACAAATTCCTAGTGTGTGCAAACATACGTGGCAATAAAGCTCATTCTGATTCTGATTATTTTTTATGTGTGCACGCGGGAGCCCGTGTCTGTTTTGTCATTGTGCATATAAGTAGTGGCACCCCCCACCCCCCACCCCACACCCCCGTTATAACATCCTGGCGCCGGGCATGTACTGTTGTCACATGCCAATTATAATGACATTAAACCTTTTAATTGTTTTTCTATTGCTGAAAAGCCTTCATCTATATAGCTTTAAAACATACTCACTGTTCTTGTGAAGCCTGAGTCTTCAGCACCACACTAATAACAACACAGCAGCCGTTGTCTGTCTGACCGGGCTGAAGATGCTCTTTTATAGGGCTCTAAAGTGAAACTGTAAGTCTGTCATTGTGAGGAGTGGAGGTGATGAATGTTAACTTACACAATCATTCACAGAGACCATAAAAATGTGGTCTCCTTGTAAATTAATCCTGCAAATCACTTGAAGACAACTTTGTGTATGGGTGTGTTGATAAGTTTTGTGACAGGCAACAGGTTGATCTGAATGAACATGTTGACAGAAGGTTCTTTTCAATGAGAAAAAGAGAAAGGCTTTGCGCACATTAGCTTACCAAAGACTAATAATATTAATGACAACATTAAAATTTTAAGGGAAGTAGACATTACAATAATACACTCAAAACTATCAAAGTTGTGGGTGAAAAAAGACATTGCAAAATCCTGAGATTAATTGTGATTACTTATTGTGATGTATTGACATCCACATTATGTTCATAGCTCAATATATTATGGAAGCTTATTTTTGCCTCTGAATAAAAAATGTAATTATGACTTCTTATTTCACAATTATGACTTTTTTCTCGCAAAGTTATATCCCACAATTCGGACTAATAAAAAAGTTGCAGTTATGCATGATATTATTAAATAACATTTAATATTTTTGGAGTTTGGTGAAATATCTCATGAGTGAACTGAACACTAAATTACTTTATCAATTTTTTTTAATTTTTTTTATTACAATTAATTTACGAATGCACAGTGATTTTAAGGCTAATTGTTGAATATACTAGAGCCGTTGAACATTTAAGTTTAACATCAACAAAATATCAAAAAACATTCAGTTCATTTGTGACTTGTCATTCGAATCCATGTTTGTCATACAAAATAAAAACAAGAATCAGATTTATGTACAAATAAACCGGAAATATATATATATATATCTTTATTAATTGATCAGATTTCAGGACCATAATGAGCATTTGTGCCTTTTGCTATTAAATGAACAGGACTTTTAGAGAACAGTTTGCAAATTCAATAGAACAGAAGCAAATAATGCTATATTTTTATTCGGCACTCATAGTTGTAATTCAGCCTGTATTATGGTTGACTTGAGCTCTTTATTGCTTAATGAAAGTCAAGCATGAATAAGCATTCAGAAAACATTTCAAAAATATTAAATAAACTGCAACCATGATTAAGAAAAAATACAGTGGCATGCGAAAGTTTGGGAACCCCTTACAGAATCTGTGAAAATGTGAACAAAATAAGAGATATCATACAAAAATCAAGTTATTTTTTATTTAGATATTTTACATAAAAGATGTTTGCATATAGTCCACGAGACAAAAATGTTTTTTTGTGATGGTTTTTCATGGAGTCCCTTGTTTGTTCTGACCAGTTAAACAGCACTACTCTTCAGAAAAATCCTCCATGTCCAGCAGATTCTTCAGTTTTCCTGCATCTTTTGCATATTTGAACCCTGTATGCTATATATACACAATACTGTATATATGACTGTATGATTTTGAGATCCATCTTTTCACACTCAGGACAATTGAGGGACTCAAACGCAACTATTAAAAAAGGTTCAAACATTCACTGATGCTCCAGAAGGAAACACGATGCATTAAGAGCCGGGGGGTGAAAACTTTTGAATGTCCAAATTTTTTCTTATTTTGTTGAAATATTTTATTTCTTTATATCTTAATCAGGACATTACTAAATGAAAAATAACATGCATTTTGTATGATCTCTCTTATTTTGTTAAAATTATTCACATTTTCAATCTGCAAGGGGTTCCCAAACTTTCGCATGCCACTGTAAATGATAAAATGATTAAGACAAAAAAAAAAATCAAACACTGTTTACTGTGAAATGACTTATTGATCAGATTATTCTCTATCAGATTCTCATTTGTCATTGAGGTTAATCATAAAGCGCCTGGATCCTTTTTTTTTTTTCAACGACCGCCCGAATCTCCTCCAGCAGTTCCTTTTTGTTGTTTGGGATGTTTTTTCCAGCGACTTCCATAAGATTAGTGATCATCTCAGCACTGTAAGAATCTTGAAAGGTGCGATAATTTTCCCGCCAGGTCTTAACTTTATCTGAAGAAACAGTTACACATTTACATTAGAATTTATTTCAGTGATATTTTCAATTAATTCAGGAACATTTTAAAATCTAAACTTGCCTTCACAGTTGACCACATTAAACAGAGGGATGTGAATCACAGTTGGAGCGTTTTTGCCTCTGAACACATAGAAGTCCTTTGGGTTGTTCACATCTTCACTGGAAATGTTGACTTCAGGGAAAGGGATCTTTAGTTTCCTGCATGTATTAGCAGCTTCCCTCACTGTCTGCAGTGAAAAACATCACATGCTTCATTACCAGCAAGCTTTTGAACAAGATGATCAGTGTAAATTGCTCTTATTTTGTTTATAGATCTAACGTACTGCCATTCAGAAGCTAGATGAGAAATTTGCATGTTTCCTACACTGTAAAAAAAAAAAGTTGACCTAACTCAAAAAAATAAGGCAACCTATCACAATCACCTTTTTAAGTTAACTCAACTAGCAACCGACAATTTAAAAACTTTAGTTCATCTAATGAATAAAAGTCAGTCTACTGAGTGTTAAAAGATCTGTTAGAGCAACCAAAGATGTTTTAGCATTTAGCAATGCTAATCTGTTTTAACAATCCTCTTTCTTTTAGATTTGTTTATTTTCAAAGTTTTCTACATAATATGGGTAGTATTTGCCTCTTAAAACTAAAGGCAACCATTTATGCTAATGTACAAATGTATTAAACAACTTGCAATGAGATGCACATATACAGTACCTCAGCACACGATTCTCAACCATGGTGAGGATCAACAAATTTTAAATCGGTAAAAATATGAACTCTGATCCACATGAGAGCTAACTGACAGTGACAACAGCAGCAGCAACATAAATTAAAACAATGATAATATTTTAATAATAATTAACACAAAATGTTTTCAAGCTGCAATGCATGCTGGGAACTTGTGCAATGTTGTTCAATGTTTGTTCAGATGACTCAATTTGAAAAGTTGAGAGAACATTTGGATATGTTGTGAACAAATACTTGAGTATCTAAGTAAAGTAAACAAAACAACTTTTGCTAGCGACATGTTTAGAGTATTTTTGTTCAGTTCACACAAAAAATTTAACTGACTTCTCCTACAAAAAATTCTTTGTTCAGGCTACTTTTTTACATTGGTTAGTAGAACTTTTCGAAAGTTGGATTTACACCGATCATCCTGTTCAAAAGATTTCACCCCAATCATAATTCTTTCTTCATAAGCATCAGTGAATGTTTGTAAAACTTGAGTATCTGAGTATGAACAGATGGATCTTACAACCACAGTCACTTTTGGAAAGGGTTCAAATGTGCAGAAGATGTAAAAGCAAAGAAAGGATTTTTTTTCTGAAGAACAGCAGTCAGTTTAACTGTTTAGGACAAACAGGAGACTCATGAACAAATATTATATTTGTAGTTCAACCAGGAAAGAATACACACTATTAAGAACTAAGCATTTGTACATTTTTTTGAACCGGTTCATTTGTGTAAATTTTACTTTTTGTTTTGTCATAATCTGTTAAAGCTACACTTTTGTCCCTCTAGCGGTTCAGAAATAAACCTGCTTACGTCTCGCGGAAGAACACTGTTTTGGTTGCGCATCAGCTCTGCTGCTCTGTGTGGATGACTGTGTTTCCTGTTGTCGGTGCGAATGAAGAAGTGATGAAAAGAGTACCCAAGAGCATAATTAACATAATCAGTGTTGTTTACACTTAAGGGAAAGCGCGCACATGCATCGTGATACTCTCCAAAATGGCATTAACTCGGATAAGAAGAATTGTTGAATAAAGTCATTATTTTTGTTTTGGTCACACTTTATATTAGGTGGCCTTAACTACTATGTACTTACATCAAAATATAAGAACAATGTAATTATTGTGTTCATATTGTATTGCAAAACACTTTTGCTGCTATCGAGGTGGGATAAGGGTAAGGTTAGGGACAGGTTTGGTGGTATGGGTCAACAGTGTAATTATAAATGTAATTACAGAAATTAATTACAGATGTAATTACATAAAGGTATTATTAACAAAATAAGTACAATGTAAGAATATGTATGTACACAATAAGTGCATTGTACCAAATGATTAATTTAAATGTAAGTACATAGTAGTTAAGGCCACCTAATATAAAGTGGGACCTTTGTTTTCTTTGCACACAAAAAGTATTCTCGCAGCTTCGCTAAATTGTAGTTGAGCCACTGATGTCACATGGACTGTTTTACTGATGTCCTTACTACGTTTCTGGACCTGGGAACAAAATAGTTGCATTGCTGTTTATGCAGGGTCAGAGAGCTCTCAGATTTCATCAAAATTATCTTAATTTGTGTTCCGAAGATGAACGTAGGTCTTACGGGTTTGGAACGACATGAGGGTGAAAAATTAATGACAACATTTTCATTTTTGGGTGAACTATCACTTTAAGGTCGAACTGAAGTCTACAAACAAGATCCTTGCACAAGTCCTAGGTCTGTCTAGATGTTGCAGAATATAATGTAGTCCCATGTTGACTACATCATCCACAGACCTGTTTGTTCTGTATGCAAACTGAAATGGATCCAGCAAGGGTTCAGTGATGTCTTTCAGATAGGCCAACACCAGTCTCTCAAATGACTTTGTGACCACAGACGTAAAGTTGATAAGGCTAGTGATTATGGGTTTTTTGGGGACCGGAATGATAGTGGAGTGTTTGAAGCAGCAGGGAACTTCACACAGCTCCAGTGATCTGTTGAAGATCTGTGTGAAGATGGGGGCCAGTTGGTCAGAGCAGACTTTTAAACAGGCAAGTGAAGCACCATCGGGGCCTGAAGCTTTCCTAGTCTTCTGTCGTTTGAAGACCCGGTTCACATCCTGTACACAGACCTTAAGTGTAGGTTTAATGGTGGGAGAGGGGTTGGGGAGGTTGGTGTATGTGTGAAGTGCAGATCAGAGACTGGGCTTTTCAAACTGGCAGTAAAGACCGCTTCACATTGAGCACGATGCAAAAAAGCGAGGCGAATCGCCAACGAACGTTGCTTTCACACCGAGCGCGAAACGATTGATCGCCTTCTGCTAATTCACGCCAGCACGCTAGGTGGCGCCGACCATCAATGCATTTTTTCTTCACGGCGCCTATGTATCTTGTATATGGCTTTTACATCGTCCGCTGCTCAATGTACAGCACTAAATTAAGATAAATAACTTTTGGTTCTTCATCAGAAGCACAAACTATCCATAATGCTTACAATAATACATCTGAAAATATAATTAGAGGTACAATTGGCATCAAGCTACATTTCAAAATGTATGTAATTATTCATGTTTTTGCTCAAACCCCACTTTAAATCATCATTGAGTGCTTGTAATAACTTCCGATTGTGATCTAAAATGGATTTTGATTCCATAATAGGCAGAGATGCACCTTCTTGTCGTTTGTCATAAAAATACCATGAGCTGCATAAAAACATATAAAGAAAATATATCGTCAAAATCATGTCTATTTGCTTTCATATTTAATGTGTAGAAAAATTTTATCGTAATTTTTTATATACGGAAGGGCATGAGATCAAGAGTCTAGAGTGAACGTGCTCTGACTCATAACACTCGTGCTCATTGAATAAGACGGATGGTGTTCTTAAGATCATATTCAGTAGAGAATTAATAGAAATGTTATTCTGTATGAATGATAAAATGAAAATCTCCAAGAATGATTAAAAGAGAGTCTGAGTACCCTTGCTCCATTTCAGTTATTTGTTCAGCCAGCTGTTGCAGTGCTGCACTCACACACGTGTCTGGAGGAATGTACACATTCGCGAGAATGAAAGAGGTTTATGAAGTTTACGAAGAGTACTTCTAAATTAGGACAGCATATATTTTTCAGCATTGTTACTTCTGAACACCAAGTTTCATTGATGAAGAAACACAAGGAGAAACTCTGCGATGCGATCTGCCCTGAACAGCTAGAAGCCAGGCAGATGAAGCTCATTGTCTGGAATGGCTTCACTCAACTGGGTTTTCGCTGCACCTCCAAGTACAATGTAGACAAATATTATCTGGGATGTGTTCCTTAATGTTAAGGAGTTTGTCTCTGGGAAAACTTATAGAAGAAGAATGACCAAACACAGAACAAACAAAAAGGGCAGAAGAACTGCGGTGCTCAGCAAATCAGCAAATCATAATCTATGATTCGATGATTTGATTAGATGATTTGTTAATCACCAGCGTGTAGTGTTTCGACCGCTTCGAAACAGTGAATCATTTTGCGAAGCAAATGGTTCAATTGATTCAAAGCTTTGGGTTCGTTTCTCCCATCAAGACAAGCATGAGCGAATAGAAAAATAACCCATGAAATCCATTCCGACAGGTCTAAAATATAAACAGTTACTACAGGCTTACCGTAGTGATTCAGAGTAAGACACAGTTTGTAAGGTGGGTCTATTATTCTTTAAATGTTATTACTGTAGCTGTAAAATTAACATATTGCATATTTTGTGAATTTGTAAAGAATTCTATGTGTATAATAGCCAGGCCTACCATGAAAGGATCACCGTCACTGAAATCCAGTGAAATGATGAGGTCAATGTCTCGCTCTTTTCTCAGTGCTGAGAAGTACGGTGGGTTCAGCAATAGTCCGGCGTCTTCATAGTCTCACGTCTCATCTTGCAGAAGAGCAGGGGGCACTGCTTCATCTAATTGATCACGGTATAAAATGAGTCTGTTTAATATTCTCATTTGAATTGCAAGTTTTTAGCAGGTCTGTTTTTACCTGTCATGTTGTGGAGGAAGTTATATTTCCTGCCCCAGATCCACTGAGCCACGCATTTACAAATGCTAACCCACGCATCTGTAAAACAGTTATACTTACATTTTCCTCAATTCTTTAAACAATTCTTAGTTTATTATCAAGAACCGTTTTGACTGTAGACTTCTTGACTTGACAGTTTCATTACAGGATTTTCAATCCAGTGTTTGTTTGTTTTGTTTTTTTGTTTGATTGTTTGTTTGTGTTTTAAATGATGATAAATATATAAATCTGGTTATTGTGTGTGTATGAATGTTATCCAGATGGATGGAAATTTTCTATGCAATTCAGATACATAAAGCTTAAATTTAGGCCTTTTTTAGATATTAGAGACAGTTCAACTTACCAAATAGCCAAAAGTTGATCCGACCACTCAACTTGTCGCACACATCCATGGTGAAACTCTTTATATCCTGGATGTCTTCTCTTATATCAGCAGTTTCCAAATTTTTGCCTCCAGAGAGGTCTGTAAGAAAATGGGACATGACAAACGTGAGTAGACATGATTGTGTTATTATTACACATCAAGCGCGGACTAGCCATTGGGAGCACCGGGACATTTCCCGGTGGCCTGACGGCTGATTTGGCCCGCTGCACTGTGTTCTTTTTTATTATTATTTATTTATTTATTTTTATTTTTTATTTTTTGCCTTCCAAATGTGCCAGAGTGATGATATCCGATTGTGGCATTCCATAACAAATCGATAATATATGAATGAATGAATGAATGAATGAGGCATTTATATAGCACTTTATTGTCTATTGTTGTACACCCAAAGCGCTTTACAATCATGTGGGGGGTCTCTCCTCAACCACCACCAGTGTGCAGCATCCACTTGGATGATGCGACGGCAGCCACAGGACAATGGCGCCAGTGCGCTCACCACACACCAGCTACAGGCGGAGAGGAGAGAGAGTGATGGAGCAAATCATAAATCGGTTAGTCTTGACTGGCAGCGCGCGCTTCACGTCTGTTCCTTGCCTCCTCAAATGGTTTTGAACAGTCGATGCGCGGGACTCGAGGAAGGAGAGGAAACGGCCAAAAGAAACAATTAAATGTAGTGAAATTACTAACCTGTTCAGGGCTTCAAGAAGTTCAAGTGCAGGTCAGTTTCATCTGTAATACGCTACTGTAGTTTTGTCTTTATTAACCTAGTTGAGTATTAAACTGCTAGCACCTGTTAGGCTGTCAGTAGCACCCCATTATTATCATCAGTCAGAATACTGTGCTAAAGGACATCATTATCGATTGGAAAGTTACATTAATAAATTTAGGCAGATATTCACATGGATTTATTGTATAGAAAGGGAGGGAGCTAGAGCAAACAGCAACACAAAAATATCAGTCAGCCCAAAAAATACAATAGTGTGTTCAGTATTAGGATGATCAATGTAATAATTTTGGCATTTAGGCACTTTAGAAAATTTGTTTTAATATATTTGTATGAATTATAGGTTTGTTAAATGTTGGGTGTTTAAGTCATTTTAAGAGAAATAACAACATTATGTGCAAACAAATGGCAATGAGGTGGTTGTTTTGCAACAAGATGAACACAGTTCTGTTAATAACAGTAGACCTGCTGGTGAAGAATTGACAGGTACAAGAAAAAAGGGAGTGACAGAGATATTGGAGAAAATGAAGAAAAGGGAAGTGAAGTGAAGGTGCAGTTCAAAAGAGAACCTTTAATTATTTTCCACGACTAAAGACTTAGACCTTTTTATGTGATGGTCATACAAATAGGCTAATAGGGTTGTCCATGTTTCAGAATGTGTTGTGGGTGTATGGGATGGCCTGGATGAGTGTGAGATTTCCCGGCCTGAAATTTTGTCCCAGTCCACCACTGTTACACATTATATTTAATGTTACCTTATCCATATTTCTTATTTTCAAAATTGCTTTTCATAATTGTACATTTTATATGTACATATTTAGCAGATGCTTTTATTCAAAGCAATTTACAAATGACAATTTTTAAATGCAAATATGATGTGAATTTTTTTTAGACAGAATTTCATATGTCAGAAAATAAAAGGTATTCTTCGCAAATTCTGTTTTATTAAACAGCAGTTTCTCACTGTGATGTACAGGCCTAATGGTTTACCGTTCAATTTTGTTCTGATGGATTCATCAAGACCAGAAGAATCTTTGCCATTCAAAACAGCGAGGTTCATGTCCACAAGATCCATGAGCACCTGGTAACATTCATCTACAGGTGGGGAGACTGGATCATCATCTGAAGCAAACTCACTGACTGATTCCATCTCTTCATGTCCCCTCTCAGGCAGTTCTGTCCAATAGATATTGAATAAAGATGAACACACTGCATAAAAGCACTTTCTCCACCGTAAAATTTATGATGTTCCGATATCAGTTTTACCGCAACCAGAAGCAATTATGTATAGGCCATGGGGTAGAATACGCAGGGCATATGGGGGACGTATCCCCCCACTTTTAATAAAATGTAAAAAAAAATCTGGCAAGTGTGTTCACCTAGAGGTTTTCAGGGACCAGCGTCAATAAACCTATATTTAAATTCAAAGTGAAAAGATAGTCTATGCATGACCTGACATTTTATTTGCATCCAAAATGAGGCAATGTGAATATTACGTAGCACTAAACACTCTCTTGCAGTGTGTGTTTCATTCATACTCGAAGCCAGAGGGCGCTCTCGGGGAGAAAGTCCAAACCAGACTCATAATAACTTATGATGTGCCAGGAAATCCTAATGTGGACAAAGGCCCTGTCCCAAATGGCAAACTTCACATGCACTTGTGGTCTTGTGGACTTATAATGGCCATCACATGTGCATGTCCGTTAAGTCCACGAGACCTTAGGGTGTCCCATTTATCATTTTAGCATTCAGAAGTGTGCTCGCAAGTGCCCCCTTTGCAGCCGCTGTTCGCCCTCGATGCACACTTCTGCCGAGCCCGCACTGAGGCAAGCTCCACAGCAGACTTCTACCCGAGAGTCAAAGCGGCATTACATCACAAAAGTGCAGACTCAGAGGAAGAGCGCGAGAGTTTAGGGTGCCATTTGGGACAGGGCCAAAGGCATCCAACAATTGCTGTAGCTAAGCTGAATAAAAAAACGTGAAGACAATACATGTATCTGTGTGTGTGTTTCAAATTATCTCCAGGTAATAAAGTCACTGAATAATGCAATGCTAACTGACATAGTGTAACGGAGGCCAGCGGGTAGGGACCGTGCACAGACCCCCTGTGTAAAGTGTGACCAATAGCTTTGATTTATTGAAGAAGAAAAGAAAAACACTGCCACCAAAAAAAAGGCACTTCGGAGTGTAAAAGAAAAAAAGGGCATGTGCTCTGCACAGGTTGAGCCCTATCTGTGCCAGTGCCTGATAGAATTCATTACAGTAGCCTACTGAAACTACAAAATATGTTATGCCTTATTCTGTGATAAAAATGGAAGAAAAAAAAGTGTATATAAACAAAGCATAAAATTTCCATCTGGAAAATGTAGAAAAAAAATACAGAATACAAATTATTGGTATTGTCCAGCAGTGTATTTGATTTCTTAGCAAATTAAAAACGATAGAAAAACAATAAAAAAAAATTAATAAGACCGGTCAATTAGACCAAAAAAAAAAAAAAAAAAGGTATTAGCCTACTACATTTGACATTTCTGTCCCCCTCACTTCTGAAATGATGGCTACACCTCTGGTAGGGCCTATATTAAGTATACTTAAATAAAAATAGTCACATATTTTAATTCTTAATTTAAAATCCTTAAATAAAAGCAATAAGAAATGCTTTACCTTTCCTCATGGCCTCAAGTATTGTGTCTTTTTTTTAAAGAATTCTGAAAAAATAAAAAAGGATATTAAATAACTGTTGACTTTAAGCAAAATTCAGTCCTCAGCAAAAAAAATCTTCACCTTTTATCTTTCTCAAGATGTCTTCCTTAATCTGCTGTTCATCTGCTAAAGCGCTGCCGCAAAGAGCTGCAGAAAAACACAATATCAACACACTTGAACTGTGGACATTTTGTAATGATTGAATTGCAAATTTTTAAGAAGTGGCAAGGATGTCTCATGGCAACTCGTAACTATTTTATTATTTGGTAGTTAATTTGTATAAATTATATGAAAACTTAGGCCTTCATTTTCATTTATTTCAAATGAAATCGCCACAAATGGTTACGCTACATTTTTTAGATCGGGTTGTCTGTACCGAGTCGTCAATTTGATCATGTGTCATAATGAGTAAAAATAACACAATCACATAATATCATGGCATTGGAGTGCTTAAAATGTTCAGCAGGAATGATTTTTGTTTTTATTTGAAACATTTTTATTTGTAATGAAGTCAGTTTTGACTATATTAAACATAGAATAAGCATAATAAAATAAGCATAATAAAATAACACCCTATAACATAAATAGCCAGGCTAATTATTTTTATTAAATAGCAACTAATAGAGAAATCACAGAAACATTTGATATTTAGACTAACTCAGAGATCAGTGAAGTACAGTGTGCAATCAATGTGTTAAGTAAGTTGAAATTAGAAATAAAGTGTTACAAATATTAAACTCCTATGTTTTTTTGTTTGTTTATTTTTTTTTTACCTTGCAAGTACAGCATGTCGAATTCACCCTGATGTTTTTTCTTTGAGCATTCGTGAAACTGGCTGCCAAAGTTGCAGGTGTCCACAAACGCTCCAGAGAGGGAATAACCTGCTTCATATGGATTGATTTCAAACCAGGGGTTTGCAGACAGAAAACATGTCCATGTAACTATTGACACGAGCACAGTAACACTTTATCTCTTTCTTTCATACATCAGACGCAGACCTCCGTTACTGCTCTGTTTGCATTGCTTGTCGATCACTGTGTAGATGGGAAAAGGGTCTTTATTGTTCTTGTTCCGCTGCTCTGTGAGTGCGTGTTCGTCGATCTATAGAAAACACATTTTTGCGGAATCATGTTATTGTATTGTAAGGAGACAAAGACATCATTTTTTTCAATCACCAACAACGTGTTCTCTTAATTATGATCTCATCTTTTAATTATTTCAGAATTGTGATAAATTCTTTCTCAATTTAAAATTCTGCAGGCCTACGGTATCTGTCATATAAATGTGCTATAGGAGACGCTGGACCCTTTTTACAGACTGAAATGCTGCATTGCCATAACAAATAATGTAAATCTATCAAGATTTTTCCAAAAAAAATTTTTTATGTCATGTAGGCTACTGTACATGTATAACACTTGTTATTGACGAACAAATGACTGCTGTTATGAATCGGTTCTTTTTAGTGAGTCAAAAAAAAAGAGAAATAGTAGTCAAATTCAGGAGCAATGAATCAACATCATCTGACCACTGAACTGCAAGATATCAATAACTTGTTTTCAGTAAAAATGATAAATTAACCTTCTCTATACATCAAATTCAAACATTATGATTCAGCTGCGTGCTTTCTCTGAGGAAGTTTGGGAAACTCAAGGGAATCATAATCAAACACGTGTGTTGTTATAAACTCCTAAAAAAACTACAATGTTTGGATAAGGTGTCTGTGATTGCGGTATAATTATATTATCAACAACGCTTCCTCTTGTTTATTTTGACCTTTGTCGAGTACAGTAACCAACATTTTCTCATGCATGTCGCGAAATCTTGAAATCAAAAATACGATGCCAATCATGTAATCTTTGATAGTAGCTTTAGTTAAGAATCTAATCTTAAAGTTTTATTTTTTTAGACATAAAATACCTAAATATTTAATCAAAAAACTTTGCTGTTGTGAAAACCGCAATTCAAAAATATGTGAATTGACAGTACTTGATTTAGTTTGTTTTCCTTGATTATAAACATAGGCCTATTATTAATTAAACATTAAAGTCATATTTTAGAGAATTGTTATTTGAAATAAGATTTCAATCTCAGATTCATATTTAATTTAATCAAGTTTAATTCAATATAGTATTTTTGTGTCATAAACTGTTTTAATACAACAACTTGTCTTTTCTATATAGTGCATGTCTTTAAACAGTAAGATGATTACTTTGTGGTCCTCCTAAGAAACTGTGCAACTCTTTTGCATACTGATAACACAAATGTGTATGTCAGGCTGTAAATCATACCACCCAATCATTTTCTAAATTATAAATAAAAATTAAACCTGTAAAATACATCCCTGGTCATGAATATTTACAGACCTCTTTCACATATGACGTGATGGTCATCACTGCCCAGACATCAGTCAAGTTGAATAAGTCTTTCTCAGAGTAATATTTCTTCAGTTTGGCCAATTTGTCTCCCCAGCTGACTCCTGGACCGTTGAGTCTCTTGATGATTTTGTCTTTCACGGTCTCTAGTTTGGTGGACCAGTCTGGTTCTTGGTATAAGGAGGCCATGCACCTTCAGAGAAGAACATACTGCTCTAATTTTTGACATTAAACCCAATTTGATCTCTTGTTTAAAGACAGTAGACAGTTTAAATTTAAATACACTGGACTTTGTTTACACAACAGAAAAGAACACTTACAAAGCTGTACCCCGCCCCCACCTCGGGTACTCAGACCACATCTCTGTTATGCTAATCCCAGCATATAGACCACTTCTGAAACTCACCAAACCGGTTCAAAAACTCATCACAATTTGGCCAGAGAATGCTACCTCAACACTACAGGACTGCTGTCAGTGCACAGACTGGAACATGTTTAAAGAGGCGGCCACCTACAATTACCACACAGACCTGCTGGAGTACACTGAAACTGTGACTGCTTACATCAAAAAGTGCATGGATGATGTAGACCATCACCACACGTGCAAACCAAAAGCCGTGGATGAAAGCAGAGATTCGTGGGCTGCTAAAGACCAGAGATGAAGCATTCAGATCAGGAGATAAAGCAGCCCTCAAAACAGCAAGAGCCAATCTGTCCTGTGGCATCAAAAATGCAAAACGGTCATATGCTCAAAAAATTAACAATCACTTCACGGACAGCAGTGACACACGGAGCCTGTGGCAAGCCATTCAGACCATCACTGACTACAAGCCCCCGCCACAGGCCTGTGATGATGATCCATCCCTCCCCGATACACTCAACCACTTTTATTCACGGTTTGAAATGCAGAATGAAACACCTGCACAAAAACCGCCCACACCTCCAAACGACCAGGCGCTCTGTCTGTCTGCAGCCGACGTAAGGAAGACCCTATCCAGGATTAACCCACGAAACATACCTGGCCGTGTACTGAAAGACTGTGCTGCACAGCTGACGGATGTCCTAACAGATATCTTCAACACCTCGCTGAGCTAGGCAGTCGTCCCCACATGTCTCAAATCCACAACGATCATACCAGTACCAAAGAAATCACCTGTGTCCTGCCTAAACGACTACCGTCCCATAGCACTGACTCCAATCATAATGAAGTGTTTTGAGAGGTTAGTCATGCAAAAAATCAAAACCAGCCTCCCCAACACACTCGATCCGCTCCAGTTTGCATACCGTCCAAACCGCTCTACGGACGATGCAATTTCCACCACCCTCCTATGTTAGAATGCTGTTCATTGACTTCAGCTCAGCATTCAACACAATAATCCCACAACAGCTCATAAACAAACTAAACCTGCTGGGCCTTAACAATTCCCTCTGTAATTGGATCCTGGACTTTTTAACCAGAAGACCTCAGTCAGTCCGTGTCAGCCACAACACCTCGAGCACTACCACACTGAGCACAGGTGCCACACAAGGCTGTGTGCTCATCCCGCTGCTCTTCACGCTGCTGACCCATGACTGCACTGCCAAGTTCAGCTCCAACCACATCATCAAGTTCGCTGATGACACAACAGTGGTAGGTCTCATCAGCAACAATGATGAAATGCACTACAGAGAGGAAGTGGCACAGCTGGCTGAATGGTGTGGCACTAACAATCTGTCCCTCAATGTGGAGAAGACAAAGGAGGTTGTGGTGGACTTCAGGAGGACGAACTCCATTGACCACTCCCCACTGACCATCGACAGCTCGACTGTGGAGAGAGTCAGCAGCACTAAATTCCTGGGGGTGCATATCACGGAGGATCTCACCTGGACCACCAACACCATGTCACTCTCCAAGAAGGCACAACAGCAACTACACTTTCTCCGCCGGCTGAAAAGAGCAAGTCTCCCTCCACCCATCCTCACCACATTCTACAGGGGCACCATTGAGAGTGTGCTGACCAGCTGCATCACTGTCTGGTACAATAACTGCAGTGCTGCTGACCGTAAGACCCTCCAGCGGACAGTGAACACGGCTGCAAAGATCATCGGTGCCCCTCTCTCATCCATCCTGGACATTTTCCTTGCACGATGCTCCAGCAAAACCAACAGCATCATGCAGGACCCCACCCACCCCTCCCACAGTCTCTTCCAGCTTCTACCATCAGGAAGACGGTACCGGAGCATCAGAGCCCGCTCCACCAGACTGCTCAACAGGTTTTTCCCCCAGGCTGTGAGAGCCCTGGACTCAAATCACCCCACCCTCCTCTGAAACCCCATGCAAACCCCTACCTCCTGAAACATGGACCACCCCCCCCCACTCCCTCTCCAAACACCCCCCCCCCCCCAACCTTACCACACCAAAGCAAAAAAACTGTGAACTTTTTTTTTGTGCAATTCAAAGTGTGCTATACACAGGTGATTGGGCCTGTACAAACCACCTGTAGTAACACACTCTCCTCTATGCGCACTAAACACTTTTCACACACTCTGTGTGTACACAATCCCACAAAAGACTCTACTATATATATGTTTACATGCTCATGCACTACAAATCATCTCAATGGTCAAGGTCAAGGTCAAGGTAGGTTTATTTGTCACATACACAATCATACAGAGTACAATCAGCAGTGAAATGCAGGGATTTTTTGAAGAAAAATACAGCAAACAAGAGGAGAGAGAGGAGGAAAAAAATAACCCCCAGACTATGCTCCTTGGGGAGTACAGTGTGAGAACAGGAAAAACACCTCAGCAAAAAGCACATAATACACCATAGACACACGACTTTGCAACAGGGGAGGTAATCCAGCTCCAACAGCAGCCATCCGGTCCAGCAGCTAACCCAGCAGCGCTAGTCACAGACCCGCTTGTCAGGCTGGCGGTTCAAAGCGACGGAGGCGTGGGATCGGGATTGGGGAAGTGAATGCATATGTGTGTGTGTATGTGTAATAGTTTGTAATCAGTATGTGTGTATGTGTGTGTATGTGTAATCAGCAGGTGTCTGAAGAATGGGGGAGGAACGCAGAGAGCGTCTACCTGCGGTGCTCTTCTCAGGGTGGATTTTCCAACAACGGCCTTGGCCAAGGCCAGTGCTGGTAGAGGGGAGCCGGAAAAGATAAGATTGTGATTGTTTAGTCTTGGGGCGAGTAACCGCATTCCAATTCCTCGGCTACTCTCTTTGTCCATTCTGGTCTCCGATACCGTCGATTTTCCTTTGCAAAGCAGTGAGCTTCTCCATAATAGAATCCATATTGCGGTTAATAGTCTCAGTCTCAATGCTGACCGCTCTTCCCACTGCTTCAAACATGACGGGCAGCCTTGTGAGGCTTTGAACAGCTGTTCCCGTTTTCTGAATTCTACGATAACCCAGGGCAAAGCCTAATCCAATCAGCAGAAGACCTGTTATCATGGTTCCGAATAGGTAGATATCTTCAATGTCCTCCATGGAAAGAGCCGCTAAACACACGACACGCCACCTGTCCCACGCGTCCATCGTGTAGCCACCTGCGAACGTTCCGTCAGGGCAGTTAGGTTCCCCCGAACCCGAGCTTCTCGTCGAGAAGATGGTGTCAATTGCGTTGAGAGGCCAGTTGATCAAATCCATGATTTTTTTCCAGTTTTGGAGAGCAATGCAGAGAGAGTCTCTCAAGTAGGCTATTACGAGACGAGACAAGAGAGCAGGCAGGGAGGGAAAATAAGGGCGAGGACAGGGAGCGAAAAAAATGCGACCGCCTCCGTTGAGTGCCAAAGAGAAAGGGCCACCCATCTTGTACTGTTCCCCAGCCAGCTGCTTGACTCACAATGTTTCACTCTGCACATGTACAGTATTATGTGAAGCATTCGTATAGTTTGTATAGTTTGTATTTTTTATCTTTATCTTTATTTGTATAGGGTAAACATTTAATATATAGTATACTTAGTCAAAATCTGTCAGTAGGTTAGTTGTGTATAGGTTTATAGTGTTGTATGTCTGTATTTATGTAGCACCGTGGTCCTGTGAGGCACGACATGTCGTTCCACTTTATGTCCCCACATGTAGCGAAATGACAATAAAGCTCAACTTGACTTGACTTGTTGTTTCTCAGGGTTCATACCAGGTGGATCCAGAAACTCCGCTCAGATAAAGGATGCAGTCCAGAAGACCCGCTTTATCAAGCTGATCCAGGGATCCCAGCAAACCCACCATGGCTCTTTGTCCTCCTCCAGAACCCATTAATGCAATGTTTGGCACGTTTCTCTGAAACACACACATAATTCAAAACATCTGCTTCCACATGCTATCAGAAGTATCATAAATACAACTTCAGAGGGCATCCACGTGCATCTTCTGAGTACAAAATGTATGCAGGTTTCATTCTTTTTTTTCCCAAATACAGCCAACGTAGTGCTTCCAACATAATTTAGCAGATACCCTGAAGGGCAAGTGACGCATACGGTGGCAAGAATAATACAATTTACTCCTGTTTTGCATCTATCACTCAATGCTTGCATAAGAACCTTGCATTCCCACTTCGACAGCACAATCACCTGACATGGGCTTTGATGCAATCCTGTTCCCATCCCACAGTTAAATCCTGTGACTAACGTAATTATTACAAAACTCAGGCATGTCCAGTCCTGCTCCTGAAAAGACACCTTTCCTTTACAAATGTTTATTGTAGAAAGTGTGAAAGTTATTTATGCATTAATAGATTTTAGATAAAATAACAGAATGTAATGATACCAAAATTGTAATTTTGATTGTGCTGAGCTTTTTGAAATAGTAAAGCATTGTGTTTAACATTTTGTAAGAACACATCAATGCTTGCTACCTAGGAATGGCATCGTTTTTCACAATGAAGAGGGAGAAACTGATGCATGACAGCTGATGTTCATCACCCAACACATCATTTGTAGGTCATTTCAATATAAGCAGTTGGAAATATGAAGTATAACATACGATGTTTTACCTGACTGCATTGAATCTGAAGCTTATTCAGGGTTTGTAGAACAGTGTCTCTCCTGCTGGATACAAACTCCAGCTCGCTCCCATTCAGTAAGGGTTTGAGTCTCACCGTATCGCTGAGGAAGCCACAGAGACAGACAAACAGATCAGTGCTGACCTGTAACTTGGTTATTTTACTGCTTCTGTGATTCTAGAAATCTGAGCAGGATTACGTACATTTTCTGGGGTTTAGGTTCACTCATCTGTAAAACAAGAGCATGAGTCAAGTACATCAGTAACCTCTGATAGGCTGTTTTCAGATAATTATGGATAAACCAAAGAAAAAGTGAAAAACATTAATACTCTGTATGCGTAAAAGTAAATACAAACCTGTTGTCTAACAGGGAAATGTATATGAAGTAGAAAGTATGGGTGAAATATGTGTTCCAGCTTAAAATTTAAACACTTCTGAACAATTTAATATTTAAATAATGTGATAAACATTATCTGAAATATATATATAAAAAAAATAGTTTTATTCATTTTTAAATAAAATATTAGATGTTCAAAATACAGCTGATTACTTCAGACATCATGTAGTCTTGCATCTTTATTTTTTTAGAGTCATATTGCTAAATTTTTTATTTATTTTTAACATAAAATGATTTATAATATATTTCAATAACATTGTAAAGATTGTGATGCATGTCACACTGAAATATGAATCCCACAAATAATTTTTCACCATTATTGTATATTTTTATGTGCTTTTATTAGTGTGCGGGTCACTATTAAGGTTGTCGCATGCTGTTTATAATGGCATAAAACATTTAAATCTATATAAAACATATACTTACTATTTTTGTAAAAGTCTTCAATGCCACACCGAAAACAACACAGCAGTCCTTATCTGACATTCAGCCAGAAGACCCAGTCAAACTACTCTGCAAGTCTAGACATCATCCTGAGGGTGAGGTTGTGAATGATGAATGACACGATCATTCGCTGAGACCAGGAAAAGTGTGATATCTCCTTGTATATTAATTATGTTGCCTCACCTAATTCACCTCACCTAGTTTGTGTGGAAGGAAAGAGGTTGTTTCCGTTGTCCTTTTCAGTGAAAACAGGGGAAAGCCTTCATGCTCATTACCAGCAGAACATCTCGGTTACGTATGTAACCCTCGTTCCCTGAAGGAGGGAATGGAGACGTTACATCAGAGTGACTGATGCAATTGGGATCACCTAATCACCCAATCACCTTCAAGTGTTAACAAAACAAGCCAATGACAGTTGGCGTGCATGCTTTGCATCGCACATCCGCACCACAGCATGGGTATAAAAGGAGAGCGTATGCAGACGCACATCAGTTTTTCGCTGAGGAGCCGAGACAATGTGCCTCGGCCGTACAGTGGTGGTACAGAAACTGTGGCGACGGGACGTAATGTCTCCGTTCCCTCCTTCAGGGAATAAGGGTTACATACGTAACCGAGATGTTCCCTATCAGTCAGTCATGTTTGACGTTACGTCAGAGTGACTGACGCAATTGGGATCCCTACGAAAACGGCATTATTGCTGACCCCCTCCAGTGCCCTGCGGAAGCCAGCAAGTCCCCCCACACCAGTTGGGATGGAAGATAGAACAGGGCTTAGGCAGAGATGCAGCCACTGCTGTTCCGTACAGTGGGTATGGATAACACTAGGAAAACGTACCTAAGTAAGGGAACGCTACGGAAAAAACATCCTGCACGTAGGAGGTGTCATGTGGAAATTACACATATGGACAGGCCATCAGCAGTACTACATATGGAAGTTCATGCAGTTGACTCAGCCCGCCTGGGTAAGATCAATACACAGCAGAGATGGCAGAAGGTCTCTGCCAGGGAAAGACACGGGCTCACTGTGAGGGGAGCGTACCGTGGAAGAATACAGATATGGGATCACGCCAATGCCCAAGAAGAAGAAACGCCTCTCGTAGAGTGTGCTCTTACTCCGAGGGGGCACAGCAACCATTAGGCCTGGTAAGCTAGGACTATAGCCTTCACTATCCAGTGGGCAAGTCTTTGTTTAGAGACAGCCTTTCCCTTCTGCTCTCCTCCAAAGCAGACAAAGAGCTGGTCTGAGGTCCTGAAGCTCTGCGTGCGGTCCACGTAAATGCGTAAAGCACGGACAGGACAGATCAGAGCAATGTGGCTCCCGGGGCAGCACTTGCAAGTTCACCACCTGATCCCTAAAAGGCATGGTGGGAACTTTGGGCACATATCCGGGCCAGGGTCTCAGGACAACGTCGGCCGGTCCGTATTCTAAGCACGTATCATCGACCGAAAATGCCTGCAGGTCCCCTACCCTCTTGACCGAGGCCATAGCAGTGAGGAGTACTCTTTAACGACAGCTCTACTGACTGCAGAGGCTCGAAGGGCTCCTCCTTCAAGGCCGTCAGGACCGAGGGGAGATCCCAAGAGGGTACCAGGTGAGGGCACGGAGGATTTAACCTCCTCTCCCCCTGAGGAACCTGATGACCAAGTCGTGCTTCCCAACAGACTTACCGTCTACTGCATTGTGATTTGTGGCAACAGCGGCAACATACACTTTGAGAGTGAAGGGAGACAGCCTTCACTCCAGCCCTTCTTGCGGAAAAGAGAGCATAACCGCGATCAGGCATCTATGGGGGTCTTCCCGGCGGGAAGAACACCAATCGACAAACAGGTTCCACTTCAGCCTGTAAGCGTGTCTTGTAGATGGAGCCCTGGCTGAAGTGATGTTGTTTACTACCGCTGGAGGTAGCCCACCTAGAACCTCCGCGTCCCGAGCATCAGTTCTGGGAACCAAATCCGATTGGGCCAGTACGGCGCCACTAAAAGGATCTGCTCCTCGTCCTCCCTGACCTTGCACAGAGTCTGTGCGAGAAGGCTTACTGGGGAAAACGCATATTTGCATAGACCCAGAGGCCAGCTGTGTGCCAGCGCATCCGTGCCGAGGGTCCCCTCGGACAGGGAGAAAAACAGCTGGCAGTGGGATGTGTCCGGGGAGGCAAACAGGTCTACCTGAGCATCCCCGAAGAGTTTGAGCTCGCCTGGGACATGAATGGTGCGAAGCGACCTCAGATGCTTCTGTCTCCAAAGGAGGAGATGGCGGGCGAGTTGCGACATGCGATGGGAGCGTAGACCGCCTTGGTGGTTGATGTATGCAACGGTGCTGTCCGTACCGACCAGTACATGCTTGTCATGTAGCAGCGATTTGAAGCGGTGCAGAGCAAGCCATACTGCTAGCCACTTGAGGCAGTTGATATGCCATTGCAGTCGGGGCCCTGTCCAGAGCCCCGATGCGGCATGTCCATTGCACAGGGCTCCTGAGGCATCTGTTGATACAACAACATGCCTGGACACTTGCATTAAGGGAACCCGAAGAAAGGCAAGGTCCGACCACGGGCTGAAGGTCTGGCGGCAAGACGGGGTTTTCAAGTCAAGTTCAAGTTTCAAGTTTTATTTATTTGTCACATACACGACTACACAGAGATTGTATAATCAGCATTGAAATGTGAGTCAGGTCCGCTCCATGGACAGTGCAAATATTGTAGAATACAACACAAGGGAAGTATGCATAAAATAAAATGAATAAAAAATAAGATATAAAGAACAAAATATAAAATATAAAGTATAAAGAGTTTGTGGCAATACCTTTTACAGTGCTTGGATATCATTGTCTTTTACTGCATATGATAATTCATACTCAGAAAGTAAATGCATTTTGTCATTGATGATTTTTGAAAAATACTGCGTAAAAATCTCGTCTTGTTCTCATTTTGTAATCTCGTGGGGTGCCATGTCAGGTTTCGTGAGCTAACGTTACATTCACGCCATGTCATACTTGTCAACACTCCCATTATTCCCGAGAGTCTCCCATATTTCACACCAATCTCCCACCCCCCTCCCATTTAGTTGTTTCTCCCGGGAGTCTCCCATGATTTGTATGGCACATTTAAACCTCGTTATACTGTATGAATAATCACATCAATATATTATTCCAAGGTTGTCCAGTTGCCAGATCTTGTATGAAATGCATCATACTCATACGATTTTAGTCGACTAGTCGATTTTTAAAAATCGTCGACTTCATTTTGCTCTCGTCGACTAACCGGCAAAATACCGGAAGTGGCGCATTTCACGGACGAGAATCCATAAAACACATTAATAGACTATTTTCCAAGGCTGCATGATATATTAAACCCATTTTGAATTCACAAATGCTATGATTTAATTAAATAATTACATGTGATGCAGTTCTAACACAGTATATGCACTTTGATTATTTCCAAGTGCGTCTCACCGCGGCTCCTTTCACAGTAGATCCGCAGAAACTGTTATCATTTATATGTGTGGAGCATCTCAAACTCATCTCTGCATGTTGTTGTGAATTTGGGTTTATTATAACGTTCATCTGGAAACGCAACGTGCGCCATTTCATCAGATTTGTAAGGTAAATCATTTATAAATCTACACAAACACAGTAGAATAGGCCTACATCGCAATTTCAAAATAAAAGCTCAAACACCCTCACTCTGAGTTTACACATTTTGATGTCCACATATTCATTTAATTACAGTGGCTATAGAATTTCTGTCCTAAAGAAATGGCCAAATATTAAAGATTAATTGGACATATGAATTAAATGGTGCATGGTCAATATTAAACAAGGATTAGATCGCGCAGTAATGTGTAAAAATAACCATCAGGCCGTTGGCGCCCCCTGCAGGCCTTTGTTGGTATGCGTAATGTACATTAGCTCTATTGTTTATAATACACTATGTATTTTAACAGTTTTGTTCAATAAAACCATATGATTTCTTCATTTTGATACTTTATTTAAACTAATTATTATTGCATCATTGCTATTATATATGTATTTTAAGTCATTTTAAAAGCTTTTGTTCACTTACATCTATGTTCATTACCACAAAACGAATTATTATAATTATAGGGCCCCAGGGGCGGACTGGCCATCGGGAGAACCGGGAGAATTCCCGGTGGCCTGGCAGCCAATTTGGCCCGCTGCCCTGCATTTTTTTTTTTTTATATATATAATTTATGATTATTATTTTATATTGTTGTTGTTGTTTTTGCTGCCTACCGATTGTATTAAAGTGATGATTTCCGAATTCGCCATTCAATAATAAACGCGATTCGCCTCGCGCGCTCTCCGCGCATCCGCGCGTCCGCCAAAAGGACGCGATACTCTAGAATGGAGTGGAAGCGCCCAGGTGGAGCAGAGAGGCAAAACTGTCCCGTTCAGGGCTTCAAGTGCGGGTCAGTTACATCTGTAAATAGACTATTGTAGTTTTATCTTTGTTTACTTAGTTAAACATTAAACTGCTAGCAAATGTTAACAGTAGCTGTCAATTACTGCAAACTTAACAAAAGGACATAACTATTGTAAAGAGAAGGAATTTAGCAGATAAATATTCACATAGTTTTATAACAGGTTTAGGAGGAGTTATGGCAGACAACAACACAACCCTTAGGAAAATTAACCGTGGTTTTACTAAAAATAAAACCAAAAACCATGGTTACTATAGTTAAACCATGGTAACCACAAATTAATAATGGTTTTGCTACACGATATAGTTTCACCATGGTATTTGTAGTAAAAGTCTAGTTATACAAATAGTAATCAATCCACCAAAACATGGTTACTTTCACCATAGGTCTAATAATACCATGGTTAATTTTCCTTAGGACCAAACATGACCAATGATAATGCAAAAACATATTCAATTTTAAGATTTTTCTATAAAGATATATTCAAGATGTAGCTATTTTTGTGCTAATTTTGACAAGATAAAACAATGTAATACTTAATTTTTTCTAAAATAAATGTATACTATGTGCAAACAAATTACAATGAGGTGGCTGTTTTGCAACAATGTGCTGGAAAAGTGACCGGTGCAAGAAAATTAGTGAAAAAAGTAAACATACACATGAGAGACATAGAGATGTCAGGGAATATGAAGAGACTAAAAAGGAAAATGGAAGTTCAAAAGATAACCTTTAATTATTTTTCATGGCCCCAGCCTAGGAATTGAAACTTTTTTTATGCAATGATGATGATGGCCATACAAAAAATATTGTTGTCCGGTTTCAAAATTTGTTGTGGGTGTATGGGATGGCCTGGATGAGAGTGAGATTTCCCGGCCTGAAATTTTGTTCCAGTCCGCCCCTGTAGGGCCCTATGAAATCCGTTTTATTTCCAAATTCAGTTTTTTCCATTTACATTTTTCTATACTCTGTTTTAATGGTTAGATTAAATTTTATTAATCAAAAAGTCTGTCTAATTAATTGAGTTTTATCTGTACCAAATTCTGTTTTCCATTATTTTCTGGATTCCATTTTAATGGTTCCATTCAATTTTAATAATCAAAAGCATCTCCAATTAATTGATTTTATATTTAAAAAAAGTATTTTTTTAATCTATTTTTCTTTTTTTTCAGAAATACTGCACATTTACATTTTTCACCTAAACAAATTCTGGTAAATATTTCTAGTCCTTTAAAAAGTATTTTTTTTTATTTTATTATTAGTAGACTAGAACACGGGGATATGTTGTAATACTTACACTATAATATTGAACTTTGATTTCAATGATTTGGACTATGAGATGGACACTTGCTTCTTGCACTCTATGTTGCACTTTACTTTTGCTTTAAAAAAGGATTTCATAGAAATAAAATATTCTTAAGTAAAATTGTAGATGTTTTGTTGGAAATTAATCATTTAGATTAATTGATTAATCGACAAATTAATCAAAATAAAAATAGTTGTTAGTGGCAGCCCTATTGTGGTTGCACATGGTCTGCGGTTGTGAGGCCAGTTGGATGTACTGCCAAATTCTCTGAAACGCCTTTGGAGACGGCTTATGGTAGAGAAATGAACATTAAATTCATGGGCAACAGCTCTGGTGGACATTCCTGCAGTCAGCATGCCAATTGCACGCTCCCTCAAAACTTGCGACATCTGTGGCATTGTGCTGTGTTATAAAACTGCACATTTTAGAGTGGCCTTTTATTGGAGCCAGCCTAAGGCACACCTGTGCAATAATCATGCTGTCTAATCAGCATCTTGATATGCCACACCTGTGAGGTGGATGGATTATCTCGGCAAAGGAGAAGTGCTCACTAACACCAATTTAGACAGATTTGTGAAAAATATTTGAGAGAAATAGGCCTTTTGTGTACATAGAAAAAGTCTTAGATCTTTGAGTTCAGCTCATGAAAAATGGGGGCAAAAACAAAAGTGTTGCATTTATAATTTTGTTCAGTGTAATTACTGTACTTGAGTATCTTTTCGGATACTTTGTAGTTGTACTGAGTATCAAAGATATTATCAACTTTTACTCTATACTTCACTACATTTCTGAATGAGTTAACATGTTACAAATGCCTGGTAATCACTGCTGTTACACTTACAGGACGATAGGCTATTGACCAAACATTTATTTCAAATATCCACTTAATCTTTAATTTTTGGCCACCTTTTTGCTATAGATGACACAGCCTCTATAATTTATTCAACAAAAAAGGTGGACATCACAACCTTTACAAAAATTAACCATGGTTTTCGTAGTAAAACTGCTTAATTTTCTTTTGTGTGATTTCCGAATGCTTGAGACCATAAAATCAATCAGACAACTGTATTACGGCCATAGGTAACTGTCTAGAGCTACAATTGTAATTTGTAAATAATACGATTTAATTACAATTTATTTACTTTTATATTTTATTAAAGTTCTATTTTGACTCCTATGGTAGGTGTTTGTTTTTTTAACTTCCATAATATTTGAGGGAGTGGGCACAACAATAAAATCCTGCTTAGGCACCCATTTGGCCAGCAGCGGCCCTGAGAAAAATGTCTCCACGATCTGCTTTTGAAGAAATATTGAAGTATCGTGCTACAGCGTGCATTCTATCAGCTGCAGTTCTGGCGCCGCTGTTTCAATATACTGTACAGCGCATCAGTAAGAAGATATTTTGAAGAATGTGGGTAACCAAACAGTTGCTGGTCCACATTGACTTGGCAGTAGGAAACACTGTGGACCAGCAACTGTGTGGTTTTCTACCTTCTTCAAAATTGCATTTATGTTTAGCAGAATAAGGAAACTCAGGTTTAAAACAACTTTTGAGTGAGTAAATGAAGATATAAAAATAAAACACAAGTCTATTTTAATTATTGGGTGAATTATTCCTTTAATGTTAATAAAACACCAAACACAAAGAGAAAAGTCACTCACTACTCTTGACTGAAAATGTTTTATACAGTTTCTTTAATAGGAATCAATCTATATAGTGTTTTATTTTTATATTTATATTTGTTCATTCAGTTTCTTGAATGCTCCTGCTAAATACACCTATTGTAGCCTACCTGAAAATAAAACACTCTTTATTTTATTTGTATATTATGTGTATTTGTAATGTGTATCTTTGTTCTCATTTTTTAATAACAAACATAAAATAATTACAAATATTTTTATCTTCACCCACATTGGCCTAAATATCTGCCATACTTTTTAATATTTTGTTACCTTGAAAGGCTTTGTCTTTAAAATAGGGAAATTAGTTTGGCAGAAATGCTCAAAAAACTTGCAAAATAGAGATCACGTGACCCTTCGACTTCGATGCACGCGTAGTCTTTCGCTCTGCTGACTTTGTCAAACATTTTATTATCCTGTCAGTAAATTTCAAACCATTTTGCATCGGACTCATCATGGGTGCTTCGGCGGTCAGGGGCGATCGGAGAGGAGAGATTGGGCAATCGCCAATAAGGAAACAATTCAGGGATTCAACCATCTCCAGAGAGGATATCGACGAGGCTATTGCTAACTGTATCAAGCTGGCATTTGGAGAACAGCAGCGCACTTTGGATTCGGTTGTGACTTCGGCAGTGGGAGATGCTGTGCAGGGGCGATTCTAGGATTTTTTTAATGGGGTGGCACAGGGGGGGCCAAGATCCAGTCAGGGGGGGCCCATGGGAAAATTCATGTGCCCCAACACAAGTAGGATGACATAAAAAGGGCACTGCACAAGTGCCTGGACAACTCATCTCTCTTTTTATAAATAAAAACCACTTAACAGACAATACTTGTTCTTAACTTCTTTCATTGTCCAAACAGACAGTGTGTGTGTGTGTGTCTAGTGAACTTTTTGTAAAAATTGCTCATGTTCTGTTGCTGCAGATAGATGGCTGATGGTGTGGTCCTCACTGGCCCTCTCTGGCCAGCTCTGACCTGTGCTGCCAGGTTCAGGGCTGATAATTTGCTGGCCTACTTGGCCCTGCCTGGTGGATTGGCTCTGACCTGCACTGCACTGTACTGCATCTACCTGTCTTTGACATGGTTTCTTCTTGAAAAAACCTTGAATGTATTGCTGCTGTGCCTTACTTTGTCCCATTTTCTTTCTTTTTTTACACAAAATTCTGTCTTTATCATCAATATTACCCAAATATTCTCATCTGGTTAAAGACAAAATCATTTAAATGTGAAGCTGTTCTTGGACATTGCAAACGAAAATAAAAAATGCAAGACTACCACGCAAAAACTTTTGTTTATTCAGTACAAACAGGTGTTTACTATTCTACATCTTAAAATTCAGAAGTGTCAGAACGCTAACATTATTAAAACCCCACATTTTAGCGTTTACCATGCTACTGCAGATTATTTGGGAAGGTGATTTTGCCTTTAAGCTTTGAAACAACAGGAAGAAACGTAACATAACGATTTATGTTTTAAGCGGTGCAGGTGCATTGCGGCAACACAAATAAGTACAAACTCTAAGGAGCTTATATATACTGTATATAGGCCTATAATTATAATTTAATATTTACAATGAACAGCGACGTGGTCTGCAGCCTGCAAAATCGCGCTTCTCCTGTTTGAGCTGTGCAATTGACAGCATCCAATGGTGTTGAGCATTGTGAAATTGACAGCACTCTAATCCAATGGCATCATATACGGGAAATAATTGGCAGCGAACCAGACAGTGAGTGGGTGTGTTCTACTTCAAGCGGCGCTACGCTGCCGATTAGTGACATCAGCAGCAGCGCGTGAGATTTTAAATGCAACCAGACTGCTCCCGCACCATAGATGTTATACTCTGATCAGTCTGCGCTGTTGGGGGGGGCACAAGGGGGGGCACAGCATATTTTGACACGCCCCTGATGCTGTGGACTCTGTGCTGATTCCAGCATTACGTAAACTACGTGAGGACATGCAAACGACTAACGGTTCTGTTGGGGAGCTAGGAGAGGCGTTTGGGGTCATGGCTGCCATGGCGAAGCAGACACGTGACCGCGTTGATTCTGTTCAGGCAACTACACGTGAGGACAGGAATGCAGTCACGGAATTAGGAGATCAGCTGGAGTGACTAACCGAGAAGATGACGGATATGGAGGATAAAAGCAGGAGAAATGACGTACGGCTGGTGGGGTTACCAGAGGGGATGGAGGGCTCCGATGTGGCTGGTTTCCTCAGAATTAATCTTTCCAAGTGGATTCCTTCCCTGAAAGGTCATAACATCGAGATTGACCGGGCACACCGCGTATATGATGGAAGGAAAAACTCTGATCGGCCGCGTACTCTCATCTTCCGTGTGCTAAGATGGCATGACAGATTGAAGATTCTGAAGGGTGCTCGGCAGGCTTATCCAGTGAAATGCACGCAGGACAATGTCACGCTACTATTTTTTCCTGACTTTAGTCCAGTTATAGCTGCCAAGAGAAAAAGCTTGGTTCCGGTTTTGAGGTCGATGACGGCGCTTGGTCTCCAGCCCTTCCTCGCTTATCCGGCGGTAATTAAACTACGGCACGAGGGTGAACAGAGATGCTTCAATTCTCTTCGGAAAGCTGAGGATTTTGTCGGCTCCCTGTCACAGAGTGGGACATTTGCTGCGGATCCACAGGGCAGCAGGAGGGTGACGGCTGCCCTTTCTTCGACCTGACGGGAGGGGCTTGGAGGCCGGTATGGAGGAGATGGTGGTGGGAGGGATATGGATGATTGCTAGATCTTTTTTTTTCTTGCTTTTTTCTTCTTTTCTCTCTCCTCCTGGGATAGTATTTTTATTTATTCGATACAATTGTCCATTTGCTGGTAAGACTAACCCCCCCTTTTTTCTTTCTTTTTTTTCTGGAGGGGACTAATGGAGAGTAGGTTTCATTACAATAATGTTTTGGTTATGTGAGCCTTTTGGGAGGCTCGTTGTGGGCTGAAGTGGATCGGTCACGGATCATCACAAGTTTTTGTTGCTCAATCAGTCCTATGTTCTCGGTAACTTGTGGTCTGAATTGTTTTTTGTCTATAGTTGTTGGTCATTTCTGTCTGTGTTGCTTTTATTTTTTACAACAGATATTCATGCTTTTATTTACTTTACCTTGTTTTTAAGGGGATCTTTCATCTAGGTGTTTTGATATCTAGAATGCACACTAACGTTTACATGTCATTTACAGAAAGGGAGTGCTGTTGCTTTTCATTTGTTGAATACAATTTTGAGATTATGAATATTTAATGTATACTCTAGATATTTTATTACTGAATGTGACGGGCTTAAATTCTGCTGTTAAACGAATCTGTGTGTTAGAATACTTACACCGTAAATCTATTTCTGGTGCCCTGATATGTAACACTGCGTCATCGGGTATTTTTCTTCATGTGTTTTGGGAGTATCCTGTGGTCATGGATCTGTGGACGAATGTAGACCTGGTTTTGTCTTCCTCACTGCGGACGGATTGCTTTGCTGATACAAGTGTGTGTCTTCTTGAAACTTAATGCAAAGGAGAAGGCTGTTTGCTGGTTTTGCGGCCGCGAGTAGGACGATGATGTAGAACTGGTGTGAGCCGCACGTGTGTGGAGAGGCATATTGGATTGCATATTATTATTACTTTTTTCTTTTTTTTTTCTAACATATGTGATTGTATAAAGGAAGGACCTGTTTTGTTATTACTTTTACCCTCCCTCTCTCTCTCCCCTTTGATTGGACCTTTAAAACATGGAGTGTGTGTCTGTTGTTTTGTTTTGTTTGTTTTGAGTGGATGTTATGTTGTGATGTTGTGTGTGAAAAAAAAAAACTTGCAAAATAGAAAAACCAACATGACAAAGAATCGTGATAAAATTGTGAATCGTGATAGCCCTAGCCGAGGAGGAACAACCACCCCCCGACCCCCCGGTATGGCGTGCCCTCGTAATGCCATTTTGCCCCTGTGCACGCCACTGATTGTATACATAAAAGGTTTGACATTTCATGTCACGTCATCATTTCGCCTTTGCGTTTTGTGTTTTTTTACCCTCACAGCCTCTCATAACGCGTCTGTGTAAGAAGAACTGGAGAGATTGGTGTAATACAATACAAGAATATATTGACTTAAGTATAGGGCACAATAAGTAAAATAGGAGAATTATAGGCTATAGAAATCAAACAATACTAGTTTTTTTTTTTTTATTAGGAAGGAAGAATAGTAGTGACAGATAATGAAAAAGCTAAAATGCTAGTTGAAGTATTTGTCAAAGTCCACAGAAATTATAATGTATCAGAGGATATTAAAAGTATAGAATTGTGGCTGGGACAGAATACTATGGATTCTGTTTTAAACCTAGAAGCCAATGCAGGAAAGCTCAAGCAAATAAAGAATATAGGCTACTGATAGGGTTTTATTTGATATTGAGGAAAATATAAGACATGCTTTGGAAAGAGGGGCTTTTAATTTAACTTAAATGTATGTGAACAGGAGGTAAGTTGTACAACTGGATTAATGGATTTTCTACTTGAAAGAACAATATAAGTAGAGTATTCAAATATATACAATTTAGATAATGGAATTCCTCAAGGAAGTGAGTGCAGCCCAGTGTTATTCAATATTATGACAAAAGATTTTTAAATAATGTTAATGGTGAAATAGGAAGGGCATTATTTGCAGATGATGGGCAATATGGAAAAGCAGACTTAATATTGCATGTGTAGCCCATCGAACAATTTGGGGGCAAAAAGCAAGAAAAAAAAGCAGTGGATTAAGTATAGATATGGGCAATTTATTGTAGCTTTAGATTATCAGTGGCTAAAACTCAAGTCATATGTTTTAGTAAAAGGAAAAATGTAAAACAGGAGAGATGTAAAACAGGAGTAAACATCTTACGATGCTTATCAGGGGTGCAGCCTCTAGATTATAATTTAAAAGAATATACTGTACATTAATTATATCAAGTGTGGATTAGTATAAAATATGGATTTGCATCTGAAACTAAACTTTAAAAGATTGAAGCAATTCAGAATCAAGCTCTAAGAATATGTTGTGGTGCTTTCAGAACATCTCATTGCAGGTAGAAGGAGAGAAGCTCCTTTATACCTTTGTAGATATAAACTAAGAATAAATTGTTGGGTCAATATAAAAGATCACAATGAGAGTTATCCAGTAAAGGGAGTGATAGAAGAACGCTGAGAACATGGAAACAGAAACATTAAAAGTTTGGATGGTCTGCTAACAAGGACGCACAAGTCGCTGGTATTGCAGACTATGATCAGGTTAGATCAGGTTTATTCATCATGGTTGCATTTATATACGGTTCTAAAGATCCTGTCTCTGGTAGAACAGCTGCCGCAGTATATATCCATGAATTTCAAAGCAGCATAAAGAAAAGGATAATGACCACATATCAGTGTATGCAGCAGAATTAATTGCTATGATGGTAGTTCTCCTGTGGGTTTAAACCCAAGATTTATAGTACTTTGTGCTGACTCTTATGCAGTACTGACATCAAGGCAAGACATAATTTGAGATTCTTGCATGTTTGTTGAGAAAAAGTAGTGCCAGTTTAATAATCTTCCTTTGGGTTCCTGCTCATGTGGGAGTGGAGGTTAATGAAATGGTTGATAAAGCTCTTAAATGTTCAGAAATAGACATACAAGTGACTCTTAGCAAGGAAGATGTTAAAAGTAATTAACAATGAATGGCAAAAATCATGGAATGAGCAAAAAGGTATAATTTTCTAGTTATACAAAAAAAAATATAAAAAGCTCTGGATTGTCCAATCAGCATCCAGGATAACAACTACCACTTTTAATTAATAGTGAGCATTTGTGCGGTTTAAACATTAAATAGCCAGGACAAAAACTTATTTTTATAGAACGGTTTATTAATTCATTGGAACAGAGGCAAAGCAATACAGTATTTTAATCAGTAATTGTAATCACAACTGTGTTACAGGTGATTTGATTATATTGCTTAATGAAAGTAAAGCAGTATGAGGGAACCGACTGAAACGTGCAAAAAAAAAACATCAAATAGAAGAGTGCCTCCGTTGTGCTGTGCTGTGATTAGCCGGTTACACCGTTAAACCCCGCCTCTCAATTCAATTTACATTCTGCATCTGCAAATCCATCTGAATGAACAAATGGTGTTAATGAGAAGACTAATAAAAAGTAAACAACTCACTTAGATATCACCACTTTGTCAGGTCACATTTAGACTAGAAAACAAAATGACTGGAAAACAATCAATGCGCTTTTTTTTTTTTTCCCTGTTTGGTGATCTCTGTAGCTGATGGTCTGAAAAGGAGTTGACTAAAGAACAGCTTAACCTGAACAAAAAATGTGTCAGCATTAAGTGTAACTGGAACAGAACTTTACGTAAAAATAAATAAACAGTAAGGACTTTGCCGCCTCTTTTCAGAACGCTGCACACCACTGATATTCAGATTCCCATCAGTTGTGTCCTTTTCACCCAACGACTGCAGCAATCTGCTCCTTCAGCTTCTCTATGTTGTTTGAGATGTTTTTTACAGCGACCTCCATAAGATCAGTGATCATCTCAGCGTTGTAAGGACCTTGAAAGGTGCGATATTTGTTCCTCCAGGCCTCAACTTCATCTAAAAGAAATAAAACACTTACATATATATCTATAGGCCAATTTTTTTTTTTTTTTAGTTTTTTTTTTTTTATTGTAGTGGTTTCAACTAGACAATCGTAACTTGCCTCCACAGTTGACCACATTAAACAGAGGGATGTGAATCACGGTTGGAGCATTTTTGCCTTTGAACACGTAGAAGTCCTTCGGTTTCTCCAGGTCTTCACTGGGAATGTTGACTTCAGGGAAAGAGATGTTTAGTTTCTTGCACATCTCAGCACCTTCTCTCACTGTCTGCAGTGGAAAAGCAACAGAATTTATTTATTGAAAGGATTAGACAGATTTCAGTTTAAATTTACCTTGTTATTGACTGAAATCATAAGGCTGAGATGAATGGGAATGCTAGCAGATGCTCTCTCCATGTGTTATAAATAAATACCAGTTAAAATGAAAATGTATGCACTTTTGTTTAAAGGGTTCATGAACTGAGAAACCAAAATTCTCTTGATCTTTTGATCTCTATTTTATTATATGATATGATTAATATCATGTTTTTAAATATGATGGTTTCATTCTAAACATGGTGATTATCTCTAATATGGACACCCAGGGCCACTGCTGGCCAAATGGGTGCCCTAAGCAGCATTGTATTGTTGTGCCCCCTCTCTCAAATATTAAGGAAATAAAAATAAATAAAAACACCTACTATAGGAGTCAAAATAAAACTTTAATAAAATATAAAAGTAAATAAGTAATTAAATTGTTTTATTTACAAATTACAATTGTAGCTCTAGACCATTACCTATGGCTATGATTTTATTAATACATTTGTCTGATTGATTCTATAGTCTCAAACATTCAGAAATCACGCAAAAGAAAATTAAGCAGTTTTACTATGATAAAGCCATGGTTAATTTTTGTAAGGGTTGTGATGTCCACATGTTTTTTTGTTGAAGAAATTATAGAGGCTGTGTCATCTATACCAAAAGGTGGCCAAAAATTTAAGATTAAGTGGATATTTGAATTAAATGTTTGGTCAATAGCCTATTAAACAAGGATATGATTGTCCTGTAAGTGTAACGGTAGCCATTACCAGGCCTTTGGCTCCCCTGGCAGGCATTTGTAATAACATGTAATGCACATACATTTATTTTGTATTACATTATGTATTTTAACAGTGTTATTCAAAGAAACCATAATTATTAACCAATCATTATTGCCACATTGTTTTATATAATGCATTTTAAGTCATTTTAAAGGCTGTTGTTGGCTTAGGTCTGTTTTTATAACCACAAAAAATATCTTACAACCCGAATTCCGGAAAAGTTGGGACGTTTTTTTTATTTGAATAAAATGAAAGCTAAAAGATTTTCAAGTCACATGAGCCAATATTTTATTCACAATAGAACAGAGAACATAACAAATGTTTAAACTGAGAAATGTTACACTTTTATCCACTAAATGAGCTCATTTCAAATTTGATGCCTGCCACAGGGCTCAAAAAGTTGGCGCGGGGGCAACAAAGGGCTGAAAATGCAAGACATTTTTAAAAGATTCAGCTGGGAGAACATCTAGCAACTAATTAAGTTAATTGACACCAGGTCTGTAACAAGATTAGGTATAAAAGGGATGTCTTAGAGAGGCAGAGTCTCTCTGAAGTAAAGATGGGCAGAGGCTCTCCAATCTGTGAAAGTGCATAAAAAGATTGTGGAATACTTTAAAAACAACGTTCCTCAACGTCAAATTGTAAATGCTTTGCAAATCTCATCATCTACAGTGCATAACATCATCAAAAGATTCAGAGAATCCTCTGATAAGGGACAAGGCCTAAGACCTTTGTTGGATGCAGTGGTCTTCGGGCCCTCAGACGACATTGCATCACTCATCGGCATGATTCTGTCATTGACATTACTAAATGGGCCATATGTGAACATGGTCCAGAAGCGCCGTCGTGTCCTGTGGGCCAAGGCTCATTTAAAATGGACTGTTTCAAAGTTGAAAAGTGTTCTATGGTCAGACGAGTCAAAATGTGCCAGTCTTGTTGGAAATCACGGACACCATGTCCTCCAGGCTAAAGAGGAGGGAGACCTTCCAGCGTGTTATCAGCGTTCAGTTCAAAAGCCAGCATCTCTGATGGTATGGGGGTGCATAAGTGCATACGGTATGGGCAGCTTGCATGTTTTGGAAAGCACTATGAATGCTGAAAGGTATTTCACGAGTTCACACTTACATATAATAAATAGAATAAAGTTTATGCGTATTTGGCGTGCTGTCCAAGGGGAGGGCTCCGAGCTCGGAATTTGGCCCGAACCCAGAGTACCCCCCTACAGGTTAAGACAGGAATAGTAGTAAGTGTGGAGAAGGGGTGGCAGAGGGATGCTGCAAAACTGCCACTGAACAGAGGTAAGTCTGCTGTGTATATATACACACCTCTTATCTTGTTAATTGGGTTGATTTTCTGAACGTGCTCCTCCCGAACTTTATTAAAACATCATATAAAGGTTTTAGAGCAACATATGTTCCCCTCCAGATGACATATATTTCAGGGAAGGCCTTGTGTATTTCAGCAGGACAATGCAAAACTACATACTGCAGCTATTACAACAGCATGGCTTCGTAGTAGAAGAGACTGGGTGCTGAATTGGCCTGCCTGCAGATCTTTCAACTATAGAGAAATAGATCTTTCAACTTTAGAGAAAATTTGGTGCATCATTAAACGAAAAATACGTCAAAGACTACCACAAACTCTTCAGCAGCTGGAAACCTATATCAGGCAAGAATGGGACCAAATTCCAACATCAAAACTCCAGAAACTCATAACCTCGATGCCCAGATGTCTTCAAACTGTTTTGAAAAGAAGAGGAGATGCTACACCATGGTAAACATGCCCCCTTCCCAACTATTTTGAGAACTGTAGCAGGCATCAAATTTGAATTGAGCTCATTTTGTGCTTAAAATTGTAAAATTTCAAAACATTTGTTATGTTATCTATGTTTTATTGTGAATAAAATATTGGCTCATGTGATTTGAAATTCTTTTAGTTTTCATTTTATTCAAATTTAAAAAACGTCCCAACGTTTCCATATGTGACCCTCTATGGTGAGGGGAGCAATGCTAGCTCGACCGACAAGGAGAGCAACCTAACAGGGAGGCAAAGAGAGGCCTAGCAACCTGCTAGCTCTGCTGACACGGAGCTCAGATACAAGGGCAACCTATCACCAAGCTCTGGGGAGCAGAGAGCTCAACTCTCAGCATGAAAGGTTGAACTCGGATGCTCAGAAGGGAGCGGCATGCTCATAGGTGACCCTCTATGGTGAGGGGAGCAATGCTAGCCACTGCCTGAAACCTAGGTAAGCCCTCCAGAGACACAATCCTAGCAGGGGAGCACCCTAGGCAAGGGCTCAGGGAGATTGCTACTTAAAAAAACCCGGGAGGGGAGCAGTCCCTGAGCTAGCACATATATATCCTCAGATAGCCATGCACCCTCAATAGGAGGCGTCCCCTGTCAAAAAACTGATAGTTTAAAAAGACCCGCAGGTCCTGGAATTGCAGTGCTGGGGACCTGATGACCAAGGAGGCTCCACGGAGACCTACGACTGGGCCACACGATCCAGGTGTATGTGGCCGTGGAACAGGGCTCTCATCCTATCCTGGATCTAGTATCAACGAGTGAGGTCATCACTGCACTGAGTTGAAAGAAAGAGGTGAAACACAAAACGACAGGTCCCAGAAATACTGCAAAGAGTGGTTTACACAATACCAGTGATTCCGTAGAACTGGATCGTACTCACCCATCCAAATTTACACGTGCATCTTGAAAAGCGGATGTTTTGGAAAGTGCTATGCCACATTTTTGTGCCATCTAGTGGTCTAGAGGAAAATAATATCAAAGGCGCCTTTTACTCCGGGGCGCCTTTAGCCCTGTTGTACCCTATATTACTTCTAAATTATGATGTTTTTGCTATAAAAATCTTGATGACATAAGTGGACCTCAGAGAACAGTACAAAATAAAAAACAAAGGCAGTTCATGACCTCTTTAAATAGTTTTCTTCCTGTTGGTTTTATTTAATTAAATTATGCACCGCATTTGTAATTATCTGTCAATGTTTTTTAAGATTAGTGTGAACTCAGGTGGTCCAATGAATGAGGATAAGCAGCAAGTTTGTTTAAAAAACAAAATCTGTCGTTTTCTACTGAACAAAGAGAGAAATACAGGTTTGGAACGACAGGAGGGGGAGTGAACAATGATTTAAGTGATCGGTATCTTTAACTTTTATTAGAGTAGGTCTTAATGCGTGTTATACCATGAAAGGATCGCCTTCACTGAAATCCAGGGAAATGATGAGGTCAACGTTTCGTTCTTTTCTCAGCACTGAGATGTAGGGTGAGTTGAGTAATAGTCCTGCATCTTCAAAGTCTCTCGTCTCAGTTTCCAGAAGAGCGGAAGGCACAGATTCATCTGAAGGATCACAGCATAAAATGAGTTTATTATATCATTCACTTTACTGAATTTCTAGTTAATAGCAGGTCTGTTCTCACCTGTCATTCTGTGGAGGAAGTTATAATTCCTGCCCCAGATCCACTGAACCACGCATTTTAAAACGCTCAAGAAAATGTCTGAAATACAAATGAACAATGGTTCTTAAAATTAGTAAATGGTTCTTAGGCTCCTATATTTTGTTTTATATTCCTATATATATTGACTATATTTGGAAATGAATTAATTTATAAACTATTTCTTTAGCTTTATACTGTAAAGTAGGCGGTGCGATTATTCACATTTTAGTTGAAATTTCAATATTGGCATTCAATGATTATGAAAACATGATAATCATGACAAAATGATTATTGCGTCACATTTGGTTGCTTTCCTAACTGCAATCTTTTATACCGCTTACAAAATATATCAAAATGACCATCTTGGTGTGTTCATGTAAATACAGTCAGTTATGTGTTAGTTGTTGAGAAAGAAATCAGATGTGAAGAAAAGCCGAAATTAAATCTGTTCATCATGTAAAGTGATTGTGTCTCTTCACAAAACTCAAATTAAACCATCGGATTCATATTGGATTTATTTTACAACTCTTTATGAATGTTTTGGAGCATTATATAGTTTTGGGTGAACAGACAGTATGGGTTTGGATGACATGAGGGTGAGTAAATGAGTGAACTGTCCCTTTAAAAAAAAAAAATCATGATTTTTGCCATAAACGCACTTTAACTGGTTGTCTAAAGCAGAGTTTTTTTCTTGGCTTCAGTTAAAACCTTTTTGTTGCTGATTGGAAGCTTTATTGAATCTTAAAAGTAAAGCACTTGTTTTACACATTAAAAATGACAATATACAAATCAAATACAATGTGGAGGCAGTTCAACCTACCGAAAGGCCCCAAACTGAACTGACTCAAATAATTACATACATCCTCAGTGTATTGCTTCATATACAGTTTTGCAGCTTCTTTATCAGCGAGATTCAGTTTTTGTGTTGGAAAAATCAGCTGACTTTTGCCTCCAGCGAGGTCTGAGAAAGAGAGAAACATTGAGTTCTTGTTATCTGGTAATTCAAGTTAATCTATCTTGTTTAATGACATGTTTTTGCATGTTATCTTATACAGTTTTGCAGTTTCATCTATTAGATTAAATATTAATAACTTTTTGATTGTCTATTCAGAAACTGAACCTTGAGGATTATTGACAGAAAGTGTGATAACTAGACTCTAAAATGAACTAAACTAATCTCCTCTATTTAATTCTAACACACTCTTACCGTTCAGTGTTTTTCTGATGGATTGATCAAGAGCAGAAGGATCTTTGACATTTAAAACACAGAGATTCATGTTCACAAGATCCATAAGGACCTGGTAACACTTTTCTACAGATGGGGAGTTTGTATCTTTTGAAGAAAACACACATTGAACAAACATGAACACACTGAAAAATGTCTTAAAAGTAAGTGCTTTCCACCCCCAAATTCATCATGTTCAGATATCAGGACACAACATAAACACACACAACATTGTCCAAAAGCCATTTAAGATGCTTTGATTTGAAGCTAAATTGAATTTGATCATATCTCATGATTTATTCAGTAACACTTGGTGTATGCACACATGTGCATGAGCAGTACATTTGTTACAGTATGTATTTGTCTTTGTTAATGTTAGTAGGTCAGTTGACACAAAAGATAGAATGTATCAATAAATAAAAGCAGAAATTCAAATAAATGCTTTACCTTCCTTCATTTCCTCAAACATATTCATTTCTTTCGTAGGTCTTGAATGTTTAAGGAAATCTGGGGGGGGGGGGGGGGGGGGGGTCAAATATAATCATGGATTCACATGATAATGAAATTAATGTAATCTTTAGTCAGAATTGAATCTTCAAATGCAGCTGCACCTTGTATTTTTCTCAAGATGAATTCTTTACTATCTTCTCCAGCTAAAGCACTGCCACACAGAGCTGCAGAAAACATGATTACGTTTAAAAGGGTTTGCAATAAATGAAACAAAACACCATTTTTAAAGTGAAGTGTGTAATATATTAGTCTAAAGCACAAAAGAGGCATCATGCCCATTCAAAGAGAGGGGCATGTGCCCTCTCAGATTTTTGAGCCAAGTGGATTTTGAATGCAGCTTCCAAAAGACAAAAAATAGCAGATTCATATTTTCTATATTTAATACAATCACACCACTTGATTAGATCATTTAGCGCATCATATCATCAGCTGCTAAATTCAAATCAGTGTTCGCTGTTTGGCACTGAGCCAGAGACAGACACATTTTTACAGCTCTGCGTATTATAACCAATCACACACTCACGATTCTGTTGAGCTTATGAATGCAATGACCAATCAGAGGTGTTCAGATGAGTCCTCGCTAAAATGCCAGTGTTTTCTTCACTTGCTCACTGACTGAATACCTCTTTCTGGTGAATTCTCTCATCAGAAACAAAGTGCAAATGTTTGTACGAATATGTAAGTAACATTCATTTCATAGTGTAAACCGCTTCAGTGACTTTAATGGGTGTTTTTGAGAGTGCTTGAACTCTAGACTGTTTGTAAAAATGTTCTTTGATAATGTAAATGTTCTTTGCTCTCTTTCTGTACAATGAAAGTGTTACGATTCGTAGCCTAACTTACAATGTTTTTATTCACATTAAATTTCAATGTTAAATTCACATTAAATATAAGGTCAGTCGTATTAAAACATGTAATGGCATGACACCCATATTTAATAGATTACATTATTAGGTTACTTTGACCATCACCCACTAGATCAACTAGCATAATCTATAAAAGGTGAGAATCAAGATATTTCATGATATAGTTAATGCGTTCGGGAATGTTTCGAATAAAAAGGAAAAAAAAATTAAAAAAATAAGTGCTGTTGTGGCTGCTGTGTGTCACATGACGACCCCCCCCCCCCCCAACTCGTGCCCCCTTAAAAATAATGAGTGCAAAATTGTTATTCGACCTCTTAAATTGAGCATAAATGATCTGTACTTTAAATCGCTGTGTAAGTTTTATGTTGAAAAACAGCAACTCACTGTGCTGTTAAAACTACTTTAAATGATTTTTCACATTTCTAATTGTAATGTTGTTTATATTAAAGTTTTGACACCCATTAACTTTGGTGATCAGTGTACATTGGTATTGGAAATATTAACAAATTCTCCTGTGAAAGAGTTTGATACCTTGCAGGTACAGCATGTCCATTTCAGGCTGGTGTTTTTTCTTTGAGCCGTTGTCAAACTGGCTGCCGAAGCTGGAGGTGTCCACAAACGCTCCAGTGAGGGAATAACCTGCTTCATGTGGAGTGATCTCAAACCAGGGGTCTGCAGACAGAACACACCACCATATAGCAGCAGACATGAGCTCAATAACACTCTTTAATTCTTTCAGACAGACACAGACCTCCTCCCTCCTCCTGTCTGCTTTGCTTGTCAGTCACTGTGTAGATGGGAAACGGGTCTTTACCAAGTTGGGACCGCTTATCTGTCAGAGTGTGTTCATCAATCTGTAGAAAAAAAAACATTTTTAAGTGCGTGTATAATATATACTGTATATATCCAAGGATCATTGCAGTGGTGTCGAAAAATTTCTAATTGATTAAAGGAATTTCTTGCTGGTCGATCAGCATAGAGAAATCTGTATATGTATTTATCTACACACACACACATATATATATATATATATATATATATATAAGCAAGCTCATAAGCTCATAAGAGTTTGAATTATTTCAGGTGTTTTGAGAGATGTGTGTTGAATGCACATCGCATGTTTTCTCAAGTGTATGACACAAAGGCAGGGCAATCATTTGAATAAAATATTAATTCAGACTAAATATTTATTGTAGAACATCAAATATGACTGTTTGAAATCATGCATGAACATTTTATGAAAAGTCATTTACATTTCTTGGAAAGTAAAACAGTAAAATCGCAGTAAAATGTCACTGTTTAGATCCAGATTTTTTTTCATATTGCCAATATGCACTGATTTTACAGTGTGCAGAATATGTATTTTATATAATGTAATTTACGATTACAAAAATAATATTACTGAATACTTTGCTTAATGGACCTGCTTGACAAATGAATAAATGTTTTATTGGATAATATTGCGTGTGTTTGTTAAATTGCTTAATGCCAGTCCAATTAACAGAAGGTTATTAAACAGTTGTAGCTCATCTAGAACCAGCAATCTACTTTTTAATAATTCCATCGTTTATCATCATCGGTGCTTCCAGTATTTTTACCCATCATTTTCTCCTTCTCAGACAAAACAGACGTTTTTATTTTACATGAACATTACAGGAAAAAAAGACAATTGTAAATCATACAAAGAATATAAACTTACAGCTTCTAAAACAGATATGTGAAGTCAATACAATGGTAATAGCCTACTAAAAGCAAAATTTAAAACAAACAGCTAATTCAAATCAACAGTGTTATTTTAAAAGACATTTGTACCCTTCAAATAATAACTGTAATGTGTTTTTGATTATGTATGATCCTCACAAACGGTGCTACTACTATTCTATTGCCCTCATTTCTCAATTCACTTTGGTTAAGCGTCGGCTAAATGAGTAAATGTAAATGATACAAAGACCAATACAAACACACAGTGGTGATGACGTCACTGATCGCTGCCATGCCATCTCAGTTAACAAAGTTCTAGAGATATTTTTACAGCTGCCGAGAAAGCTCAATGCGCTGCAACTTAAGAAAGCACATGCAAATAGAAAAAGCACCAGGAAATTAAGAAAACATACTCACAACACAATCAAACGTGCTGCAAATACAGAAATGCACTGCAAATACAGAAAGGTGCTGCAAATACTCACAACACAACCAAATACAGAAAAGAGCTGCAAACACAGAAATGCGCTGCAAATACTCAACACAACCAGATACAGAAATAACCTACAAATACTCTTACAGCACAACCAAATAACAGAAATGTGCCGCAAATACTCACAACACAACCAAATACAGAAACAGAGCTGCAAACACAGAAATGCACTGCAAATACTCACAACACAACCAAATACAGAAAAGAGCTGCAAACACAGAAATGCACTGCAAATACTCACAACACAACCAAATAACAGAAACGTGCAGCAAATACTCACAACACAACCAAATACAGAAACGCACTGTAAATACTCACAGCACAACCAAATACAGAAATGCACTGTAAATACTCACAGCGCAACCAAATACAGAAATGTGCTGCAAATACTCACAACAAAACCAAATAACAGAAACGTGCAGCAAATACTCACAGCACAACCAAATACAGAAACGCACTGTAAATACTCACAGCACAACCAAATACAGAAATGCACTGTAAATACTCACAGCGCAACCAAATACAGAAATGTGCTGCAAATACTCACAGCGCAACCAAATACAGAAATGTGCTGCAAATACTCACAGCGCAACCAAATACAGAAACGTGCTGCAAATACTCACAGCGCAACCAAATACAGAAACGTGCTGCAAATACTCACAGCGCAACCAAATACAGAAACGTGCTGCAAATACTCACAGCGCAACCAAATACAGAAACGTGCTGCAAATACTCACAGCGCAACCAAATACAGAAACGTGCTGCAAATACTCACAACGCAACCAAATACAGAAACGTGCTGCAAATACTCACAACGCAACCAAATACAGAAACTTGCTGCAAATACTCACAACGCAACCAAATACAGAAACGTGCTGCAAATACTCACAACGCAACCAAATACAGAAACTTGCTGCAAATACTCACAACGCAACCAAATACAGAAACGTGCTGCAAATACTCACAACGCAACCAAATACAGAAACTTGCTGCAAATACTCACAACGCAACCAAATACAGAAACGTGCTGCAAATACTCACAACGCAACCAAATACAGAAACTTGCTGCAAATACTCACAACGCAACCAAATACAGAAACGTGCTGCAAATACTCACAGCGCAACCAAATACAGAAACGTGCTGCAAATACTCACAGCGCAACCAAATACAGAAACGCGCTGCAAATACTCACAGCGCAACCAAATACAGAAACGCGCTGCAAATACTCACAGTGCAACCAAATACAGAAACTTGCTGCAAATACTCACAACGCAACCAAATACAGAAACGTGCTGCAAATACTCACAGCGCAACCAAATACAGAAACGTGCTGCAAATACTCACAGCGCAACCAAATACAGAAACGCGCTGCAAATACTCACAGCGCAACCAAATACAGAAACGTGCTGCAAATACTCACAGCGCAACCAAATACAGAAACGCGCTGCAAATACTCACAGTGCAACCAAATACAGAAACGCGCTGCAAATACTCACAGCGCAACCAAATACAGAAATGTGCTGCAAATACTCACAGCACAACCAAATACAGAAATGTGCTGCAAATACTCACAGCACAACCAAATACAGAAACTTGCTGCAAATACTCACAGCCAGGCGCGCAGATGGCACTGGGGACGGGGGGGACATGACCCCCCCAGATTCATAGTGACCCGATCCGTCCCCCTCACTGTCTCTACGAAAGGCGACATCGGTAAACAGAGGATCAATCAGGGTTTCCTCTAGTTGCGGCCCGGACCGCCGCTCCTTTAAACGTGCAAGAAGCAATTTTTGAAAAACGCTTTTAACGCAGTGCCTGACCGAGTCCCAAAACACACTTGCAGCCAACCAGCAGTAAGGGGGCGTGTCTTGTACTGATAGACAGAAGAGAGCGCTCAATTTGAGTATACAGGACGGATATTAGCAGATCGACTACAGATAGAGAGAAATGGCAGATAAAAAAAAAGAGGAAAATATCAAAGAAACAAAACATTAAAAAGAAGGGTTATGGTCAGGCAAGAGGTAGGACCCGCGTAAATATCGGAGCAGCTTTCCAGCGGTGGAGAGAAACTTAAGGAGCGGGAAGGGCTCGAATCGGACGCCGAGGTTGTGTTGTTTCTTTTTGACAGGTGAGTAACGTTGATTTTGCTTTGTTTCACACAACTTATCCTTGTTGGCTTTTGCTTGAATATGCTTGTGTCTTCTTCACTTGTTTCCGCGATCGTCGTTGCCATGGTAGTGTACGTACGTGGGGCGGAGTTATCAAAATAGGGGCGAGGTCTTTTTCTCCAGTCTTCAGTGTCACATGATCTTTAGAAATCATTCTAATATGCTGATTTATAATCAATGTTGGAAACCGTTGTGCTGCTTCATATTTTTTGGGATGTGATATTTTTTCTGTATTCTTTGATATATAAAAAGTTAAAAAGAACTGTTTATTCAAAATATAAAGTTTGTGTTACAATACACACTACTATTCAAAGATTTCGGGTCAGTAATTTTTTTCTTTGCTTTTTTTAAAGAAAATAATACTTTTATTCAGCAAGGATGTGTTAAATGGATAAAAAGTGATAGTAAAGACTTATATTGTTAGAAAAGATTTATATTTTAAATAAATGCTCTTTTGAACTTTTTATTAAATCAAAGAAAACAGTATCAACGGTTCCAAAAAAATATGAAGTAGCACAACAGTTTCAACACTGATAATAAATCATCATATTAGAATGATTTCTGAAGGATCATGTGACACTGAAGACTGGAGAAATGATGCTGAAAATTCAGCTTTGATCGCAGAAATAAATTATGTTTTAAAGTATATTAAAATAGGAAACCAGTATTAGAAATTGCAATAATGTTTCACAATATTACTGATTTTTTTCTGTATTTTGATCAAATAAATACATCCTTGTTGAGCATAAGATGGCTCCGTTAAAAACAAGGTCAATTATTTATTAGGTTTATAATATAGGCCTAACATAATATAATATAATATCAAAACAAACTGAAGCATTTAAACAGATAGGATAGAATAGAATAGAAGACAAACTGAAGTATTACAACTCAGATCTGTAAGTTAAATATAAAAAAAAGTGAATTCTTCTATAGCTAAACATTCACAGTTCGCACAATACACCTGCGTGTGACTGTAAATGTACCGTTCGGTGTCCATCATTCGCTATTTCCAGGACTTAATCAAGCCACTCTTCTTTAATACATGATGACGTTTTATTTCACATGCAGAGGTGGACAGTAGTGAAGTATTTTTACTTTACTCAAGTAAATTTAAAAAGTATCTGTAGTTTATCAGAGGGTTTTTCTTTGGAAAACTTTACTTCACTTCATTCCAAAGCATAATATCGTACTTTTTACTGCACTACATTTCATAAATTAAAGTTGTTGTTTTTTTACCTTTAATACTTAAGAACATTAAAAATGTAGTACTTTCTTGTACTCAAGTAAATCTTTGAATTAGTTTTACTTGAGTAAAAGAAAGTAATAGATTTCTAATGTAATTAAGTATTAAATTATATTTAATATGAAACATAGTGCAGTAAAAAGTAGGCTACAATATTATGCTTTGGAATGTTGTGAAGTAAAGCTTTCTAAAGAAAAACACTGATCAATTTTTTAAATTTCTATAAATTTCATTTAAAGTACTGACACTTGATAAAGTACTTTTACAGCAGAGTAAAAATACTTCAGTACTGTCCGCCTCTGTTCACGTGTCATTGCGTTTGCATTGGCTTTCGATTTGAGCTATTTTGTCCGCAACCATTAAAAGATTTGGTTTCTACAACGACTCATCTTTCTATGAAACCTGTAAACCGCATTCACCGGTTATAACTCTATAGCGATATCAACTCTATAGCGGTTTACCCGAGCATTGCAGTTCATTCGCTTTTACTAGAATTTAATCAAATGGATTTCCCAACTAATTTTTGCGTGTGTGCGGCATATTATTTCCTCTGCGCGGCCACAGAGGGAACATTGCTCCTGACCCTGGGGTCCTATGAGGAGCTGGTAGCTGCCTCAATTGTGTCTGTAGCAGTAACCATAGTGATCGTATACTATCATCTCTGACAGAGCTGGTGATTTTTCTGGACTGAAAAAATTGGACTGCTGCTTGGTCCCCCCCAGTTAAAAAATCCTATCTGCGCCCCTGCTCACAGCACAACCAAATACAGAAACTTGCTGCAAATACGCACAACGCAACCAAATACAGAAACGTGCTGCAAATACTCACAGCGCAACCAAATACAGAAACGTGCTGCAAATACTCACAGCACAACCAAATACAGAAATGTGCTGCAAATACTCACAGCGCAACCAAATACAGAAACGTGCTGCAAATACTCACAGCACAACTAAATACAGAAATGTGCTGCAAATACACACAACGCAACCAAATACAGAAATGTGCTGCAAATACTCACAGCACAACCAAATACAGAAACGCGCTGCAAATACTCACAGCACAACCAAATACAGAAAGGCGCTGCAAATACGCACAACACAACCAAATACAGAAACTTGCTGCAAATACTCACAACACAACCAAATACAGAAAGGCGCTGCAAATACGCACAACACAACCAAATACAGAAACGTGCTGCAAATACTCACAAAGCAACCAAATACAGAAACGTGCTGCAAATACTCACAAAGCAACCAAATACAGAAACGTGCTGCAAATACTCACAACGCTACAGAAACGTGCTGAAAATACTCACAACACAACCAAATACAGAAACGTGCTGCAAATACTCACAACGCAACCAAATACAGAAACGTGCTGCAAATACTCACAACACAACCAAATACAGAAACGTGCTGCAAATACTCACAACGCAACCAAATACAGAAACGTGCTGCAAATACTCACAACACAACCAAATACAGAAACGTGCTGCAAATACTCACAGCGCAACCAAATACAGAAAGGCGCTGCAAATACTCACAAAGCAACCAAATACAGAAACGTGCTGCAAATACTCACAACGCTACAGAAACGTGCTGAAAATACTCACAACACAACCAAATACAGAAACATGCTGCAAATACTCACGCAACCAAATACAGAAACGTGCTGCAAATACTCACAACGCAACCAAATACAGAAACGTGCTGCAAATACTCACAACACAACCAAATACAGAAACGTGCTGCAAATACTCACAACACAACCAAATACAGAAACGTGCTGCAAATACTCACAACACAACCAAATACAGAAACGTGCTGCAAATACTCACAACACAACCAAATACAGAAACATGCTGCAAATACAGAAACGTGTTGCAAATACAATACAACCAAATACAGAAATGCGCTGCAAATATGCACAAAATAACCGAATACAGAAACACACTACAAATATGCATAATGCATCCAAATACAGAAACGCACTGCAAAAAAAAAATGCATTGCAAGTAGCACAGACTACAACGGGACCCTTACAAAAATTAACCATGGTTTTACTACACCAAACCAAAATACCATAGTTACTTATAGTTAAACCATGGTAACCAAAAATTAACTGTTTTTTTGATTGTTTGTTTAGTTTTTTTGGTCTATTGATTGCCATTTGTATAACCACAGTTGTACAAATATACTATGGCTAGTGCAGCAAAATCATGGTTAATTTGTGGTTACCTGGCTAACTATATTAGTGACCATGTTTATTTTATAATTTTTTTAATAGTAAAACCATAGTTAATTTTCATAAGGAAAGTTGTAAAGTAAGTTTAGCCAGCTTACTTAATGTTTCACATATTATAAGGGTGTTAAAATAAAAAAAAATATCACCTTTCAGAGCAGACATTGATAAGCATGTCCCAGCCAGGTTATTTACTTGTTGTGGCTCCCTTATACATATTCAGTTGTGTTGAGAGCATTTGCAGCACGTTTCTGTATTTGGTCTGTATTTTGGGAGTATTTTCAGAATACCTGTTGTCAAACTGACGAAAATGTTTTCTTAATTCGCATGTGTTTTTTTTTTATTTGCAATGTGTTGAGCTCTCTCGGCTACCCCATATTTTACTATTTAATATCATAATCATATTTTAATAATTTTAATATAATTATCATGATAACTACAAGGTACACACCTTGTCTATGCTGGAAATGTCACTTCCAATAAGCCAATAGCATTTAAAACAGACATCTCAGACACACCCCTGCCATCGGACACGCCCATTTCTCCCACCTGCAGCGCCGACATGTCTCTGCTATGGTAATCTTGTTGAGAAGTACCTTTTGTTTATAGAACAGATTATAAAATGCTCTAATAAACAGGTAAGATTTGTCAGTAGTCTCAACTCAAATCAGTGTCTCATGTCCAAATACTTAATAGGTGAAAATTTGTAAGTTTTAAGTGTAGGCCTACATTATCCCTTAAAATGTTTGTCTTGTTTAAAATTGTTTGTTCGTCTTACTTCCAGACCACTTGCTTGCTATGAACTGTTTGCGCTTGATGAGCTACTATATTTCTACTCGCATAAATATTTTGTGATCAGTTGTTTACTTTTGTGGCAGGTACATGTAACAAGCTGGATATTGTTCATTCAACCTGATGTCACAAAATTGTTTGTTTTAAATCCTAAAATATATTTTTTTCTATCAATGTGGTCTTTGGACCCCACTTCAGAAGAATTTTACAGTAAGTGTTCATATATTCCTCAAGCTCCTTGGCATCACATGATCAAAAATGTATTACAAATATCTCTGAATGTGACTACCGTAAATCATGCAGGGTTGTAGTATGAATATTTACAGACCTCTTTCATGTATGTTGTGACGACCATCACTGCCCAGACGTCAGTCAAACTGAAGAAGTCTTTCTCATTGTAATATTTCTTCAGTTTGGCAATTGCGTCTCCCCAGCTGACTCCTGGTCCGCTGAGTTTCTTGATGATTTTGTCTTTCACGGTCTCTAGTTTGGTGGACCAGTCTGGTTCTTGGTATAAGGAGGCCATGCACCTTCAGAGAAGAACATACTGCTTTCATTTTTGACATTCAACCCAATTCAATCTCGGTGTTTGTTGTTTCTCAGGGTTTGTACCAGGTGGATCCAGAGACTCCACTCAGATAAAGGATGCAGTCCAGAAGACCTGCTTTATCAAGCTGAACCAGGGATCCCAGCAAACCCACCATGGATCTTTGTCCTCCTCCAGAACTTAATAATGCAATGTGTGGCACTTTATTCTGAAATGCACACAGTTTGATTGTACAAACATACATTTGTAGGTCATTTCAAGAAAGAATTGCCAGAGAGATAGATAAATTAATAAGATGTTTGACCTGTCTGCAGAGTATCTCGAGTTTCTGCAGGCTTTGAAAAACAGTTTCTCTCCTTTTGACTACAAACTCCTCCTCTTTTGTATGTAGAGATTGTGCTAATCTCACTTCACCGCTGCATTGGCCACAAAGACAGACAAACAGACAGGCCACTGCAGAATTTAACATCTCATACTGCTACAGTGAAAGAGTGCAAGGTAAGATAAACCTTTAATTTTGTTTACATATTTGCTGACAACCATCAGTAATATCCAGCCATGTAAACTACTCAGTTTTGAATTGAAAATATGGTCTGTCATTTATGCAATTCATGTCATTTATTATTGAATGTGATGAGACTAGAAGCATTTTTCATTTTGAGTTCTCAACATAAACAAAATTAAATTTATGCATATTTTAAAAACAGCTCAAATTTACAAAAAAAAAGACTATTTCTTTCTTTTTCTATTATTCCAAATCATTTTAAATCCTTTATTTATTTTTATTTATTTATTAGTCCATTACCATTGTAATGTTTTGAATAAAAAGACAGCCCTCCATTCTTGGCCTTGTGCTATTTAATTATATATATATATATATATATTTGAATACAAGTAACTCTGAAGTTTATTTTAAAGTTGTTCACAGAATGATCCAGTTTGTACACTCTAAAAAATGCTGGGTTATATTTTTAACCCAAACGCTGGGTTCAACTTGTCATTTTATTGGGTTATTTTTATTTTTAATAGTTTTACCCATGTGATGGGTTATTTTTTTTTTAACCCAAACGCTGGGTTCAGCTTGTTGTTTCATTTTATTGTGTCATTTTAATGCTAGGTTATTTTTTTCTACCTAACCACTGGGTTGAGCTTGTCTCCGGGGGAAACTTCAACAACACAGCTGCTGTGAGCACAGGCTTTTTAATTCCACAGGAGAGAGCGGTTCTCAGCTCCGCCGCCGATTTGGTGCACTCTTTCGGGGAAATAAAGGTTTGTATACATTTTTTTCCATTTATAAACTCTTTAATGTGGTGTAAATTATATTATTTTACACAACGCAACATAAAGTACATTAAAGCTGAAATACAACCTGAATGATGACAACAATAACTTACAATCAGTAGACTAGTGATCATCAAATCCTACTAAGAGTTCATTTTACAGACGTTGGGCCTCATTCACGAAATGAGCATACGACCGAAAAGTGTGTGTACTGTCGTTTCTACGCAAAACTTGAAATTTATCAATATGGACGTGAGCGGTGGCTATGATCAAATCTCACGTCAGGTCTGAGCTCATGTACGCAAGTTTTTGAGTTAGCCTGAACTTGCGTGCAGCATAGAGAATTTCGGAGAATTGTATAATGACAGCATTTTGTTCATTTAGATTATTTTCCTAAACAGACAAACAAAGCTTTTTTTTTCCTTTCAGGGCTTTAGCTTTATATGCGCAAATAGTAGCATAAACAACAGACCGTGAGGAATCACACATCGTCGTATCACGCACCTGCAGGCTTCTGTGAATGGAGAAAAACAGAAATTATAAAAAGAATAAAATAAATAATGCTAAACAAAATATATTTCTCTTAATTAACAGATTAACAAAAGAAAAAAAAACAAAGAAAAAAAACTTGTTTTTGTGACACTCTTAATGTATTTTATTTGTTTTCTTTATATCTTTATTTTTAAAACTTTAACTGATCGGTGATCACGCTGGTGCCTCACACACACCACATTTCAGCGTTACTGACATTTCAGCCATTAATCAAACTAAAATGCAGTCAACCAAACATAAAAGTTACACTGCACAATTTACAAGGTCCACTGTAAAATCAGCGTGCAGCTCCGAAACAAACATTTATTGCGCATGTGAAGGGTGATGTTTTACGTGGATATTGGAAGACAAGTGAATGTTTATAATGAATGTCACTATAGCCTAATTTGTGTTTTACTTCATAGTTTAATTATAAAATTTTATAGCTACTAATTTTTTCATTCTTGTTTTGTAATACCGTTAAATTTAAAAGGTTTGTTGTGGATTAAGAAGAACTAAATCTATATAGTGCTTATAATGTTTATAAATGTTTTGTTATATTTACTGGTATACTGTATATAGGCTACATATAAATGAATGCCATTGTTTGCAATTATAAGGTTAACGGGTGTTTTTAGAGTAATATTTCATGTTAAAGTTTTAAAAATAAAGATATTCCAAGATGGCGCCGAGCATGGCAGCCGTGTTGCGAGCTCCGAGAAAACTCTGCAGTTTTTCAGATGATTTTTTGGATGTTGTTAGTATAACTGTCTATGATAGACACATGCTTTTGAACATTGGTTCCTTCGTCGCGCAACACAAACCAGACTTTGAGTTCTTGAAGGCCGGCACTTTGTTTACGGACACCGCATCAGAGCCCTTTGTCTGGGCCGCACGGCCACGACCGAGGAAACGCCGCCGAAAAAGGGGAAAGAGAGCCGGAGTCCTTGTCAGACTCAGACGCCGTCCCCTCCGACCTCCTCTCCCAACCATTTTGTTGGCTAACGTTCGGTCACTGGACAACAACTTCTGCGAATTGCGGGCGCGCATCTCATACCAACGAGAAACAAGGGACTGCTGCATTATTTGCCTCACAGAAACATGGATGTCTACAGTTGTTCCAGACTCAGCCATCAAGCTTACGGGGTTCTCCGTGCACCGCTCAGACAGAACGAAAGAGCTCACAGGGAAAAGCAGAGGTGGGGGCATTTGTTTCTTTATCAACAACTCGTGGTGTGATGAAAGGTATATGCACTCTATTAAATCCTTCTGCTCCCCTGATCTGGAATTTCATATGCTTCTGTGTCGACCATTCTGGCTACCGAGGGAATTTACAGCGAACATAATCACAGCTGTTTACATTCCCCCTCAAGCCAACACAGACCAGGCACTCAAGAAACTGTATGGGAATATAAGCGAGCAGGAAACCGCATACCCAGATGCAGCGTTTATTGTCACGGGGGACTTTAACAAAGCCAACTTCAGAACAATAGCTCCAAAATACTTTCAACACGTCACCATCAACACGCGTGGTGATCGTGTACTGGACCACTGCTACTCTCCTTTCCGGGACGCCTACAAATCGCTCCCCCGCCCACCTTTCGGCAAATCGGATCATTCTTCTGTGCCTGCTTATAGGCAGAAACTGAAACGAGAAGCACCTGCCCTCAGGACAATTCAATGCTGGTCGGACCCTATACTGCAGGACTGTTTTGATCACGTGGACTGGGACATGTTTCGGGCAGTGTCCAATGACGACATAGAGGCGTACTCAGATTCTGTAACGTGTTTCATACGGAAGTGCGTAGAGGACGTGGTTCAGACAAAAACAATCCTTATCTACCCCAACCAAAAACCGTGGATTAACAGCGATGTTCGAGCAGCCTTGTCAGCGCGGACATCTGCCTTTAAATCCGGGAACTTTGACGATCGAAAACAAGCCTGTTACGATCTCAGGAAATCCATCAAAGCCGCCAAACGACAGTATAAAAACAAAGTTGAAGAACAATTCAACACCAACAACGCAAGAAGCATGTGGCAGGGCATCAATAACATCACAGATTTTAAAGGGAATAAACCAGCTACAGTGAACATTGCTGCCTCTCTACCGGACAAGCTTAATCTTTTTTTTATGCTCGTTTCGAGGCTCACAACACCACCCACACAGAGAGCGCTCCCGCGGCTGTTGCAGAGGAGGTGAGTGCAATCTCCATTTCTGTCGTGGATGTAACACGATCCTTCAAACAGGTGAATATCTACAAGGCTGTGGGTCCCGATGGCATCCCAGGCCATGTGCTCCGAGCATGTGCATTCCAGCTAGCCGGGGTTTTCACAGACATTTTCAACCTCTCCCTCTCTCTGTCTGTGGTTCCCTTATGCTTCAAAAAATCCACCATTGTGCCCATGCCAAAGAAAAATAAAATCACATGCTTGAATGACTGGAGGCCCGTTGCTCTGACAACCATCTTCAGCAAGTGTTTTGAGAAACTCATCAGAGACTAGATCTGCTCTGTGCTGCCTGCCTCACTGGATCCACTGCAATTTGCATATCGCAGCAACCGTTCCACAGATGATGCTATTGCCTTCACCCTGCATACTGCTCTCTCCCACCTGGAAAACAAGAACGCCCATGTGAGGATGCTGTTTGTGGACTACAGCTCTGCATTCAATACCATAGTGCCTGCCACACTGGTTGCGAAGCTCCAGACTCTAGGACTAAACAGATCTCTGTGCAGCTGGATCCTGGACTTTCTGACAGTCAGGTGTTCAGAATGGGCAACACCACCTTATCTCCGCTGACCCTCAACACTGGTGCTCCGCAGGGCTGCGTTCTCAGCCCACTCCTGTACTCCCTGTACACACATGACTGTGCAGCCACACACAGCTCCAACCTCATCGTCAAATTCGCTGACGACACAACGGTGATAGGCTTGATCACTGACAACAATGAGATGGCCTACAGAGCAGAGGCGAGTACCCTGACTAAATGGTGTCAGGAGAACCACCTCTCGCACAACATCGACAAGACCAAGGAGCTGGTGATGGATTTCAGGAGACAGAGCAGAGAACACACACCCATCACCATTGACAAGACACCTGTGGAGCGGGTAAACAGTTTTAAGTTCCTCGGCGATCACATCACTGAGGATCTCACATGGTCCGCTCACACAGATGCAGTGCTGAAGAAGTCACATCAACGCCTCTTCTTCCTGAGACGGCTGAGGAAGTTTGGAATGAGCCCCAGCATCCTCAGATCATTCTACACCTGCACTGTGGAGAGCATCCTGACCGGCTGCATCACCACCTGGTTTGGAAACAGCACCGCTGGCAAAGGGTCGTGCAAACTGCCCGCCACATTGTTGGAGGTGAGCTTCCCTCCCTCCAGGATATCTACACCAGGCGGTGTATAAGGATATCCCGGAGGATCACCAATGACTCCAGCCACCCGTCCCACAGACTGTTCTCTCTGCTGCCCTCAGGAAGACGTCTCTGCAGCATCCGATCCCGCACTAGCCGACTGAGGGATAGCTTGTTCCCTCAGGCTATCAGGCTAATGAACAGTCAGAACTAATACACCCTACAGCACACTCCCAATTTATGATATGCCATGCACCGCACTTTAACTCCACAGTTCAATCTGGACTACACGTACACACTGTACAAATACAACAATCTATCTGCTACCACTGGATACCATCCAATGCACATACATGACGCTTGCGTATCCAGCTTATGTATAATCTACTGCACCTTTGCATATTACTGTGTATATATATATATATATATATATATATATATATATATATATATATATATATATATATATACTGTATATACTGTATATATATGTGTGTGTACATAATGTAGAATGTGTACATACGGTGTATAATGTGTATTGATAACTGTAAGTATGTCTAATAGTACACTGTGTGTACGGAGTATATGCATGTGTATATTGCACATTGTCTGTATAAGTCTGTAAGTATGTAATGGTACTGTCTATCAGGGACTTGCAGAGAGTTCCTCAGGGGCAGGGGCAGGGGCAGGGGCTCACATGTAAAATAGGGGCAATGTTTTTTGTAAATTAAAAAAAAAAAAAAAAATTATAGGTCAGAAGTTTAGATACATTATTACTATTTTATTTGTTTGCAAGAAGTCACTTATGGTCATCAATCCATGCATTTAATTTTTTTTTTTTTTTATACTTTCAAATACATTTTATGCAATTCTGATTTATTATCAATGTTGGAAACCTGTGATACTATTTTCCAGGATTCTTTGATTAATAAAAAGTTTTTAAAAAGCACAGTATTAATTTAAAATATAACTTTTGTAACAATACATGTTGAAAAGCTTGAGGTCAGTATTTTTTTTTTTTTAAGAAATTAGTTTTCATTCAGCAAAGATTTGCTAAATTGATAGAAACAGTGATAGTAAAGATTGATATTGTTAGAAAACATTGATATTGTTAGAAAACATCTCTATTTTGAATAAATGCTGTTCTTTTTATTTTTTATGCATCAGTGAGCCCCAAAAAAGTATCACGGGTTCCAAAAAAAATTATTAATAATAATAATAAAAACAATAAAAAAATAAAGCAGCACAACGGTTTCCAATATTGATAAATCAGCAAATTAGAATGATTTCTGAAGGATCATGCACTGAAGACTGGAGTAATGATGCTGAAAATTCAGCTTTGCATCACATAAATAAATGATATTTTTAAGTATATTAAAATAGAGAAACATTCTTTTAAATTGTAGTAATATTTCACAATATTACAGTTTTCTGTATTTTTGATCCAATAAATGCAGGCTTGATGAGCATAAGACACTTTCATAATGCTGCATAATTGGTAACATTAAATAAAGTCCTTTCATATCACCATTTCATCAGCCTACACTTCACATAACAGGCCTGTATAAATAAAATACATTCATGTATCTTTCATGAAAGATTAACCCATTTAATCTCACCGGTTACAATAGTGACCGTAAAAAAGGTTTTAATTTATAAAGCTCTAAAAACCTTACTGACTGATGTTTTAGTGCACTTCCTGCAAATATGGAAAAAATAAAGGGTCTCAATTAAATATGTGCAGTTTCACATGATTAGTGCAAATTGTCACATGACCAGAGGAGTTTATTTCCTGTTTGCACCATGAGATGATGATGACTGCACCAAAGCTCCAAAACAAAAGGCCAGTAAAGTGTTAACATAAAAATATGACAAAGATTTTTGGTACACATGATCTTTAGGGTGTCTAGTATTAATATATGCATTTGCATATATTCAGTTTTGTTGAGTGTGGTCATAGAATGAGTAAACATGTTGACAGTCACAATAGTGACCGCTGGGATAACAGTTAACAGTCGTTTAGCATCCATTTTCTCAGCGATGTAATTTGATTTATAAAATGAGACAAACCGCAGATCCAGATCGCTCCACAAATAAGCTCTTCTCTCCCATGTCATTTTCAACCGATTTATGAATAAGAATGGAAAATGGAGAGGATCACGTGACCCCTCGACGGTGATGCAGGCTTAGTTTTTCGCTCCGCTCACTTTGCCAAATATTTCACGATCCTGTCAGTAAAATTTGAACCACTCTGCATTAGACCCATCATGAGTACTAAGGCAGACAAAGGAGATCGGAAAAGAGATATTGAACAATCGCCAATGAAGAAAAAATTCAGAGATTCAGCCATCTCCAGTGAAGACCTGCACAGTGCTATTGCTAGCTGCATTGAACTAGCATTTAAAGAACACCAAAGCACTTTGAATTCGGTTGTGAACTCGGCAGTAAGAGATGCGATGGACTCTGTGCTGATTCCAGCATTGCGCGAACTGCGTGAGGACATACTAGCGACCAATAAGTCTGTTAAAGAGCTAAGAGAGGAGTTTGAGGCCATAGTTACCAAGACAAAGCAGACACGTGACCGCGTTGATTCTGTTCAGGCAGCGGCGCGGGAAGATAAGAGAACAGTCACGGACTTAAAGGATCAGCTGGAGCGACTCACCGAGAAGATGACAGATATGGAGGACAGGTGCAGGCGGAACAATGTTAGACTGGTGGGACTCCCAGAAGGGATGGAAGGTCCAGATGCAGCTAGTTTCCTCCGAGCTAATCTTTCCAAGTGGATTCCTTCCTTGAGGGGCCGTGACATTGAGATTGATCGGGCGCATCGCGTGTATGACGGAGGGAGGGGCTCCGATCGGCCGCGCACTCTCATCTTCCGTGTACTGAGATGGCATGACAGATCGGATATCCTGAAAGGTGCTCGGCAGGCGTATCCGGTGAAGTGCGCACAGAACAATGTCACACTGCTGTTTTTTCCTGACTTTAGTCCGGCTACAGCGATCAGGAGAAAGGCATTTGGTCCGGTTTTGAAGAAGATGACAGCACTTGGTCTCCAGCCCTTCCTCATCTATCCAGCGGTGATTAAGCTACGGCACAAAGGGGAACAGAGAAGCTTCGATTCCCTTCAGAAAGCGGAGGATTTTATCAGCTCCATGTCTCAGCAGAAGTCCTATGCCGCAGCTCTGCGGGGGGACGAGGGGGGAACAGCGACCGCTGTTTCTCCAATTCGACGGGAGGGGCGTGACGGCCGGGATGGACTTGGCCCTAGCTGCCCAGAAGGGGATGATAGCAGGATGGCCATGGATGCTTGCTAAACCTATTGTTTGCGTTTTCTTCTCTTATACTGGGATATTGTCCTTATTTATCCGGTACAACGATCTCTTTGCTGGTAAGACTGACACTCCATTTTTCTGTTTTGGAGGGGACTGATGGAGAGTAGCTTTAATTAATATAAAGGGAGAGAAAAAAAAAAATATATATATATAAATATATATATATATGTTTCTTTTTTTTTTTTTTTGGCTGTGTGAGCCTTTCGGGAGACATGTCTTGCGTTGGAGTGGATCGGTCACGACCTATCACCGTTTTTTTGTTGCTCAGTCAGACCTATGTTCTCGGTAATGTGCGGTCTGAGTTGTTCTTTGTTTATGGTTGTCGATTGTTCACATTTTTATGTTGTTTTTGTTTTTTACAGCAGACATTTATACTTTTATCTATTTTACATTATTTCTAAAGGGATTTTTCATATAGGAGGTTTGGTATCTAAAATGCACATCAGTGTTTACGTGTTATTTACGGAATGGAAGTGCTTCTGTTTTTTGTTTTTTTTTTGCATTTATTGAGTACAATCTTGGGATTATGAATATTCAATGCATACTTTAAATATTTTATCACTGAATGTGAATGGTTTAAATTCTGCTGTTAAAAGAACCCGTGTATTAGAATATTTACACCGTAAATCTATCTCCTGTGCCTTAATACAAGAGACACATTTAAAACAATCTGACGTGGCACGTTTCCAGAATAAGTATTACAAATTAATAGCTTTTTCCTGCGCTCAAAATAAAACTAAGGGGGTGCTTATCCTTGTTAACAGGAAGTTAAATTTAACAATTGAACACCTTGGTAGTGATGAGAAGGGTAGATTTGTTTTTATCCGATGCAAAATATATAATAATAGGTTAGCATTGGTCTCTATTTATGGTCCGAATGAGACAGACAGTGCATTCCTTACACAGATTTCCAAAACTTTACTTGAGGAGATTGATTGCCCTCTAGTGGTGGGTGGTGATTTTAATGCTGTCATAAATCCTGCTTTAGATAAGTCTCAATCTGATACAACAGCTAATCCATCCTCTAAATTATTGAATAAATTTATCACTGAGCTCAACTTAATCGATCTATGGAGAATTCAGAATACTAAAGCTAAGGACTTCACTTTTTTTTCTAATAGACACAAGACTTTCTCTAGGATAGATTACATATTTCTCAGCCCATCTTTAATTTCATCTAATTCCTCTATATCTATATTACCAATTTTATTATCTGATCATTCTGCTATGTTGTGCAGTGTTCCTCTTTCCGATGTCAAAGCCAAGTCCCCTAGATGGCGCTTTAACATATCATTATTAAGTAATCAGACTTTTATTACCTCTCTAAAAGAATATATTAAGGACTTTCTTGAAATTAATATGCCCTCTGATGTGGATCCTCAAATACTGTGGGAAACGACTAAGTGTGCTATACGAGGTTTCTGTATATCTTTCTCTTCTACTCTTGCCAAAGCGAGAACTCACCAGTTTACACAATTAGAAAATAAAATCCAATCATTACAAAACCTACAAAAACAAAATTTTACTGAGCAACAGGCTACACAGCTGTTCTCTTTAAAAGAAGAATATGATTTACTTTCACACTCAAAGGCAGAATTTATTTTACATAGGACTAGACAAAAATATTATTTTGAATCAGAGAGACCTAGTCATTTATTGGCCCTTAGGTTGAAAGAATGCGAGTCTAAGGCATATATTAGCGCAATAAAATCATCGGATGATCAGGTCACCACGAACCCTGTGGCAATTAATGACATATTTAAAGGTTTTTACACAAATCTGTATAAAGCCGAAACAGATTTTGATGAACCAATTTGTAAGCAGTATTTAGATAAATTGGAACTGCCTCGGATCTCACAGATGGATAAAGAATCTTTGGAGGCCCCATTAAGTTTGGAGGAACTTCACGTCTCTCTAAAGAGCCTTCAAAAGGGCAAATCGCCGGGACTAGATGGTCTCCCCCCTGAATTATATTTAGAAATTTGGGATTTGGTAGGGATACTTATGCTTAACTCATTTAATTTTGCAATTGAACATGGGGCATTTCATAGAGATCAAAAAACATCACTGATTTCATTACTTCTTAAAAAAGGGAAAGATCCATTAGATTGTTCCAGCTACAGACCGATTTCGCTTATCCCATGTGATCTAAAAATCTATGCTAAAGTGTTTGCTTCTCGTTTGGAGAAGGTAATTCACAGTCTGATCAAGGAGGACCAAACTGGTTTCATCAAGGGGCGCAATGCATCTGACAATATGCGTCGACTCCTTCATATTCTTGACTTTGCGGAATCCCACCCAACACCTTGTGCGGTCTTTTCACTTGATGCAGAAAAAGCCTTTGACAGGCTAGAGTGGAATTATATGTGGGCGGTTCTGCAATGTTTCGGCTTCGGTGAACACTTCGTTTCTATGATTAAGACATTATACCACTCACCTGCAGCATCATTCATAACTGGTAATATTATTTCCCCCTCATTCCCTTTACAGCGGGGAAGGAGGCAGGGGTGTCCACTTTCCCCCTTATTGTTTTGTCTATCTCTCGAACCCTTAGCACAAGCCATCAGGAAATCTGAAGTATCGATTAAGATTCATGACCATAATCATTGTATTTCATTATACGCTGATGATATTATTTTATATTTAGACCACTTTGATGTTTCAGTCTCTAGTGTAATTAAGGAATTTGATAATTTTAGTAGCCTATCAGGATATAAAATAAATTGGAGCAAATCTGCTCTAATGCCAATTAACAATGTTAAGGTTAATTTTTCTATTCCATCATTTATCCCTATTAAGGAATCTTTCATCTATTTGGGCATTACCATATATAAAAACATTCATAAGATTGCCAGAGACAATTTTAATAACATTTTAGTTAAGGTCAAAAATGACATTCAAAGATGGAAGAATCTTAAAGTCTCTCTCCAAGGAAGAATCTCCACTGTTAAGATGAATTTGTTACCTCGATTTAATTTTTTTTTCTCTATGCTACCACTTTCTCCCCCTCCAGATTACTTTAAGGAGATCAACTCCATAATTTCTAAGTTTATCTGGAATGATAAATGTCCCAGAATTAAACTTACCACATTACAACATCCTAATAGCGCAGGAGGACTGGCTGTACCAAATTTTGAATTATATTATTGGTCGTTCCAGCTTAAGGCCCTTCATAATTGGGTTGATCCTCAATCTACAGTTTCATGGAGGGTGATTGAAGCTGACAAGGTTAAACCAAATAGACTTCAAGATATTTTATTTACTGGCACAGGAAAAAAAGGGGATAATTATAAATTTGGTCCGGTTGTGGCTAACTCTATTAAAATCTGGAAAACGGTTGAACGTCGGATAGGTGGACCCTTCAAATTCTGTAACAGTACACCTTTATGGCACAATTTTAACTTTGTATGTGGAAATCGTCCATTTGTCCAACCCTCTTGGTCCTCTTTAGGTGTAAACACGTGCGGTGATATATATGATAACCAGGGCCTCTGTTAATTTCAGGCATTGAGAGCCAAATTTTGTCTACCAGCATCTGCATAGTTTGTTTTTCTTCAATTACGTTCTGCTCTCAAAGCGTATGGCGTTCCTTGGTCTTCTTCCATTTCCTCTCAGCCTATGCGGGACTGGATTGCACCATCTGCTGGTCGGCCATCTGTTTCCTTAATATATAATAAAATTATTGATTGTATTACAAAACCTCTTTCTATTAAAACTATTTGGAATAGGGAATTATCTGATCTTAATTTGTCTGTCGACTGGGAGAGAGTGTGGTCTAATCTCAGCTTAACATCTAAAAATCTGGCTCATCGTCTTATTCACTTCAAAGTCATTCATAGAGCATACATAACTCCTTACAAAAGATTCAAAATGAAACTGCAGTCAAATTTGAACTGCCATATATGTAACACTACATCATCGGGCACTTTTCTGCACATGTTTTGGGAATGTCCTGTCGTCATCAGTCTATGGACACATGTAAACCTGGTTTTGTCATCATTATTGAGAATTGATTGGTCTGTTAACCCAAGTTTATGTCTTCTTAATGATGATTCTGGTCTCTGTATTAGTTCAATGCAAAAGAGAATGTTGTTTGCTGGTTTTACAGCTGTGAAGAAGACAATAATTCAGAACTGGTTTACACCACACATGTGTAGAGAGGCATATTGGATCCGTAGCCTCCTGCAAATTGTCTCATGTGAATGTACAACGGCGCGAGTCGGCGGGGCCAGGCCTTCAACCATTGAGGCTTGGCAGTGTTTTTTACTGAATATACATGATTATTTAAAAGAGTAACTTTTGTGTTCTTGTTGTCCTTCCCTCTCTCCCTCCCTTTTGATTGAACCTTGAGATGTTGAGTATGTGTCTGCTGTTTTGTTTTGTTTTATTTTGGATATTATGTTGTGTTGTTTGTGAAAAAAATGAAAATAAAAAATTGTTGATAACAAAAAAAAAAAAAGAACGGAAAATGACTGCTCCACTTAACATTATTGTCCAATGAAATTTGAACTTGTGCCAGATCATGATTGGTTTGTGTATTATACATGAAAAACAGGCATTAATTAATTATGTAATATTCTAAAAGATATAATATATGGATTTGTAATAAAATCGACACACTAGCTTTGATTATTGATGAAAAAAAAGTTTAAAATATTGTTTGTTTTATTTTTTCCTTCTGTTGACCCACTCACTGAAAGAACCATATTTTTGAGCCTATGGATTCTGAACAGGCTGGAATATCAGTCAGTCGAGCAAAACGCATGCAACCCATAGCAACACAGATTGACAGATATGTAAAAATAAACAGGAACTTTCCGACTTTTGAGTGATTAGTTACCGTTTTGTACACATTATCATGTTAATTATAATTAAAATGCATTTTGTTTTATTGACTACAATATCATTGCCATTTGTCTGAGAGGGGCACTTTTAAATAATTTTAAAAAAGGGCAGGGGCTTGAGTCCCCAAAGCCCCCCCTTCTGCATGTGCCTGCTGTCTATATGTTAATTGTTTCTGCACTGTATGGAGCACGCTGTCAAGAATTTCACTCATCAAGTAGGGGTGTGCGATACTGCAAATTTTGGTATCGATCCGATACCGAGTAAATACAGGGCCAGTATCGCCGACACCGATACCGATTCCGATACTTGTCATTAAAAAAAATAAATAAAATACATTTAAATGACCAACAACAATTAAAAAAAATAACAATACTAATGTTGATATGACTAATATTGTATTCACCTTAAAGCTACGTGGATATTATTTGCCTTTCTAAAAGGACATTGCAGGCAGAGGATTTTTTCTTTTGAACAAAACCATTTCAGTAGTCCGAGCTAGTTACTAGTTAGTTTCAAGTAAAATCAATCAAATAATGTTCTTTTTTTTGTTTGCCAAATAACCCTGCGTACGTGTACGCCCCCGCAACCAAACCCCCACCCAGGAAAAAAAGTTCAGGCTCAGGATTTTTTTTTGCTTTAACCCCTGTGTTTAATAATAAATGTTCATCTTTTGATTATTGCTGTTGCCTCTAGTAATTCTGTGTGCGATTTTTCATTTCCAGCCTATTTTAAGCCAGCAATATAATAACTTTTAAACAATAAATTAAACAACCCAGCATGCTGGGTAAAAACGTTTAACCCAACCACCTGAGTCAAAATAACCCAGTATGTGTTCTGTCCAATATTTACCCAGCGCTGGGTTGCCAAATAACCCAAGTTGGGTTGTTTTTAACCGTATACAGGACGCCTACGTTTACTTTAGTGCTGTCAAAGTTAACGCGTTAATTCACGCGTTAACGCAAATTCATTTTAACGGCACTAATTTTTTTAACGCGCGATTAACGCAGCGCGTATTTCCGGTTTGACCCGTGGCCCAACCCGTAGTTGGAGAAATGGAGATGCACAGTGTTGCCAACTTGGCAACAATTTTAGACCCCTTTAGCGACCTTTTTCCCTTCAAAAAAGCGCCCAAACCTAGTTTCTGAGAATCACTGGGAATGCCGCGCGAGTGCGAGCCGAGGTCTTGCTCTCCCAGCGCGCACACACCTCTCTCTCTCTCTCTCTCTGCGTCTGCTCTGTTCAGCGCGCGCGCGCGCGCACCTCTCTCTCTCTCTCTCTCTCTCTGCGTCTGCTCAGCGCGCGGCAGAGAGAGGAGCAGCGCTTTAATTCAGTTAAACACAGATATTATGTTGCTTCTCTAATTTTACATGCAAGTATAGCCGAAATCACAGCACAGCTATTGTCTTTATCTTATGTGTATTTGATTTCATCAGACGATGGTGCGATTATCATGATTTTTTGTGCAGATTAACATCTTGGACGGGAGAGCTGGTTATGTCTTAATGGCTCACGTTTCAGTCACTATTTCATATTCATTCCGTTGTCTGACAACAGAAACAGTAAAATATACCAGTTTTATTGAGAATTTAGCTTCATCAAAATACAGTATGTGGGCAAAGATAGGGAAACAAATGTAATAATAAATAATAAATGTACATTTAGCATTTTCAGAAGAAGGGCAGCCCTATGTGCAAAAATGTAAACAGGTTTGTGTCAGTAAATTGCTCAGTGCAAAGAAAGAGAAGTAATGGGAACCTGGAATTTATTTTTTCATGTGTCTAATAGATATAAACAAGTTCTTTGAAAAACATCTATGACCTTTGAAACATGTCTACTCTTCATGCTTTATGTTGACTATGGTTTCAATAATAATAAACATACACTATATTGGCAAAAGTATTGGTTCGCCCCCTTCTAATGAACAGGTTTGACTACTTTAGTAATTTCTATGAATACAAATCTTAATGTTAAAGCATATAATGATATTCTAGGAAATTGTGTGCTTCTAATATTATAGCAACAGTTTGGACAGGACCCTTTTCTATTCTAACATGACAATGCCTCTGTGTATAAGACAAGGTTCAAAAAGAAAATGATTGATTCAGTCAGTGTGGAAGAACTTGACTAGTCTGCATAAAACCAAGTCCTAATCCCAGTTTAACTGGTGTGACTGTAAATGCAGACCTTGAGCCAAAAACTCTTCACCAAACACCAATGACTTGTATATACACTATATAGACCAAAGTATTGGGACACCCCCTTCTTTAGAACAGAAAAATGCACTTCTAAATCTGTGGCAACAACGATGGGAACATAATTCATGTATTTAAAAATTGTATTTCCATCTCTGTTGTGACAGTTTTGGAAGTGTTTAAAATGACTGAACCCATATGTACAAGTCGTTGGTGTTTGGTGATGAGTTTTTGGCTCAAGGTCTGTATTTACAGTCACACCAGAGGAGTTAAACTGGGATTAGGACTTGGTTTTATGCAGACCAGTCAAGTTCTTCCACACTGACTGAATCAATCATTTCCTTTTTGAACCTTGTCTTATACACAGAGACATTGTCATGTTAGAATAGAAAAGGGTCCTGTCCAAACTGTCACTATAATATTAGAAGCACACAATTCCCTAGAATATCATAATATGCTTAAACATTAAGATTTGTACTCATAGAAATTACTAAAGTAGTCAAACCTGTTCATTAGAAGGGGGCGACCCAATAATTTTGGCAATATAGTGTACATTTGCATAAAGCATCCATATTTGTCCATGCCCATGTTGATTTAGAGTATTAAACATTTGAAAAGGATTGATTTAAGGTACATTTAGAACAAATAAAATTGTGCGATTAATTGCGATTAATCGCGAGTTAACGCAGGACAATCATGCGATTAATCACGATTTATTTATTTTTAATCGATTGACAGCCCTAGTTTACTTCAATTAAATCCTGATGTAATCATGACAAACTATATATCATTGGAAAGGTCTAAGACTCCTAAATAGATATTTTACAAATATCTATAGTTGTTACAAATTATGTAGTACAGTAATAGATTCATTTATGACAAGAGTGCACCAAGAGTCTATGATAAATCTACATCATAACAGGAGTTCTGACCTTTGTCACAAAAAGTCTTTATTTCCTTGCCTTTTTCCCTATCACATGTTTTAGCAATCATCATAAGTTATATAACATTTGAAAGCTTAAAATCTCAAAATTTATCCTGTGGAAACCATTTTGAAATCGGACATTGCGTTACCATAGAAATGGTACTTCAAAATGTTTTAGCGGTCTCCTCCACCTTAGCGGGAGTGTCATATTACAAAATGTATTATGGACTTTTAGAATCAAAACTTTTTTATAATCTTGACAAAATACAGTACATATTGTTGGAAAGGTCTGAGTTTTAAGATTAAGACTAAGACTAAGATTAAAGTTATTTTGTTATAGATGTAATATTGAGAGAGAAATTGATAGATTTGTGGCAGAAATGCATCAAAAACAAATTCAATAGAGTTTGGATGGCACCCAGTGGCTGTTTTTGGTATAACGCCTAAACAAAATTGTATATGAACCTCAATTTTTTTATATCAACTTCAAATTTGGAACACAACTTATGCAGACATATGGCTTTAATTTTATAGCCATTTTAGATTTTTAACTTTTTTTAATATTTATTTTATATAAAATAAAATAAAAATAGTATAATACATTTTCTTTACAGTAAATTTAAACTTCTATAACTTTTTAATACTTTAATTTTATTAAATGATTTGACTTCTGTAATAATCTGCTAATTGTCTTCTTTAAACAGAGACCAACCTGAGGTCTGTATTTAAAAGAGTTCATGAATTATAATAATTTAGGTTTGGATAGTGCACTTTCTCTTGAATTTTCAAAAATGGGGATGACAGTTAAGCGGTTAACCCAGCATTTTTTAGAGTGTAATAGACAATAATTGTGCAAGTAATGCAGCACAGTAATTATATATAATTAGGAATCTGAGCAGGATTACAAACCCTTCCTGGAGTTTGGATGCACTCATCTGTAAAACAAGAGTCAACATTAAAGTTAAAATAATTTGAAACCTATTAGGGAAAATCTTTTGATAAACTCAGGAAAAATCATTCCTCAAATGTCAGTTATTAGCCACAATGTACAGGTGCATCTCAATAAATTAGAATGTCGTGGAAAAGTTCATTTATTTCAGTAATTTAACTAAATAAATTCAATGCACACAGACTGAAGTAGTTTAAGTCTTTGGTTCTTTTAATTGTGATGATTTAGGCTCACATTTAACAAAAACCCACCAATTCACCATCTCAACAAATTAGAATACGTCATAAGACCAATAAAAAAAACATGTTTAGTGAATTGTTGGCCTTCTGGAAAGTATGTTAATTTACTGTATATGTACTCAATACTTGGTAGGGGCTCCTTTTGCTTTAATTACTGCCTCAATTCGGCGTGGCATGGAGGTGATCAGTTTGTGGCACTGCTGAGGTGGTATGGAATCCCAGGTTTCTTTGACAGTGGCCTTCAGCTCATCTGCATTTTTTGGTCTCTTGTTTCTCATTTTCCTCTTGACAATACCCCATAGATTCTCTATGGGGTTCAGGTCTGGTGAGTTTGCTGGCCAGTCAAGCACACCAACACCATGGTCATTTAACCAACTTTTGGTGCTTTTGGCAGTGTGGGCAGGTGCCAAATCCTGCTGGAAAATGAAATCAGCATCTTTAAAAAGCTGGTCAGCAGAAGGAAGCATGAAGTGCTCCAAAATTACTTGGTAAACGGGTGCAGTGATGTTGGTTTTCAAAAAACACAATGGACCAACACCAGCAGATGACATTGCACCCCAAATCATCACAGACTGTGGAAACTTAACACTGGACTTCATGCAACATGGGCTATGAGCTTCTCCACCCTTCCTCCAGACTCTAGGACCTTGGTTTCCAAATGAAATACAAAACTTGCTCTCATCTGAAAAGAGGGCTTTGGACCACTGGGCAACAGTCCAGTTCTTCTTCTCCTTAGCCCAGGTAAGACGCCTCTGACGCTGTCTGTGGTTCAGGAGTGGCTTAACAAGAGGAATACGACATCTGTAGCCAAATTCCTTGACACGTCTGTGTGTGGTGGCTCTTGATGCCTTGACCCCAGCCTCAGTCCATTCCTTGTGAAGTTCACCCAAATTCTTGAATCGATTTTGCTTGACAATCCTCATAAGGCAGCGGTTCTCTCGGTTGGTTGTGCATCTTTTTCTTCCACACTTTTTCCTTCCACTCAACTTTCTGTTAACATGCTTGGATACAGCACTCTGTGAACAGCCAGCTTCTTTGGCAATGAATGTTTGTGGCTTACCCTCCTTGTGAAGGGTGTCAATGATTGTCTTCTGGACAACTGTCAGATCAGCAGTCTTCCCCATGATTGTGTAGCCTAGTGAATCAAACTGAGAGACCATTTTGAAGGCTCAGGAAACCTTTGCAGGTGTTTTGAGTTGATTAGCATGTCACCATATTCTAATTTGTTGAGAATTTGTTGGGTTTTTGTTAAATGTGAGCCTAAATCATCACAATTAAAAGAACCAAAGACTTAAACTACTTCAGTCTGTGTGCATTGAATTTATTTAATACACGAGTTTCACAATTTGAGTTGAATTACTGAAATAAATGAACTTTTCCACAACATTCTAATCTATTGAGATGCACCTGTATATAGTCTTTAGTTTGCAGGTCATTCTTATTGGCCAAGTTTTAGTTAGAGTTAAATTCATTCATACTACTGTATTATTGTCACTATAAATATAATGACATTAAGCGTTTTTAATTGCCTGTTGTAAAAGTTGACATATACTCACTGTTCTTGATTAGTCTCGTAAAATCCTGAAATTCACTGAACTCAGCTGCCGTTTTCTCTCGGATCAGGCAGAAGATGCTCTTTTACAGGCTCTGCATCATTAGGAGGGGTGGAGATGATTAACATGGACTTCAGACAACAGAAAAATAGAAAACATCCCAAAAAAAAAAAAAAAAGCTAATTGTGGTGAATTGCTTTGAATTGTTGCACAGTTTAAGCTTGCACTGATTTAATCAGATTTCATCCATGAATGTAAATAGAAAGCTGATTACAAATAGAAAGAAAGTGAATAGAAATATATATATATATATATATATATATATATATAGTGGCCAGCTACTATATATATATATATATATATATATATATATATATATATATATATATATATATATATAGTGGCCAGCTACCCAAGTACTCATTATCGTTGTCATGGAGAGGGAGAAGATCCAATTGCCAGGAGGCGGAGTCTGTGAACAGGAGCCACCTGAGAGCCATCAGGAGAAGGGGATATAAACAGAGCAGAAAGAAGCATTGGGGAGACTAGATCTCCCAAGACCAGGCTAACCAGAGATCCCAGACACCTTCACTTCTACACTCTTCACGGCTGATGTTCTGCCTCTCTGGCACCTTGGAGCACCTACACCACTTTCAATAGTGTCACTCAATAAATGACCCTTTTGGGGATATCTCACTGCACATTGAGTCTGAGCCTCCTTTCTCCCGCCACTGTATATATATATATATATATATATATATATATATATATTAATAAATGTTGACTGAAATATAATTAAACTTTTAAATTAAATTTTGATAACTTATTCTATTTCAGCTGGTTCAAAGTCAACATTTTAATTCAGTCTATGTCTGAAATTTCTCATTTTAATTTAGTTTAATTGGATGTACCAAAATACCAAATAAAAAAGACATTAAAAAACTGTGCCTTATAAAAATGACAAAACCCTGCACAATTCCTAAAAGTTTAACTAAACTTGAAATGGAAAATATAATTTCAAAATGGTTATAAAAACAATAATAGGATCTCGATGTGTAACACATTTTGTTGCATCCAGCAATATTCTGTAACATCCAGCTTTTGATATTTTTGTACTTATATTTGCTACAAATTAAAGTCCATAAATGTTTGTTTAAAATGTATTTATTATTTTATGTTGTTTCCTTTAGTAAGTTATATTGTATTTATACAGAGTCACCATAAATGAGTGCCTCCCCTCTGAACAATTCAAAGATTTCTTTTTTCTTAATGATCACTAATACAATTCACGGAAAGATGGCAAAATTGTTATTTGTTAGACATATTCTACAAATACAGAAAACGGTATAATTAGTATCTGTAAAATACTTAAATTAGGCCATTTAGTTTAAACCTCCTTAAACTCCCTGGTTTTTAATGGCGATTTTTGCTCAGCTTGTCTCTACAAAATCCCTGAAACTCAAGAGGCTGGGTGAAACTTAAAAATAATTGTTCACTGAAGAACTTTCACCTTTGGGAGAATGTATATAGTGATTGTCATGTTGACACAACATCCAGCAATGCAGGGAACGAGGAGAGAGTGGCATTTTCTGACAGTTTAAGGCAATAACTTGTAAACAAAAGCAAGGCACTTGTCTCTAAAATCAAACAACACTACTCTACTACACACAACTAATCTAAAGAACACACACACACACACACACACAACTTCAGAGGTTATATAAAACATATATGATAAAACTCAAACATAGAAGATAGTATGGCTTACTGGCATCACTTTAAAGACGGTTGCATATTCCAGTCATAAGAGTGAGTTCAACTAGGTCTTTCTTGAGGCAATGGAAGATGCCTTGGAATGCTCAAAAGGGGAAGATGCCCTGGGGACAAGAAAGTGTCACAAGGTTTTTCTCATGCTAATTCTGGTCTTGGGATCACTATCACATGTCTCCTCTTTCCTGTTATGGCCATATATTTTGTGTGTGATTGTCACGAAGTGTTACTTGACCATTTGGTTCCACAGAAGTATTATGTTTTGGGAACAATGGAGGGTCTTCTTCATTGATCAGTTTTCATTGTTGCAGATAAAAGGGAAGACAGTTGATTAGTTTTTATGAACTATCACTGACTTAGTGGCGAACCTTGTTCATTTGGTGGACTCTGGTTCATGGTAAATCCAACATCACCCATCATGAAATGAAAGCTTAAAGTGAAGGCCTGATTATTTCTGGGAGCTTCTCACTTGATTTTGAGTTTTCGTGTTACTTCTGCCATATTTTTACACTTTTTTAAAATGTATTTTTTTATGCCATATTTTTATGCTTTTTAAAAATGTTTTGGCTCACCTGTTGATAAATAATTGCCTTTAAATTGCACGAGAGTATTTTTAAGTAGTTTAATTCTGTAACTTTCAGGAGAGTGTACTCATTGTTGCAGCACAACATGTAATTGCTGAATTTGCTAATTTTCAGAGGGGGTTTACTCATATATGCTGACTGAGTAATGTTATTTCTGCACATTACGAAAGAGTTATTTCTGCAGGGCTACTTTGTTCTCTCTCCAGTGAGTCTTTCCAGGACTCTCACTTAAAATAGCACATTACTGATGTTATCATCTCACTTACACTTGCAGGCCGCTGTGGTGCTTGAGGCCCTGCCACTATTGTTTTGTAGCCTACATAAGAAAAATTTAAATAAAGTAGATAATTAAAAATTAAACCCATGACAACATTCAACAAAAGCAGTATTTAAAGAACAACAGCTGTGGATGGGATCTTAATACACAAAGAAAGACAAATTATCAACTATCCAGTCTATTTCAAATCAAATATGGGGTCAAGTTAGACTTTTGGACATACTCTTTTCATGTATAGCATATAGAAGAAAATTACTTTTGAAGTAATATATTTTTTTATCTTTGTACATTATATAGTTGGGGCTTATGGAGAAAACCTCAGAAACGACATTGCCTCCCTTCAGAACAATCTCAATAACTTTTAAAAAGAAAGTGATAGAAAGACCATTCTTTCTTTTGTTTGCTGCCACCCAGTGAAGTCAAAAACACAGAGCTAGACCAAAAGTAGTCTCGCGTAGCCAGACCTTCAGACTGACGGCTGAAGTTCTGGAATCCATGGCAGCTTTCATTGGCCAAGGCCCGCCCATGAGGCCATTTGACTGACATGTCAAACAACCAATCACAGTTTCTTTCGTTCATCGTCACGTTTCGGGGCGTGGAAATGTCGCCACAATAACAGACCGGTGTGTAAAACTCTCGGACATATTTTAAAGATTCTATGCCGCGAACTTTAAATATTTCACATACTTTTGAAAATCCAGAGTTTAGTTAAGCGCTCGTCATCACAGTTGTAAACATGACAGCTTTGTTCTTTCGTGAGGGGGTTTGGCGTCACGGCATCTTTGTTTCCAGGCGGAACGTTAAAGAATGCGACCAGGGGCGCCGTAAGGGGGGGGGGGGGAGTTAGGACGATTCTAAGGGCCCAACGATGGGGGGGGGACCCCGAGGGGAAAGCTAGAGCCCTGCATTTCAGCCCGGCCCCAACTTTTTTACACCTCTAGGGCCGGGCTTCGGGCCAATTTTCATGTCATAGTTCAGACGCGGGCCGGGCCTCGGGCCTGTTTTAGGCTTCTCCTTATTTTTATATTTTAGACATCCATCAATTAGTGATGCGCTGAAAAAAAAAATAGTTGATAACAAAAAAATTAGTGATGCGCTGGTGGCAAAAATTGCCACACTGGTGGAAACAACGACGGTGTTTAGAGTCCCGCAGCAGCAGAGAGCCGTCAGCACAGCTGAAGAGTTCTGCGTTCAAATGCACGCAATAGGCTGAAGCTTGCTGCAAAGCCCCAGCAAAAGTAATTACCATGAATGTGTCGGGGGAAATAGTAAGGAGATATTTGAATTATTTACTAATAAACTAGTGTTTTCTGTGTCATTGTCGCAAAGATGAAGATGCTGATCCTGATTCGCCATCTCCTCATTAGACACACCTTTAGAGAGAAGTGCATCTTCACGGATTATAATGAAAGAGTTTTTGTTTTCAATTTGATTTGTTAAGTAGTAATTTAAAGCTTTATATAGATATATTTAGCATGTCTGTGAGGCATGTATTCGCTGACTTTTGGTTCATTTTTGTGAAGCGCTCCTGTTCAAGACGAGGCCACAGAAAGCGCATCATTGTTTTCTTTAATTTAAAAGATAATTTTATATACAAACCCGATTCCAAAAAAGTTGGGACACTGTACAAATTGTGAATAAAAAAGGAATGCAATAATTTACAAATCTCATAAACTTATATTTTATTCACAATAGAATATAGATAACATATCAAATGTTGAAAGTGAGACATTTTGAAATGTCATGCCAAATATTGGCTCATTTTGGAATTCATGAGAGCTACACATTCCAAAAAAGTTGGGACAGGTAGCAATAAGAGGCCGGAAAAGTTGAATGTACATATAAGGAACAGCTGGAGGACCAATTTGCAACTTATTAGGTCAATTGGCAACATGATTGGATATAAAAAGAGCCTCTCAGAGTGGCAGTGTCTCTCAGAAGTCAAGATGGGAAGAGGATCACCAATTCCCCCAATGCTGCGGCGAAAAATAGTGGAGCAATATCAGAAAGGAGTTTCTCAGAGAAAAATTGCAAAGAGTTTGAAGTTATCATCATCTACAGTGCATAATATCATCCAAAGATTCAGAGAATCTGGAACAATCTCTGTGCGTAAGGGTCAAGGCCAGAAAACCATACTGGATGCCCGTGATCTTCGGGCCCTTAGACGGCACTGCATCACATACAGGAATGCTACTGTAATGGAAATCACAACATGGGCTCAGGAATACTTCCAGAAAACATTGTCGGTGAACACAATCCACCGTGCCATTCGCCGTTGCCGGCTAAAACTCTATAGGTCAAAAAAGAAGCCATATCTAAACATGATCCAGAAGCGCAGGCGTTTTCTCTGGGCCAAGGCTCATTTAAAATGGACTGTGGCAAAGTGGAAAACTGTTCTGTGGTCAGACAAATCAAAATTTGAAGTTCTTTTTGGAAAACTGGGACGCCATGTCATCCGGACTAAAGAGGACAAGGACAACCCAAGTTGTTATCAGCGCTCAGTTCAGAAGCCTGCATCTCTGATGGTATGGGGTTGCATGAGTGCGTGTGGCATGGGCAGCTTACACATCTGGAGAGGCACCATCAATGCTGAAAGGTATATCCAAGTTCTAGAACAACATATGCTCCCATCCAGACGTCGTCTCTTTCAGGGAAGACCTTGCATTTTCCAACATGACAATGCCAGACCACATACTGCATCAATTACAACATCATGGCTGCGTAGAAGAAGGATCCGGGTACTGAAATGGCCAGCCTGCAGTCCAGATCTTTCACCCATAGAAAACATTTGGCGCATCATAAAGAGGAAGATGCGACAAAGAAGACCTAAGACAGTTGAGCAACTAGAAGCCTGTATTAGACAAGAATGGGACAACATTCCTATTCCTACTTGTAGCAACTTGTCTCCTCAGTCCCCAGACGTTTGCAGACTGTTATAAAAAGAAGAGGGGATGCCACACAGTGGTAAACATGGCCTTGTCCCAACTTTTTTGAGATGTGTTGATGCCATGAAATTTAAAATCAACTTATTTTTCCCTTAAAATGATACATTTTCTCAGTTTAAACATTTGATATGTCATCTATGTTGTATTCTGAATAAAATATTGAAATTTGAAACTTCCACATCATTGCATTCTGTTTTTATTCACAATTTGTACAGTGTCCCAACTTTTTTGGAATCGGGTTTGTATTTTAAAAAAGGTTTTGTTGATATTGTGAGTGCACACAAATAAAAGCAGACCCTTTACAGTTACGAATGATGTATTACTCTTACTTTTATGAGCAAAAATTACGGCGTAAGTTGTTTCCATTGAAAAAAATGCAATTGATTGCACTGGTGCCTCCATGTCCTGCGCTTTAGCTTCCACTCTCCGCACAAACTATTGGATGCAGCGCACATATATTTAGGTTTAACATTTAAACATTGTTATATGCTTGAACTGTTTTAGTATCTATAGATTTTATCTTAGGCAAGTCGTGATGATTTGAGAAGGCTAAATTGATCAAACATGGTTATGATCAGCCTGCCGGTCTGCCGCTGGCCGCTTGGTCGTTACTTTAAGAAAGAAAAAAACTTATTTTTTCTAAATTAACTTAATAAAAAAATGAAACAAAATATAATCACTTTGCCATTACATACAAAACTGAACTATTTTAATAGCTGAAACAGTATAATCTGATTTGGGAGAAGGGGGAAAAAAGACGGGCTCGGGACGGACTCGGGCTGGTAATTCTGTTAAGCTCTCGGACACGGGCTGGGCTAGGGCCTGAGCGTCTCGGGCCAGGGCCAGGGCCTAAATTTGAGGCCCTAGTCACCCCAAGCACCCCTTTTAATTCAGGTATGCCATTCTGACAGTAATCCAAAAAATGCTCCAATACGTTAAGAGGTTTAAACTGACAGACTGTGTCTGCCTCCTGAAAAATGCTAGGAAGACTGTTCCAGTTGATCAAAACAGTCGATATTGATATTGTAAGAATTATCAACTGGCCAGAATTTTGAGATCACAGTGGATGTGAAGAACTATAATGCAACAGGACCTAAACCATTTAGAGCATTGCAAGTAATCAGCAGGATTTTAAAATGTATTTGATGTTTAATAGGGAGCCAGTGCAGTGTTGACAGAACCAGGCTAAAATATATTTCCTGCATTTTGGACCAGCTAGAGTTTGTTTATTAAGCATGCAGAGCAACCAGCCAATAAAGCATTACAATAACCTAACCTTGAGGTCATGATCGCATGAAATAACATTTCTGCATTTGATATTGAGAGCATATGTCAATATAGAGATATTTCAAGATGGAAAAATTCAGTTTTTACAAATGTGGCTTTCAAAGGAAAGATTGCTATCAAATAGCACGCCCAGATTCCTAACTGATGATGAAGAATTAACAGGGTAGCCATCAAGTGTTAGACAGTGTTCTAGGTTATTACATGCAGAGTTGTTTTGGGCCAATGATTAAAACCTTCGCTTTTTTTCAGAATTTAGCAGTAGGAATTTACTAGTCATCCAATTTTTTATATCAATTATGCATTCCTTTAGTTTTGTGCAGTGTATTTTTCATCAGGCTGCCAAGAATTATAGAGCTGAGTATTATCAGCATAACAGTGAAAGCTAACTCCATATTTCCTAATGATATTTCCCAAGGGTAGAATATACAAGGCTAAAATCAACAGACTGAGTACTGTGCCTTGTAGTACGCCATATTGCACTTCTGTTCTGATCGATATTATACCTCTTCATTTACTGCTACAAACTGATAACTGTCAGACAAGTATGATTTGAACCATGCCAATGCACTTCCACTAATGCCAACATAATTTTCTAGTCTATACAAAAGAATGTTGTGGTCGATCGTTCAAATGCAGCACTAAGATTCAATAACTCTTCCCTGCAAATGATACCATGAAGAATGTGAATATTTAATTTCATGGCAAAAACAAAACAAAAGGTAAGCTGGTATTGATATTAATTTCAGTATCAGTATCAGAGGTTGATCCTCCAAAGATTGGGATGCTGCACCAGCATGCAACGCAGTGTGATGTAGCTTCACATTCTCTATTGCAGTGTTACCTATACATGAAATAAACAACAACAACAAAACACAATGCTTTCACGGATTGACTACCCTAGAATATCGTAACATCCCAACTAATGCTAATTTAACTTTTTAGTAAAAACTTTTCATATGTCTCTTTTTCTGGTTTATGATGCCTTCACTGCATGATGATTGAATTTCTAACTATATTTATACTGAACATTTTATAGGACAGACTTGGTCTGTGCACATGCCTTTTAACACTTAGGGTAAACCTTATTTTTTTCTCTTGACCATAGATGGCACAAAATCCCATCTCAACACTTAATGAATGGTTATGCTATTTTTAATTTTGTCATTTCATCTGAATTGATCTGTTCTGTCTTTTTGAATCACCACTTTATATCATGTAACATTCAGACTTGGAATGACTAGAAATCATAATCTGAGGTGAGTTTTTTAGTGAGAAATCATTTTGGTAAAATAAAGTTGATCTCTGATGATGTCAGGGTTATGGACCTGTTTTGTGTGTGTTTCTTGTCTCCACATGCTCCCCCTGACCTAGTTTCCTTGTGTGTGTGACATGTCCTTATTTGGTCATTCCTGTTCCTGTCCTCGTTGTCTCGTTATTAGTTAATTCCCCTCACCTGTGAATCCCTCGTTTAGTTCAGTATTTAAAGTGTGTTCTGCCCCATGTTTCCTTGGTGGGTCTTATACGTGTTCTCGTTGTGCTCCCTGCCTGTTCCTGTGTTCCCAGAAGTTTGGATAATAAGACTGTTGTTATTGTGTTCTCCAACGAGTTCCTCATTCCTCATTCCTCATTCCTCATTCCTCATTCCTCATTCCTCATTCCTCATTCCTCACAGTAGGCAACCGTGACAGAAGACTGATGGTCCCAAAATACGTTGACTTTTGAAAAGAAGTTGTTATTTTTGGTGTAAATGTACACATGCTTAAAAAGCTTGATGGCAAATTGATGAGAAATGTATTTTGTTTTAATATACAGAACATTAGTTACATAGTGGTTGTTTCTTTGATAGTGTAAGAAATGTTAATTTATTTAACCTGGAATTTTTTTTTTAACAGTAAAAAAAAAAAGAACTGGAGCATAAGTTTACATAAAGAAAAACATTAAAACAAACAGTGAGGACTTTGCCTCATTTCATAACGCTGTGCACCACTGATGTTCAGATGCCATCAGTTGTCTTTTCTGCTCAACGACTGCACCAATCTGCTCCAGTTTTTTTCAGAAAAAAACAAGTCAAAATTAAGAGTTTTTGCTTAGCACAAGCAAAATAATCTGCCAATGGGGTGAGCAAAATAATCTTGTTTTCTACACTATTATTTTGCTTACCCCATTGGCAGATTATTTTTGCTTGTTTCAAGCAAAAACTCACTTAATTTTGACTTGTTTTTTCTGAAAACAAGACAATAATTTTTACTTGTCTAGAAAATCCTTCTTGATTTAAAAAGTTTTTGATATTTTGGCTGGAAACAAGACAAAACATCTAAGTAAGAAAAGCATTTTTTGCAGTGTATTTTAGTGTATTTATAAATCATCTCCATAAAACTTGTCAGCAGAAGGAAGCATGGAAGTGCTCTAAAATTTCCTGGTAGATGGCTGCGTTGACTGTGGACTCAGAAAACATAGTGGACCAACACCAGCAGATGACATGGCAGCACAAATCATCACTGACTGTGGAAACTTCACACTGGACTTCAAGCAACATGGATTCTGTGCCTCTCCACTCTTCCTCCAGACTCTGGGACCTTGATTTTCAAATGAAATGCAAAATTTACTTTCATCTGAAAAGAGGACTTTGGACCACTGAGTTATTTTTCTCCACAGCCAAGGTAAGACACTTCTGATGTTGTCTCTGGTTCAGAAGTGGCTTGGTAGCCCTTTTCCTGAAGACGTCTGAGCGTGGTGACTCTTGATGCACTGACTCCAGCTTCAGTTCACTCCTTGTGAAGCTCTCACAAGTGTTTGAATCAGCTTTGCTTGACTGTATTCTCAAGCTTGCAGGCATCCCTGTTGCTTGTGCACCTTTTCCTACCCAAATTCTTCCTTCCAGTCAACTTTGCATTCAATATGCTTTGATACAGCACTCTGTAAACAGCCACACCTTTTAGTAATGACCCTCTGTGACTTACCCTCTTTGTGGAGGGCATCAATGTTCATCTTCTGGATCATTGCCAACTCAGCAGTCTTCTCCATTATTGTAGTTTCAAAGAACAAGAGATACCCAGAATTTATACTGTATGGATGGTCATTAATTGAAACTCAAATGTAAATATTCTAATATTTTGAGATACTGATTTTTGAATTTCATGAGCTGTAAGCTCTAATCATCAAAATTTAAACAAAACTTTTGAAATGTTTTACTTTACATGCAATGAATCTAAAATATATGAAACTTTCACTTTTTGAAATAACTTACAAGAAAAAATTAACCTTTTCACGACATTCTAATTCATTGAGATGCACCTGTAGAAGTCTTTTGGTTTCTCCAGGTCTTCACTGGGAATGTTGACTTCAGGGAAAGAGATCTTTAGTTTATTGCACATATCAGCAGTTTGCTTCACTGTCTGCAGTGAAAAGGCATAGCAGTAGCACCTCATTAAAAAGGTGAGAGAAACATTTCAGTCAAAATTAAAATTATTCACTGAAATTGTCAGGTTGAAATGAATGGGAATGCTAGCGGATGGTTTCTTCATGTATTGTAGATAAATATTGTTAAAATAAAAGCATGTGCTCTTCTGTTTTAATAGTTTTCTTAGTTTTGTTTCATTTATCTGTTTAAATGATACACAGCATTTGTAATTATCCGTCAATGGTTTTAAAGGTTATTTCGACCTCTGGTGGTCAAGATGAATGTCATGAGGAAAAAAGCAGCACAATTATTTTTCAAAATCTGTTTTCTACTAAAGAAAGAAAGTCCTGATCATTTCTATGATCATTTGTAGGGGATCTATTCATTTAAAGGGACAGTTCACTCAAAAATTAAAGTTCTGTCATTATTTACTCACTCTCATTTCGTTCCAAACCCATAAGATTTTCATTCATCTTCCGAGCACAAATGAAGATCATTTTAATGAAATCTGAGAGACTCCATTGAAAGTCTGTTCACTCAAAATTCTGATATATAGAGATTGTGAAATAAATCAATATAATCTGAATCTTCTGAAGAGACACAAACACTTTACTTGATGAACAGATTTAATTTTGCTCTTGTTCAAATTTAAACAGTGACCAGCAAACATAAACAGAAGCTCAACCGTACTGCGAGAACAAACCTCAATGGTTCTTGCGGGAGCTCAAATGTGTGAAAACCGATGAGATCAAGCAAACGCACTTGAGCTTTCTTCACCAATTTAAATGCAGTAAACATTGTTTACTAATCAATGATTATATATCAATAAAAGCCCAAATGAAATCTGTTCATCATGTGAAGTGTTCATCATGTGTCTTCAGAAGACTTGGATTAAACTGCTTGATTCATATGGATTTACATTTACATTTAGTCATTTAGCAGACGCTTTTATCCAAAGCGACTTACAAATGACTTACAATTGATTCATATGGATTTACTTTATGATCCGAAAGATTGTGTATCTATAGTCAGATGGATTTACCTTGTGACTGTGCCTCTGTAAACTGTAAAGGTGTGAACCAAATGGTCCATACAATTAGAATAACAAAGGAACAGCATTCCTCAGGAACTTCTTGTAGATTGCAGGATCCCACAGATAGATCTTTAGGGAGAAGCTAAGATTCTTACAAAGGTTACGATATTTTGAAGACCGACAAGCTAACAACGCTGTTGAGGAACTGCTACGCTGCTACCTTCAATAAATTATTCTCCCCACAAGAGCCCAGGTCAAGCTTACTTATTTTATGTATTAGAGAAATCTAGTACATTAGCGAGCAGCCACCCAAACCACAGCTCAGCCAAATACAGCAAAATCTAACATATCTCTTTATAAATGTTTTAAAGAGTCAGACATTTGGGTGAACAGGCTTTCAAAGGAGGGACAGAAATCTCTCAGATCTCATTAAAATTATCGTAATTTGTGTTCTGGAGATGAACCAAAGTCTTGAGGGCTTGGAACCACATGTGGGTTAGTAAATGATGACACTGCCGAGTGATCTAAACATTTACTTTTAATATAATATGTATTATATGTGTGTGTAATACTGTGAAAGGATCTCCTTCACTGAAATCCAGGGAAATGATGAGATCAATGTCTCGTTCTTCTCTCCCCTTACAAAAAGTTTATTCAAGTGTGCTATTAGTAAACTTATTTTAAACTAAACAATAGGAAAGTATACTTTTAGTTTACTTTTTATGTACTTCTCAGAAATATACTTAAAAAGACATTTAAGTATACTTGAATTTTATTTAGAAAAAGTCTAAATATATTTGAGCTATACTTGTGCTCCTACAATCTGTGTTTTCATTGTTATATTGTAGGGTTATATGAAGGGTGTAGGGGACCAAACAACTGTTTCTTGAAGTGCCCTTCTGCGTCATCATCCCGTGCCCACACAGAGGCGCCATCATCATGCAAAGAATCAGCGCAAAGGATCATGGGAGCCCGAAGTGTCCATCGGTTGTACCCTTTGAAATCCTTCATTCCGAAGGGTCCTTTGAAGTGGACAGTTTTGAGCACTTCGGTTTGGAACGACCCTTCAATATGGCGGCCATGATTGTTTTCACTCCGAAGTGCCCTTCGGAGGGCGATATATCCCGTTTGGAACGCAAACAGATACTTCCACGTGTAATCTAACACGATCATCAGACATAAAACAGCATCAAAACTGTGTAACGTTATGGAATAAAATGTCGACCAATGAAGAGCTAATAATGATTGTCAAGCTTTGGGGTGTTGATCAACTCCATCTACGTTTTGATTATCATTCTGAATCCAATTCATAGTCTTTTTACAGCTTTTTGTTCAAAATGTTGTTTATTTCTTTTTTATTATTTATTTATGAAACTTACCCACATTCAAGTGTTTAAAAAAGGAGTGCATGAAGCTAGAATAAAATATTTTTGTTTACAAGCAGAAACCCTGTTCTTTCTTTTGATGTTTTGTATGTTCAGATATTCATATAGCAAAATATATACAAATTAATACCTAAATAGGGACATAGTAGTATACTTAAAGTATGATGTAACGTTCACTTAAAGAAAATTTAGGAGTATACTTGCAGTATAAAATTACTAAACTAGTAGTTTACTGAGACTATACTTCAAAGTGTAATAAAAATGCTACTACAAGTATTTAATTAGTAAACTATCAGTATACCTATAAGTTCACTTTTAGTATAGTTGCAGTACAAGCTAAACATTGATGTAAACTAGTTGTGTACTCAAAGTTTACTACTGTTATACTTAAATTATACTTAAAATTATACATTTATATACTAGAAAGTGGGCCAATTTAGTCTCAAGGAGTATTGAAATAGTACACTTACAAGTATACTACTAGTACACTGATACTTACTACATAAATATACTTGAACTTTACTTAAGTATACTTAATAAAATAAACTTGAAGTATACTACTTTTTGGTAAGGGTCAGCACAGAGAGGTAGGTTGAGTTCAGCATCAGTCCGGTCTTCAAAGTCTCTCGTCTCACTTTTCAGAACAATAGAAGGCACTGTTTTATCTGAAGGATCACAGCATGAAATGAGTCTGTTTATGATTATTATTCACACTGAATTGCACAATATTACATTGAAGGTTTGTTCTCACCTGTCATTGTGTGGAGGAAGTTATAATTCCTGCCCCAGATCCACTGATTCATGCATGTACAAATGCTCAAACAAAGATCTGAAATACAAATACAAACAGTGGGTCTTAAATTTAGTAAATGATAATGTTATATTTTGTATCTTGTTTTTCAGTTGACTATATGGTTTTCAGCATTTATGCTTTAAATTAGGGCTGTGTGATTAATCAAATTTTAGTTTCAATTTCCACTTTGGCTTTCGACAATTATGAAAACACGATTACCAATTATTGTGCCACATTCAGTTGCTTTCGTTTTACAACTGTGCTCTTTTATCCTTTCTTAAAAAATATATCAAAATGATTAGCTTGGCATGTTCTTGTAAACACAGTCGGTTGTGTTCATGATATAAAGTGATTGTGTCTCTTCAGAAGACTCGGCTTAAACAGCTTGATTCATATGGATTTATTTTATGGTCTCTTTATAAACTTTTTGAAGCATCAGAGTATTAGGGGAGTTTTTGACTTTCAATGGAGGGACAGAGATCTCAAAGATGAACGAAGGTCTTATGGGTTTAGAACGTCATGAGGGCGAGTAATTAATGACAGAATTTTCATTTTTGGGTGAACTATCCCTTTAAGAGTAAAGCATTTCTCGGTTTACGCATTAATCTGGATAGAAAATCAAAAAAGAAGTATGATATACTAATCAATTGTACAGAACAATTGACTCAAACCATTACATACATCCTCAGTGAATTGCTTCATATACAGTTTTGCAGCTTCTTTTTCAGCAACATTCAGTTTTTACCTGGAAAAATCAGCCGATATAACAAATTATCCTCAGCATGTTCAATAGACTGTGTTTTTTCTGGACAATTATGGTTAATAATATGGTAAATAACTTTTTGATCGTGTCTGTTCAGAAAATGAACCCTGAGAAATATTCACTGCAGCGAGTGTCATAAAATGAACTACAAAATAACTATATGTCTCTTCTATATGAATTCTTGCAGACTTTAGGAAAAGCTCACCTCTCAGTGTTTTTCTGATGGATTTGTCAAGATCGGATGGATCTTTGTCATTTAAAACACAGAGATTCATGTCCACAAGATCCATGAGCATCTGATAACACTTGTATACAGGTGGGGGGTTTGGGTCTTTTGAAGAAAACACACATTGAACAAACATGAACACACTGAACAATGTCTTGAATGTAAGTGCTTTCCACCCCCAAATTCATCATGTTCAGGTATCAGAATCAGAATCAGAATCAGCTTTATTCGCCAAGTGTGCGCAAACACACGAGGAATTTGTTGTGGTTTTTAAGAAGCTCTTGGTACATACATGCATACATACATACCATACATACATATGTACATACATATCTGACATGAGAACAGAACATTTAAATAAGACTTAAAAATAATAATAATAATAATGTGTATGAATCTGGAACAGAAGATTTATGTACAGATTTGTGCCTTATTTACTCTATATATACAGCTGTATAGAAAATTATGCATACATATTTACATAGTATTAGAGAGAGAGTAAATAATTAGAGATGGGGATTAATTACAGGCATGAATTACAGAACACAGGTAATAATTCCTGTGTTAGTTGTTTAGGCTGGAGATGGCATGGGGGGGAAAGAACTGTTTTTATGCCTAGATGTTCTAGTGCACAGAGACCTGTAGCGTCTGCCTGAAGGGAGAAGCACAAACAGGTTGTGTCCAGGGTGAGAGGGGTCTGTGATGATGTTACCTGCCCGTTTCTTCACTCTGGAGTAGTACAAGTCCTGAAGGCTGGGCAGGTGCAAACCATATCAGGAGTTTCCCCACAAGCAAGCTAAAATTAATCTGATGACATTCTCATGATCTATTCAGTAACACTTAAATAAGGTGCACGAGGAATACATTTGTTACAGTATTTATTCATCATTGTTAATTTTAGTACTGTCAGTAGATCAGTAGACACAAAAGAAAAAAAAAACGTGTCAATAAATAAAAGCAGAAATGCAAAGAAATGCTTTACCTTTCCTCATTTCCTCAATCATGATTATATTATAGGTGTTAAAGGTGCAGTGTGTAGTTTTTAGCGGCATCTAGCGGTTGAGTTTGCGAATTGCAACCAACGGCTCAGTCCCCCGCTCACCCCTCCCTTTAGAGAAGCTACGGTGGCCGATACAGGGCTAAGATGCCGTCCTCTGAGACCGCAGAGAGCAATGAGGTTTCTTTACAAAGGTAAATTAAGGAATTATATTTATTTAATTATTCAATAAACGATGTCATTGCGAATATTACTGTTACTTGTTCATCATTGTGTCAGTGTTTTTTCGCTAGAACAACATAGTGACGATACGCGCTCTGTAGAGCAGTTTGTCCGTTAAGGGCTTCTGTAGAAACATGATGGTGACTTCCATGTGAGGGGACCCGCGGTATATGTAGTTATAAATCACTCATTCTAAGGTAATAAAAACATAATAGTTCATTAAGTAAGGTCTTTATACTCCTCTGAAAACGTAGTTATGTATATTATGTTGCATTTCTGTCTATAGATCATCCTAAATATTACACAGTGCACCTTTAAATGATTTAAGAATTCTGTGGAAAAATAAATAGAAACAGAGTTCACATGAAAATTAAATGACTGTCAGCAATAGAATCTTGGAATGCAGCTGCGCCTTCTTTTTTTCCAGATAAATTTCTTAATCTTGTCTTCATCAGCTAAAGCACTCCCACACAGAGCTGCAGAAAACACATTTACATTTTAAAGTGTTTTCAATAAATGAAGCAAAAACATATCAGTTTTAAAGCAAAATGTATGATAATGCATCAAATTGTTTGATTGTCAATCAATCAAATTAAATTGTCAAGCATAAATGATCTTTTATTTAAATCATTGTGTATTGATAAGTTGCAATGTCCTGTTAAAACTGTTTTAAATTATTTTTAACATTTCTAACTGTAATGATGTTTATATTTTAGCTTTGATGCACAAGTTCACATAAGTTCAGTGTAAGTTGATATTACAAATGTTAATAAACTCTCATGTGACAGAGTTTGATACCTTGCAGGTACAGCATGTCCATTTCAGGCTGGTGTTTTTTCTTTGAGCCGTTGTCAAACTGGCTGCCGAAGCTGGAGGTGTCCACAAACGCTCCAGTGAGGGAATAACCTGCTTCATATGGACTGATCTCAAACCAGGGGTCTGCTGTGTCTGCAGACAAACAACACAATCATATAAAAGTTGACACAAGCACAATAACTCTTTTTCTTTTTTTCACACACACCAACACAGACCTTTTCCCTCCTCCCTCCCTGTATATGTATGTATATATGCATGTCAATCATTCATTTTGCCATTAATTGTAATAATCCAGTGAGATTTTTGTTTGCTCCACACAGAGATCTGATCTGCTTTAAACACAAATGGATGCTCACACCAAATGTTGATTTCATTTAGTTAATAGAAGTTAATTGATAAAGAAAATGTATTTATGACATTATTTTTTGACAGCATCCTCATTTTACAGTATTTTTACACAAGTGCCTAAAACTTTTAACTGCAGGTAGCTTTCTTGAAGCATCTTGGAGACGTTGTTCTCCACAGTTCTTCTGGATTTAGTCTGTCTCAGTTTGTTCTGTTTCTTCATGTCATTCCAGACAGACTGATGATGATCAGATCAGATCTCTGTGTGGAGCACTGGCTGTTGTCAGACAAAAATCTCACTGGATTATTAAATTAATGGCAAAATGTATGTTTGACAATATAAACTGATATTTCCTACAGACACACTGCAGCAAAAGATATAAATAACTGACTTGAAACCATTTTTTAGCTGCTGAAAATACTAGTGTTCTAATCATTTTGGCCACCACTGTATATATACAGTATATAGTAGATATGAATAAACAGCACTTACTGTCTTAGTTTGTTTGTCTAGCTTCCAAACCACTAGGAACTGTTTTCTTCGTGCAAAGATTGCGCTTAATAAGCTAATAAAATATTTCAACTCAAACCAATATTTTGTGTCTAATTATTTACTTTTGTGGCATATGGAATGTGGGATAATGTACATTCCCAATTTATTGTTATCACAAACAAATTATTTATAAGTTGTAAGTCCCAAAATGTTGTTTATTTCCAGTTTCAGATTCTCTTATTTTTAATGTGGCCTCAGACTTTGTATGTATGTTTCCTATAGCAGTGGTTTGTAATCAGAAGAATGTTGAAGTATGTATCAGGTTCATTGACACATACAGCACTTTAAGATGGACTGTGATTACTGCAGTGTAGATCATGCAGGGTTGTGTTTTGAATTGTTACAGACCTCTTTCACGTATGTTGTGACGACCATTACTGCCCAGACGTCAGTCAAGCTGAAGTCTTCCCCATTCTTTCCTCCTCTTTCCCAGTATTTCTTCAGTTTGGCAAATGCATCTCCCCAGCTGACTTTAGAGCTGCTGAGTTTCTTGTTGATTTTATCTTTCACGGTCTCTAGTTTGGTGGACCAATCTGGTTCTTGGTATAAGGAGGCCATGCACCTTCAGAGAAGAACATACTGCTCTCATTTTTGACATTCAACCCAATTCGATCTCTGTGTGTTTGTGGTTTCTCAGAATTTGTACCAGGTGGATCCAGAGACTCCGCTCAGATAAACCCACCATGGCTCTTTGTCCTCCTCCAGAACCCAGTAATGCAATGCGTGGCACTTTATTCTGAAATGCACACAGTTTGATTGTGCAAACATGCATTTGTAGGTCATTTCATGAAAGAATAGCCAGGTAGATAGATATGAAGTATAAGAAGTTTGACCTGACTGCAGAGTATCTCGAGTTTCTGCAGGCTTTGAAAAACAGTTTCTCTTCTTTTGGCTACAAACTCCTCCTCGTTTGAATATACAGAGTGTGGGATTCTCACCTCATCGTTGTTGCATTGGCCATAAAGACAGAGAGACAAAGACAGAGAGACAGACAGACCAGAGCTGAATTGAACATCACACAGTACCAGGATATATTTCAGGGTTGTAACCACCTTAGACAAAATTCAAAATTAAATGTAATATCGTTTTGTTTGTTAATATATGTATTATATAATCACTACTTATACTTTATCTTTTATATAAATGTATTGTATATTTGCACAGTGCACAAAATACATGAAACACGTTTACATATAAGTATATTAACATTTATGTTTACAATGTTTAGTGATTTAATATCTGTGCCACTTGGTTGGTTATTTATTTATTTATTTTTCATTTATTTATTTAGGATTTGATCTAATTTATTTGTGCTTTTTTTTTATAATTACTTGTTTGGATAAGTCACATCACATAACATTTAGTACATAATGTATTTTCAAATTCATTTTACAAACAACATTTTACAAAACCAAGACAAAATACAATAACAAAGGGCAAACATTTATTTACAATGTCTTTATTATTTAAAATTGAGGTAATTGGTAATCTAATGTGAATAATACACAAATGTGACATTTATTATAGACCTTTTATGAATTTACAGTGAATTCAGGTTAGTATATGTTCAGGGACACTAATCTGTGTGATTGTGGAGACAAGAAGAATATTTTTGTATTCTGCATTCTCTCATTGAACTTCGATCTTAAAGTGTTTGGGCTGCATTAACACTTTATTGCATATAACAAGAATCGCCTCTGTGGTTAAAGTACCAATAATCATAAATTATTACAAATCTTTTACTCAAAACTACGTACAATGATTAACAAAAATAAAAAAGTCCATGAGTCTTATGTGAGAGGTCCAAAGGTGATTTAACAGCTGATTTGCATTTTAAAATAAACTTTTTCCACCGAATTAAAAATTTTACATCGACTGAGAATCTTTGGATAATTCAGCATCAAAACAGACCTGTAAAATAAGCAATGCCTCTTTAAACTATTATATATTTGGCTAAGCAAATACATTTTCCCTAGTGCAGATATTTCCCAATTCATCTAATGTACTGTATTAAAAGTGTGGTTTTATCTGTTCTTTTTTTCTGTTCCTCTCTCTCTCTTCCAGACTTTCCAGACCAAGTTTTAACACTTGACCTTCCTCTTCCTCTGTATGTCAGAAAGCTTCAATGCATTTATCAGACACTGCATAAGGCAAGCTATACTAACACCGGTGTCACAGACAAGGCTTAAACCTAATCCTAGACTAAAATGTAAGTCTGATCTGTTTCAACTGAAAGAAACTTGCACTGACTGATCTTAAAATACAGGTGCATCTCGTGAAAAAGTTGATTTTTTTCTAGTAACTTATTTCAAAAAGTGAAACTTTCCTATATTTTAGATTCATTACATGTAAAGTAAAACATTTCAAAAGTTTTTTGTTTTGTTTTAATTTTGATGATTAGAGCTTAGAGCTCATGAAATTCTAAAATCTCAAAATATTAGAATATTTACATTTGAGTTTCAATAAATGACCATCCCTACAGTATAAATTCTGGGTATCTCTTGTTCTTTTGAAACCACAATAATGGAGAAGACTGCTGACTTGGCAATGATCCAGAAGATGAACATTAACACCCTCCACAAAGAGGGTAAGTCACAGAGGGTCATTACTGAAAGGTGTGGCTGTTTACAGAGTGCTGTATCAAAGCATATTAAATGCAAAGTTGACTGGAAGGAAGAATTTGGGTAGGAAACGGTGCACAAGCAACAGGGATGACCTGTTCAAACCTGTCACATTTGTGTATTATTCACATTAGATTACCAATTACCTCAATTTTAAATAATAAAGACATTGTAAATAAATGTTTGCCCTTTGTTATTGTATTTTGTCTTGGTTTTGTAAAATGTTGTTTGTAAAATGAATTTGAAAATACATTATGTACTAAATGTTATGTGATGTGACTTATCCAAACAAGTAATTATAAAAAAAAAGCACAAATAAATTAGATCAAATCCTAAATAAATAAATGAAAAATAAATAAATAAATAACCAACCAAGTGGCACAGATATTAAATCACTAAACATTGTAAACATAAATGTTAATATACTTATATGTAAAATGTAAAAATATACAATACATTTATATACATATATTTATTACATTTAATTTTGAATTTTGTCTAAGGTGGTTACAACCCTGAAATGGTACTGTGTGATGTTCAATTCAGCTCTGGTCTGTCTGTCTCTCTGTCTTTATGGCCAATGCAACAACGATGAGGTGAGAATCGCACACTCCGTATATTCAAATGAGGAGGAGTTTGTAGCCAAAAGAAGAGAAACTATTTTTCAAAGCCTGCAGAAACTCGAGATACTCTGCAGTCAGGTCAAACATCTTATACTTCATTTATCTATCTACCTGGCTATTCTTTCATGAAATGACCTACAAATGCATGTTTGCACAATCAAACTGTGTGCATTTCAGAATAAAGTGCCACGCATTGCATTACTGGGTTCTGGAGGAGGACAAAGAGCCATGGTGGGTTTATCTGAGCATAGTCTCTGGATCCACCTGGTACAAATTCTGAGAAACCACAAACACACATAGATTGAATTGGGTTGAATGTCAAAAATGAGAGCAGTATGTTCTTCTCTGTAGGTGCATGGCCTCCTTATACCAAGAACCAGATTGGTCCACCAAACTAGAGACCGTGAAAGACAAAATCATCAAGAAACTCAGCAGCTCTAAAGTCAGCTGGGGAGATGCATTTGCCAAACTGAAGAAATACTGGGAAAGAGGAGGAAAGAATGGGGAAGACTTCAGCTTGACTGACGTCTGGGCAGTAATGGTCGTCACAACATACGTGAAAGAGGTCTGTAACAATTCAAAACACAACCCTGCATGATCTACACTGCAGTAATCACAGTCCATCTTAAAGTGCTGTATGTGTCAATGAACCTGATACATACTTCAACATTCTTCTGATTACAAACCACTGCTATAGGAAACATACATACAAAGTCTGAGGCCACATTAAAAATAAGAGAATCTGAAACTGGAAATAAACAACATTTTGGGACTTACAACTTATAAATAATTTGTTTGTGATAACAATAAATTGGGAATGTACATTATCCCACATTCCATATGCCACAAAAGTAAATAATTAGACACAAAATATTGGTTTGAGTTGAAATATTTTATTAGCTTATTAAGCGCAATCTTTGCACGAAGAAAACAGTTCCTAGTGGTTTGGAAGCTAGACAAACAAACTAAGACAGTAAGTGCTGTTTATTCATATCTACTATATACTGTATATATACAGTGGTGGCCAAAATGATTAGAACACTAGTATTTTCAGCAGCTAAAAAATGGTTTCAAGTCAGTTATTTATATCTTTTGCTGCAGTGTGTCTGTAGGAAATATCAGTTTATATTGTCAAACATACATTTTGCCATTAATTTAATAATCCAGTGAGATTTTTGTCTGACAACAGCCAGTGCTCCACACAGAGATCTGATCTGATCATCATCAGTCTGTCTGGAATGACATGAAGAAACAGAACAAACTGAGACAGACTAAATCCAGAAGAACTGTGGAGAACAACGTCTCCAAGATGCTTCAAGAAAGCTACCTGCAGTTAAAAGTTTTAGGCACTTGTGTAAAAATACTGTAAAATGAGGATGCTGTCAAAAAATAATGTCATAAATACATTTTCTTTATCAATTAACTTCTATTAACTAAATGAAATCAACATTTGGTGTGAGCATCCATTTGTGTTTAAAGCAGATCAGATCTCTGTGTGGAGCAAACAAAAATCTCACTGGATTATTACAATTAATGGCAAAATGAATGATTGACATGCATATATACATACATATACAGGGAGGGAGGAGGGAAAAGGTCTGTGTTGGTGTGTGTGAAAAAAAGAAAAAGAGTTATTGTGCTTGTGTCAACTTTTATATGATTGTGTTGTTTGTCTGCAGACACAGCAGACCCCTGGTTTGAGATCAGTCCATATGAAGCAGGTTATTCCCTCACTGGAGCGTTTGTGGACACCTCCAGCTTCGGCAGCCAGTTTGACAACGGCTCAAAGAAAAAACACCAGCCTGAAATGGACATGCTGTACCTGCAAGGTATCAAACTCTGTCACATGAGAGTTTATTAACATTTGTAATATCAACTTACACTGAACTTATGTGAACTTGTGCATCAAAGCTAAAATATAAACATCATTACAGTTAGAAATGTTAAAAATAATTTAAAACAGTTTTAACAGGACATTGCAACTTATCAATACACAATGATTTAAATAAAAGATCATTTATGCTTGACAATTTAATTTGATTGATTGACAATCAAACAATTTGATGCATTATCATACATTTTGCTTTAAAACTGATATGTTTTTGCTTCATTTATTGAAAACACTTTAAAATGTAAATGTGTTTTCTGAAGCTCTGTGTGGGAGTGCTTTAGCTGATGAAGACGAGATTAAGAAATTTATCTGGAAAAAAAGAAGGCGCAGCTGCATTCCAAGATTCTATTGCTGACAGTCATTTAATTTTCATGTGAACTCTGTTTCTATTTATTTTTCCACAGAATTCTTAAATCATTTAAAGGTGCACTGTGTAATATTTAGGATGATCTATAGACAGAAATGCAACATAATATACATAACTACGTTTTCAGAGGAGTATAAAGACCTTACTTAATGAACTATTATGTTTTTATTACCTTAGAATGAGTGATTTATATCTACATACACCACGGGTCCCCTCACATGGAAGTCGCCATCATGTTTCTACAGAAGCCCTTAACGGACAAACTGCTCTACAGAGCGCGTATCGTCACTATGTTGTTCTAGCGAAAAAACACTGACACAATGATGAACAAGTAACAGTAATATTCGCAATGACATCGTTTATTGAATAATTAAATAAATATAATTCCTTAATTTACCTTTGTAAAGAAACCTCATTGCTCTCTGCGGTCTCAGAGGACGGCATCTTAGCCCTGTATCGGCCACCGTAGCTTCTCTAAAGGGAGGGGTGAGCGGGGGACTGAGCCGTTGGTTGCAATTCGCAAACTCAACCGCTAGATGCCGCTAAAAACTACACACTGCACCTTTAACACCTATAATATAATCATGATTGAGGAAATGAGGAAAGGTAAAGCATTTCTTTGCATTTCTGCTTTTATTTATTGACACGTTTTTTTTTTCTTTTGTGTCTACTGATCTACTGACAGTACTAAAATTAACAATGATGAATAAATACTGTAACAAATGTATTCCTCGTGCACCTTATTTAAGTGTTACTGAATAGATCATGAGAATGTCATCAGATTAATTTTAGCTTGCTTGTGGGGAAACTCCTGATATGGTTTGCACCTGCCCAGCCTTCAGGACTTGTACTACTCCAGAGTGAAGAAACGGGCAGGTAACATCATCACAGACCCCTCTCACCCTGGACACAACCTGTTTGTGCTTCTCCCTTCAGGCAGACGCTACAGGTCTCTGTGCACTAGAACATCTAGGCATAAAAACAGTTCTTTCCCCCCCATGCCATCTCCAGCCTAAACAACTAACACAGGAATTATTACCTGTGTTCTGTAATTCATGCCTGTAATTAATCCCCATCTCTAATTATTTACTCTCTCTCTAATACTATGTAAATATGTATGCATAATTTTCTATACAGCTGTATATATAGAGTAAATAAGGCACAAATCTGTACATAAATCTTCTGTTCCAGATTCATACACATTATTATTATTATTATTTTTAAGTCTTATTTAAATGTTCTGTTCTCATGTCAGATATGTATGTACATATGTATGTATGGTATGTATGTATGCATGTATGTACCAAGAGCTTCTTAAAAACCACAACAAATTCCTCGTGTGTTTGCGCACACTTGGCGAATAAAGCTGATTCTGATTCTGATTCTGATACCTGAACATGATGAATTTGGGGGTGGAAAGCACTTACATTCAAGACATTGTTCAGTGTGTTCATGTTTGTTCAATGTGTGTTTTCTTCAAAAGACCCAAACCCCCCACCTGTATACAAGTGTTATCAGATGCTCATGGATCTTGTGGACATGAATCTCTGTGTTTTAAATGACAAAGATCCATCCGATCTTGACAAATCCATCAGAAAAACACTGAGAGGTGAGCTTTTCCTAAAGTCTGCAAGAATTCATATAGAAGAGACATATAGTTATTTTGTAGTTCATTTTATGACACTCGCTGCAGTGAATATTTCTCAGGGTTCATTTTCTGAACAGACACGATCAAAAAGTTATTTACCATATTATTAACCATAATTGTCCAGAAAAAACACAGTCTATTGAACATGCTGAGGATAATTTGTTACAGTGGATTGCAATGTTCTAGATTACATCTTTTTTTTTCAATTTAAAGATACAGTACATGTCAATCATTTTTGTCTGCTGAATGACAAAACACAAGAAGTTGATTTGAGGTTTGACCCTTTTTTAATATAAAATACTATTTGAAATATAAAGGCTGTATTTCATATCTACTTTTATTTGAAATGTATCAGTCTTTTGGCCAGATAGACTAAAGAGCAGATGTGTGATTGCGAAATGCTGAATGCAGAAAGTAAGAAAACAAAAACTAAGAAAGGAGACAGATTGATCAAACCAGATTCTTGACAAACAATAATTCAAAAACCTGTTTCTCTCTTTTACAGAATTCGCTGGAGGCAAATATCGGCTGATTTTTCCAGGTAAAAACTGAATGTTGCTGAAAAAGAAGCTGCAAAACTGTATATGAAGCAATTCACTGAGGATGTATGTAATGGTTTGAGTCAATTGTTCTGTACAATTGATTAGTATATCATACTTCTTTTTTGATTTTCTATCCAGATTAATGCGTAAACCGAGAAATGCTTTACTCTTAAAGGGATAGTTCACCCAAAAATGAAAATTCTGTCATTAATTACTCGCCCTCATGACGTTCTAAACCCATAAGACCTTCGTTCATCTTTGAGATCTCTGTCCCTCCATTGAAAGTCAAAAACTCCCCTAATACTCTGATGCTTCAAAAAGTTTATAAAGAGACCATAAAATAAATCCATATGAATCAAGCTGTTTAAGCCGAGTCTTCTGAAGAGACACAATCACTTTATATCATGAACACAACCGACTGTGTTTACAAGAACACGCCAAGCTAATAATTTTGATATATTTTTTAAGAAAGGATAAAAGAGCACAGTTGTAAACGAAAGCAACTGAATGTGGCACAATAATTGGTAATCGTGTTTTCATAATTGTCGAAAGCCAAAGTGGAAATTGAAACTAAAATTTGATTAATCACACAGCCCTAATTTAAAGCATAAATGCTGAAAACCATATAGTCAACTGAAAAACAAGATACAAAATATAACATTATCATTTACTAAATTTAAGACCCACTGTTTGTATTTGTATTTCAGATCTTTGTTTGAGCATTTGTACATGCATGAATCAGTGGATCTGGGGCAGGAATTATAACTTCCTCCACACAATGACAGGTGAGAACAAACCTTCAATGTAATATTGTGCAATTCAGTGTGAATAATAATCATAAACAGACTCATTTCATGCTGTGATCCTTCAGATAAAACAGTGCCTTCTATTGTTCTGAAAAGTGAGACGAGAGACTTTGAAGACCGGACTGATGCTGAACTCAACCTACCTCTCTGTGCTGACCCTTACCAAAAAGTAGTATACTTCAAGTTTATTTTATTAAGTATACTTAAGTAAAGTTCAAGTATATTTATGTAGTAAGTATCAGTGTACTAGTAGTATACTTGTAAGTGTACTATTTCAATACTCCTTGAGACTAAATTGGCCCACTTTCTAGTATATAAATGTATAATTTTAAGTATAATTTAAGTATAACAGTAGTAAACTTTGAGTACACAACTAGTTTACATCAATGTTTAGCTTGTACTGCAACTATACTAAAAGTGAACTTATAGGTATACTGATAGTTTACTAATTAAATACTTGTAGTAGCATTTTTATTACACTTTGAAGTATAGTCTCAGTAAACTACTAGTTCAGTAATTTTATACTGCAAGTATACTCCTAAATTTTCTTTAAGTGAACGTTACATCATACTTTAAGTATACTACTATGTCCCTATTTAGGTATTAATTTGTATATATTTTGCTATATGAATATCTGAACATACAAAACATCAAAAGAAAGAACAGGGTTTCTGCTTGTAAACAAAAATATTTTATTCTAGCTTCATGCACTCCTTTTTTAAACACTTGAATGTGGGTAAGTTTCATAAATAAATAATAAAAAAGAAATAAACAACATTTTGAACAAAAAGCTGTAAAAAGACTATGAATTGGATTCAGAATGATAATCAAAACGTAGATGGAGTTGATCAACACCCCAAAGCTTGACAATCATTATTAGCTCTTCATTGGTCGACATTTTATTCCATAACGTTACACAGTTTTGATGCTGTTTTATGTCTGATGATCGTGTTAGATTACACGTGGAAGTATCTGTTTGCGTTCCAAACGGGATATATCGCCCTCCGAAGGGCACTTCGGAGTGAAAACAATCATGGCCGCCATATTGAAGGGTCGTTCCAAACCGAAGTGCTCAAAACTGTCCACTTCAAAGGACCCTTCGGAATGAAGGATTTCAAAGGGTACAACCGATGGACACTTCGGGCTCCCATGATCCTTTGCGCTGATTCTTTGCATGATGATGGCGCCTCTGTGTGGGCACGGGATGATGACGCAGAAGGGCACTTCAAGAAACAGTTGTTTGGTCCCCTACACCCTTCATATAACCCTACAATATAACAATGAAAACACAGATTGTAGGAGCACAAGTATAGCTCAAATATATTTAGACTTTTTCTAAATAAAATTCAAGTATACTTAAATGTCTTTTTAAGTATATTTCTGAGAAGTACATAAAGCCCATTTCTGAGAAGTACATAAAGCCCATTTCTGAGAAGTACATAAAAAGTAAACTAAAAGTATACTTTCCTATTGTTTAGTTTAAAATAAGTTTACTAATAGCACACTTGAATAAACTTTTTGTAAGGGGAGAGAAGAACGAGACATTGATCTCATCATTTCCCTGGATTTCAGTGAAGGAGATCCTTTCACAGTATTACACACACATATAATACATATTATATTAAAAGTAAATGTTTAGATCACTCGGCAGTGTCATCATTTACTAACCCACATGTGGTTCCAAGCCCTCAAGACTTTGGTTCATCTCCAGAACACAAATTAAGATAATTTTAATGAGATCTGAGAGATTTCTGTCCCTCCTTTGAAAGCCTGTTCACCCAAATGTCTGACTCTTTAAAACATTTATAAAGAGATATGTTAGATTTTGCTGTATTTGGCTGAGCTGTGGTTTGGGTGGCTGCTCGCTAATGCTCGCTAAGCGACAGAACAAAAAACACAGATAATAAAAACAATTAAAAAGAACAAGTAAATAAGTAATTGCAATATGCAAATTGACAATTGTATGTACAGGTATAAAAGAACAATGCATGAACTATATGCGTGATAGGTATTTTTTTGTTTTGAACATATTTTCAAGCTCGGTATAAGTGTGTTTCTGTTTGAGAACTTGTTGGTAATTTACACGTTGGGAACTTGCAGACAACGTTCTGTTTGACAGTATTCTATTTAAGCGTTTTCATAAGAGGAATGTATTGAAGCGGTTGTTTGACAAGTTTGAAATGTTTTAATGTTTCTGTTTAAGAGTTTTATATTCAGCATAATGTAAATAAAGCGGTTAAATGAGCACATAGTACAACGTAGGTTATTATTTCAATGAATTACGTGTTAACAAACAGTATGTACTTCAGCAGTTCTTTGTGCGATTTCATAATAAAATCATCGAAATTGTTAACAGACTATTATCTTTTATATTAAAACTTAATGAAAACGTTAAGTAACGAGCAGTTGTGTAAGACATGAACCAAAACATCACGTTAATATGCTATCCATCCTTTTACGCATATTTTGTGTACTATCGATTTTAAGAGTGTATGGTTTATCGTGCATGCAGATTATATTGTAAAGTTGTTAAGCTAAATCAATGAGTTTATAAGACTGGTTTATTCTTTCTGCAGACTTATACTTTAGACATGTAGAACATAGCGTTCATGTGTAGGCTGCTCAATATTGGACCGATCGGGACTCGTATCCGACATGAAGGATCTGTGAATGAAACCGCAACCACAAACATCATCAGGTTAAATGAACAAAAGACGCCTTCACACCGTTAACTTTATTTGAATGTTTCGCTGATATAAAATGACCCTGAGTTGTTAGAAAATAATTGTATGCCGACATCACAGCGAGATGACTTAAGGAGACGATGAATTGGTTCTTTGAACCGGTTCGTTGAACCAAATGGATCGGGCTTCGCATCACTAACGGAGATCTCAAAAAAGGGATTGTAACATCACTACGCGGAAGAAGCGTATACTTCACAAAAAGTGTGGAAATGCGAGTCTTTTTATATAGGGTATCTGAGCGTGCGTATAATCAGAAGTCTGGCGATTTAGAGATCTGTCACGTATGACCATTTTGGGAAATGGAACCCCGACGGCCATGTTTGTAGTCTGAGGTGTATGCTGGGTATTGTAGTTCGCTGATCTGAAAGGCCAGCAACATTTGAATGATGTATTAGTTACAAGCGTTCAATTTAACAGCTTTGTAAAAACAAAAAACAAAAAGAATTGTTAAAATGTATTTAGCCTAAACAAATATAAATATAAGAAGAATACGATATACTTATGGTAAAAACAGACTTGACATGTATATGTTGAAATGGAGCACCCGTTGTTGTGTTATTTCATGAAATGGCAATAGGATTTGGTTGTGCGTTCTTGAAATCAAATATTAGCGAAAAGTCAGTCAGTCCCATCTGCTAACTGAATATTCAGTCCGTCTTCGTCGTGAAATTATGAACCATTCTGGAGAATGTGCGTTGTGATAGACGGTTTGCTTCATGACCCCCCCCCCCCCTCCAAGTTTGTTGTGTTCGCTACCTCTGCACGTCTTCATCTAATTGAACGCGACCAGTATTTTTAACGATTGTTAGCTTAAGCCTATATTTTCTAGTTTCATCATAAACTAGGTAAACAGATCCTTGTAATAATAATGTTATATAAATTAAATATTTTTTTAATTATTGATTGATATGATAGAATCACACTGAATTTATGTGGATATGTATTTATACTGATTCATGTACTCACTGGTTACTGTATACATATTCAAGAGAAATACGTACACTCAATTGTTTTAATCAATCTAATGCTTTTAGTCTGTCATTACAAATATCTTAAAGAGAAAAGTCTTTCACGCATTCTATTTTCATTTGTCTCAGGACTCTGTTACACAAAAACCACTTGAGTGCGGACACGAATCCTACATGAAAGCTAAAAAAGATGACTTTTTACAGATACTTAACATCTTAACACATTTGTATCAGTAATATATTTATGTCATCACAAACCATCAGACACATCAGTTTGGGAGTGATAAGATGGACTTATCGAATATTTGCATGTTTCTTATATCAGTTATTTGATCAAATCTTAGTAAAAATAAACCTATATACACTGTAGATCAGTTGTTTTTATTTTAATAAAATAAAACATTATACTGTGAAAAAATAATTAAAAAAATACTGCATTTAAACCCCCCACGGTTAATAATGCCACTTTTAAAGTGAGAAATCTGTGTCCTGATCCTTGCCTGGTTTATCTCGTCTCGTCTGTCAGCCCTGGATCTATTGTCTGTTTGGATTAGCCCTTGTCTTGCCGTTTCGGACTCTGTTCGTTCCTTGTCTGGATTATTGCTCACGTTGTGGATTACCTCTCTTGTCTAGCCCTCTGGATACTGTTTGCTGTTGCTCGACCCTGCCTGTATTTTGACCATGTTTTACAAATAAAGCTTGCACTTGGATCCACACGTCTCACGTCTCGTCTGCCTCGTTACAGGTGAGCAGAAGAGAATTCTTTAAAAACATTCAAAATATTAGGCTATACTGTTAAAAAACTCTTGACTGGTAGTGTAGATATGTAGGCTATCATTGCATCTAGTTGTTTTGGATAAGAATAAAACGTCAGGTCTGACAATACCGTGTCTTTTTTTATTTAAATCTAAATTAATTTGCATTGGCCCATGAAAACCTCTATGAACATAGGCTACTTGAATTGACTTGGCCAAAAAAATCGCGGGGGAAGAATTACGTTTCATTAAAAAATGCGTATTCACTCGTGGCGCGCGCACACATTAGGATAGGTTAGATGCCTGCCTCTGTTGCGAGTCCCTATCAAGCACTTTACCGATTCAAGTGCTCTCCTCTCCTCCTCCTGCCTGGCTCTTTGGCCCGCATCATTCACCGCAGAGCAAGCCTGTTCTTGATAAAGCTGCTGTGAAATGTGGGAAAAGCCGACAAGGAAGAAGTTGAGGTAAAGCGATCTTTGTATAGGCGGAGTAAAATACTTAATCGCTCCGTCTATAGCACATTGTGATTGGGTGGTTTACGCTGTCAATACAGGAGACAAACCAATGGGCCACTGGCTGCTCGCTGTCCCTGCGTGATGGCAAAAAAAAAAAAACATTCTGTGTTAATAAGTGCGTCGGACCACCGGGAAAATGCCCGGTATGCCCGATCACCAATCCAGCCCTGTTTCAGAGTCCGTTGCTAGTTGAAGTTTGAAGCGGGTGCAGTCGGAGCTGGACTTTACAGCAAACTTAACTTTTGAACACGAAACTCAACGGAAAGAAAAGAAACTAAAGTAAAAGAATAAAAGGATGTAACGAGACTAGATGGTTTTTCTTCTCATCGTGGTGTTAAGTAGCAGCTTGCATGTAGGCCAGAGCACGCTCAAAGAGCGCTAAAAGCAGCGTCAAAACACGGTGGCAAAAATAGAAACAAAAAGAGAAGAGAAGGATTTGATGGTGTCCTGAGTTTTTAAACTCGGCTTTTGGACACCTCCCAATGGGTGTCTTGACCAATTAGATATTATCTTAGCTCATTACTCCTCCCAATACATAAATCATGTATCAGTCAAATGGTCCGAATTTTCCCGCTCTTGTAGAATACAATTTTGGACATGATTTCTATAACAAGACTATGATATTTTTGACAAAGAATTGATTGGAAGAAACGTTTAAAGCATGATTTTTCAAACTCATTTATACCAAACATGAATACGAACCCTTAAAGTCGTTCAATAGTTATTAAAAAGACATACATAATATGTGATTAAAACATGATAGTCTAATGTGTGGGTTACATACAGTACATAATATGGAGTTATGCATAGAAATCATTAGTTGTAATCATCTCGCACTAATAATTAGACCCAGTGATTTTGTCGCCCGTATGGCGAGGTCCGTCGCTGTACGCAGTTCCTGCATAACCCCCTGGGTCAGAACTACCCTTGTGCAGTTCCTTGAGCGCTTTGGCCTGGTAGACCTGCAGGAGCGCCATGGCATGCACAGCGGAAGCGGCTTCTCCACAAGCTGTGTAAGCCTTGCCCGCCAGAGAGGACGAGAACTTACACGCTCGGGAGGGGAGACACGGATTACCCTGCCAACAGGTAGCGGTCTTGGGACACAGTTGCATCGCCACAGACCGCTCCACTGGAGGGAGCTCCACGTACTCCTTCGAGGGCAGTGAGGGAGGAAGAAGGACCAGACCGGCTTCTGGCAGAAAAAGGTGCCGTCCACGATTTAGTCACCTCTTCATGCACCTCCGGAATGAAAAGTACTGGGGCGGAGCGCTGAGAACCAGCACGGGCCGCCCCAAGAAACCAATCATCCAGCTGCGAGGGCTCGGGACACGGTGGAGGGTTCCACTCAAGCCCGACACTCGCGGCGGCCCGGGAAAGCATAGCAGTCATCTCTGGGTCAGACTCGGGCAACGCTGCCACACCGGAAGGGGGCAACACAGGCGAATCTTCATCCCCTGAGGACATACGCTCACCCTCCGACGCAGCGACCGACATCTGGTCCTCCGGGGGAGCCCCAAAAGTGACGACTGGTACTGCATGAGGCGGATCAGCACGGCTGTAGTGGACTCTGGAGTGGACTCTGAGGGCTCCCGGACTGGAGCAGGTTCATGAGTGGATTTTGAGGGCTCCCGGATTGGAGCAGGTTCATGAGTGGACTCTGAGGGCTCCTGGACTGGAGCAGAATCTGGAGTGGACTCTGAGGACTCCCGGACTGGAATCGGGTCCGAACAACAGAGTCTTTGCTGTCCTCCTCCTTCTCGACATCTTCTTGAGCGTGGTAATCAATGAAGGGTCCTGAGCTTGACTAGATGAGGGAGGTGGGGATGGAACAGCCCCTGCAGGTGGACTCTGGTGGTCGTGAATTACCTTACCCTCTTTGCAGAGCTGCAAGTACCTGGAGAAGTTCCAGAAATCCAATGGCTTCACCTGTTCCATCTCCCATTGTGGTAAAGGTTCATCCAGCCCTAAGTTAAAAATGTCTCTAACGTCCCCACCCTGACATCCCAGCCTCTCCACCCTAGTCCAGAACTTTTGGGCGAAGGCCCGCACGTCCATTCCCTTTTGTCCCTCCAGATCTTGAAGTCGGACTTGTCCTTGTCCTGAAATGCTCTCAAACAAGAAGAAGATCCAATTGTAGCTTTTATTAAAGAGTCCAAAAACAGTAATCCACATCGGGACAAAATGCAGAAATTAGCAGTGGTGGAAAGAGTACTAAGAAATTGTACTTAAGTAAAAGTATTGCTACTTAAGGAATAATTTACTTGAGTACAAGTAAAAGTACTGAAAAATAATATGACTCAAGTAAGAGTAAAAAAGTAACTAGAAAAAATATTCTAGTTACAAAGTACTTTAGTATTATTTTTCTATTTTTACCCAAAATGAGACGATGTGAGCATTATGGAGAAGGATTAACCCTAATCCTAACTTTAATGCTAGGATTAGTACTTTGTACTTTATGTTTGTTTCACAAGTGAGACCCAGGAAATCCCTTATATGGACAAATGCATCAGCTGAATAACATGCAGATAGAGATGCTTTGACTGATGAAACGAGGAAGACAAAACACCCAATTGCAATGCAACGCTAATTGACACTGTGATAAGAAGCAACATGGAACCACAGAAGCTAACTGTTTCAAACACGACTGATGTTATATAGTGATTGTGGAGCAAAACATGGTATTAGTCTCATAAATTGTCATGTTTGACGCTATGTTAAGCAAACATACTACCTATCCCTGTTGCCAGGAGCAACTGTTTTATAACTAATTTTGAAAAGTACAATCACATATAAGATTATGTGGTTGTTTTTAAGAAGGGCAAAAGCAAAGAAGGGTCAGTGAGGGTTGAAAATAAAAAAAGGTTTAAAACAGTGTGAATAGAAAGGTTCCAGTAAAACATAATGTGGGGTATGGGTAAGGTTGGGCATCGTTTGATTTTTTATGATTCTGATTCTTCTCAATTCCTAATTTAGATTCCAATAAGGTAAAAAAAAATAATAATAATAATAATGTTAGATATCATTCACATTTATTCTAACTCTTATTGCTAAATATTTCCTTGTTAGCTATGTTAGCTACTATGAATGAAAATCAAAAGGCTAAAGAACACTTACACAAGGATGTGTGTGCAGCAGATAAAACAGCCCGTGAGTCTTCTTGACTTGAATGGTTTAAAATCACATTGAAAGTGTAGTTTCTTAAAATAACAAAGGTGGACTCCAGGCACATTTTCGGTAGGACAATTTTTTATTTTATTTTATTTAACATTTTAACCCATACCTAGGCCTGGGAATCCAAAATCTGTTCCAATTCTGGAATAGGATGCTTAAGGTCAGGAATAGTCTAGTTGTTATAATGCTTTGACACAAAAACCCGGGGCGTGAGACTCTGTGCGACATTAGGTCCCCAGTGAATGGATAATTGAAAGTATGGGATGTCTAGAATAATAAAATATCTAAATTAATATACAATCGATATCTGTGATCAGTTTTTAATTAAGAATATTGCCTAAATTTAATGATCACTTGAAATTGGAGTCAGATTGAACATGGAGCTAGACTAAAATTTAAACTAAATCCAGATAAATTCAGAGGCGCAAGTAAAAGACCGAACATGCATTAAACCTTCGACCATTCCGCTTTTTGGACTGGCGGGTGGATCCTTACATACCTAAGAACGTATTTGACGTAATCAGCGTTGCTTACGTTCGGAGGGAAAGCGCACACATGAACGCAATCTGCGGAATAAGCATTGTTTACGCTTAGGGCAAAGCATGTGTATGCGTTGTGATACTTTCTAAAATGGCAGAAGACGTAACTCGGGGGAGGAGAATGGTTGAGTAAATTATGTTATTTTTGTTTTCTTTGTGCAAAAAATAATATTCTCATAGCGTCGCAAAACTGAAGTTTGACCCCGAATAGCTCACCTAAAATATTTTTGCAACTACTCGCGTCAATTATTAATTATAATCACACACACGTATATTTTAGGTGAATCCGTTGGCCGGACTACGCATGACACGAGTTGGCACAGATTAAAAACTTTTTCAAACCATCTTCTGCTCCACGATGTTTCATTAGACAGGGTGGAGAAACCGAGTCTGACCACCAGATGTCGCTAATGCGCACTGTGTTAAAAAGCTTCGACTAATGAACCGTTTTTCGGCACAATTTGATGAAAGCCTCAAACAGTTCCGAAAGCCTCGGTTTCCCATCACTAGCAGAAATACATGTTCAAGGTAATCCACAAAAAGGAACCCGCAAAAACAGAGCAACAGAAAACACGTAACAAATACATAATCCAATTTTATTTAGCACAGTGGCTAGACTAACAAATAACCAGACGTCACCCGATCTAAATATTCCCTCACAGTTTAATAGTAATGACTTTATGAATTTCTTCACTGATAAAATAGATAACATCAGAAATACAATAACTAATGTAGATTCTACGGCGTCTAGTACTTCAGCCTCATTCACCGCACCCAAAGAAAAACTGCAGAGCTTTTCAACTATAGGACAGGAAGAGCTAAATAAACTTATCACCACATCTAAACCAACAACATGTCTATTAGATCCTGTACCCACTAAATTACTGAAAGATTTACCTGTAGCAGAAGAACCGCTTCTCAATATTATTAACTCATCGTTATCTTTAGGTCACGTCCCTAAACCATTCAAGCTGGCAGTTATTAAGCCTCTTATTAAGAAGCCACAACTAGATCCTAGTGAACTGGCAAATTACAGACCCATCTCAAATCTTCCGTTTATGTCTAAAATTTTAGAAAAAGTTGTGTCTGCTCAATTGTGCTCATTCTTGCAAAAAAATGATCTCTGTGAAGAATTTCAGTCAGGTTTCAGGCCCCGCCATAGCACAGAAACTGCACTTGTTAAGATTACAAATGACTTGCTTCTTGCATCAGACAAAGGCTGCATCTCATTGCTAGTTTTACTTGATCTTAGTGCTGCGTTCGACACTATAGATCATGACATACTCGTAGATCGATTACAAAACTATACGGGTATTCAAGGGCAGGCTTTAAGATGGTTTAGATCCTACCTGTCCGATCGCTACCACTTTGTTTATTTAAACGGGGAGTCATCTCAATTATCACCAGTAAAGTATGGAGTACCACAAGGATCTGTCCTAGGTCCTCTGCTGTTTTCAATATACATGCTGCCCCTTGGTAATATTATTAGAAAATACGGGATTAGTTTCCATTGCTATGCTGATGATACTCAACTATATATCTCAACAAGACCAGATGAAACTTCTAAATTATCTAAGGCAAGGCAAGGCAAGGCAAGTTTATTTATATAGCACATTTCATACACAGTGGTAATTCAAAGTGCTTTACATAAAAGAAAGTGAAATAGTCATTCACAGCAATAAAAACAAGGTATTAAAAAAAATAAAAACAAGGAATTTTAAAAAGTTATAGAAATTGATTTAAAATGAAAATTAAAACAGTTAAATAGATTATGATTATACATAAAATACAGTGCAGTCAGTTCGGACGTAGCACAGTGTTCATTCAACAAATGCACAGCTAAACAGATGAGTTTTCAGTCTGGATTTAAATGTGCCTAATGTTTTAAGTAATGTAATCTAAGTTAACTGAGTGTGTTAAAAATGTAAAAGATTGGATGACCAATAATTTTCTCCTATTAAATTCAGATAAGAAAGAGATATTACTTATTGGACCAAATAGCAGTACACAGAATCTCTTGGATTACAATTTGCAACTAGACGGATGTCCTGTTACTTCCTCTACAGTCAAAAATCTGGGTGTTATATTAGACAGCAACTTGTCTTTTGAAAAACATATTTCCAATGTTACAAAAACAGCATTCTTCCATCTTAGAAACATTGCCAAGCTAAGGAACATGTTACCTGTTTCTGATGCAGAAAAGCTAGTTCATGCATTCATGACCTCTAGACTGGACTATTGTAATGCACTGCTAGGTGGTTGTCCTGCATCTTCAATAAACAAGCTACAGGTAGTCCAAAATGCTGCAGCTAGAGTCCTTACCAGGTCAAGAAAATATGATCATATTACCCCAATTTTACAGTCTCTGCACTGGCTACCTATTAAGTACCGTATCAGTTACAAAATATTATTACTTACCTATAAGGCCCTAAATGGTTTAGCTCCTGCATACCTAACTAGTCTTCTATCTCGCTACAATCCATCACGCTCCTTAAGGTCGCAAAACTCTGGACTCTTGGTAGTACCTAGAATAGCAAAGTCCACTAAAGGAGGTAGAGCTTTTTCATATTTGGCTCCCAAACTCTGGAATAGCCTTCCTGATAACGTTCGGGGTTCAGACACACTCTCTCTGTTTAAATCTAGATTAAAGACACATCTCTTTAGCCAAGCATTCACATAATGCATTCATATAATGCATCTCATAATCTTGTACTGCAGTTATATCTGATCAAACGCACATTATTATTCTTTAGCTTGGGTTGAACAAATAATTTTTGCTTGAATGGAACAACAGCTACGCTAATTATGTCTCTTTGTTTCTCTGTTTCTGCCATGGGATTAACATCCCGTGGTAACTAGGAATTACACAAGCTTCAGTCTGGATCCAGCCCTAAAATGATCTGAGATGACCAAACACCTGAGAAGAGATGATGCCGACCCCTCGGAGGACCTCAGAGGATGCCAACCTCTGATCCCCCAACAACATGCAGAATTAACAAATTTTGCCATAAGTTAATATATTAAGTTTCTACAATGTATAAATATATAGTAGAAACTTAATTTCCTGTAAAGCGCTTTGCAAAGATTGTATCGTAAAAAGCGCTATACAAATAAACTTGAATTGAATTGAATTGAATAATCCAGCAACAAAAGACACAGAGAACAGGGTATATATCAGGATGAGCTAACAAGGTAAACGACACACAGCTGAAGGTAATGGAACAATCATAGAGAAAGGGTTGATGGGAACTGAAGTCCAGAAAAAACAAGCAACAGTCAAGAAGAGCAGGCACTTTCAGAAGGGGGGGCTTTGGGGGCTCGAGCCCCTGCTCTTTTTCAAAATTATTCAAAAGTGCCCCTCTCGGACAAATAGCAGTGATATTGTGGTCAATAAAACAAAATGCATTTGAATTCTAATTAACATGACAATTTGAACAAAAAGTAACTAATCGCTCAAAAGTCTGAAAATTCCTGTTTAGTTTTACATATCTGTCAATCTGAGGCATAGCTATGGGTTGCGTGCGTTTTGCTTCACTGACTGATAGTCCAGAGTCTCTCCAGCCATATATATTTCTTTCAGTGAGTGGGTAAAACCATACAATATTTTTTTTAATTTTCATCAATAATCAAAGCTAGTGTGTCGATTTATTTAAAAATACATATATTACATATTTTAAAATATTACATAATTCATCATCATCAATGGCCATTAGTCATGTAGTTATAATAGGCCTACACCAACCAATCATGATCTGGCTCAAGAAGTTCAAATTTCATTGGCCAATATGTAAAGTGGAGCGGTTATTTTCCGTTCTTACTCATAAATCAGTTGAAAATTACATAGGACCGGCGAGTTTATTTGTGGAGCAATCTGGATCTGCGGTTTGTCTCATTTTATAAATCAAATTACATCGCTAGGAAAATGTATGCTAAATGACTACAAAAGCACTGCACAAAACCGTGCAGCGCCAAAAGTCACAGTAATGGTAATCAGTAGGCTATTCAATTCACTTATATTTATGTGTGATATAGCCTACACCGTTTACTATTTGATGAAACTATCATAGTTATTTAAGCCCAAGTGCCACCTACAGGCCTATTATGTGAAGTGTAGGCTGGAGAAATGGTGACGTGAAAGGACTTTATTATATTACCATTTTTGATAATTATGCAGCATTATGAAAGTGTCTTATGCTCATCAAAACTGCATTTATTTGATCAAAAATACAGAAAAAATGGTAGCCTAATATTGTTAAATAGTATTACAATTTGAAATAATGTTTTTCTATTTTAATATATATTTATACTATTTTAATAAAATATCATTTATTTCTGTGATTCAAAGCTGAATTTTCAGCATCATTACTCTAGTCTTCAATGCATGGTCCTTCAGAAATTATTCTAATATGCTGATTTATTATCAATGTTGGAAACAGTTGTGTTTCCAACATTGATAATTTATGTTTTATTTTATTTTATTTTATTTATTTATTTATTGGAACCTGTGATTCTTTTTTGGGGTTCATTGATAAAAAAAAGTTTAAAAGAACAGCATCTATTCAAAATAGAGATGTTTAACAATATCAATCTTTACTATCACTGTTTGTATCAATTGAATGCATTTTATGCAATGCTGATTTATTAGCAATGTTGAAAACCTGTGATACTTTTTTCAGGATTATTCGATGAATGAAAAGATAAATAAGAACAGCATTTATTCAAAATATAACTTTTGTAACAATATAGACTACTGTTCAATAGCTTGAGGTCAGTATTTTTTTATTATTATTGTTTTTATTCAGCAAGGATTTGTTAAGTAAATAAAGTAAATTAATAAAGTATATTACATTTTTATCAAATAAATGTAGGCTTGATGACTATAAGTAACTTCTTGCAAAAATATAAAATAGTAATGTATCCAATCTTTTGACCTATATATTTTTTTTCCCACATATTGCCCGTTTTTTACTTTTGAGCCCCTGCCCCTGAGGAGCTCTCTGACGTCCCTGAAGAAGAGTGCCCTCTGGTGACTTTACATGGGCACACCACAGGTGGCTGTTACAGACTTTCCCTGTGCAACAATGTATCATGTTTTCACATGAAACTTTTTCACTCCATCCTTCCTGCCAGTTCCAAGGAAATTCCATGGAAGTGCTTTTGTTTTTCTGTTGTCTGAAGTCCATGCTCATCATCTCCACCCCTCATGATAAGATCTAGAGTCCTATAAAAGAACATCTTCTGCCTAATCCGAAAGAAAACAGCTGCTGTGGTTATTGGTGAATCTCAGGATTTTTCAAGACAACCCAAGAATAGTGAGTATATGTTTTAAAGCTTTTACACAACAGGCAATGAAAAGTATTAATGTCTTTATATTTCTAAGTGGCAACAATAGCATAAATGAAGTTGGTTTGATTGCTTCTATTGTCCTCATTTGTAAGTCACTTTAAGCATCTGCTAATGACTAAATGTAAATGTTTTCAATAATGAGCGTTAATTCTAAATAAAACTTGGCCAATAGCAATGATTACACACAGAGATGGGCACAAATACATCAAAATGTATTTAAAAAAAATACAAAATACTGTGTGGAAAAAAATATTTAAATACAAATACAAAATACTGTGTGGGAAAATATATTTAAATACAAATACAGTATTTTGTATGTTCAAAATACACAAAATACATGTGAAATTGGCCATCCAGTAAAGTAACACTATTAAGGCCTGTTTACACCAAGAACGCTAATTATAAAGATAACTATATTAGTGTATTCTAAGAATACAATGCAGTTGTGTTATCTGTCACTTTAAATGCTCAAGCTCTTTAAAGCATAAATGATTCTGATTGGCTGTCAATGTTTTAATCATTCATCATTTTTTGTGCTGTTATGGTTATAGTTGTGGTATGCTATCTTCTATTCACTTAGATTTAGGATGTACTCACACCAGGGGCTCTGATCCATGCTTGAGCGCGATTGACCCCCAAAGTCCAGTTCATTTCACAAGTGTGACTGCTCTGTACCGTGTCCAGTGCGGTTGGTTTAACCATGACCTGACCAGCTTGAAGAGGTGGCTCGGGTGCGGTACACATGTAGTGTGATCTCTAACCACGCCGGAGCATGGAACAGTTCATTTACTGTTTTTGTATGCGCTATTGTTATCATTATGACAGCAAAAGTCTTTATTACTACTTGGATATCACACTTTTCAATTAATTTAATTTCGAGTACGTTTAGATTTAGAATGGGTCTGGTTCTCATCTTATTGATGAACAGGTATTGTACTGTATTGTACTGTGAGTAAAGTTGCAAATTCCACCATTATCCTCAGCTGCCTCTGTAATAATCCTCTGATATCTGTCTGTTAGTGAAAGGACAGTCGTGCTTGGGCTTTAGTACAAGGCAGCTGTGCCTAGTGTGAGTATGCCATTAGAACAATTTATTTTATTTTATTTATATCTTTATTATTAGCATTATAGTTATCTTTGTCTTGGGGTACACACACACAGAAAGCTGCTTATTACTCATTTATCCATGTTTCTTTATCGCTCTGTCGTGTCAATTGCTCCTGCCCACTAAAAGCTCCACAGATATATTTGCATACCACGACAATATATAAATGATATAGAAAAATTTCAATCGATTTACACGTTATATCATCGCTGACATATATATTGTCATATCGCCATAGCAAGCAGTAATGATTAAAGTTTAATGAACCCATTTGACTAGATAGTTGATAAAACCAAAATCTGACCCAAAAAAAAAAAAACTTGCTAGTGCTCTTTTTTTACCTGCTGGGACAGGTATGCTTTTCTTTCCCACAAAATCAAGATCACTTTGTTTTAATGTTAAAGTCATGCACATAGTAGTGCAATAACCATTTCAAGCATTTTGTATAATTCATACACCGCAAAACTGAAAATCCAGAATCATCAACAAGCTAACTATAAAGATAGCACTGTGAATGATGGTATAGTTGTCTACAAATGGGATGCTACATTTGATTCAAAATTAAATAGCTACGATTTTGGCTTTAATAAGATTTTCCCAGGAAACCTGGCATCCTCCACGATTCCTGTTCTTTCCAACAGCAAAGCAATTGAATGCGGCCTGCTTGTAATCAGGACTTCTGAAATTGGAAATAGGAAATTTTGATAGCACACAAATGCAGTATTATTCCTTATTTCCTTACAGGAATCTAGAACATTTCATTACCCAATTCTACGTAGATGGAGTTATACAGCAGCAGCTCACATGCATGAAAGTGGCATGTCTGAACAAGTTGATACAGGAGTATCAGCAGTCTAATAAAGAGGTTGATTGGCAAAAAGTATTTTATGTATTTTGAAAATACAAAAATACTAAGATTAAATGTATTTAAATACAAAATACATTAGATTTTTTTTCAAAGGTATTTAAATACAAAATACAAAATAGTATTTTGTATTTCAAATACATATTTTAAATACATGTATTTGAAATACTGCCCATCCCTGCTTACACACTAGTAAAGACTTTAGCTACCACTGTTTGCAACTTACATTTAAAAAGGACATTTAATAATTGACATTTTATGTAGGATTGTGTAACTTGAATGTCGACTCTGTTGTTTTACAGATGAATGCATCCAAACTCCAGGAAAGGTCTGTAATCCTGCTCAGATTTCTAGTAATGATCAAATCTGTGCACTTCATTATACAGCTATTCAACCCCCTTGACCTGCGAGACATTTTGCTGCCAAGAACTAAATTTTAAGAAAACAATTCAACCAAAGCATCAGTAAACTATTTGAGAAAGTTAATTAACACACATTTGAGTGATTCTGAGAACGTAAAGTTGATGAAAAATGAAAAAAATCTCACTTTTCTAAACATTCATGTACAGAATTATTCAACCACCAAAATTTTTAAAGGGGACATAACACACAGTTTCTGCCAATATCATGTTAATCTTGAGTACCTATAGAGTAGTATTGCATACTTCATATCTCCGAAGAGTCTTTAGTTTTATTAGATTTATAAAAGACAGATACAGCTTTACGCTTCTCTCCAAAAACAGCCGAGCTCCTGGAGGCATGATGTGGGCGGAGCTAAAGAGTCACAAGCACGCAAAGCTTTGCATAGTGATCGTATGCAAGCTGTGTCATCGACATAAATAAAACAGGAACAAAAACTTTATTGGGTTAAATTTTATTTAATTTGTTTATAAAACTTTCGTCACCGAAATGCCGACAACAAACAAACACGCTTGCACAACTCTGATGCTGCCCTGGAGAAACAAACTGCATCCACTGTTCCCTTAACGCTGGGTTCTTTGGGAAGCTGAACAAGGTTATCTTTCCCTCACAATCAAAAACACACTTCTTTGGTGACATAGTTGATTTTGTGGTCTAAAAACAAAATTACAAATCCTTCTTGAGCAAGTCCTGTGCAGCGCTGCCGAATGTAGCATGTTGATGGGCGTGCTCTTGCTCTCGCTCTGGTGGATGTGCACGTGCTCTTCCTGGAAAAGTGCCCATACAAGGAATAACACCCTTTATGATGTCATACAACGTGGATTTCGAACGGAGCTGCCTAGCATCCATCTGGCAAATCTCTGCTCTCTACCTAACAAAACGGACAAACTTCTTCTGCTCTCCCGGACAAATAAGGATTTTTCACACTCTGCTGCTCTGTGTTTCATGGAAACCTAGCTGAATGACGCCATACCGGACAGCGCATTAAATCTGCCAAGTTTCCAGCTGTTCAGAGCGGATCGCAACGCAGAATCAGCGGGGAAATCGCGTAGCGGCGGTACATGTTTCTACATCAACAAAATGTGGTGTACAGACCATAACAGTGTTAAAGAAGTTGTGCTGTCCAGATCTAGAAGCGTTTTTCATTAACTGTAGGATTTCTGTTCACCGCAGGAGTTTCACTCGTTCATTCTCGTGAGTATTTACATTCCATCGCAAGCGCACGTGTGCCTGGCTTTGCAAAAACTCGCTGATCAGATCACAGAGATAGAGCAACAACACCCGGACTCTGTTTTAATCATTCTCTGGGACTTTAATAAAGCAAATCTCTCCCGTGAACTGCCAAAATACAGACAGCATGTTACATGTCCCACCAGTAATATACTGAACCATTGTTACTCCACAATAAAGAATGCATATCGCTCCGTCCCACGAGCAGCTGTAGGACTCTCTGACCACTGCCTGGTTCATCTTATACCGACTTACAGGTAAAAACTTAAATCTGCTAAACCTCTTGTAAAGACTGTAAAGAGATGGACCTACAAAACAGAGTGGGCATTACAAGCCTGTTTTGAATGCACTGATTGGAGTGTTTTTGAAGCTGCTGCCAAAGATCTGGATGAGCTCACGGAATCTGTATCATCATATATCAGTTTCTGTGAAGACATGTGCATCCCTACCAGGACTCATTTAACATTCAATAATGATAAGCCATGGTTTACAGCAAAACTCAGACATCTTCGTCAGGCCAAAGAGGACGCCTACAGAAAGGGGACACAGCTTGTACAATCAGGCCAGAAACACACTGAATAAGGAGATTAGAGTTTATCTGCCATGACCCTGCATCAGTGTGAAAAGGCCTGAAAAACATAACCAACTACAAGACACCATCCCCCAGCACTGAGGCCAATCAACAACTTGCTGAAGACCTGAATGAGTTTTACTGTAGATTTGAATCTCCCAGTCTAACATCCTACACCCGCTCTGTACATCCCTCCACACAACCATTAACACTTCCTGCAACCCCCCTCTCCCCCACTCCTGCACTTCAGATCAGTGCAGATGATGTGCGCCAGGTCTTCAGAAAGAACAAGAGAAGAAAGGCGCCAGGCCCAGATGGTGTGACACCAGCCTGTCTGAAAACCTGTGCTGACCAGCTGGCCCCCATCTACTCACAGATCTTCAACAGATCACTGGAGCTGTGCGAAGTCCCTGCCTGCTTCAAACGCTCCACCATCATCCCCATCCCAAAGAAACCCAAAATTACTGGACTTAACGACTACAGACCTGTTGCTTTAACCTCTGTGGTCATGAAGTCATTTGAAAAACTGGTGCTGGCTTATCTGAAGGACATCACTGGACCCTTACTGGACCCCCTGCAGTTTGCTTACAGAGCAAACAGGTCCATGGATGATGCAGTTGTAGAGGGTTGAAATCATAAATGTGTAAGGTGTGCATACAGAAAGAAAAATAGACACCCCTCCAAAAATCTACATTTTAAAGAGAAACAAGGTTATATGATATTGTTCAATTCAGTATTGACTCTAATGTATTTTTGGTCTAACCCTGAAATTGTTATTATTTGTGCCTCCTTAGTGCATTTGAGATGTTAAACCAGAGATTATCTTACTATAGGGAGATAAGAGGGTCTCTATTACTTACTATTGGAGAAAGCGTAACGGCTAACTTGGATCACGTGTGCCGTAATAACCAATCACATTACAACCTTCATGTCATTGAATTTCAGTCAGAGTTGTGCGACACTCAATCGCCATTTACGGATACCATAGGAATGAATGAGAAGTGCCGTAAACTGAATCCCACCTGTTGCAAAAAGTCAGTGACTTCTCTTATAAAACAGCTTTTTTTTCATGGTAAACTCTAAAAATAGTTAAATCCAAAAGTATTGTTTAGTGTAAAACATGTTGAAGATTAGCAGATAGGCTGTTGATTCATTAAATGATAAGCTGTTTCCTCTAAAAAGCTGTTTATTCTGTGTAGTGAAGCCTCTCCTCCATTGACATCCATAAAAAAAAACGGCCTCTGGTCTCCTTTCCCACGTACTGCCAGACCGGAAGCGTTAGCTTTAGCCGTTACGCTTTTTCGGCTAATGGCTGCAGGCTTGCCTTCTAGTGGCTTTGGTTAAACTGCGCAGCTCAGGTCAGAGTTCATTAAACATCATCAGAGCTCGCAGCATATTCATGCATTTCTCTTACTTTTCTACAGACACTTAAATGTGTGTTCTACTTAACCTTTCGGGTCTCTCCAGCCTGAGATGGGTAACACAGTCAACTTCATCCTGCAACATCTGGACAAAACAGGGACATATGTGAGGATCCTGTTTGTGGACTTTAGCTCCGCTTTCAACACCATCATCTCAACACTCCTCCAGACCAAACTTACCCAGCTCTCTGTTCCTAGCTCTATCTGTCAATGGATCACCAGCTTTCTGACAGATAGGCAACAGCTAGTGAGAATTGGTAAATTCACATCCAACAGCCGTACCACTAGCACTGGCGCCCCTCAGGGTTGTGTCCTCTCCCCTCTGCTCTTCTCCCTCTACACCAATGACTGCACCTCTACTGACCCCTCTGTCAAGCTCCTGAAGTTTGCAGATGACACTACTGTCATCGGTCTCATCCAGGACGGTGAAGAGTCTGCTTACAGACAGGAGGTTAAAGAGCTGGCTGTCTGGTGCAGTCTTAACAACCTGGAGCTCAACACGCTCAAAACAGTGGAGATGATAGTGGACTTCAGGAGGAACCCCACTGCACTCCCCCCACTCACCATCATGGACAGCACTGTGGCTGCAGTAGAGTCATTCAGATTCCTGGGAACCACCATCTCTCAGGACCTTAAGTGGGACACTCACATTGACTCAATGTGACTGTAAGGCCCAAAAAAGTTTGTACTTCCTTCGCCAGCTGAGGAAATTCAACCTGCTACAGGAGCTGGTGAAACAGTTCTACTCAGCCGTCATTGAGTCAGTCCTGTGCACTTCAATAACTGTCTGGTTTGGTTCAGCTACAAAGTCAGACATCAGAAGACTACAGAGAACAGTTCGGACTGCTGAACGTATTATTGGTGCTCCCCTGCCCACCCTCCAAGAACTGTATACATCCAGAGTGAGGAAAAGGGCTCAGAAAATCACTCTGGATCCCTCACATCCAAGCCATCTCTTTTTTTAACTTTTGCCATCTGGTCGGCGCTACAGAGCACCGAATACCAGGACAGCCAGGCACAAGAATGATTTCTTTCCCCAGGCAATCTACCTCATGAACAGTTAAATGTTCTCCCATTGTGCAATAAAAGTATGTGCAATAACCTTATACTTATTTATCACCCTTCATCCTAGTACATCCCTACAACTTATTTTTTTATTCTAATCCTATTCTATTTTACCTATAGCACACCTGTACATACAAGATTTTTGTGGTTTATTTATATTTATATACGTATGTGTATTTTATTCACATCTTATTTTTATTATCTGTGTGTTGTTGTTGCCTCTGTGTACTGGAAGCTCGTGACACTAAAAGAAATTCCTTGTATGTGCAAACATACTTGGCAATAAAGCTCTTTCTGACTTCTGACTCGGAAAAAACTTTCCGAAACTTATGACCCTGAAGGAGTGTATTTGGCACAGAAATCATACGTCCAACTCGTTTTTTTAAACTTTGGCCATGTTTAGCATGAAATTCCAACTCTTTAACGGTGTAAATAAGTCAGAATGCATGAAATAGCATTAGACCTCCCCTTTAATTCTTTGTAACCTCCAATAAACGCTGCCTGTAAGTGCGTAGAAGCTTCTGTCACCTCTCTACTGCAGTCTTGGCCCATTCCTCGCTTGAAAAGCATCCAGGTCACTGATAATCTTTGGTTTTCACATTGCTACCAAATATTTTCAATGAGATTTAAATTTGAAGACAATTCTACGACTGATCCCTGAACCAAGCATAAGTTGATTTGGATGTGTACTTTGGGATGGCTGTCCTGCAGGAAGGTCCATTGATCATCAAGCTTCAGTCTCTGCACTGAAGGCATCACAATTCTTGCCAAAATGGCCTGATACTTAAAATAATCCATGATGTCCTTCATACAGTCAAGATTTCCACTTCCTGCAACAGCAAAATACCTCCATAACTGGACAAGCCACCACCATGTTTGTCTGTGGAGATGGTGTTCTTCTGCTCATGAGCTTTGCCTTTTTTGCACCAGACATACCTCTGATCCATGGGTCCAAAAAGTTACAGTTGGGTCACATCACTCCATAAAACATTCTTCTAGAACTCTATCCAAATTAATTGTAGCATATTCAAGTCGGCCTTTTATGTTCTACTTGACCATGCTTGTCCAGTGTTCTTCTTATAATCTGCATTGAAATGTTTTTTTCCTCCTTTCATCAGGTCATCTTGCAAGCCTATGGCAGTAAATTGAGGGTTTTTCTCAGTTGCTGTTGATGATATTGCGCTTTTTCTTCTATACCCTCAAAGTATAGAATAAATTTTCTGGTACAACATATTTATGCATAAGGCTGTCAGCTGTGTCTCTTGGAACTTTTAGTGTTTTGGAAATATTCTTGTAGCCATATACTTTCTTAACAATTCCCAGATAGCAAATTGGTTGTGGGCCTTATCTGGTTGAATTCAGGCTGTTGTTGTGGCCCACATACCACCACGGCCCTCGGCCCTCAAATGGCCCTTAAGCTGCTTGCCTAAAGAATACCAGAACCATGCCTGAAGCAGACCAAAACTCACCCACAACTCCACAGTGTCCCCGGAAAGCAGCCATAACTGGTCCACAACAGTGCCGGAAGCCCAAGATGTCAGCCGGACAAAAGCCAAACTGCCACCACCTTTACCCCAGAACTCAGCCACAACTTGTCCAGAAGCTCCGGAAGACAGCCATAACTGGACCAATATTATGCCTAAACTAAACCAGAAATTACCCTATATAATATTTATATATTGTGCAAGGTATAATAAACGAACAAAACAATGCAAATACAGTATAGTGTTTTATTGATGCAGACAGAAACAAAATCGCCTATAAAAATCGCCAATAAAAACAATGGGAAAAAGATAAACCAATAACACTAGAATACGGCAAAACAAAAGCAACAAATAAATAGTCACAATGCAAGAAAAAAAAAACAAGAGAAACTAAATGAAACTGTTACAAACACATATGTGATAAAACACAGAAACCAACAAAGAAAAGACAAATGTTCTCTATAGCTTTTCTGTGAGCTCTTGGCCATATGTGCTACTTAACTTTAGCATATGCATGGACTAAATGTATGTGTGACAGCTCAAGCTACTGTAATTCAGTTATGTTAGAGTTTCCAAAGGCTTAATTGTGTTTTAACACAATTATGTACCATACCATACACATAAGAAACTTAAAACAGACATTTTTAATAGGGGTTGAATAATTATGACATAGTGGTATTAGTGGTAAAAATCCTGTAACTCAAAAACATTACATTATATATTGACATTATCACTTTTAATTTGCTACTAAACTGTTATATATGCAGTTTTAAAAAAAAATCTGAAAAGCTTACATTTATAAATTATTACAGTCTCTGGAGGGTTGAATAATTTCAATTGCAAGTGTACACAAGTACTGCATAAACACAGTTAATGTCTATTACAAACTGGATCATTCTGTGATCTGTTCATAATTAACATCAGAGTTAATTGTTTTCAAATCTAATATAAAAAATATAAGAAATATCAGTATGCATGTCTATCTCTCCATTGCAGTGGTGAGGTGAGAATCGCACACTCTCTACATATGAAGGAAGAAGAGTTTGTAGTCGAAAGGAGAAACACTGTTTTTCAAAGCCTGCAGAAACTCAAGATACCCTGCAGTAAGGTAAAACATCTTATACTTAATGTTTACTATTAGTGGTGCAACGTACCGGAAGTTTTTCGGTACGGGTCTTTCAGTTCTGTACGCATGCATGTGTACCGAACAAATATAGCTGTGTAATAACACTCCTAGTTTTATATATCTTCATTTTAACAAATATTGATTCTTAAATCCCAAGATGGATCTTTCTAGTCTGTGCTATTTCAATTGATGCCTGAATAAAACTTTACTACAGCACGCCTTCCGTCTAATAATTGCAATAAGCTTTGTGTTTTGTTACTTTTGATAAGAAGCAAAGTCATTTTTTTTTCCAATTCTGTCCATTTAATCCAGAAATTCAAACAATAAATGTCGTTTTGATGCTCTTTGATGTGGAATGACATATCGCTCTATAGATTCAAACGGCAGCTCAAGTGAACGCGATCATCCTTTACTCTTTACTAAACTTTTGAAATCCCGCAATCACTGTTTTAACCGCGGAAAGATGTCAGTATGTAGCCTAAACAATGTGTCAAGTAGCCTAGCATTACATTTACTTCAGGAAAGTCATTCAGTATCCACAGCCCAAATGAAACAGAGCAAGAGAAGAGCATTTCTAAATTTATGCAGTATTTTACTTAACCTGTTAGTGACAACTTAATTATTTAATGTATGTTTAAATTAATGTAAAAACTGCCTTATGTACAATTTGCGTGTTTATTATTATATCTAAAATTAAATGGCAGTTGAATTTAATTGTTTGGGCTCTGTTGTTAATTGTAACCTTTAATATTATTGTAATTGGCAAGTAATTGGGCTCCCTACATAGTTTACAGCATTAGCTGAGGTAGATTGTTCATCCATGTTTTATAATTGAATTTATTTAAAGACAGAGCCATATTTTGTTCAGTAAACCACTGCTTCATAAAAAAAGATGCAGTTGTATAGTTTTTTCCCCCAGCTGTGCCAACCATTATCATACCATGACTTTGAAACTGAGGTACATACCGAACAGTCATGTTTGTGTACCTTTACACCCCTAATATCCACCTGGCTATTCTTTCTTGAAATGACCAACAAATGTTGTTGTAGTTGATGAACATCAAATGTTTCCCAAGTCAAACTGTGTGTTTCAGGATGAAGTGCCACACATTGCATTACTGGGTTCTGGAGGAGGAGAAAGAGCCATGGTGGGTTTGCTGGGATCCCTGGTTCAGCTTGATAAAGCAGGTCTTCTGGACTGCATCCTTTATCTGAGCGGAGTCTCTGGATCCACCTGGTACGAACCCTGAGAAACAACAAACACACAGAGATTGAATTGGGTTGAATGTCAAAAATGAGAGCAGTATGTTCTTCTCTGAAGGTGCATGGCCTCTTTATACCAAGAACCAGACTGGTCCACCAAACTAGAGACCGTGAAAGACAAAATCATCGAGAGACTCAGCGGTCCTGTAGTTAGCTGGGGAGACGCATTGGCCAAACTGAAGAAATATTATTGTGAGAAAGACTTCTTCAGCTTGACTGATGTCTGGGCAGTGTTGCTCGTCACAAAATATGTGAAAGAGGTCAGTTACTATTCACCATCCTCTGCTATAGGAAACATACCTGCAGTGGGGTCCAAAGTCTGAGACCACATTGAAATTTAAGGGCTAATCTGAACTTAACACAAGCATAGCTGAGAATGAATTGGTGATTCATTTTTACTCTTGTTCTCTTTGCAAGAGTTGCAGGTGCTTATGGACTCCATTCTGTAAGTTTCTCTGAGATCTTATATATATTTTCTCTTCAGATAGACGAACAAACACTCACAGATCAGTGGGACCAGCACAGTAAAGACCCGTTTCCCATCTACACAGTGATTGACAAGCAAAGCAAAGGTCTGTGTTGGCATGTGTCTGAAAGAATTAAAGTTAGTTAATGTGCTTGTGTCTGCTGTTATATGGAGGTGTTTTCTGTCTACAGACACAGCAGACCCCTGGTTTGAGATCAGTCCATATGAAGCAGGTTATTCCCTCACTGGAGCGTTTGTGGACACCTCCAGCTTCGGCAGCCAGTTTGACAACGGCTCAAAGAAAAAACCCCAGCCTGAAATGGACATGCTGTACCTGCAAGGTATCAAACTCTTTCACAGGAGAGTTTACTAATATTTACAACATTACAGTTAGAAATGCTAAAAATCATTTATCATTTTAACAGCACAGCGAGTTGCTGTTTACAACATAAAACGTCTCATTGCAGAGTGAATTGTGTTATTTCTGAACAATTTAAGGGTTCAAAAATACAATTTGATGGATTAGACTGTTATATTATACATTTTGCTTTAAAAATGATGTGTTTTTGTTTCATTTACTGAAAACACTGTAAAATGTAAATGCGTTTTCTGCAGCTCTGTGTGGCAGTGCTTTAGCTGATGAAGACGAGAATAAGAAATTCCTCTGGGAAAAAATAAAAGGTGCATTTGAAGATTCAGTTCTGCCTAAAGTTGACAGTCATTTCACTATCATGTGAACTCTGATTCTATTTTATTTTTCCCCAGATTTATTACATTTATCACGGAAAATACAAGCGGATATGGTTGAGGAAATGATGAAAGGTAAAGCAATGAAATGTCAAACACTATAAGGGTGACAAATAAAAGATGAGCTATAATGATGATTATCTTTAATCTGGTTTTAAATACTGAATTTGAGGGTGGAAAGCACTTACATTCAAGACATTCTGCTGTGTGTTCATGTTTGTTCAATGTGTGTTTTCTCTCAAAGACCCAAACTCCCCACCTGTAGAACAGTGTTACCAGGTTCTCATGGATCTTGCGGACATGAATCTCTGTGTTTTAAATGGCGAAGATCCTTCTGATCTTGAACAATCCATCAGAGAACAATTGGATGGTAAGAGTGTGTTAGAATTCATATAGAGGAGATTAGTTTTTTTTATATAGTTAATTTCAGATTCTCACACTTACTGCAGTGAATACATATTTCTATTATTTCTTAACTATAATTGTCCAGAAACAAAATACAGAGTCTATTGAACACAGTGAGGATAATTTGATGCCAATTAAAAAAGATGAACAATCTCTTCAGTGGTTTGTAAAGTCCTTGATCACCCAGATCAGTTTGAATGGTAGAATGACAGAAAATACAATTTGAAATAAAAAGGCGGTATTTCACATATACCAATATTTAAAATGTACCAAGGGCTCCTGGATTTTCAGGAAAATTTCAACATGTTGAAACATTAAAAACAAACTAATTGATGAAACTGAAAAACTGTATAACGTAACAAGCAAAAACATCTGTTGTGGTGAAAAACTAATTAACACAAGATAAACAAACCACAGTTGCATGTTGCCAGATAACAAAAACTCAATAATGTATATGTTTCCATCTTTTACAGAGCTCAGTGGAGACAGGCATCAGCTGATTTTTCCTATAAAAAAACTGAATCTCGCTGATAAACAAGCTGCAAAACTGTATATGAAGCAACACACTGAAGATGTGTGTAATAATTTGAGTCATTGGTTCAGTTTCTGGCCCGGTAGGTTTAATTGTCTGTATAATCTATTTGATTTGTACAATTTACTTGATTTTGATTTTCTAATCAGATTAATGTGTGAATTTAGAAGTGTTTTACTCTGAGATTTCATAAAGCTTCCCAAACAGACTGATGCCACAAACTAACCTTTTCCTTAGACGACCAGTTATGTAGGTACTTTAAAGCATAAAGCTGAAGAAACTAATGAAACAAAAAAAAACTTTTTAATCTCCAAAGAACCATATAGTTAGCTGAAAAACAATATACAGAATATAAAACAATATTACTTACTAAATTTAATAACCATTGTGCATTTGTTTGACAGATTTTACAGATTTAAAGATGTGGAAACGCATTTTTGTTTGCATGATTCAATGGATCTGGGGCAGGAATTATGACTTTCTCCACAACACGAAAGGTGAGAACAAACCCATTTGTAAATTTGCAATTCAATAATAAACAAACTCATTTCATGCTGTGATCCCTCAGATAAAACAGTGCCGTCTGCTCTTCTGGAAAGTAAGACGAGAGACTATGAAGACGCCGGACTGATGCTGAACTCACCGTATTTCTCAGTGCTGAGAAAAGAGAGAAATATTCACCTCATAATTTCCCTGGATTTCAGTGAGGGCGATCCTTTCATGGTATTATATGCATTTTTAAAGCATACTCTAATAAATGTTAAAGGAATAGATCCCCTGGAAATCATCATTTACTCCCCATCATGTCATTACAAACCTGTATGTCATTCTTCAGTAGAAAACAACAGGAGATATTTTTAAATAATCGCACTAACCCTAAAAAACAAACATTGACAGGTAATTAAAAACTGCTATAATTTAAAACGATGAATAACTGAAAGTCATTTAAATACAAGTGCATATTTTCATTTTAACCATATGAGTCTATAATACCTTCAGAGAGCCATCCACTAGCATTCCCATTCATCTCAACCTGACCATTTCAGTGAATAACAACTTTAATTTCAACTGAAATCTGTCTAACTTTTCAATAAATTAATGCTGTGATGTTTTTCCACTGCAGACAGTGACACAAACTGCTGAAATGTGCAAGAAACTAAACATCCCTTTCCCTGATGTTCCAAACATTCCTGATCAAGAGAAAAAGGAACCGAAGGACTTCTATGTGTTCAAAGGCGAAAACACTCCAACTGTGATTCACATCCCTCTGTTTAATGTGGTCAACTGTGGAGGCAAGTTACGATTGTCTAGTTGAATAAAACTGAAATATGAAACATGAAACATGTTCTGATTTAAGTGTTTTACTGTTTCTTCAGATAAACTTGAGACTTGGAGGGACGAATATACGACGATGCAATTTTCTAGTTACAGCTCTGAGATGATCACTGATCTTATGAAGGTCGCTGGAAAAAACATCTCAAACAACATAGAGAAACTCAGGGAGGAGATTCAGGCAGTTATTGAGTAGAAAAGACACAACTGATGACAATCTGAAAGTACTGGAACGAAACTTGGTGATTTTTGCAGCAATTGATCTGAGAAAACACATAATACCCACAAAAAAAAGTGAAAAAGCTATATGGTTATTAAAACAATTGTCGCACTTGTGTTGTTCGCGGTCAAAAATTACCGCTGTAGGAATTGAATGGGAAATATGAAAATACAGAGCAATTTGTGGGGCGTACAATCTACAGATCAGCCATGATGCCAAAAAAAAAATTAAAAATCAGGAAACTCTAAAACGTCAAGAGTGCAAAATCGACTCGCACACAGACAGAGTGAGTTTGAGACCGTTAACAGTGAGTTGAGGCAGAAGATTCAAGTAAGAGGTTAAAAACAGACAACCAGATGAATCCAGTTCTGATCAAGTATTCTGTTCATTTTTTAAAATGTTGATGTTCTAATTAGATTATACATTAATAGTGCATTAATTGTGTACATTATTATGTATATTATGTACGTTAAATGTACATTAATAAAAATAAAATAAAAATATACAATTATGGTCTAAGGTCTGTTTTGACCTTGAACAACACAAGTGTGACTCTTAAATGTACAAACCCGATTCCAAAAAAGTTGGGACACTGTACAAATTGTGAATAAAAAAGGAATGCAATAATTTACAAATCTCATAAACTTATATTTTATTCACAATAGAATATAGATAACATATCACATGTTGAAAGTGAGACATTTTGAAATGTCATGCCAAATATTGGCTCATTTTGGATTTCATGAGAGCTACACATTCCAAAAAAGTTGGGACAGGTAGCAATAAGAGGCCGGAAAAGTTAAATGTACATATAAGGAACAGCTGGAGGACCAATTTGCAACTTATTAGGTCAATTGGCAACATGATTGGGTATAAAAAGAGCCTCTCAGAGTGGCAGTGTCTCTCAGAAGTCAAGATGGGAAGAGGATCACCAATTCCCCCAATGCTGTGGCGAAAAATAGTGAAGCAATATCAGAAAGGAGTTTCTCAGAGAAAAATTGCAAAGAGTTTGAAGTTATCATCATCTACAGTGCATAATATCATCCAAAGATTCAGAGAGTCTGGAACAATCTCTGTGCGTTAGGGTCAAGGCCGGAAAACCATACTGGATGCCCGTGATCTTCGGGCCCTTAGACGGCACTGCATCACATACAGGAATGCTACTGTAATGGAAATCACAACATGGGCTCAGGAATACTTCCAGAAAACATTGTCGGTGAACACAATCCACCGTGCCATTCGCCGTTGCCGGCTAAAACTCTATAGGTCAAAAAAGAAGCCATATCTAAACATGATCCAGAAGCGCAGGCATTTTCGCTGGGCCAAGGCTCATTTAAAATGGACTGTGGCAAAGTGGAAAACAGTTCTGTGGTCAGACGAATCAAAATTTGAAGTTCTTTTTGGAAAACTGGGACGCCATGTCATCCGGACTAAAGAGGACAAGGACAATCCAAGTTGTTATCAGCGCTCAGTTCAGAAGCCTGCATCTCTGATGGTATGGGGTTGCATGAGTGCGTGTGGCATGGGCAGCTTACACATCTGGAAAGGCACCATCAATGCTGAAAGGTATATCCAAGTTCTAGAACAACATATGCTCCCATCCAGACGTCGTCTCTTTCAGGGAAGACCTTGCATTTTCCAACATGACAATGCCAGACCACATACTGCATCAATTACAACATCATGGCTGCGTAGAAGAAGGATCCGGGTACTGAAATGGCCAGCCTGGAGTCCAGATCTTTCACCCATAGTAAACATTTGGCGCATCATAAAGAGGAAGATGCGACAAAGAAGACCTAAGACAGTTGAGCAACTAGAAGCCTGTATTAGACAAGAATGGGACAACATTCCTATTTCTAAACTTGAGCAACTTGTCTCCTCAGTCCCCAGACGTTTGCAGACTGTTATAAAAGGAAGAGGGGATGCCACACAGTGGTAAACATGGCCTTGTCCCAACTTTTTTGAGATGTGTTGATGCCATGAAATTTAAAATCAACTTATTTTTCCCTTAAAATTATACATTTTCTCAGTTTAAACATTTGATATGTCATCTATGTTGTATTCTGAATAAAATATTGAAATGTGAAACTTCCACATCATTGCATTCTGTTTTTATTCACAAGTTGTACAGTGTCCCAACTTTTTTGGAATCGGGTTGTACAATACCAGAGGGTTAATGACAACATTTTTCAGGTTAAATAAAAAGAACGTTACTTGCACTATCAAGGAAGCAAAAATGACAACAACTAACCATGTAACTAATGCTCTGTTCATTAAAATGAAGCATCTCTCATCAAGTATTTCTCATCAATGTTTATTCCAAAATAACTTTAAGATTTAATTACTACAAGAAATTTCATATTTTTTCACCAAGCTGATTTCAAGTCTGATTGTAATGTGACATAAGGCAGTAAGTCTAAGTGAGTTATTTACTTACCTTTTAATGCATTGCGTGAACAGTGTAACAAGCAATCATAGTGTGATGGTGGCACTGCCTCCTCTCATGTGACTTCATGTTTAACATGTTAAACATGTTTCTGCATGTTCCAGTCTGCTCCTTTATGTTTGACTTAAAAATAAATAATCATTAATAATCAAATCGACCATAACTCAGATGTGATTACAACTATGATTGCTGATTCAAATATTGTCTGCTTCTGTTCCAATGAATTAATAAAGAGTTCTCTGTAAATAAGTTTTTTTCCTGGTCATTTGAATTCAAAAAGCACAAATGCTCATTGTTATAAAACTGATAGTTGGTTCAGGATGCTGATTGAATACCTGTTTTATTAATTATTCAGCAATTGCCTCGGTCCTGGAGGGCCGGTGTCCTGCAGAGTTTAGATCCAACTTGCCTCAATACACCTGCCGTAAAGTTTTTAGTATGTCTAGTAAGAGCTTGATTAGCTGGTTCAGGTGACGTCTGATTGGGGTAGCAGCTAAACTCTCCAGGACCGAGTCTGGGCACCCCTGCCTATGGCCGTTAGCAGCACAAAAACAAAACTTTTATTCAAATTCTGAACGGATTAGAATGTGCAAATAGCCATACAATCCATAAAAAGGTGTCACTTACTTCAGTTCATGGCGATCTCAGAAAGTTTCTTTATAATAATGAATCTCTTATTTACATCGTGTTACAGAGAGATGATTCGTAAGCTGCAGGAAAAAAAATCAGAGTTTAGAGGTGAGTCAATGCAATGGCCAATCACAGGTGTTCAAGAAATCAACAGATGTCTGTGATTGGCTACATTGCTCAGCACTTGTAAAGAATCTCAACTCTTTCCAGAGCGCAAACACAAATGTGCACAGGAGCCTTTACCAAATTTGTTTTGCCAATATCCTATTATTATAGTTTTAACTGAGGGTGCTTTTGATTGCGTGAGAAAATGGATGTGTGGCATGAGAGCATGAGAAAAGTATCAATTGCGTGAGTCTCACGCTGAATGTGTGAGAGTTGGCAGCCCTGGATTTATAGTCAAACCGGTATCGTTACATCCCTAATTAGGACTACTTGAACTTGAACAGAAATGAAAAGCCTGAAATAACATGTAACCATGCACAAATTATCTCTTTTGTTTTATGGGCATGCACCAAAAATACTACGTCATGATTGGCGCGCTACTTCAGCAGAGTTTGAAAAATGCGCTGGGCGCCATGCTTCTGTGTAATCACAATGCGTGAGGGAGCTTCGCTGATCAAAGGGCGGCGCATTAGCCTGACTACATCAGACTTCGTACTTCCGCTCAATTTCAGTTCGCTTCTGTACTCAGTCTGATATAGCACACCAGCTCCCAGATTATCTCCGGCTCCGCACCAGCCATCCAACCAACGAACAGAGGGCGGGCTGAGAGGGCTGAGAGCCGTGACGTAGACGCTAAGCGCCGAATTTAAGATTGTAGTTTAGGTTAGGGAAATCTAAAACGACAGCGGACATGGAGACACGGGATGCTATTCGCTCTGTTGTGGAGAATATTCCCGGCATGTTGTGGCCCTGCTCCCGACAGGTTTTGGGAAAAGTTTAATTTATCAACTGTTACCAATAGTCAGTGAGAAACTGGGGAGGCGTGTGATTGGCTTACGGGTACACCAATGATTTTAAACTTCAGACAAGCACCCCTCCACGAGAAAGTAAACGCTTGTCAATTATGCCCTTCCAGACTCTGTCTATGAAGCAAAGCGAAGTAGCAGCTTGGTATTACCAGGCTAGCGGTGCGTTTGGATGATTACAGATCATGAGACTTCAACATTCAACCCATTCTTTTTCATCAGTATTATTTGTGATTTAAATTTTGTAAACGGGAAATCCTTTTTTGCTTTCACTTTCACTTTCAAATTTGCAATCTTGGTGTCACGTTTTACAAGAAAAGATAATTGTCTGTTTTACTTATATCCAGGGCTGGACTGGTAATCGGGCATACCGGGCATTTTCCCGGTGGGCCGACGCACTGAAGGGGCCGACAGAATTTTTTTTTTTTTTTTGCCAAGGACCATCACACAGGGACAACGAGCAGTCAGTGGCCCATTGGTTTGTCTCCTGCATTGACAGCGTAAACCACCCAATCACAATGCGCTATAGACAGAGCGATGAAGTATTTTGCTCCACCTAAATAAACCCCAACTTCTTCCGTATCGGCTTTCCCCACGTTTCACAGCAGCTTTATAAAAACAGGCTTGCTCTGCGGTGAGTGATGCGGGCCAAAGAGCCAGGCAGGAGGAGGAGAGGAGCTGAATCGGTAAAGTGCTTGATAGGGACTCGGAACGGAGACAGGCATCTAGTGTGTGCGCGCGCGCCATGAGTGCAGAATACGCTTTTTAATATTTTTTTTATTTTTTATTTAACACTTTTTAATAAACCGTAAATTCGTCCCCCACGATTTTTTGGCCAAGTCAAGTGTGTTCATAGAGGTTTCCATGGGCCAATGCGAATAAATCTAGATTTAAATTCGAAAAGACACGATATTGTCGGACCTGACGTTTTATTCTTATCCAAAACAACTAGATGCAATGATACATATCTACACTACAGTCAAAAGTTTTTGAACAGTAAGATTGAGATTTTTTTTTTAAATAATTCTCTTCTGTTCACCAAGCCTGCATTTATTTTATCCAAAATACAGCAAAAGCAGTAATATTGTGAAATATTTTTACTATTTAAAATAACTGCTTTCTGTTTGAATATATATTTTCAGCATCATTACAGTCTTCAGTGTCACATGATCTTCAGAAATCATTCTAATATGCTGATTTGCTGCTCATGAAACATTTATTATTATTATTATTATTATTATTATTATCAATATTTAAAACAGTCAAGTAATTTTTTTTATTCTGGATTCATTGATGAATAGAAAGATACAAAGATCAGCGTTTATCTGAAATAAAAAAGCTTTTGTAACATTATAGTCTATAGCCTACCATTCAAAAGATTGGAGTCAGTATAATTTTTGTTTTGTTTTTTGGGAAAGAAATTATAGAAATTAATACTTTTATTTAGCAAGGATGAGTTAAATTGATCAAAAATGATGATAAAGACATTTATAATGTTACAAAATATTTCTATTTCAGATAAATGCTGTTCTTCTGAACTTTCTATTCATCAAAGAAACCTGAAAAAAATCTACTCAGCTATTTTCATAATACATAATAATAATAAATGTATTTTGAGCAGCAAATCAGAATATTTGAATGATTTCTGAACATTATGTGACTGGAGTAATGATGCTGAAAATTCAGCTTTGATCACAGGAATAAATTGCATTTTAAAATATATTTTAAATATTAAAAACATTTCACAATATTACTGTTTTTGCTGTATTTTGGATCAAACAAATACAGGCTTGATGAACAGAAGAGACTTCTATAAAAAAATAATTTAAAAAAATCTTACTGTTCGAAAACTTTTGAATGGTAGTGTATATCATATATATATATATATATATATTATATGGTGGTGGTGGGCCGCCTGGACCAAAAAATGCCAGGGCCGATTTTTTGTCCCAGTCCAACCCTGCTTATATCTATACACCTTTCACCTTTTAAGACTAAAACAAAAGATGGATTCATTGTTATTCTTAATTAAAAAGCACAACAACAATAAAACAGTAGGTTACAATGACAAACTAGCTTACATAACATTTATTAACAAAAACGAATAAGACGAGGCATGGCATAGGACACATCACATGCTGTATTATACCGACTAATACATAACAGAATGTTTAGCAAACACTGAGGAATCAAATAAATAATAATAATAAAAAAATAAGGAAAGCCTCCATAGTGTAACGTGAGGTAAACAGCAAAGATAACAAGCTTTTCAAAACGAAAACAAAAAGAAAAGTAAAACTAAACTGTCTGTCGCTGACAGGACTTGCATGTTTTTTCCACGAGAATACCAACATGTTTACTTTAGTTTGAAAAGCAAATCCTCCGTTGCGCTCCGTCCTTTGCGCTCGTGCTGACGCAGCGAGTATAAACCAGGCTCTACTGAAGCACTCACGCTGAAAGCGCCTCTCTTCACGTGATCAGTGAAATCTTTCTCCTGCTACAATGTGCTGCGGCTGGCAGCTCGTGCTGTATGAAGCAGACGCTTTGGAGCAGCGCAGACCATGCACTCGCACAAGTTTACTCGCACACTCTCAAAAAATGGTCGCAGTCTAGAGCCCTGACTTGTAATATTTAATGTATATAATCAATATTATAACCACCAGTAATATTCAATATATCAGCCACCTCTAGAAATAATGTTGTTGTTTTTCTTTTGGCATTTGAAGAGCGAGATGTTCTGTTGGTTGTGTTTGTAATATGTAATATTTTTGTACTTATCTGGAGTTATTCATTTTGCAGGATCAGCATTTGTTACTGGAGATAAAGTGTGGAAGCACTGACCAGTAGGTGATGTTAGAAGTTTTTAATGAATTGGTGCCCAGTCAGCTCACCCTGCTCACACATGACAAGCTAAAAGTGCTATATTAAGTCACTATGCCTATGGATTTTAAATGCTTTGAATGTTTTCCATTTGCAAGTAATATATTCCACCTGTGCATTTACAGATCCCCCTCTAATCATCTTATATTTTGAACCAAAGGAAGAGGACAGCAGCTTTGCTGTGTCAGTCGTGGTAAATACAGGAACATTGTTCATGAAGATGTGTGAGAGAAGCTTGCAAGGCAAGATGAGGGGGAAAAAATTGAAGGTACCTTTCTTCATTTTCATACATTTGGGGATATTTATCTACATTTGGGTAATTGATAAAGTTATGTTTTATTCCCTGTAAAGTAGGAATAAAAAATGTTTGTAAAAATACTATCTATTTTTAAAGCCCAGTGTGAGTGAAGATGGTGTGATCAGGAAATCTGGTGTTTGTGGGAAATCTGTAGGAACATCTCCCAGCGTTCTTCTACGATGTTTCCCTGATGATTGAGGTAATTCACCTCTTAGGTGATGCAGAATGATTCTATCCCTCTACCCTCTTACTGCTTAAATTATTAACATATTGCAGATACTGCAAGGTGTATATAAACTTTGGACTGCAACTGTGTCGCTTGCTTTCACTTAACTGAACCATTTATAATGACTGGATATGTTTTATAACAATTGTTCTTCTTTCTTTCCTCAAGGATTTTTTTTCTGACTTCCCTGCCTCTTTGGAACATTTGTGTTCACAGAGACTGTGGAGAGATGTTGTGCAGCTTCATGACATCTGAAGTTTACTGCTGATGAAGAGCTTCTGGGACACTGACAAACAGCACTTCCCAGCAAGTTCATTTGGAGTTCTTTTTTTATTATTAATTAATTTATTTAGTCAAACTTGCATTCACTAATGCTGGAGTAAGATTTTAGAAGAAACCTTTCGGTCCTGTTTAATGTTGGTGCTAGTCTTCAATGAGCCCAAAAGAACCCATGTTACACCTCTCTTCATCTCACTGCACTGGCTACCAGTGGCAGCTCGCATCAAGTTCAAGACACTGATGCTTGCATACAGAACGACCACAGGCTCAGCACCCTCCTACTTCCACGCACTATTACAAATCTACATCCCCTCCAGAAGTCTGAGATCTGCTAGTGAGCGACGCCTTGTGGTACCATCACAGAGAGGCTCAAAATCACTCTCCAGAACATTCTCGTTCACCATTCCTGGATGGTGGAATAATCTTCCCACCTCTATCCGGAATGCTGGATCCCTGTCAATCTTCAAGCAACAACTGAAGACTCATCTCTTTCGGCACTACTTGACTTCATCCTAAACTTGTTCTAAAAAAAAAAACCTTTCCCTTTATCTTTCTCTCCTTCCCTTGCTAGCTTGTACTTATTTGAACAATGACTGAGACTTGGTGTTACGAGCACTTCCTCTGTCTGATTGCCTCTTCAAGATGAATCGCTTTATGTATTCCCCAATTGTAAGTCGCTTTGGATAAAAGCGTCTGCCAAATGACTAAATGTAAATGTAAATGCTAGTAAAGGTTTGAGAATTCATGGCCTGGTTTCACAGACAGGGTTTAGACTAAGCCAGGATTAGACCATAGTTCAATTAGGACATTTAAGTCATTTTCATTAACATGCCTTGGAAAAAACATTACTATAATGTTTTACAATAAGGTCTCATTTGTTGTACATGGAATGATAATTTTCTTGATTTTTTATTTTTTTTTGTATTAAGTGTGTGTTTGTGTGTTAGTAATCCTATACATAATGGAGACCAAATGACTCCACAAGGATAGTAATACCCGTCAATTTTGACCTTGTGGACATTTTTAGGTCCCCAATGAGGAAACAGGCTTATACATCATACAGAATGATGTTTTCTATGATGACGAGATTAGGTACTTTTGTATGTAAGTGAGTTTGCATTGTTCTCCAGACTCTTTCCAGACTGTGTATAGTGTTGGGTTTTTCTTGTGCATAAGCAAAAAGCATTTTTGTGTATTTGTTTTAGAGATTGTTTTGTCAATAAATGTAGTGGGTTTTCATTTTGTGTTTGTGTTGATTGTAACTAGGTAATTAAGAGATTTTTAAAATAACATTTTAAATAGCCTATAATAAATTTCAACTTCATTGCAAGATATAGTATATGACATTGAAGTACATTGAAATGACATTTAGGTTTATTTTAGTTCACATTAATTGCTTATTCAGAAGTACATATTTACCATATTTCAAAGTACATATAAAATATAGTAAATTCCCACTTAAGTGGTTCAAAAATATCACTCAAAAGTTCTACTAATTGCATTTAATGTAAGTTTATTACAAATAACATGCATTTAGGTGGTCGAAAACATTTAATTCACGCTTAAGTGTATTGTTAACTGACATTTAAAGTATATTTTAGTTAACATGAATTGCTTGTCAGTACGTTAGTAGTACGCTTTAACCATATTTTAAAGACACTAAATTGTGTTGTAATTGGTTCATTGTATTCTAAACTTAATTGGGAATCAATTGTTGAAGCTATTAATGTGTGCTGAGCCAAAACTCTGTTATAAACCTGGACCAAGATTAAACCAGTAACCAGGCATCACAGCATGTCTGACTTTGACATGTATATATTGCCATTATTATGTAATCAAAATGAAAATGATTATTGCTGGTCTTCAATGATAATGTCAAGTTACTTTAATGTATTTGCACCAAAAAATGATAAGGATTTATGCTGATATCGTCCAAAACCATACTTTGCCAGGAGTGTATCCAAACTTTTGGAGGGCAGTGTATGTATAAAGATGTACTAAAAAGTCCCACTTAAGTGGTTTAAAAAAATCACTCAAAAGTTCAACTTATTGCATTTAATATCACTTTACTGGATGATGATGAGATCAGATCTCTGTGTGGAGCACTGGCTGTCGTCAGACACAAATCTCACTGGATTATTACAATGAATGTTTGGAAATGTGAACTGATATTTTATTAAACTTGATACAGTTTGTGTCCAAGCTGAGGAAGTTGAACGTTGTCGCGCTCTAGTGGTCATCAGATGTATCGTCATCTTTTCGCCTTCGCGTTTGCTGGTTTGTCCCTCGCGGGCTCTCGTCGCGCTGTCTCGCTGTAGAAACACGTGTGTCTCGTCTCCTCACATCATGGAGTTTGAGGGCTGCAGCTGCTTCAGACAGAGACTCGTGTTATCCACACTGAGCGGAAAACGAGTGAAAATACGAAACATCAGATCTAAAGATGACAATCCCGGCCTGAGAGGTGCGTTTATATCACAATATCACTCATGACATGTGACGTAGTATCTATTCAATCCATAACACAGCTCTTCATCATCATCATCATCACAACATCTCTACATGCATTTATGAAATATATTATCATCACAGAGTCGTTTATCTACAGCACATGAGACGTCAAAATCAAATTATGAGTCTGTTTCAGATGACAGATTTTTCGTCTCTATAGTTTTAAAAATGTTTATTACTTGTATTTTTTACATGTCCAATTAATTTATTTTCTTGTTATTTATTTGTTTAGTTCTTTGTGATTATGTATTCTATTTATTCTATGCTTTTTTTGCCTATTTAATTTAATTTCTAAATAAAATACTACTGCATGTACAATTTTTTATTTACTTGTTTGTTTGTTTAATTGATTGTTTGTCATTTTAAGATCTATTTATTCTAGACTTATTTGTTAGCCTTTTTATTTTATAAAAAAAATACTACACGTCCAATTTTTGTTTATTTACTTATTTGTTTGTCATTTTGTACTCTATTTATTCTAGACTTATTTATTTGCCTTTGTTTCTTTTCTAAATAAAAGAAGTTCTTGCTACTATATTAGAATGGATTTTTGTTTTTATTGGATTTAATAATTAAAAAACTTGTGTAAATTTATAGTTTTTGTTTTGTTTTTTAATTCTCAGAATTTTTGGCTCTTTTGAATACTTAAAATTCACATAATTTTAGTTATCGATCCACTTGACTTCACTATCCACTACAACTCATCAATCTTAAAGCATTGTATGACATTTTAATCTTGTAATAAATACATAATCAAATTTATTTTTGACTACAAAACTAGTTTCAGGCCTTTCAGCAACTTCTGACAGTGGCTTAAATGTGGCTCTTCTCATCAGATTGATTCATTTCTTTATTTTTAAATCTTGTTTTTAAGTGTTTCAAAATGTGCATCTGTTCTTGGTCTGTTGATGAAGACACTGTTTTATTATTTCATTGAAATCTAAACGTCAGATGTGTTTGTTTTGGTCAGATTTTGAAGCGAGTTTCATCAGGCTCCTCGACAAAGTGACCAACGGCACCAGAATCGAGATCAACCAGACGGGTGAGTTCTAGTGGACACTGATGGATGGACTGATTGATTGACAGGTGTGTTGGTTGTTCTCTGATGTGTGTGTGTGTGTGTGTGTGTGTGTGGATGCAGGAACGGTGTTGTTCTATCAGCCGGGTTTGCTGTACGGTGGCTCGGTGGAGCACGAGTGTAATGTCCAGCGCTCTGTGGGTTATTATCTGGAGGCTCTGCTCATGCTGGCTCCGTTCATGAAGACGCCGCTCAGAGCCGTGCTGAAGGGTGTCACCAACGACCCCACAGACCCATCGGTGAGTCTCTGCACTGATATTTGACCTCTCACCTTTAGTGTTAATTTGCCATTTTAAAGTGATAGTTCACCCAAAAATGAATTCTGTCATCATTTACTCACCCTCACGTTGTTCCAAACCTGTATGAGTATCTTTATTCTGTTGAGGACAAAAGAAGATGTTTTGAAGAATGTTTGTAACCAGACAGGTGACGGTAGCCATTGACTTCCATAGTATTTTTTTTCCATACTATGGAAGCCAGTGGCTACCGTCGACTGATTACCAGCATTCTTCAAAACATCATCTTTTGTGTTCAGCTGAATAAAGAAACTCATACAGGTTTGAAATTGCAGAAGAGTGTGTAAAAATATAAAAAAATATATTTTTGGGTGAACTATCCCTTTAAACAAAAATCATGTCACTTATCACAGATCCAGTGAGCTTTTATTTTTGAGATTGAGAGGAGTTATTGATATGAATATGAGCCATGTTGTTATGTAGGTCTTGTTGTTGAGTTAATGTAATAAGTCATGTTAATATCAGCCTTGTTCATGTGAAATTGCTGTCCAGGTTTTTGCTTTTGATCTTCTGATAACTTGCTTCATAGCATTCTGTTCTTACAAAAGAAACACTAAAGTAGTTTTGTGCAAAAGAAACGTAAGAGCAAGGTGAAATATATACATCTAAAACCTGAGCATGGCATAAAGATTATGTAGGTACATAAAACATACTGTATACCATACATGTTATTAAAAAATTACCCTCGAGTTGAATTTGTTTCTATACATTTGTTTCTGTACATGATAATAAAATAATAAAACAAATGATTGAATTATATATTTATATATTTTTATTTTTTATATTTTGGATTTATTTTAACCATTTCTGGACATGATTGTTAATTTTTTAATAAGTTAAATTTTTATTTATAAAACTGTTTTTAAAATTATTGTCCAGATTTTCCAACATTTTGTTATAGTTTATCACAGTCCAGTGTCGGTTTGTTGAGTGTGTGTGTGGTAATACTATAGTAATCATATTTGATTCTTCTGCTTTGGTGTCTGATTATCCATATTAAATGCTAATGTTCTCTGTTCTCCAGGTGGATCTTCTGAAGGTCACTGCTGTTCCTTTGATGAAGAAGTTTGGGATTGATGGAGACGGTCTGGAAATAAAGGTCTGTCAGGAGTGTGTCAAACAAAAGCCTTTTTGAAACAAATTAATTTGGTTTAGTTTCCCAGTGAATGCATGAAGTGATGAAGCAATGCAGTTCAAGTCGCTTTGGATAAAAGCATCTGCCACATGCATGAATGCGGTTGTGTTGTGTTGATGATCTTCTCTGTAGGTGCTGAAGCGAGGCATGGCTCCTGAAGGAGGAGGTGAGGTTCTCTTCACCTGTCCGGTTCGTCGCTCCGTGAAACCCGTTCAGCTCACAGAACCGGGAAAAATCAAGAGGATCCGAGGAACAGCGTATCCTTCCATTGATAACAAAACTGGTTTGAGACAGTACCAAAATATTAGTTGCTTCCAGTACACTTGAACTTTCACAAATCTCTACATCAGGGGCCGTATTCACAAAACATTTCATCTTACCACTAAGAGTTCTCCTAAAACCTCCTCCTTCAAACCTCTTCACAAAGCTTTCACTAAGGCATGGGGAGGAATCTTAAGCTAAGAGAAAGGGCAGGGAAGCGCTCGTTACTGTGGCTTACTAACTGATTGGCTGATAGGGGAAGGCTCTCTGTCATTCAATCTGAGAAATATTGTAGAAGGAGTATCATGTTGCCATATTCAAATAAAGAGTATAAAATAAAAATGTTGCCTTATTCAAATCAAGAGTTTAAAATTTTAGCTAACTTTTCTTGCAGATTTAGGAGCTGTTTTTGTGGAAGCCCGTTTTCACCACTGAATAAAAAAAAAAACAAGGTAATTGTGACTTTTTATCTCACAATTGACTTTTTTATGCAATTACAAGTTTATGTCTTGTAATTCTGAGAAAAAAAAGTCAGAATTGTGTGACAAAAAGTTGCACTTGATTTATTTTTTATTTAGTGGCAGAAACAGGCTTCCATAGGCTTTAGCACTAAAACACTTTGTGAAATTTATACTATTAAAGCAAACATTTAGCAGTCGTAAAAATTAGGGCTGACATGCCTATTATTTTTTTTAGGAGTTTCTTCTAAATCAGCAAGTTAGGAGCTACTATTTGCCTGAAGATGTTTTGTGAATACAGCCCCAGTTCTTGATGAACACTTTTTGAAGTTAAATATCAACCAGTGAAATTGTGACATCCAGCCTTCGAGTGTTTTTCGTTGATGTGTCTCATCACTGGTGTTTAGTGTTGATCTTTGACCGGTGTGCGTCAGGTTCTCGGTGAGAGTTTCTCCTCAGATGGCCAACAGGATCGTGGACTCGGCCAGGAGCATCCTGAACAAATTCATCCCGGATATTTACATCTACACCGACCACATGAAGGGAGCCAGCTCTGGGAAGTGAGTTTCTGCAGTCGGTCTGAGCTGATGACTTAAAGCTGAACTGATTGTCAATAATTAAGGGATTTTTATTGAACCTTGGCGTAAAGGTGGTTTAGTTGTGAAGCAAACACCCCAGTAATGGCTCAGACGCCTCAGTAACCACCTGATCTAAGGTGCAGTGAGTAATGCTCTGTGTGTTGTGTGCAGGTCTCCAGGGTTCGGTCTGACGCTGGTGGCTGAGACAGCGAACGGCACGTTTCTGGGCGCTGAGGTCGTGTCCCCACCGCAGGGTCAGGGAGATCCAGTGCTGCCAGAGGACTTGGGCAGAGACTGTGCCAAACTACTGCTGGAGGAGATCTACAGGGTGAGCAGCACCAAACACACACACATTTGGTTTCCATCATTTGTGGGGACTCTCTATTGATAGTTTTCACGTGACGTCACACTCTTATAGGAACGCCCACCTGGAGGGCAAAACGAAGCTTTGCTCCACTGACCACCAGCTATTTTTACGCAGATTGCATCAAGTAATAATGTAGTAAAACGCAGATATTAAAAGGTGAGATTCAGTGGACACCTTATTGATGATGTATATTTTGTACAGGCAAGAAGATGAACCCAGAATATAAACACAATGTGCAAAGTTTCACATTAAATGCTTCCCATAGAAAACCATTAGAAGGAAAACACTGAACCGTTAAGCGGACTGTGTTCATGTTCCCGGCCTCATCTGCTTGTCTGTGTAAACTATGCATCATTAATGTGGTGATTACTGAATTTGATCTTTTAATATTACGGTTTTAAAGGCACTTTAAGTGTTTTTACGTTTTGTCGCATTGTTTATGATTGAAATATTGCCGCGGGTGCTTAATAAAACTTGCCAAAATGGCCAAAACTTGCATTTTGTTCAGAAATACCTTTGTTTTATTCTTTTGAGAGGTGATCTAAATATTTGTGGCTGGGAAACAGATGAAAAATTGACACGCTTTTGCAGCAGTTCTATGGATGTTTTGACCTCCAAGTCTTCGAGCCGGTCACGTGACTGAAAACTATCAATAGGTGTAATTGACCTATCGGTAAGCCCCGCCCCCCTTAGTTACTGTTGCTCCCTCGGACAAACAAACGGAGTTGCTCACTGTCTTACAATGACAGCTGCAGTGTGAAAACCTTGTCCTCGTGATGTTTTTGCACAATTTTGGACACACAAGGCCACCAAATGGGAATTAAATATTCCATGGAGGGATTTATAAAATATTGAAAAATAAATACGGTGGGTAACTCGAAGCGAGGGTTTACAGATCACAATGCAAGCGGGAGAAGTCTCATACTACGGTCGGTCATCACGATCGCGCATGACAACATGCAGGATCAACACTGTTCATGTAATCGCAGGGTACGATTAAATTAATGTACATTTAACCAGTTTAATATGGAGAGGCACTGAAATGTAGACCTTCGTTTATGTGTTTTTGACCTACACTGTACAAGACGCGAGAACAGTCCGCTATTTAGGTTTGTACATTAGCATGGACTCACTAACTTTAACGTTAGCGAGTTACCCAGAGATACCTCGCTGAAGCACAAGATAACATTAACGTTCTGCTTCAGCAGATGAAAATTGTAACTTAATGAGTGTATGACAACCAAAAAATTAACGTTTTTGTTTTCATTTGTATTGGGGTTGAATACTTGGGTACATTTTGCTCTGTTTTGTTTGGATTCAGGAAATATAATAAAATAAATTATATTGCCCATCCTCTCAGGATACCTGGAATCAGTGTTACAAGTACCACAGGCACATAGTTTTTCCATTTTTGAAGCATAAACCCCATAAAACCGATGCGAGCTTCGGATCTTCCAATGTTTCTCTATGGTGCTGAAACCTAAAGATGTCCGAGTTCCGCTCCCCGTGCAACTGATACTCGACTGCCATTGGCTAGTCTGCGTTCGAGGGGAGGGGCTTACCAATATGTCAATTGTTTTCATATTGCACAATCTGTATTTTCTATCCCCTACACCAAAACCTACCCCTCACACAAAACTATAGGCATTTTTAGATTCTCAAAAAGAAATATTTTGTATTATTTAAAAGCTGTTTTCAATCAATCAACATTTATTGGCCAAGTATGCATAACATACAAGGTAATTTTCTGCCGGTATGCAGCATCCCTCAATATTACACAAGAGAGAACAAAAAATAAATAAATTACAAAATACATTTTTGGTTCCCCATGGGGACCAAAAATGCAAAAAATGTTAAGGTATACACCATGGGCATCGGAAGCTAAATTAATGTGGGTGAGTCCTCCCCCAGAAAACATTTACTGGAGTATATGCCATTTTCTTTAGTCTGGTGCCTTTTAATTTACAAAGTGTCTATTTCCACAAGTGCAAATAGACCGCCTGGTTGGCAGGAGCTATTTACATTACCTCCACCCACTAACATCACAACATTACAGAAGACGGCTGTTAAATAATATTTCCAGTGGCGTAAGTGGTAAAGTGAAAGTAGTGTGGTAAAGTAGTGTTTTTGTCGTGAGCGACCCGAGTTTGCATCTGCCTTTTGCCGAAATCGTTCTTCTCCTTTTTCACATCTCATATTACATCGGAAAGGCATTTGTTTTCAATAAAAATGAAGGAAATAAACAAAGTTGAAATAAAGTGTCAGGTAGGGTTAGGTGTATCTGAGCAGCAGATACGCTCAGATGCTTTGTTTGAGTAACTAGTGAAAACACGGAATGGAGTTCAATTTATACCGAATCAAAATGATCCAAGTGGAATGGATTCGAGGAAGCAGCAGCGTGGAATGCAAGGCTGTAGTTAAATGGAGTTTAATTTATTAGGGCATTCGTCATGTGGAATGGATTTGATTGACGACGCTCTGAAAAGTTCAGACATATTCACTGAATTATAAAATGGTAAAAGTGGGTGGGTCTTGTCCCACCAACATGCAATGGTCCCGACACCCATGCCAGGACCCACACACACAACTCAAACAAATACACACATACATTCACACACCTTTCAAACAAACACACACCTTTCAAACAAACAAACACACACACAAACAAACACTCACACACACAACTTTCAAACAAACACACACACACACACCCAAACAAACACACACACATTCACACACCTTTCAAATAAACACACACACACAGCTTTCAAACAAACAAACACACACACCCAAACAAACAAACACTCACACACACAACTTTCAAACAAACACACACACACACACACACACACACCAAACAAACAAACACACACATTCACACACCTTTCAAATAAACAACACACACACACACACAACTTTCAAACAAACACACACACAAACAAACAAATACACACACATTCACACACCTTTCAAATAAACACAAACACTCACACACAACTTTCAAACAAACACACACACACCCAAACAAACACACACATTCACACACCTTTCAAATAAACACAAACACACACACACACACACACAAACACACACACAACAACACACACACAACTTTCAAACAAACACACACACAACTTTCAACACAAACACACCTTTCAAATAAACACAAACACTCACACACACAACTTTCAAACAAACACACACACACACTTCAAATAAACACAAACACACACACACAAACACAAACAAACACACACACACTCGCACATTAAATAAATATATTTGTATTTAAAAAAAAAAAAAAAATACTGTTTTGACAACTAAGGTGTTTACTGAAATTAAAAAAGTAAATAAAAGAACAACAACTTAGTCTTTTTTTGTAAAGTGTTACCAGATATTTTAATGTTGATTAATTTTAATTAAACTGAAGTTTGTAATTCCTGCATCATTAGTGCCGTCAATAGAGTTTTTGTTTGAATGGCAGACTGAGACATGACATCATTAATTCAACCAATGGGTTGATTTGGGGGCGGAGCTACCTGTTTGTTTGCCCAATGACAGATGAGGGGGTGTTTTAAACTTTAAAAAAGTTCTAAGGTCTGATCATTACTCTGAAAAATGTTTGTCTGCTCACATTTTCATTTGGATAGAAAGAGTCTTAATCAAAGCGTGGTTTGGCTTGTTTACACTGTCCTGGTGCAGAGGCATGCTTGTCTGTCACATCTCAGTATGAGAGGTGTGAGGTTGTTGGAGGAGAAAGTGTGTGTTTGTGATTGAGAGCCGGTGGGCCGCAGTGATTAGATCCGCTCTGCTAAAGTGGATTACAGCCGTCTAACCGTAATCCACTGTAACTCACTGTACTGACACCAGATAAACACTCAGCATACGCTTCATAGTGCCACCGCTCTCGCTCGCTGTGAGGCATGTGACGTGAGTTCAAATGGGCTGATTCTGTGTTTTTCATACTGAATGCTGGGTGGCAGGGGCATTATAGGGCGTCTTTTTAGGGCTGTTAATATTTGAAGGTGCTGGCTGATCGCACACAACAGCCACTGAGTGCACGCATGCATTTGTGTGTGTGTGTGTGTGTGTGTATGTGTTGAGGTTAATCAGTAGCTGGTGGTCAGTCTCTGTAGTAAACAGCTCCTGAATGCAGACTAGTTCTGATTGTGCTGCTGTTGGATGGACTGGAAAGTACATGATGTGAGTTTATGCTCTCTCTGTACGAATTCAAAAATATATATTTTTTGTTTTTAAATGGAAAAAGATGTTTAATTACTGTCTGAATGTTCAGCCTGTTTTAATGCATTTCAGTGAATACATGTTTAATAATATTAAGGAAAATTATTTTTAGATATTATTCATTAAGAAATCCTTGTTTATTATGTCACTGCTAGGCTTGTTTTAGGCTTATTTCTTTGGTATTGCACATGAAATGCTTAACTAAGTAGCAAGTATTTTTATATTATTACTATTTTATTTAGTATATTTTTTTTTTTATTACTATTTTATATCATTTTATTTTAATTTTTGTTTATTTCTTCGATTTTGCACATGAAATGCATAACTAAGTAGTTTGTTATTAGTACATTTAGTTATTAATACAAGCAAGTCCTTTTTATTTTTCTATATATTTTATTTATATGATTTGATTTATTTCTTTGATTTTGCACATGAAATGCATAACTAAGTAGCAAGTTATTAGTACTTCTAGTTATTAATACATGCAAGTTATTTTTATAATTTGTTTTACAATTTTATATAGCATTATTTATTTTATTTTTATTAATGTAATTTTTTTAATTTAATTTTATTGTTTGTTTATTTCTTTGATTTCTGCACATCATGAAATACATAAATGAGTGGCAGGTTATTCATACTAGTAGGTATTAATAATGTTTTTTATTTTTATATTTTATTATATAATTTATTTATTCATTAGAATATATAATGCTAGCAGTCAGTTATTTGAGTGGGCTGACAGAACATCAGCTAATGTTTTGATGTTGGTGGTGGGGTTACTTGTTATTCAACCAATAGCAGACAGGTGCAGTGTTAAAAACAGTGTTAAAATTATTTTCGCAATTTTTGTTGGTGCAGGAACAACACACTTCAGCTTTAAAAGGCGTTTTATTACAAAAAGACATGGTTGTTTTTAGCATGTTGTCATATGAACAGTCATTCAGTAATTGCTCTGAGCTTGTGTTGTTGGTGCAGGAATTATGGGAGTGTTTTTTGTCCAAAATGAAACCTTTTCTTGATACCCAAACATGTTAATAAAATAATAATGTTAAAAGACTCAGCCAGAGACATGTTAATTATAATAATTTTGCACTTTTATTTTTATCTTCACTTGTCAAAATGAATGGCTGAGGATCAGACTACATGAGTTGTGTTATGATTGTTTTTTCAGCAGCCAGCACTCTCAGATGTTGTTTTTGTGTTCTTGAGAATGAGTCGGGTTATTTTCATCAGTTTCTGAATGACGCATACTCTTGTTTGTATTGAGTGTGTTTTGGCAGAGCTGTCCGGTCACTGACACGCTCGTGTCCTTGTTTGTGTCAGCGGGTACGAGAGTATCGACTGCTGTCAGCCGACACAAACATGAGTCTCATCAAGAACTCTCATATTTCACTGCAAAATCAGAATAATATTTTGATAAAGTCTAACTTTATTATTCACATTATTTTCACGAAAATGAAACACATTTTACCCAAAAAGTCTCAATGCAAAAATAAAATATATTATGTATTTTGTTTATATATTACATTTTATTTTTTTATACCATGGTAAAATGTAATAGTATTTAGCCTAGTTTATGCTGAGCTAAAACATTTAGGCTAGATCAGACAGTATGATATTCATTACGAAAACAAAATCCTTAATCAATAGTCAATGTTTATTGCGATACTTTGATTTAATGAATTAAATTAATGTTTGAATTTTACTTTTATATCTTTTGTTTTTTATATATGTCTATATAGTTTTTATTTATTTTTATTTCAGTTTTAGTTATTTTATGTTCCTAATGACCCTAAATTAGGCTTAATTTTCTTAATGCAGCATGTAATTTCTTTGTTTAACTGCTACGTAAAAAAACAACAACAATTAAATCAACTTTGTTTTGTATTCATTTTAAATGTCTTAGTGTTTTTGGTAATTAGATTTTGTTATATTTTGCTTTCTTTTGTCTCTGCTGCTGATGAAGCGTTGAATAAATATAATTTTTTCTTCTGAAACACGTATGTCTGAATCTGCTTCTGGAGATCTCTTGTAAACATGCGGCCGGTTGTTATGCAGGTTTGACAAAGACGTTCAGTGTGCGGCTTCATAATTACATTTGACGATTGGATGCAGCAGCAGACGGTGAATATGACAGGAGCATCACGTGGAGAGCGCTGAGGTCTCTGAGTCGCACCTTCATTAACGCTCACGGAGCGAAATCTTTGGGACTTTTCCACCAGGCATTATGGGAAAGTTTCCAAGCGTTTCTCATAAATCATGATTCATGATACAAAAAGTACAGCATTAGACCATCAAATCAGTCCCTTTATCAGGACGTGAAGGTCTCTCATTGGAGTGTCAGTTCTTGGTGAGGATTGACTTGTTCAAAATCTTTGTAGTTTTTCATTCTTAATGCAAATGTAATGTTCCTAAACATGTCACTGTCTCTTTAAATGAGGACGTACAGTTATGTATTTTAGTTAATTTCATGTGAGGTTGATGTTCTGAGTTTGTTCATGAATGTCGATTGCTCAGACCTTTCTGTTTTGTGCTACTGAAATGAATGATAAAGATATTATCAGGTTTTTGTTTGGCCATAATGTATATGAATATGCTAATTATTCAGTGCTGTGTAGGGCTTTATCTAAAAGCGCTATGGTTATTATTTAATCATATTAATGAACTAAAAACCTGATTTGTTGTTGCAGTTGTTTCTGCTAAACTTGTTTCGCTTATTTCTTTAATTTTGCACAAGAAATGCATACCTAAGTAGAAGTTTATTAGTACTTTTAGTTATTAACATTATTTTTATTTTTATTATTATTTGGTTACACTTTATTTTAAGGTGTTCTTGTTACAGTGTAATTATATATTTAAGTGCTAAGTAATATTAATTAACTGCATGTACTTTATGGTTAGGGTTAGGATTAGGGTTTGGCTTAGGGTTACTTGCATGTAATTATGCATAATTAAGTGTTATTATAATAGTAAGTACATGTAACGTGTAACAACAACACCTTAAAATAAAGTGTTACCTATTACTTATTATTTAATTTAAATATATATATATTATAACAATTAAAATCTAATATACAACAATTTAGATTATATTATATATATATATATATATATATATATATATATATATATAAATTATATTATGAATAGGAGTTTTATTTTATTATTTTCTTTGAGCAGGCTAACAGGACGTAACAGCCAATGCTGTGATGTTGGGGGCGGGACTACTGGTTTGTTCAACCAATGGCAGACAGGTGGAGTGTTTGAAACCTGTTTGAAAACAGTCATTATTTTCAAACATTTTTCAACGTTTTCATTATAAATGCAAATGTTTTACTCTTCAGTTTCTTAGTCACGTTGCGAAACACTTCACATAAAGATACTATCAAGGGTTTTTTTTTATGTTATTCTTGAAAGTACATTGTTAATGCCATCATGCATATGAATATTCTTATCATTCAGTGCCGTGGAGGACTACATATGAAAGTATCATGGTGAAGTTGTTCTGTGGTTCTTTCTGATAGTTAAAGTGGATTTTAAAGTGTTTGCATGTGGATCAAACTTGAATTATGTCATTTGCATTTGTGGTTTACAGTGTTACAGGATCAATGTTTAATGTAGTTTAATGTAGTGATTCAGCAGCTTCATCATGAATTCATCAGACTCAGACTGAGATGCAGATCCGTGTTTGAGGAACATTTTCCTGAATATCCCACACATTCTCCTGCTGATTACTGCCGTCTGTCCAGTTAAAGCTACACGAGGATGAGCGTGTTCAGATAGTTAGTGGTGTGAGAGCTTCATGTTCAGAGACACTGAACTCAGTCATTGGTAGCTTGAGGTTGTGACGACTGCTTGTGAACGAGTGTCGATGGAGAAACTCTTTTTACTAGCAGAGACCTGCTAACCAGCCTAACCTTCACCCAGTGTTATTTTAGCTTAATTTAACTACTATTGTTGTTTTCATTAATGTCTTGAATTAGTTTTTATATTGTCAGTTTTCATTCAAATTGTAGTTTTGTTTTGTTTTTGTCTTATTAGTTTTTTTTGTCCTTAGTTTTTTATAGTATTCATTTATATTTCATTTAAGATATTTTAGTACATCAAGTTGTTTTTTTATATATTTATTAGTTGTTGTTTTTTTTGTTTTTATTTTAGCATATCAATTTATTTTTTATAACTAATAACTTTATTTTAGTTTTTGTTATTTTAATATATAATTTTTTTTATTTCAGTTTAGTATGTTATTTTAGTACATCAAGTTAAACAAAATGAAAATGATTTCCTTGGCAGCTCTAAAATCAAATAATTTTCAGTTTTTGTTCATTTTGTTTCAAGATTTTTTTTTTTTTTTTTAGTTTTATTTAATTACAATAATAACCCTGCTTTGACTCCATTGATTCTGACCTTTATTTTGTTTCAAGATTGTTTTTGTTGTTTTAGTTTTATTTAATTACAATAATAACCCTGCTTTGACTCCATTGATTCTGACCTTTATTTTGTTTCTCTTCCAGGGCGGCTGTGTGGATTCGACCAATCAGAGTTTGGCTCTCTTGTACATGACGTTAGGCCAGCAGGATGTGTCTAAAACACTGCTAGGACCCCTCTCTCCCTACACGTGAGCACTCACATACACACACAACAGTGACGTGTTTTTCAGGGATCTGACACCAGTATCAAGTACTCAAGTATACATAAATTACAAAAATTATCAAATATCATTTCAAACTGCTTGCAGCTTTTCCATGTGATGAAGAAAGACTGCTATCTTTACTGTTAGCTTGGTGCCGTTTGACACGGATGCTCTTGCATTTTTTTTAAATATATATCATTGTGACATCCACTGTCTTTTTCCAGATAATAATCTGTTGTGTTCTGTCTTTTCTCCAGCAGTTTTCTCTCTGCCGATAATATTCAGTTATCATCTGTTGTGTTCTGCTTTACGTTTGTGTGATACGTTGACGGTGTGTCCTGTGGATCTTCAGCAGTTTTCTCTCTTCAGGGACTCCGTCATATGAATTGTCCAAAAATTAATTTAATTTGCTCAAATAAAAATATTCAGCAAAATTTATCAGCCCTTGGTACCAGATTTTGGTGAACACTGTGAAATAATTTTATTTCACTATTTGCCTGTCAAGCCATAAAATGGCACAGATTTACAGTTTATGATAACTATGAAGCTTTTAAACCATTGACTTAATTTGATTAGATTTTTGCCAACATAAAAACATGGTGACATTTTTATGACAAGACTTCTGGAAATAGAAGGCTTCTGCCACGACTCCAGCTTTAACAGACATAACATGATTCACTCTCTGAGCAGGAGATTGCCAACAACATGCTGAAACAGAATGAAAATGCAGCGTGACCAAGTTTAATCCAGCTTTGATTCTTGTCTTTCTGTCCCCAACTGTAGGACCTCTTGAAATTGTAATTGACTTTTCCTGTACCATTTAAGTATTTAAACCATCTTATGCCTTAAATTTTAAACAAGTAAATTGAGAGTTTTAAGGAATGAGAGCCCGTAGGACTATTATAGCCCTGGCCTTTTGTAAACCATTTATTTTTTAATTAGTTTGAATTAGTTTTTATTTTTATTATTAGATTTTAATTATTTATTTTTCAGTTTTAGTAATTTTAGTTTTAGTTATTTTAGTAATTTTAGTGTTTTTGGCAACTAATGTAAATTCATTATATATATATATGCTTTGTGATTTTTAGGTGTTTTTTTCAGGGAAATTGAACAGAACTACCGCATTACATGTCCAATTATTTTAGTACATCTTAAGTTAAACAAATAAATATAGTAAACAAAAGGATAAAAACAACAGATTATATCCATGTTTTTGCCACAAAATTACATTTTATTATGTACAGAAAGCACATAATCTCTCTCTCCCTCACAAACAGTTTGCACACACGTTAACATAAGCGCTAATGTTGTTAGAGCTACTCTGACGATTTTATCAGTAACATAGTTTAACAACTTAAAAACTACATGACTTCTCACAAGCGAGGTAACAACAACGTGCTGTTCGTGAAGAAAATGAACTTTAAGTTTCACTATAACTAGAGACATTGCTGCTGAACACTATTGGACCGCATCACCACCTCGGGTGTGCATTATTTTTCTAATAATTCAACGGCACGTCGTCAATTATTCCTTACATATATATAGTTTTTTTTTTCCAAGTAACATTTATTTTATTTCAAATAACAATTTCTATTTTTTATTTTAGTTAACTATATTAACCCCCCTTTTTGGTATTTTTATTAGAATTGTACATTATATTAATGCTGTTTTTAATGTGGTTTTGAATAATGCTGTTTTCTTTAGATCAGAAGGATTGATCATTTTAAAGCTAACAATAAATCAGGGATTCCAAAACGTTTTTGGCAGCCGAACCCCTTGGTCCTAAAATATTTAATATTTCTATAATTTAACAACCTTAACGTTTCTCTAATGTTGGTTAATGGTCAAATGCAGGTATACAAATAAAATACTTTCACTATTTGTTTAATTGTTTCAAATTACTTTTATTTATTTTATATTTTTATATTTCATTATTTGTTATTATTTATTAGATTTAATAATTTATTTACATTTTATTTTTAAATTATTTCTTTATTATATTATTTACTACATTATATTTTATGATTTATTTGGTTATTAGCTTTAAATCAACTCTCAAACCCCTTGTTTAGGAAACTCTCTGTGATAAAGTATCAGAGAGAACCCTACTACAACCATGCTGTCTTAACATGTACCATGGTAATACCATGTTTTTGGTCATGTACTAGGGTAACGATGGTGATTTGTTCTCGTTTAAACCATCATCTAACTCTCACTGTTTTCCATGCAGGATCGAGTTCCTGAGACACATCCGAGACTTCTTTCAGATGATGTTCAAGATCGAGCAACAGAAACCTGGAGAAGATGAACAGAAAGGAGGAGAGAAGGTCCTGATGACGTGTGTGGGAGCCGGATACAGCAACATCAATAAAACCATCAAATAAAGACTTGAGTGTCTCCCTAGGACTGAAGATTTTAACTGAGTGTTTTTGTATTTTACAGTGGAATGATGCATTCCCATATTTTTTCATAAAGAAGTGTCTGCTGAACATTGCTTTTGTACCACTTTGAGAGGCGTTTTTGTGCTTCACAATGCATTTTCTGATGGAGGTGCGAGTAATAAATGCATGTGCCGTTTCTTTGCTGATCTCTGCATTTCTCAGGTGTTTGATATTCTCGAGTCATTCTGCATTTCTGCACCTTTAACTCGCACCTCTCTCTGTCCCACAGAGGTCTTATCTTTCTCCATTCCACAATCTCATTCAGTGCACCAGACTACAACGACAGGGACATTTACATGAAGCATTCGCTTACAAAACACACAACTACTGTTAAAGACTTGATGAAATCAGAACGGGAATTATAAGGGTTTGACTCATGTTGGTAGTATTGAGGTCAACTGCACTAGGGTTATAACTAAAACTATTAAAAACCTTTTCATTAATTGAAATAAACTTTAATAGAAATAAAAGCATATTAAAAAAAAATACATTTCAGCTAGTTGCCAAAGCAACATTTCTACTGAAATAAAAATTTCTGAAAACTATATAGAGTAGATGTATTTGTGTATATATATATAGAGAGAGAGAGAGATGTATTTAACTAATAAAAAATATGAAAAAAATGACTAGTACTTTAAAAAATATATATATATAATATTTAGAACAATGTTATCTCAGTACTAAAATAAAACCTTGTTACTGAACAAAAGAAAATTGACAAATCGAGCTCTGAGCAGCTAGTAATTATCTTTCTTTTAATTTTTTTTAATAGAAATATTAATTCATTCTTACTATGTTATGCTAATTTCCATCAAAAAATGCAGCTGTATTTAAACACATTTCAGGTTTATCAGAGTTACTATTGCTTAACTAAAACTATTAAAATAATAATAAAAAAAATAAAGCTGAAATAAAATAAATATTAGATGAAAAAAGTAATGTTGCCTTGGAAACTAACTGAAATAAATTTAAGTCGAAGCATAAAAATTACTAATTGGAAATATATAAAATGACAAATGCCCAAAACAAAATGACTAAAAATTAACTTTAAAATGAAACCTGAAAATGTCAAATTAAAAGCTATAATTTGATTGAAATGGCACTGATAGACAGAGAAAGTGAAGGTATTGCTCGTGTTCTCTGTGAAATCTGAGCCGCTGTTTCAGCTTCCTCCGCCGTTCTTCTGTTTCCTCGGCTAATGTGAGAAATGCTCTTGTTTGGACGAACCGCTGATGTTTTTGTTCTGATCTCTGCTCAGGAATGTTTTAAAAGCTTCGTATTGTTGTCTTTGGCTTTGGGTTTCTTCTGATACTCGTCCGTTCTCCATCAGACCTTTATAGTGATTTGGCCGTTATTCTCTCAGAAAAGAGTTGTGCAAACGACTAAATATTGACAGATGATCAGCAGTGATTTCTCTGAATGGAATAAAAGCCTTTAGTCATGCTGGAAACACATGTGAGGTCAAAGGGCAACCCACAGTTTGATGACTTTCAGGTCTGAGGAAACTTTCTCCATCTAGAAGAAAACTGTCTGAGAAATAGTTTCACAACTCAGGTTTTCTGTTTGTTTCTTGTATCTTTTCTTGTTTGGCCTCTTCATTCCTTCTTTCAACATTTCATTTTCATCTCTTCTCTTTCTCACTTTTCTTGTGCCAGAATTGTCCGAGTACATCTGTATCTACATTTGCAGTTTGGTCTTCTTCCTCTTTATCTGACATGAAAGAGTAAATGACAAAAACACTGTAATGCCAACGAGTCTCTTCACCATATAATGAAGTGTAATACGCATAATATATGTGTGTGTATATATAAATATGCATGCATATATGTAAGATATTTACATGAACTGTGTGTATATATAATCAATCACTTTCCAGGACATTCTCGTTCACCGTTCCTGGCTGATGAAGTGATCTTCCCTCCTCTATCCAGAATGCTGATTCCCTGACCATTTTCAAGCAACAGCTGAAATCTCATCTCTTTCGTCACTATATGACTTCATACAAAAAAAAAACTTTACTTTAATCTTTCCATGTCTAGCTTGTACTTATTTGAACAATGCTTGAAACTTGGTATTACGAGCACTTCCTCGTAAGGTCTATTTGCCTCTTTAAGATAAATCGCTTATTGTATTTATGTATGGATAAAAGCATCTGCTAAATGAATAATGTATATATTTATATATATATATATATGTATGTGTATATACGTACAGGTGCATCTCAATTAATTAGAATGTCGTGAAAAAGTTTTTTCTTGTAAGTTATTTCAAAAAGTGAAACTTTCATATATTTTAGATTCATTGCATGTAAAGTAAAACATTTCAAAAGTTTTTTTGTTTTAATTTTGATGATTAGAGCTTACAGCTCATTAAAGTCAAAAATCAGTATCTCAAAATATTAGAATATTTACATTTGAGTTTCAATAAATGACCATCCATACAGTATAAATTCTGGGTATCTCTTGTTCTTTGAAACCACAATAATGGAGAAGACTGCTGACTTGGCAATGATCCAGAAGACGAACATTGACACCCTCCACAAAGAGGGTAAGTCACAGAAGGTCATTACTGAAAGGTGTGGCTGTTTACAGAGTGCTGTATCAAAGCATATTAAATGCAAAGTTGACTGGAAGGAAGAATTTGGGTAGGAAAAGGTGCACAAGCAACAGGGATGACTGCAAGCTTGAGAATACAGTCAAGCAAAGCTGATTCAAACACTTGGGAGAGCTTCACATGGAGTGGACTGAAGCTGGAGTCAGTGCATCAAGAGTCACCACGCTCAGACGTCTTCAGGAAAAGGGCTACCAAGCCACTTCTGAACCAGAGACAACGTCAGAAGCGTCTTACCTGGGCTGTGGAGAAAAATAACTGGACTGTTGCTCAGTGGTCCAAAGTCCTCTTTTCAGATGAAAGTAAATTTTGCATTTCATTTGGAAATCAAGGTCCCAGAGTCTGGAGGAAGAGTGGAGAGGCACAGAATCCATGTTGCTTGAAGTCCAGTGTGAAGTTTCCACAGTCAGTGATGATTTGGGCTGCCATGTCATCTGCTGGTGTTGGTCCACTGTGTTTTCTGAAGTCCACAGTCAACGCAGCCATCTACCAGGAAATTTTAGAGCACTTCATGCTTCCTTCTGCTGACAAGCTTTATGGAGATTTCATTTTCCAGCAGGACTTGGCACCTGCCCACACTGCCAAAGGTACCAAAAGCTGGTTCAATGACCATGGTGTTACTGTGCTTGATTGGCCAGCAAACTCACCTGACCTGAACCCCATAGAGAATCTATGGAGTATTGTCAAGAGGAAGATGAGAGACACCAGACCCAACAATGCAGATGAGCTGAAGGCCACTGTCAAAGAAACCTGGGCTTCCATACCACCTCAGCAGTGCCACAAACTGATCACCTCCATGCCACGCCGAATTGAGGCAGTAATTAAAGCAAAAGGAGCCCCTACCAAGTATTGAGTACATATACAGTAAATGAACATACTTTCCAGAAGGCCAACAATTCACTAAAAATGTTTTTTTTATTGGTCTTATGAAGTATTCTAATTTGTTGAGATAGTGAATTGGTGGGTTTTTGTTAAATGTGAGCCTAAATCATCACAATTAAAAGAACCAAAGACTTAAACTACTTCAGTCTGTGTGCATTGAATTTATTTAATACACGAGTTTCACAATTTGAGTTGAATTACTGAAATAAATGAACTTTTCCACGACATTCTAATTTATTGAGATGCACCTGTATATATATACAGTATATATAGTCATATTTATGATTTATATTATAAATATATATTACATATATTTCTTAAATATACATGTATGTTTGTATTTATATATACATATACACAGTACACATTATGTAAACAAACTTATTTTGGATGTGATTAATCGATTTGACAGCACTAATAAATAATATTCAAAATCAAAGAAAATACATATAAATGCATTTAAAATGAAACATAAATATTAATATATTTTATATATTAATACATTTGTATATAATATTACAAAAAATATATATTTATCTATTTAAAAATAAATATTCAAAATTAATAAATAAATATAAATGTCTTTATATTAAAATAAATATATTTATTTAAAATTAAATATTATTCCGAGTAAAATAAATATTATTCAGAATATTTTTTTAAAATTATTTTAAAATAAAATATTAATAAATTCAAAATAAAATAAATATACATTTATTTAAAATAAAAAATAAACATTTTTACTTATTTTTACAAAGTCCCTTTGTTTTTTTTGTTTGTTTTTAAGTTTTTGAATGGATAATATAATATTGTTATACTGTTATGTTTTACAATATGTAAAGTAATTAAAAAGAACATGCAGTTTTATGTGAAGAGTATAAACTAAAGCAGTGTGTGCTGGCAGCCGCTGCATGGAGCGTGTGTTCATGATGGCGGCGGCGGCGGAGGAGAGCGGCAGCGGCGGCAGCAGCGACTCGGGCAGCACCGAGCGCGTCCGGCGGCTCTTCCAGACGTGCGACGGGGACGGAGACGGCTACATTAACCGGTCAGAAACCTCAGCAAACTCACTCTAACGGGTTTACGTGCAGAATAATAACTCTGGAGACTCGCTGAGCTGAGCAGCGGGACAGGCGCGGTGCGACACGAGCCTTTTAGTTTGTATGAACGATCGCAAAGCAGCGATATTACGATTTAATCCACGACAAGAAGGCAAAACAAACTTATTAACGCGTATAAAGTGTGTTTGGACGCTCCTGGGGTTGTCAGAGGTGTGTTAGTTGAGGCGTCGGAAGTGACAGGAAATGTTTCATCCTCATCCGCTAAACTTCGGGGTTTGTTGATGTTTCTGAGCTTGTTTCAGTGTTGATAGTTTGAAGTGTTGTTGGCGGGACATTTCTGTAATTTGATGAATTAAAGGTGATTCTGAAGAGGTGATATTGATGACAGTCATGTGGTGGCATCAGAACTGATTTGCAAAAACATTTGTCTTTTTCTTTGCTAAAAAAGACAACAACATGCTTCAGAGTGATTAAATAAAAAGGTTAATATCGTTAAATGTCATGCATCTACTTCAAAAGTATTTGAACACTTAAAGTGACTCTTAAAAATGTCTAAATATCGTTGCATTAGATGCAAAATATAAAAAGATGCACATACTTTACAAGCAAAAACGTGAAATTTGTTGAGTTTCAAATGATAGAATAGATCTTGAGCTGAAAATGAAGACATGACTCTTTCGAGTTTAGTATTAAGTACTGAGCTAGAGCATATCATGCATTCAAGTCATAAAAATAATGCAGAAGCTTTATATTGTTTAATTTTGTTTTTTAATATTCACATTTTTATTGCACTTCTTAATGCATGATGTCTAACAAAACATTTATTTCAAATAAAGCAAACCATGAAATATGAAAAATGTGACATTTAATAATATCTTAAAGGAATGGTTCACCCAAAAATGAAAATGTGCTGAAAATGTTCTCACCCTCAGGCCAACTACAAGATGTAGATGAGTTTGTTTCTTCATCAGATCTGGAGAAATGTGTCTCTGCATCAGTGTCTCAGCAATGGATGCTCTGCAGTGAATGGGTGCCGTCAGAATGAGAGTCCAAACAGCTGATAAAAACATCACAATAATCCACAAGCTATCCACACCACTCCAGTCCATCAGTTAACATCTGGAGAAGACAAAAGCTGAAACACATCCAGCATTAAGACATTTTTAACTCAAATCCGAGTCCATAATAATGTTCTGGTCTGAATCAGGAGAGAAATCTGCATCAGATCAAGCACCGTTTACAAGCTAAAACAGATCAAATAAATATTTGAGACAACAAGAGATGGACTTTTTCACTGGAGGAAGCATTATTATGGATTATGGACTCATATTTTAGTTAAAAACATCTTAATGCCGGATTTCTCTCAGTTTTTGTCTTCTCCAGATGTTAACTGATGGACTGGAGTAGTGTGATGTGGATTATCGTGATGTTTTTATCAGCTGTTTGGACTCTCATTCTGACGGCACCCATTCACTGCTGAGCATCCACTGCTGAGACACTGATGTAATGTAGTGTGTCATGTAGATTTACTTGTTTTCCACTTATAAATATGACTTCGCTTGATCGTTCATGTGTTTACAAATCATAACTTTGATATTTCCGACTCCAGTTGTAGATGACTAGGTGATTGTGAAACATTAGTGGAAGATGTTCATAGTGAATGTGGTGAAGTTGAGAGAAAATATCCTGCAGATACAGACAGTTTTTCATGCTTTTTCTGATTAAACTGTCCAGATACAATTTGGGATGACTGTACATGTTAAAAATGGTTTAAAATGTGATCTCATTGCATGTTTTACCTCTGTCTTGAATCTCAAGCATCTCTGTCTTTTGGTCAGGAATGATCTGCTGATGGTCTGCCGGCAGCTGAACATGGAGGATTCGGTGGCAGAGATCATGGGGCAGCTCGGCGCAGACGAGCGAGGAAAGATCTCCTTCGAAGACTTCACACGCTGTCGCATGCAGCTGGTCAACGAGATCCGCAAGGAGGAAGGACAGCTATCTCTGCTCTCCAGCGACTCGGAGAAGAGGAAACCTCACGAGTGTGTGTCCTCCTGGCCCACCAGCAGCGAGAACAGTCTAGGTGTGTTATCTGAGGATTTTCCTGACCAGATCTCTATCAAATATATGTGACCGTGGAGCACAAAACCATCATCTGGCTGAATAAATAAGCTTTCCGTTGATGTATGGTTTGTTAGGATAGGACAATATTTGGTACTACTATTTGAAAATATGGAATCTGAGGGTGCAAAAAAATCAAAATATTGAGAAAATCTCCTTTAAATTTGTCCAAATGAAGTTCTTAGCAATGCATATTACTAATCAGAAATTAAATTTTGATATATTTATGGTAGGAAATTTACAAAATATCTTCATGGAACATGATCTTTACTTAATAACCTAATGATTTTTGGCATAAAAAAAATGGATAATTTTGACTCATACAATGAATTGTTGGCTATTGCTACAAATATACCTGTGTTACTTATGACTGCTTTTGTGCTCCAGGGTCACATATACAGTCAAACCAAAATTTATTCAGACACCTTTCAACATTTCTCACATTATCACAGTTTATTTGCTATAGTTTAGAAAATGGTAATAAAATATGACAAGAACTCCGAGTTAAACTGCATCAGAACAAATTGATCTTGATAATGTCAGATAACTTTGATAGAAAGATATGTAATGAATTCTGTTGAATAGCTGTCAGCAGTTATCTTTAAGTTATACAATAAGATATTACCAATTTAGCTCAACCAATCACCAAGCAATGCTTAATTATGTTCAGTCTGTGGTGTAAAAAGATCACATTAGCAATTAAAGAAAAAACACTAAGCAAAACATGGTCAGGGCAAAGTGTCTGAATAATTTTCGGTCCCAAATTTTACTGGTTGTCCACTGTATGAAGCATTTTTGGGTATAATATGTCACAGTTCACTTTATTTTGCCATCCTTACTTACATTTATGAACTACAGTGTCCTGCACCCACTAGTAAAAAAAAAAAATCTAAAATTATATCTGGTGTCCAAATAATTTTTGGTTTGACTCATATATATATATATATATATATATACAGTGGGTACGGAAAGTATTCAGACCCCCTTAAATTTTTCACTCTGTTATATTGCAGCCATTTGCTAAAATCATTTAAGTTCATTTTTTTTCCTCATTAATGTACACACAGCACCCCATATTGACAGAAAAACACAGAATTGTTGACATTTTTGCAGATTTATTAAAAAATAAAAACTGAAATATCACATGGTCCTAAGTATTCAGACCCTTTGCTCAGTATTTAGTAGAAGCGCCCTTTTGATTTAATACAGCCATGAGTCTTTTTGATGCAACAAGTTTTTCACACCTGGATTTGGGGATCCTCTGCCATTCCTCCTTGCAGATCCTCTCCAGTTCTGTCAGGTTGGATGGTAAACGTTGGTGGACAGCCATTTTTAGGTCTCTCCAGAGATGCTCAATTGGGTTTAAGTCAGGGCTCTGGCTGGGCCTCAAGAACAGTCACGGAGTTGTTGTGAAGCCACTCCTTCGTTGCCAGCTGTGTGCTTAGGGTCATTGTCTTGTTGGAAGGTAAACCTTCGGCCCAGTCTGATGTCCTGAGCACTCTGGAGAAGGTTTTTGTCCAGGATATCCCTGTACTTGGCCGCATTCATCTTTCCCTCAATTGTAACCAGTCATCCTGTCCCTGCAGCTGAAAAACACCCCCGCAGCATGATGCTGCCACCACCATGCTTCACTGTTGGGACTGTATTGGACAGGTGATGAGCAGTGCCTGGTTTTCTCCACACATACCGCTTAGAATTAAGGCCAAAAAGTTCTATCTTGGTCTCATCAGACCAGAGAATCCTTCAGGTGTTTTTTAGCAAACTCCATGCGGGCTTTCATGTGTCTTGCACTGAGGAGAGGCTTCCGTCGGGCCACTCTGCCATAAAGCCCCGACTGGTGGAGGGCTGCACTGATGGTTGACTTTCTACAACTTTCTCCCATTATGCATCTCTGGAGCTCAGCCACAGTGATCTTTGGGTTCTTCTTTACCTCTCTCACCAAGGCTCTTCTCCCCCGATAGCTCAGTTTGGCCGGACGGCCAGCTCTAGGAAGGGTTCTGGTCGTCCCAAACGTCTTCCATTTAAGGATTATGGAGGCCACTGTGCTCTTAGGAACCTTAAGTGCAGCAGAATTTTTTTTGTAACCTTGGCCAGATCTGTGCCTTGCCACAATTCTGTCTCTGAAAACCTAATGAATTTGAACCATCTCTGACAGAAGAAATGCAAAATTATATGACTGCTTTTGTGGTACCCACATATACAGTCCAGATCTTTTCAAATAAAAATTTTAGGTTCAGAACAAATGATCTTGATAACAGATAACTATATATAGACAAACAGCACCTACATCACCATGCATATTCAGTGCAAAAATGTCAATCGATACATGAACTTTGATTTTAGATTCAAATGGTCTCTGATCTCTTATCTGCGTGAATAGTCCTGTATGTATATATATATATATATATATATATATATATATATATATATTAGTGCTGTCAATCGATTACATTTTTTTATCGCGTTAGTCCTGGACTGTGATTAATCATGATTAATCACAAATTTAAAATACTAGGATTTACCTGTAAATGTGTTGAAATAAACAAATGCATGACAAACTATTTTAAGGAAACATAACCTTTCACACCTCCGCCAGATATGAGACATAATCCTTATTATTCTTTTATCATTATTCATTTGTTTTTATTTAGCCATTATCAGTCTTTATACTGGCAATAAAACGTTTACCAAGCCACATCGCTTCAATCCCAGGATACATTTACCCAACTATTATCAAAAGTATTTCTAAATAAATACAACAAAACATTTCTTGCGACCTTACGTGAAGTATTATGACAAAATGCATTATGAAGAAGAACTGGACCTGTTCTGGTGCATTAGAGCTAACATTAGCATCATAAAACAATTTATGAGATTAATAGTACACTTTTACTCAGAACTCACTTCAAACCACCATCGAGTGTTTGTAATAACCTCCTTTTGCGATCACATGTGGAATTTGGTCGTTTACTGTTGTTAAAATATGCTATTTATAGCCTTTTATATCGCTGCAAAAATGAGCATTTCAGATGTACACATTCATCTCAAGAAAATCACATAGAAACCATATCCTATCGTAATCGTGTGTTTATTATCTTCTATAATCTATAGTGGCTGTTGTCATGTTTATTTCTGCTGTGTTGTATGCTGTGGCTGAAACTCACGTTGTTTGTGATGTTACAAGCGTCTCTCCGTTCTGAAGTTGCCAGGTGTACATTCCAAGTATAATACACATTAGTAAAAGGATCTATTTTAATTTTTATTTGTCTATATACACTTTGGGCGGCCGCGGTAGATTATAAAAGTAGCCCAAAAAACCGCAACCCTCGGCTCTGTAATTTTTCCAGCGACTGTATTTTCAAAATAGCCCACGAACACTTGTGCCACAGCCGCTACCCTGACAACACTGTTCCTGTACCCTCATCACACACTGATAGATAACCTTCCGCGCTGCGATGACGGGAAGAACTTGGGGTCAAACCTTATCAAACGATTAATTTGCGTTAAAAAATATTAACGTTAATTTTTAGATTAATCACATGCGTTAATGCGTTAACGCTGACAACCCTAATAAATATATAAATTGTTGTCAAAGTCTTTCAGAGCAATTGCGTTGCATGTTATGTACTTTAAAAAAAGACCATTTTTGTGTGTAACAAATTAGTATACACTTTTTTTTAGTAGCATATATAGACAAAATATAGACATTTTTGTATAAAAAAATCACACATTTTTATTAGCAATAATGGGAAAATATATTGAGTGCAACATTTCAACATTTTTTAATTACAAACCATGCATTTTTATTAGCAATAATGGACAAAAATGTGGTGTGCAACAGTATAATTTTTACCTTAAAAATCACAATTTATTAACAATAATGGACAAAAATATAGGGTGCAACTGTGTTATTTGTATTAAAATCCACACATTTTTGTTAGCAATAATGGACAAAAATATAGAGTGGAATGGTATAATTTTTGTATTAAAAATCACCATTTGTATTAGCCATAATTGACAAAGAATATAAAGTGCAACAGTATATTTTAAATTAAAAATGACACATTTTATTAGTATTAATGGACAAAAATATAGAGTGCAACAGTATAATTTTTGTATTAAAAAGCAGTTCCATATGGAAATAAGTTAACAATTATTTTAAATTCATTCCTACTATGAGCTCTGAGGTTGTTAATTGATGGTTTATGCATTTATTGAAGCCAATTTTTTCTTTAAGTAATCATTTTATATAAAAAAAAAAATCCTGGCCAAAAATAAAAAATTACATTACCCATGACGATTATGGCATAATAGAGTCAGTCTCCCTGCACTCTCAAAATACTGAAATATTGTCTTTTTTTTTTTCAAGAACATTTTTGCTTCAAATCAAAGTTTGTAATGTTATGATTCGCCTCGTAACTGGTTGATTTGGTTTAGACTTTTTAAAAATCTCTCTGGAAAATTTTGGAAAACATCCCACATTTATATTCTGTGTTAATGCAATCTGTGGTGTGTTTGTTTGTTGACGCAGGCGCTCGTGAGAGCTGGGAGTTTGATTCTGGAGCTCGAGACTTACAGAGTCCAGACCTGCAGTCTCTGACACAAACACATGCTCCGCAGCAGAGCTCACCGTTACTCCAGAAACTCCTGGATCAGCCCAGCGCTCTGGAGCCTCCGGCTGGACTTCACAAGCTCCTGTCCCAGCATCCCTCCGGCCGCGGCGGAAGCTACCTGGAGCTGGCCAATACTGTGAGTCTGACCGCTGTTTAACAGCTGCCTTTGATTACAGCTGGCAAGAATGAATGGATTTCATGTGGTTACTGCATTATAGTGATGAACTGCTTGTGATGCGTATGGGAATTTAGTATGGGTAGCTTTTGTTATTCAACCCCTTTGTTTTAACCAGGCGTGATTCAACAAATCAGCGTCCAGTAATTTGTGACATTATTTTCATAACACTTAACCTGTAATTATGGTACATATTGTCAGTGCTGATTCTGTTCCTGTGGCTCAGTGGTAGAGCATTGCGTTAGCAGCGCAAAAGGTTGTGGGTTCGATTCCCAGGGAACACATATAGTGATAAAACATGTATAGCCTGAATGCACTGTAAGTCGCTTTGGATAAAAGCGTCTGCTAAATGCATAAATGTAAATGATTCTCAGTGGATTTGCATTATAGCAACATCAATAATAATAATATTATAAATAACCATTAAAGTAACTATAAAAAAGCTATGTTTTTTTTAAATGAACCTTTGATATATTATGGTATTATTTCTTGTACTGCCTTTAATTTTTGCTGCTTTATTTGAAAACCATTGTATTATGGGATTTTTACAGAGAGATATATAACTGCATACTCATGCAGAAAGTCAAGGTGCGTTTGCATTAATGCGTCATTACAGAATTTATAAAAAATACTTTATTACAGTAGTGAGAAAATTATAAGAATCATCGAGATTATTGAGAATGACAAACAAACTCTGTGCAACAGTATAATTAATTTAATGGTAGGGGTGGGCGATATGACCTAAAATTAATATCACGGTATTTTCCACTGTCCCGACGATATCGATATTATATCGCGGTATGAGGGAAAACAAATTGTAATCACATTTTAGTAGACCTTAGTATGCAAAATATGTATTTTAACCTTATATAACTAGAAAAAAAAAGTGTGCAAAACAGCAAATGGACTGAAAGAACATGCAAATTCAATCTATGACAGCAGAGGGCGCTTATGACTTCAGTTTAACGTTCCTTTGGTTACAGCTGTAAATAAAGCTGATCTGCGCTGCGCTTATGAACACGGAAAATGAGAATGCCATCTAAAGTTTTCTGAAGAGAGTTCCCTTCAGATACTCATTCATATTAACCCCCTGCCCCAAATTCATTATTTATATTTGTCTTCCTATATTTGGAGCATTGTGAACAGTGATCTTGCGCTGCCTGTTACAGTATTTTCTCTCTTTGTGTCCGTGTTCTGCGTCTCTGTCCTGTGTTAACGGCTGTTTACAGACTTAGTAATATTACCACACAAATTACATTTTGGGAAATTATTGTAATCCAGTTTGTGTGCAGTTCTGAAAAGCCGATCATGTGTTTGGAGCAAAAACTATCCGGTTCTGAATCTGATTTATGTCCGATCAAACGGGGCATCTCTCTCTCTCTCTGATGACGCAGTAACGACCGCAGGGGGAACAATCTTTGTCTGTCCATCCACTGAAATCCATGAATATGTAACGGTATCCACGGTATAGCAAAATCCATATCATGGCACAACATAATACCGGTAGTCACGTTCATACCAGTATAGTGCCCACCCCTAATTAATGGTCATTAAAATAGGCTAAAATAGATTAATTTTTTTAGTTTTTTTTTTTGTTTGATTTTGGGGGCAAAAATGTATGAGAGCCTATTTCCACCAAATAAAAATAATCATGTGTCATTTAAAAGTCAAAATGATGACAGTTGAAATTTTGAGATGAAGCAAATCTAATATTTATATCAGAATTTTTAAATGAACTTTTTAAAAGTTTTTAATTTCATAATTATGACTTCATAATTATGACTGAGATTATCAGAATCCATAACAATTCATAATTTCATTTTTTTTACGGCTAAATTTTAATATAGTATGTCATAATTTTAAATCTTAATCTTAATCTTAATTTCAATTTTGAATCTCATTAATGAATTAGTGTCTCAAAATTTCTTCTTCATCTCATAATTTTGATTTAACTGAGCATATTTTTTCTTATGTGGTGGAAATAGGCTTTAATATTGAAATGTGACGTTTACTTGTTTTTGTGAGCTTTACCCATAAAGAGCTTTTTCACTGCTCTGAAGAAGTGAATATGAAAGATGAATCTGTGAGCTGTTGCTGTTGCAGTGTTATTACTAATGTTTCTTTCGTCGTGAGTCTGTAACTCAGGGGTGCGGCAGTTTAATTTCCGCTGTTGAAGAACTCAAAGGTTATTACTAATGAATGTGAGCGCTGCTGATCATGTCCTGAAGTGTAACTCAGTGGTTTCTCTCGGCTTCTCTCGGCGATCTCTTAACATCTTTATATCACTGAAGGTGGCGCAGATTTCATTGTCCTGGAGAATGAAGATCTCTTAACATCTGATTTGAAGGCATGAGGGAAGCATAAAGATGAGTTGAATGTATGATGTTGTTTGGTGTAAGAGTGCTTTGACATGAATGAAGATGAATGAAGTTTCGTAGCATCTGCTCATCAGTGCTCTCTTGTTCAGCGTCTGCTCTGGACTGAAGTGAAGAACATGTGACCGCTGTTTGTGTGTCTGTTCATGTGTGATCGAGATCAGCCTTCCTTTATTTTGATCCAGAAGCAAAGTATGACATTATATTTTGCTTAAAGCCATAAAGATTGATTGCATTGTATATTTTCATAATAATTAAGCACATTTGCCCTCTATATTGTCATTACTGTTCACATGTTTTTCTTCTGAGATTTTATGTAATTCTCATCATTCTCAGTGATGATTATCAATTTTTCATTACAGCAACAAAATGTTTTCATTAATAATGTTTGTTATTATTATTATACTACTACTACTACTACTACTACTACGGTTTCTAATGTATGTTATATATATATTTATATTATTAAATGTTAATAAAATCAGTAAATCAATATTTTATGAATGGCATTTATTAATAATGAGAATAATATTACTATTGATAACTATTAAAGTGCATTTTTATATATATATATATATATAAATTGTATACGTTTGTGTATAATATTTATATTATATGTAATATAAATGTATTCTATAAAAACATTAACAAACATAATTTATTATTTTTATAAATAAAAGTTGTTGTTGGGGTTAATAACTATTAAAGTAAATCAAATGTTCAAATGTGTTCATATTTTATTTTTATTTTTTGTATTACTATTATAACTATTAAAGTAAGTATAAGTGTATGCGTGTCTGTGTATTGTTTATTGTTTATATTGGATTAATGCCTCCAAGTATTAATTTTCTTTATGCAGAATGTATATTTCTTCATGTTACTGTGAAGTAAAACATGAGCAGGCGATTCATCGCTTTATCTGTGATGCACCAATATTCATTACAGTGATTGCACAAGATGCAGTTTGCTGCCATGGATTCTCTAGGGGGTGTGTGTGTGTGTGTGTGAGTGAGTGTGTTTGTGTCAGTGTGTGTGTTTGTGTGTCAGTATGTGTGTGTGTTGTCAGTGTCTCTGGGCTGCTCTGCTCTGACATATGGCATGTATTAGTGTAGGTGACGTCAGAGTGTGTGTGTGTTTATAGTGATGCAGGAATGTGTTCGGTGTCATGTGATGTTTTAACAGCTCCGCTCCGCTATACAGCCGATCCGGTTACCGCAGTAAAGCTGTACCGAATCATTAGAGAGGACATCACCAGCTCGCATTGCACCTCTGTTTGACTCTTTACATGCTTTCACAGGTTTATTTCTACTTCTCTGATTTAAGACCATTTTAGCTGTTTTATGTGTGGATGTTGTATTTCAGAAGCAGTGCTTTGTGATTTTCTGCTGCTCAGTGTTTTTATTTCTTTATTGTTAAGACGAACTCTCGTTAACTGCCTCTTTAGCACAGAAATAATGTCTGTTGTGAGTTTGTGAGTTGATGTTTTGTTGAGGTTGCATTCATGCTGTTTTTTGCTGTAGTTTATCGTTTTCTTCATTAGGCAGCATCTGTAGTTTTTATTGAGCAGTTAAAGATGCTTTGTAGGAACGTGAGTGTGCACTTTCTGTTTTATGTCCATCTGTTTTTGGTCTAAATGTGTGAGAAACAGCAAAAAAAAAAAAAAAATGCATTAATTAACATGAACTAACAATGAAAAATAATGAGTGTGTGTGTTTTCCATTTATGTCTGTCTTTATGTCTGTCTAGTTAATTTCTTCTGGAACTAAGTGTGAGATTGAGAAACAAACAAAAAGTAGAAATAAATAAATAGAATAATAAAAGTTGATCGGTAACACTTTACAATAGGGTTCTATTTTTCCATTTGTTAACATTATATTATTCCATTTGTAAAATTCTAAAATAATTCTGACTCTTTTATTAATCTTTAATGTTAATTTTACCATTTATTAATGCGTTACCGACATAAAAAGTTGTATTTGTTAATATTATTTAATGGAGTTGAGCTAACATGAACTAACATCACAGTATATTTATATTAACTAATATTAACAAAGAATAATAAATACTGTAATAAATGAATTGCTCATTGTTAGTTAATTTTAGTTAATGCATTAACTAATGGGACCTTATTGTTAAGTGTTCTCATTACTTAATCTAAGAAATACTAGTGATTTATTGATAGAGTATGTTTCTGTCCATTGATTATTGAATAAACACACCATTGTAAAGTATGACTGAATTTCAAATCAGCTTTGTAGGCAAATATCAATTTTGTGCATGCATGTTTATGCATAGCTCTCATGACTTCAGTATTGTTCTAAAATAACGATATAGTTATAATCTACCTGATTGCAGTTGCACACTGCTGTAGTTGACAGACTTTACTAATAGTAAGACTGTTTAAAGCTTTTCTCTTTCTCTAATACTCTGTTAGAAACGACTGTAGCGTCTGCTGTATATTGGATCAGTATTGAAGGTCTGCCGTCTGTCTGCTGGTGTTTAAATCTCTCTCTGTCTCTCTCTCTGGTTTTCTCTGTCATTTCATCCTCCACTTAGAGCCTAAATTTCATTATGGACATTATCTGCTGAGCGCTGCGTTCTGCCCCGAGCGCTAATGTCCTCATCTCACTAATGCATGTAGGACATCTGTCAAAGTCACGTTTAGTGGAGCGCCTTGCAAATCATCTTCAGTCTGTCCGGTTTTCAGAAGATCATGTTGAGTCCAGATCAAAACGTGCTTCAGTCTTTATTGTTTGTCATTGTTTTCAGTTGGAACAGCATCTCTAAGATTTAAGAAGAATAGATTTTGATTTTAAAAAGACTTTTACTAAATAGTTTTTTTGGTTGTTTCTGTCTTATTTTATGGTTTGTATGTAAATATACATACAAATGCACAAAAATTGCACAAAAAAAAAACTTTGCTCATAATTAAGGCCCTGTGAAATTCATGTTATTTATTCCTAAATTAATTTTTATTTTATTTTTTCAAATTCCCTTTTTTTCCCCGTTATATTTATTTATTTTACTTATTTTTTGGATTCTGTTTTTTCCCATTATAATTTCTGGACTCTGTTTTAATGGTTAAATTACATTTTAGTCAAATTTAGATTTTAATAATAAAAAAAACTTGTCATACACATACACATACACACACACACACACACACATTTTTAGGGCCTTTTAAAATCCTTTTTATTTTTCCCCAAATTTTCTAAATTTGCCAAAATCCATGACACTCCAAGTTATACAGTAAATTGACTGGATTTCAAGAGTCGATTCACATTTTATACATTGTATAAATCATAGGGCCGTACTATAACAAAGGGTTTTCTTAAGTTACATGAGTAGTTCATCCAAAAATGAAAATGTGAGGTTTGGAGAAATGTGTCATTCTATCACTCTGCAGTGAATGGGTGCCGTCAGAAGGAAAGTCCAAACAGCTGATTTTCAGCTTTTGTCTTCTCCAGATGTTAACTGATGGACTGGAGTGGTGTGGATTATTGTGATGTTTTTATCAGATGTTTGGACTCTCATTCTGACGGCACCCATTCACTGCAGAGCATCCACTGCTGAGACACTGATGCAATGCAACATTTCTCCAAATCTGATGAAGAAACAAACTCATCCTAATCTTGGATGGCCTGAGGGAAAAGTACATTTTTACTACATTTTAATTTCTGGGTGAACTATTCCTTTAACTACTGTAATGTTCTTCAGTATTCATCATAACTCAAAGTTTGTTTGACTAGTTATAGTTAAGTCAGCAAACCTGGGAATGCTGACTGATCGCGGCGCATAGTAAGTCCTTCTCAATGTGCTTAACACAGCAAGATCCAGCAATCCCATCAGCGCCGCCTCATCTGTCCCCGCTGATTCATGACTGTCACACGCCATTTAGCTTCATCTCATTATTGGCTTCGTTAAGAGCTCAGAGCGGTAACGGATACACACATATATCTCAGCTGATGAGAATCTGAATCAGTGCTCAGAATGAAGGCCGTATGTGTGATTTGATATAAACACTGTGTCCTCAACAGATGCAACAAGCCATAAAAGTTATATAAAAGTTATGCATGCAGAAGTTTGGTCCTAAATGCAACAGGACATTTTTAGGCACTTGGTTACTTTTTCTGCTTGGTTGCATTGGTCTACACATTTGGCTTTTTAATAACAAATGTTGCATATCTAGAGAGCATAATGCTGATGTGTGTATAAACACCACCATTCAGAATCTGCACGTATTAAGACATTTGTGTTTTTGGTAGAAATTGACACGTTTATTCACCTCGGATGCATTAAATATATTAAAACATTACTGTAAAGAGTAAAGACATTTATTGTACAGATTATTTCAGGGAAAAAAAGTGTATTATTCAAACTTTATTCAAACTTTAAAAATATATTTACGTAAATATTTTCTAAAAATATATTTTTGACAATTATTATTTTTTTGGGGGAAATGTATTTTAAAAATATAAATGTATTTTTTAAAAGCATAAAAAAATCCCTTATTCTTTTTAATTATATGTTTTATTATTTTACCTATTATTTCCAAAATTATTTCAATTTGAGGAAATACATTCACATCCATCACTTTTGAACATAATATTTATTCGTTACTTCTATGAACATAAGTCATTTGAATAAAAATCAGCAAGGAATATATTTTATAATGCTTCAAAAACATTACAAAATATAAAAGTGAAGCATTATTAAATTATTATAAATCTATTTTTGATCTCTGTTAGGCTATTGTTTTTCATCACATTTGCATTTAGACTAACTGATATATTTTCAGCAGGCTCCCTGAAATACATTTTCAAATATACTTTGGTATATGAAGGTTGAAACTAAATATATTTTCAATTGCAAAAATATATTGCATTGAGCTCCACTGTTTACAACATTTATTTAGCATACATTTGAAAATATATTTTGGCCAAAAAAAAAAATGCTGTATGGGCTGATTTGAAGCAATGTGTAAATGTGTATTGTGTGCTATACAAATTTGGGATGAAAAAGAAAACTACATTTTATAGTGTTTATGCAATAATTTACAGTAAGCTATTAATGTTTTTAGTTGTATTTTGATTAATTAAATGTGTCATTTTTGACCAGAATGATGAACTTTCCAGTATTTCCAGTCTTTTGAGTGGTTTATTATTGCTATTATTTTTTTAGTTGTTGTTCTCTGTTTTTCTGCTGGTGGCTCAGAAATGACACACATATTTGCTTTAGGTGAGGACAGAAAACTGCTGTGTTGTCTGGTTGCAGGCTCACTTTAATATAGTGCTAGTTTGTCTGGTTTGGTTCTATAGCTTCATTAGTTTGAGTTTGCCGCAGGTTAACGGTCTCCCTCACCTTCATGTCCTTCAGACGCTGTTGTGCTGCTTCAAGCAGTTTTCTTCAGCCGTTGTGATCGCTGCTCCTTTAAAAGGCCAGACTTGTGTTTTATCCTTTAGAGGACAGATGAAAAGACCAATGATCACCATGGGAATGGTCTGAAATGATAAATGTGAATACTGTTTCCTCTCCTGCCCTCGGAAATAGACACACACACACACACACACACACACTTACCGTGGATAATTTTCCTACCAGAATGCCTCCTTCACTGCAAAACATTACTACTTCTGAAGTCTTTAATTAGCCTAGTCTTTTTTTGACTTATGTTCCAGGCAAAATATACAAAAATAAAAGTAATTTAATTTTAAAATGTAATAATAATTATTAATAGACAGTTATACACATATAAACGTGCATGTGTGTGTGTGTGTGTGTGTGTCATTTAATAGAGAAGCAACACTGCATAAGATATAAAATTGTATCCTGAATATGTGTATTTATAGTTTTTTACACTCGCTTTTAACGTTTTACTTAATTGTATACTTTTATAAACTTGTTTTAGCCAGACAAAATACACTCAGATACAGATACAATCAGATATTAACACGTTTTCCCATGTATATCTATCTTGTATTATATATATTATGTAAGTGTATTTTGTCTTTCTTGCTGCATTGGCAGATTTTTATAAACAAGTTTAGAAAAGTATTAAGTATAAACAAGTAAAAAGCAAGTGCAAAAATCTGCAGTAAGAAGAAATATTCTTGTATTCAGGTCACAATTGATAAAAACGAGTCTTTATATATCATATGCATTGTTTCTTCTCAAGTAAGTTAATTTCGATTTAAGGAATTTACACAGTAAAAATGATTTTTCAGATTGGAGTGTGTTTTACAAGAAGATACTTTTTCTGTCTTTCTATTTGCTTGCAATTTCATTATAATTATTTGTGAAATTCGCGAGTTTTTGAAATACCTTTTTAGTCTTTTCTTTAGTCTACACAGCAAATATGTATATCTGACATGAAACTGCATACCTGTATACTGTATTTACATGAAACCTGAGTCAAACACATATAGTGACGTGTGTTTGCAGCAGTGAATTCTGGGTAAAGACGCTGGAGTGTGTTCCAGGGTCTGAAGCCGTATTGTGAGGGTAATTGTGTGTATCAGTGATATTGTGTATCTTGATGAGATCAGCAGTACGGAGGGGTTTGTGGGATGTTTAAAGGCTGAGAGGTTTTATGGTGGTGTGTAGGTGACCCTCGGCTCACCGCGGTAAGAACTGAAGGAGGTTTGAGCTGGAGGCAAGTGAGAGCACTGCTGATATAGATATATAGATAGATATATACAGTGGTGGCCAAAATGATTAGAACAATAGTATTTTCAGCAGCTAAAAAATGGTTTTAAGTCAGTTATTTCTATCTTTTGCTGTAGTGTGTCAGCAGGAAATATCAGTTTACATTTCTAAACATTCATTTTGCCATTAATTGTAATAATCCAGTGAGATGTTTGAGATCTGATCTGATCATCATCAGTCTGTCTGGAGTCACATGAAGAAACAAGAAACTGAGACTAAATCCAGAAGAACTGTGTCTCAAGACGCTTCAAGAAACCAAGTGCACCGAGGGCAAAAGCTGCTTTAAACACAAAGCGTGCTCACACCAAATGCTGATTTAATTTAGTTCATAGAAGTTAATTGATAAAGAAAATCTATTTATTACTTTATTTTTGACAGCATCCTCATTTTACAGCATTTTTACACAAGTGCCTAAAACTTGTAAGTACTGTAGCTTTGCAGGAGGTTTCTTGAAGCATCTTGGAGACGTTCAGATGTAGTCATTTTTATATTTAATACATTTCACATTTTAAATATTAATTTATTATTACGGTAATAAATTGATTAAATATAATTTTTTATATATATAGTGTGTGTGCGTGTGTGCGTGTGTGTGCGTGTGTGCGTGCGTGTGCGCGTGCGTGTGCGCGTGCGCGTGCGCAGTACTGTCCGCGCTCGTTTGACTCACGCCAGGCTGTTAATCAAAGGACAAAGAAAAAAAAGAGGGGAAAACATACTTTTATAGCCTTAAAGGGATAGTTCACCCAAAAATGAAAATCCTGTCATCATTTACTCACCCTCAAGTAGTTCCAAACCTGTATGAATGTGTTTGTTCTGCTGAACACAAAGGAAGATATTTTGAAGAAAGTTTGTTACCAGGCTGTTTTGGGGCACCATTGACTTCCAGAGGAGGAAAGAAAAACTATAGAAGTCAATGGTGCCCAGAACTGCTCTGTTTCCCACATTCTTCAGAATATCTTCCTTTGTGTTCCGCAGAACAAAGATATTCATACAGGTTTGGAACTACTTGAGGGTGAGTAAATGATGACAGGATTTTCATTTTTGGGTGAACTATCCCTTTAAGGATTCATCTATATTTAATTTAGAATTTAGTGTTTGATAACTTCAACTTCAATTTCTGTATGTTTCTGCTGAAGGGCACAGGTAAATATGACATTTATTATAATGGGTTTATGTGAAGATTGTTTTAAGTTCACTTAAATTAGAAGTTTGTTTTTTATAATCTAATAAATTATAAAATTGATAGCTCTCAATTATACTGTAATGTTGAATGGCTGTAGTCAATGGTTAAATATTGGGAGCAATTTTATAGAGAAATCAGTATTGGTATCAGTGATACTGGCCTTCAGTCATAAAAATAGATGACATTAAATATATATATTGTCTTTATGTTGTTTGTACATTAATTTGAAGATTGAATGTGGAATTATTGCAATATAAAAGTATATTTAAAAACTTTAATGTTAGGTGGGATTAATCGCGATTAATTTCAGAAAAATGTGCAATTAATTAGTTGTTGTTTTTTATCGATTGACAGCACTAATATATATATATATATATATATCTATATACAGTAGTCAACATTTGAAGTGGATCAAAAAAGTTAATCAAAAGTAGTCTTAAGACAAGAACACATTTTGGTTTTAGGACAACTTTGATGAAAGGTTTTTTGTTTGTTTTTTAATTTTTATTGTAATATTTTATAGTTATAATATCTTTATATATTTACGTAAATATAATACTTTATATTTATAATATATTTGTATTTTGAAATGATATTTATAAATTATTTTTAATAAATTACATTTAATGTATTAATTTAGTACATGATACATGGAATAAGATGCTTTAGAAATTAGCAACAAAACAAACAATTAAGAAAACCGTACAAACAGACGATGAAAATGTGTTAAATTAACAGTGTGGAGTAAATGGAGTCGCAGGAAGATTCAGTCCAGTGATTTCTGAATTGATTTCTGGAAGGAGTAAATTAAAGTGACTTTAATCAAACAAGCAAATTAAGAAGAAGAATCTAAAGATGAAGATTGAATGTGTCAGTGATATTGATATTGAGCAAGTGTAGTATATGAGATGCTGACAGGGTTCAGTAAGTTCTTGAATTATTCATCCGAGTATTTTTGTATTTGGTTTCTCTTCTTCTTCTCTCTAGCAGGAAGTGCAGCTGCTTGTTTCCAAAACCAAAAATAACACACAGTGTGTTTGTGTGTAGTTTATATAGCTGTGAGATCATGTGCATGAGTGTGAATGCTGTTGTAATGGATCTGGAGTGTGTTTTGAGTTGTAAAGTGCATATATGATCCTGGAGCACAAAAGCAGTCATAAGTAACACAGGTATATTTGTAGCAATAGACAACAATACATTGTATGGGTTAAAATTATCCATTTTTCTTTTATGACAAAAATCATTAGGATATTAAGTAAAGATCATGTTCCATGAAGTTATTTCGTAAATTTTCTACTGTAAATATATAAAAATTAAATTTTTGATCAGTAATATGCATTGCTAAGAACTTCATTTGAACAACTTTAAAGGCAATTTTCTCAATATTTAGATTTTTTTGCACCCTCAGATTCCAGATTTTCAAATAGTTGTATCTCGACCAAATATTATCCTATCATAACATCCTAGCTTATTTATTCAGCTTTCAGATGATGTATAAATCTCAATTTCAAAAATCTGACGCTTATGACTGGTTTATGACTGTCATGATGACAAAACTTGAAATGATCCACCTTACATCTTCACTAGAGGGAGCTGTTGAATTCATTATATAACACAGGCATGTTTAACATCAGTATTAGACTGTTTTAACCCGTATAATCTCAACCTCATCTCAGTCTGGACGTGTGAATCCAGGGGTCAGACTCCGGCTGTGTCCTCGCTCTAATGCTGCCGTGACATTGATGCAGGGTGTTTTTCATTGCTTCTGACAGAGTGTTTGATGAAGACTCGTCTAACACAATGACACACACCTATAATTAAGTCTGTTACACTGCGTCTGTGCCAGGAGAGAGATATAATCTGCTTAAGAGCCTCAGCCAGAGAAACGGCAGAGAAAGTTCTGGATCTCGGCCAGCGTGAGGAAAACAATGAGCAAACACGATAAACCATCAGATGCTGGGTGTTAAAGAGACAGTGCACCTAAAAATGATCAGTCTGTCTGTCATCGTTTATCCACATTCATGTCGTTTCAAACCTGTACGACTGATTTTCTTCAGTGGAACACAAAAGCAGATGTTTTGAAGATGTCGCTGCTTTGTTTTATACAGTGAAAGTGGATGATGACCAAGGCATGTCAAGTCCAAAAAAGACCAAAAGGATCAAAACGTACATTAACATACTTGTTATATATAACTTGCTGTATTATGTAATATTTGTATTTGTTTTTATATACTGTAGTTATAATTTAAAAACTCTTATAATTCCATTTCGATTTGAAATTAGGTTTGTTTGTCTCGGGTCACTTTGGATTATTAATGTCTAATGTGGTGCTTTGCATCTTTTTGTAGTTTGTTTGAATGTGTGGAAGTGTGAATCTGACTTTAAAAACAGCAAATAATGAATAATGACCTTTATGATGCTTTTTAATGGTGCTTTTATGGTATTTTATGTCATTTTTTGGGAGTATAATATTTATTTATTTAAAATATATAAATGTGATATTTATTAATTACACTTATTTTGTATATAATGCAACATATTATTCAAAAAGTTATTTACATAAATGTATATTTATTTTTATGTATTTATATGTAAATACATGCATTTAAATAATATTTTATATTAAATATTTTTTAAATATTTAATATTTTTAAACAAATTAGTATTTGTGAAATAATACATTTAATGTTACATTCAATACATGTAAAAATAATACATTTAAATTTATGTAAATTCAATTATTATTAAAATGTTAAATTAATATATAATTATGATTTTAAGTATTTGTAATCATTTAAATGTATTTCTAAATTATATAGTATTTGTGATCAATAATATATTTATTGTGAATTAATTAATTGTATTTGTTTATATAGCAACATATAATGCAATATTGTATTTTAAATAATTGTATAATTTAATAGTATTTTTAAATTATTAAAAATAATCTGATATTAATAATACATTATTAATTTTAATACATTAATTCTTATTAAATATTTCTGAATGATAGATGATCAAACACAGCATTAATGGAGTCAGTTGGTGTGTCAGGATGATTTATTTCTATAGTATTTACTGTAAGTGTAGAAGTGAGCGGCTGAGAGCAGAGCAGTGTTAGCATGAGGGAGGAGGTCGAGAGCTTGAAGTGACTGATCATATTCCAGCTGAGGGGAGTCTGACGACCTGAAACGGCCCTGAAGGAGTCTCCTCCCTCACACACACACACACACACACACACACACACACACGTAAAACACTCCGTCCTGCGGCCCCATGCAGCTGTGAGGCCCCGAGGAGCTCTCTCTCTCTCTCTCTCCCTCTCCCTCCCTCTCTCTCTGTGTGTCTGTCTGTCTCTCTCTGTCTCTCTCTCTCTCTCTCTCTCTCTCTCTCTCTCTCTCTCTCTCTCTCTCTCTCTCTCTCTCTCTCTCTCTCTCTCTCTCTCTCTCTCTCTCTCTCTCTCTCTCTCTCTCTCTCTCTCTCTCTGTCTCTCTCTCTCTCTCTCTCTCTCTCTCTCTGTCTCTCTCTCTCTCTCTCTCTCTCTCTCTCTCTCTCTCTCTCTCCCTCTCTCTCTCTGTGTCTGTCTGTCTCTCTCTCTCCCTCTCTCTCTCTCGCTCTCCCTCTCTCTGGATCAGAGCAGTGCGGCGCTGCTGTCGGAGTCTCCGTCTGGCTCAAGGAATGTGCGGAGCGTGGATTTAGTGGTCTCTCGTGTGGATCAGCGCTGATTGTGTTGGGAATACCGCTGGATTGTGTGTAGGATGAGCCGGCAGCGGTGCGTGTGGATTACAGAAGCGGGAGGAACCTGAGAACAGACACGTTTCTCTCCAGCCGCGGGCGTCTGCCGCTGGAATACTGTCTCCGGTAACACACTTCGCTCCGGGAGTTTAGGGACCATGAACTCTGGAGTAGCTGTGAGAGAGGGAAGCGAGGTAAGACGAGGCTCTGACTTCAGTGTCATCTGCAGTCACCTCAAACACACACACAGGGAAAGACTCTTGCTCTTGGGTTCTTTCCGTGTGTGTTTCTCTGCTGTCACTTTTAAAGTTGTAGGAGCGTCGCAGTATTTCTGCTTCATCATGTGATTCTCATCCTCGCCCTCTTCAGGGTCAGATCTCATCTGAACGCTCTCCTGCACCGGATATGACTGTCAGATGTGCTCGTTTTAAACTTTACTAACAGAATCTAGAATGGAGAGATTAGAAATAAATAATCTATTATAAAATCAGTATTATTAGTAAATAAAAATACATTGAAAAGTGAGCATAAAGTGCAAAATGTGTTCATTTAAAATGAAAAAGTACATAAAATACACCTTGATAAACATTTAGTTTGCTATATATGCCTCTCGTTGTTTTTTCAGCATCTTGTGCCATGAGCTCCACATTTTTAAGAATGATGAGTTAAATATAATTAATGTATATGAATAATTAATATTATAATTTTATTTAATTATTTGTTTATTTGCAGGGTTCCATGTTTTTCAATAAACAATTTTATATTCAGTTTAATTTTTCTAGCTATGCTTAGTTCTTCAATTTTCTGAGTAGAATTGTTCTAAAAAAATGTATTTAGAAAATCAGTATGCCGTGAAAATGAAAAATTGCATGAACAACATATTGAAATAGAATTTTTTATTTTTTTTGCAATCTATGCCACTCACAATTTTTTTCAGCATCTTATTCCATGAGCTCCACATTTTTAAGAATGTTATATGTATATGTATAATAATTATTATAATTTTATTTATTTACTTACATATTTATTTCCAGGGTTCCGTGTTTTTTAATAAACATTTTTATATTCAGTTAATTTTTTTCTAGTTATGCTTAGTTTTTAGACTGTTTTCTCTTTAAAGTATCTTTAAAGTATAATCATTATTTATTTATTATATATATATATATATATATATATATATTTATTATTATTATTATTTTTATTTTTTTTTGAAAATCTGTATTTCGTCAAAATGAAAAAAAGCTACATTAAAATATGCCTTGAAATATAAATTATTTTAACTCAAGTCTTGCATTGACAGTAATATAATTTAGAGTATAATAATTTGCATAATTGTTTATATATAATAATTTTTATATATAAGCTTTTTATTATTATTATTTTTAAGAAAATCTTTATGCTTACTCCGTCTTCTCAAACAACTGGAAAAATCATAAACTCATTGGTCAGAAAGTGTGTGAACACTGTATTTAAATAAGGTACATTATTTTACATTAATACATTTTGCACCGTTCACATTTTAAATATTTGATTAAATGCGTGATAAATCCATAATGAAATAATTTAGTTTATTTTATCCCTCCAATAAACTAGTGCTTGTTGTGCATTAATCTCAAGATTTATCTGGAGAAAACAGCTTGTTTTGATTGCATGTTGCAGTCCATAGATTTGTGTATTTCCTTCTTGACGTGGTGAGTTACAGCAGAAGAAAGAGCCGTTTAGCTCGGTGTGCTTGTAATGTCTCTCCGTGTGTTTTATGAGCTGCTGTTGTTGCTGTTTGAGTTTCAGGGATGTAATCGAATCCCGTCTTACTCGCTCAGAGCGTTTGATCCCACATCAAATCACATGAAAGCCACACTTAATAGGGAGCACCTTTGATTGGGACCTGCTAGCGTAACATTTTAATTGGCCAAGCGTGTGTTTATGTGAAGCAGCTGCTGCTTGTCAGAGAAGGCTGTTTTATGAGCTGGTGTTTAAGGATGTTCACAGATGTTATCCTCTCACATTGATCACAGATTGGTCTTGAAGTGAGGAGTCTTACAGCGTCTCTGGGGGGTTACCAGCCAAATTACGTGTTGTTGATTCTGAATTATCCCTCTGTTTTATGAAAATGAACTGGAAGTGTTTTTACAGTAATGTTCTCAAGGTCAAATCCTGTAGAGTTGTAGTTTTTTGTATTCTTGAGAAACCAAGTGAAACAGCAGATGTCAGTGGATTTATGCACTTGAGCGCTATTTTTATTTATTTATTGTAAGTGCATTTATTTATTGGTGTATTGTTGATAATGCATAAGAAATCATTCTGAATTATTTCTCAGTGAACTGGAAGTATTTTTTTACAGTAATGGTCTCAAGGTCAAATCCTGGAGAATCATTTCTTTTATTCTAGATAAATAAATTAAAACGGCAGATGTCAGAGGATTCATATTATACACTTGAGTGTAATTTATTTATTAAAAGTGCATTTATTTATTGGTGTGTTGTTGATTGCTGATTTTTTTATATTCTTAAGAAACCAATTAAAACAGCAGATGGCAATGGATTTATATCAAGCATTTAAATGCTATTTATTTACTTGTTTGTTTATTCAAATGAACTTTTATTCTTTATGTATTTTTATTTAATTATTTTAAGTGTTTATTTATTTTAATTAATTCTTTTTTATTTATTTAAATTCATTTTACTTATTTTACTTTATTAAATTGTATTATTTAGTTAAGCTTTTTGTAAGTTTATTTGTTTTATATTAGAACATAATTTAATTTAAACTATTTTAATTTATTTTGATTTTGACGTTTTGATTTAATTTAATTATTTCATTAATTCTTATTTAATTTAATATTTAGTTTAGGTTTTATTTAGTTTTTTTTTTTTAAGTGTATTTTTATTTTATTTTTCAACTGCCCAGACTATTCAGTGTATACAGGTAATTTCACAATTCATTTACCAATTTAGTCATTTTGTGCAGTAATAAAGTCCAATAGTTGCTGTTAAACTGTATAAAATGCATCAGAAAGATGTTATAGTTGGCCAAGTATAACATTTTGTGCACGTGTGTGTATTATATTTGCAAAGCGCTGTGATTATTGCAGATTTTACTGTTTATTTCTGACGCTTGTTCCATTGTAAGTTCATTACTGTACAGTAAATACAACAAGTTGAGACTGTATTGTTAGCTCAGGTCGATTATAGTATTAGATTGTGATCAGATATGACTTTTGATTTTAATAGTGTATTAGTAATGCTTTAGAAGTATTTTTCATTAATTTGTTCATGTGTTACCAAGAACATTCCTTCAAGGAAGAGCCGATCTACACTCTTAAAAATAAAGGTGCTTCACGATGCCACAGAAGAACCTTTTTTGTCTAAATGGTTCCATAAAGAACCTTTAACATCTGAAGAACCTTTCTGTTTCACAAAAGCTTCTTTGTGGTGAAAGAAGGTTCTTCAGATTATTAAAAGGTAAGAAAGAGACGGTTCTTTAAAGAACCTTTGACTGAATGGTTCTTTGTGGAACCAAAAATGGTTCTTCTATCTATGGCATCGCTTGAAGAACCTTTTGAAGCACCTTTATTTTTAAGAGTGGAAGGTCGAGATGGTTTTGTGATGACAGGGATTCTTCTGTTCTCACGCTGACGGCCGGGAGACGTGAGACAGAGCTGTCTTTATCTGACCGGAGCGTCTCTCCTCCTGCAGGCAGACAGACAGAAATAAAAGCACTGTTTGATAAGCACAGGGCAGCTGTCTATTTTTATCTGCGCTTGGCCTCTTCACACTGATTTAGTGCGGCGGTCGTCTCTCTGGCTGTAGTACACACTAAAAGGCACTTTAGATGGGAGGATACTGTATCTGCTCAGAGCTGTCTGTGGGGTCGAGCAGGAGCCTCGTGTGGAGATCAGACTCCAGGGGCCCGTAAGAGACGCTCTTCATCACCATAATCCCACATCTTTGTTCCTCCAGCGTTCAGAGAAGCCTCACACTCGACTGTTACTGAGCTGAAAACACTGCTCTGCTTTCACTTTATGGTGAACATGTCTGTTTTTGATGCGTAGGGCAAAATGTTTTGTAACTAAGTTTTCAATAATAATAATAATAATAATAATAATAAAATAAAAAAAGTTATTATAATAATTATATTAGTATTATTACTGTTTAAAAAAATGCTGTCTAATAATAATAATAATAAAATAATTAGAAGTAGTAGTAGTGATATAAATGTAACTACAAAAGTATAATAATTATTATTTATTATTATGTTTTAAATAAATGCTGTTATTTTTAATATTTTATTGTTATTATCAGCATTAGTGGTGATGGTAGTAGCACTAGTCAAAAATATAATTACAAAAGGCTATACTAATGTATTATATTATTTTATTATTAAAATATAATTACAAAAATTATAATAATAATTTACGTTTTTAGAATTGTTAAATGCTGTACATTAATAATAATAATGATGATAAATATTATTACTAGTGTATTAGTATTAAAAATATTAGTAGTAGTAGTAGTACAAATATAATTACAAAAAGCTACAATGTTATATTATTTTATTATTAAAATATAATTACAAAAACTATAATAATAATTTACTTTTTAGTATTGTTGTTAAATGTTGTACAACAATAATAATAATAATAATAATAATACAATTTATAATAATAATAATGTTAATTAATATTAGTAGTATTAAAAAATAGTAGTAAAAATATAATTACAAAAGGCTGTAATAATGTATTATATTATTTTATTATTAAAATATAATTACAAAAACTATAATAATAATTTACCTTTTTGGTATTGTTGTTAAATGCTGTACATTAATAATAATAATGACAATAAAGAGTATTACTAGTGTATTAGTATTAAAAATATTAGTAGTAGTACAAATATAATGACAAAAGGCTACAATAATGTTATATTTTAATAATTTATTATTATTATAATAATTTACCTTTTTAGTATTGTTAAATGCTGTAAAATAATAATATTAATAATAATAATGATGATGATAAATATTATTATTGCCATTATTATTATTATTATTATTATTAGTGTCAGTTAACCTTTAACCCATTTACACCATATTAACATCCAGTGTTCCCAAATACAGCTGTAAACGTTTTCCAATCACTGAATTGCATGTGAGCACGTTTGCTGAGAAATGAACACTGAAGTACTTTTAAAGCAATATCGAGTTGTTGTTTTTAATGTGAGTAGATGTAAATTCATGTAGTCATGAAATCAGAGGCTGTTTGATGAAATCTCATCACAAGTGTTCAGAAGAGACACATTCGAAGCTCATATTAATAAACTATGATTAGATCAGATCACCTGAGAGCGAAAGCTGCTTTTCTGACTCTGTCTCTCAGGATCTCACACTCTAAAAAATGCCAACTTGGGTTATTTGTCAACCCGGCGCTGGGTAAATATTGGACAGAACACATGCTGGGTTATTTTGACCCAGCTGGTTGGGTTCATGTTTTTACCAAACATGCTGGGTTGTTTTATTTAAAGGATTAGTTCACTTTCAAATGAAAATTTCCTGATAATTTACTCACCCCCATGTCATCCAAGATGTTTATGTATTTCTTTCTTCAGTCAAAAAGAAATTAAGGTTTTTGATGAAAACATATAAGACCCTTATTCATCGTCTGGTATCGTTTATAGCCCTTTGAAGCTGCACTGAAACTGTCATTTTGACCTTCAACCGTTTGGAGTCCATTGAAGTTCAGTATATGGAGAAAATTCCTAGAATGTTTTCATCAAAAACCTTAATTTCTTTTCGACTGAAGAAAGAAATACATAAACATCTTGGATGACATGGAGGTGAGTAAATTATCAGGAGATTAATTTGAAAGTGAACTAATCCTTTAAGTCAACTTTAGTGTTTAAAAGTTATTATATTGTTGAATCACACACAGAATTACTAGAGGCAACAGCAATAATCAAAAGATGAACATTTATTATTAAGCAAGAACACACATGGACAGAATACAAGACAAATTGAATTTATTTGGGTGAATACAGCTTAGTATACAATATTACATTTAAACTCGTTTAACAAGCATTTTAGAAATAAAAACTGTAACATTTAAAAATATAATTTTAATTTAAGTGTATTCAGCCGTTCCCTGTAATCACTTTTTACGGAAATAGTGGAAATTCTGTGGTAAAACCTGCCCATAAACAAACAGTACTGAGATTAGAGAACATATTTTAACATCAAATTAAATTAAACTCAGTACTATAATGAATAAAATCAGTTTATGTAATGCAAGGCAAAAGGTGTTTCCATCATGTGAAGCGACCGCTGCTGACTGACATCTCGTCCTTATGTTGCGTTGCGTAAAATAATACAATTTACAGCACAGTAAAGACTTTATAAATGAAATTAAATGTATACAAACCTTTATTTGGCTGAAGAAGTGCACCAAATCGTTGGCACTGAGAACCGCTCTCTCCTGTAGAGGACTCAAAACTCAGCAGCTGGGATGTTTCGTCAGAGACGGGCTCAACCCAGCGGTTGGGTAGAAAAAAATAACCCAGCATTAAAAACTACCCAGCACCTGGGTAAAGAATAACCCAATAAAATGACCCAATGGGCTGAACCCAGCATTTGGGTTAAAGGGGTCAACGGATGCAAAATTCACTTTACAAGTTGTTTGAACATAAATGTGTGTTGGAAGTGTGTGTACACATCCATCCTATAATGATAAAATCCACCCAGTGTTTTTTTTAAATCCCCTTTCTCAAATCAGGCTGTTCTAAGATTCCTGTCAGAATGATGTAGTTCTGTACAGGCCCCTCCCACGATAGTTGATTGACAAGACCGTCTTACCTTAGACCCGCCCTGAGTGAGCTGAGAGCTGTCCGCCATTCTGTCGACTCCGGTGCAGGGGAAGACGAGAACGTCTCAGATTAAGAGATTGAGGTGTTTAGTTGTTGGATGTAATAATGAATATAGCAGTCGTTATTTACTCCTGACATCTGAGCCGCTGAAGACGCAGAGGATTAACGTTACTTTCGTTTTGAAGGGAATGCGCCGATCCCGATCTACATCTATGTTCGCACAAATCATTCGTGATCCAGCTTTATCTACAGAAGAAGTGAGTATAAGGGTTTTTATGAATCTTTGCAAATCGCCTTTCCTAATAACGTGCTAGTTAGCCAGTTTCACTGCTGAAGTTTACAGTCTGCTCGTCACTCCACGGAAGAGAGGGGCGGGGTCAGCAGAGCTCATTAGCATTTAAAGCAACATGGACTAGAATGGCTTGCTAAATACAGAGCTGATTTTGACGGGGTAAAAAAGGTGTTTTTTACACTACCATTGAGAAATTTTGACTAAAGTATGTTATAGACTTTTCATTAAGACCCTAAAGAATCATATCAACTTGTGGAAAATGGGCAACCGATGACCCCTTTAAAAAAAACAACCCAGCATTGTTTCGAGTGCAGGAAGCCGATCGCTCTGTTTCTCAGTACTAATATCCTCAGATTTAGCGGCGGCTCGTAAAGCTCTGCTCGCTGATGGATGTGATGGGAGATTGTGAACAGAGAGCGAGAGCGAGCTGCTGTTGTGACGGCTGTGATTTATGGCACTTCTGTAGGGAAGACAAACTCACTGGAGAGGAAAGTGGCGTCTCGCTGAGATTTACAGTCCCTCCGCTCGACGAGGCCCGAACAATGAGTCTGTGTAGATATGAAAGCTGCTTTTATTTTATACAAATTTACAGCATGCTTTATTAACCCCGCGGGGCCGGTAAATCCACAGCGTTTTATTGGGTTTGTTTGTCTGCTTCAGCGAGAGGAGAAAGGTGTGCAGCTCATTAGTTAATAACCGTAATGCTTTACCTCTCTGAATCAATCTGACGTTACAGGAGGTTCATGCGTCTGTTTAATTTGGATCTTTAGATAGAATGACTTCTTTCTGACATGCAGTTAAAGTCTGCTGTATTGGACAGAGCATTTAAACGGCTGATATTTGGGGTATTTTGGAGATTATTGACTGATAACTCTGCTTATTTTGCCAATTTTTGTCAGCCAAACCCTTAAATTATTTTCTTGAATCTGGCTTTTTAGATAAAAAAGATAATTTTTAGACACCAGATAATTCATGCATATTCAAAGTCCGGGGTCACTTTTCCTCTCTTTTGTCTTCTTTATCATTTACAAATAACAATAGCCTGTAGTTAAGTATTTTGATGTCAGTTACACATTTTAGTGTCATTTATACACAGTATTTGACCACAGAATGCCAATATATTGACCAAATCAAGTATGTAGTACAAACATAGATATAAGTAGGGATTCACAAACTTTTACATCAGCTGAAACCCTTCAACATAAAATATTTTATTGAATTTGGCTCTTTAGATCAAATTCTGACACCAGATAATTCATGCATAAGACTAGTGTCACTTGTTTTGTTTTTTTTGGTCTTTTTATCGTTTCCAACTAGGGTGATATATCACTGAAAAATAAAACTTGTAAGATTTACTTAATAAAATCCTCGTAACAATTTGCACTAACACATTTTAAGTAAATTTGACCGTTACTGCTCTGTACAATTGACCTGTTATTGTTGAATAAAATTACATACTACACTGGAAAAAACAATAAGTGAGATTTACTTAATTTTTATTTGGCAAGTTTTTGCACACATATATTTTAAGTAAAATGTAAGTATTGAATTAAGTAAAATCTACTTAATTAACTAAGTTAGGTAAAATTAGTAGAGGAAATAAGTAAATTTAACATGGCCAGTTAGAGTTTGATGAGTAATTTTTACTTAATTATTTTAATTTAGATCTGCAATACTTAAGTACATTTCACTCAGTCATGGCTTCTAATATTTACTCAATCGATGTAGCACTGGAAACAACCATGCTATTAAAGCATGTGATTCACTTACAATCATGTAAGTAAACAGCTTGTTATCCTTTTAAGATAATATGTCCACCCAATAGAATTATTACCCAAATGAACACAGAGACCTCAATACTTGGTACACCATACACAATGACTGTGACAATCAGTGGATAGTGTTTGAGTATAAATGGGTAATTTTGAGTAGAAAATCTAGTCCAGATGTCACAAAACAGTATGTTACTAAGCCTAACAACAAAAGCAACCATAGAACTGTGTAAATATAACTCAAAAACAGTGACAAATTTAACCATTTTAATTATTCATGCCCCAGTGCATGATGGGAAAAACAGGATCATAACTTTGATATTTACTTAAAGAATCCTTGTAAACATAACAAACAATTCCAAGTAAAATATACTTATAAGTTCAAACTTTAATTTCTACAAGCTTAAATTGAGTACTAATATAGAATTTACTTATTTTTTTTAAATTCTTGCCTGAACTAAATTATTTAATGTAGAAATTATATTTGTTTTTATGTAGTATTTACTTCACCAAAAAAATCATTTTTATCAGTGGGACAGACCATTTAATTGGCTGATATTGGGATATTTCTGCTATTAGTCTGATAACTGTGCTTATTTGGCCAGTTAACTCGAGCTGAACAATTAACTGAACTTCAGACTGTATAGAAGACTGTGATTATTTAAAGGAATATTTCACCCAAAAATGAAACCTTTGTCATCATTTACTCACATCATGTCGTTCCAAGCCTGTATGCATTTTTTCTTATGTTGAACATAAAAGAAGATATTTTGCTGAGTTTTAAAGAACCAAACAGTTGTTGGTCCCCATTAACTTCTATAGTAAGAAATACTATGGAAGTCAATGGGTACCGTCAACTATTTGATTATCACCATTCTTCAAAATATCTTCTTTTGTGTTCAACATAAGAAAGAAACTCATACAGGCTCGGAAAAACATGATGGTGAGTAAATGATGACAAAGGTTTAATTTTTAGGTGAACTATCCCTTTAAGGCAAGACACTACAGGCAAAACCTTTTTTTTTTCATGCACTGATCAAAATTGAGTTTTTACACCAATATTTGACCATAGAACAATATTGATGAATCAAGTATTTATAGTAGTATAAATATGCGTATAGTCATTAACAGAAGAGGAAAGCGAATAATCTCTGTCATCATAATGCTCAGATCATGCTGTCGTACCACAGCAGCCCAAGAAATTCACTGTTCGTCTCTCTGAAATATTAATCAGATGTCAGATGCTTTCAGGAATCGGCTGAAGATGTTTGAGTGTGCTGATGTTTAAATGATGAAATGTCGTGGCAGTAATATTGATGTGTTTCTGTCAGGACGGAGGTGACCAGAGGTGTGTGACACCAAGATACTTGACAAGGGGTTTATTTTTCTTCAGAAAATCTTGTCTGTGCAGAACTTGTGAAGGCATGACTGTGCAGTTGCTAAGGAGCTCTGGGTGGTTGCTAGGTGCTGTGGCACCCAGGTGGATGAGTTTGAATGCAGTTTTTAAATAGACGTTTTGACATTTTTATCAGCGCTTAGACAGTTTGCATGGTGAAATATTCAGATAAGTTGGATCTGTAAATTAATTCCCTTTAAAACAGCACAGCTACAGCTGCACACATTTAGATGCCTTTACATTTCATGACATATATACAGTTATTTTAGTATTGTTTATATACTGTTATAGTATTTATTCATATTTTGCAGAAAGCTTTTTGTTTTTACATTTTATATCCTTTTTCAGTTTTATTAGTGTTTGTTTCTTTTAATATTTTTGAGCTTTATTTTTAATTTGTGTTTTAGTGTTTTTAGTACTTCAACTTCAACTTTTTTAAACTTAAACTTTTTAAACTTGACATTTTATTTCAGTTATTTTATTTTTGTATAATAATATATATTTTTTTATTTCAGATTCATTTCAGTAGCGAAAGCAATTTTTAATATCGATAAATATATGCAAATATATGCAAAGTACTTTTAATACATTTTTTATCAATTTTATCAATTAAAGTGCCCCTATTATGCCATTTTTAAGGTTGCTAATATTGTTTTATGTGTCTCCTAAAACAGGTTTACATGCATCCAAGGTCAAAAAACACTTTAGTTTTCTCAAAAAATAGCTTTAATTTGACCTCATTTCTAAATGATTCCTAAACGACTCGTGCGAAGCAGTTCAAAGATTCAGTCTCTCTAAACCCCTCCTCTCCGTGAGCCCTCGCTGCTGTGATTGGTCAGATGGCGCAGTCCTTTGTGATTGGTCTACCGTGTACAGCGCGAATGACAGCCCATGGGCGGATATTATGCAAATGTGTTACTTCGTGACGTACAGCCGTAACAGAATAAGATTCGAATCCCTAACGACTCATTTAGGCGATTGTGAGCCGACTCTTTTTGTTTGATAGACAATAACTTTATTTATCGTGCACTTTCGGCTTCACAACTTTGCAGAACGTTTATGTTCACATACTGCTACATGACACACTGCATGAAAGGTAATCTTCAAAAAGGCATAATAGGGGCACTTTAATTATTTAATTAATTTGAATTATATCAGAGTCCTATGGAAGCCCGTTTCCGCCACTGAATAAAAAATTTAAAAGGTAATTGTGACATTTTATCTCACAATTCTGACTTTTTTTTCTCATAATTGCGTGATATAAACTCGAGAAATAAAGTCAGAACTGCAAGATATAAAATCACAATTGTGACCTTTTTTCTCAGAATTGCAAGTTTATATCACGCAATTATGACTTTTTTTCTCGCAATTATGACTTTTTTTCTCAGAATTGTGAGATATAAACTCCCAATTCTGAGAACATATCAGTCTCTCCCCCCCCTCAAAACTGGACTTTAACTCACAATTGCGAGTTTACATCTCGCAATTCTGAGAAAAAAAAGTCAGAATTGTGAGATAAAAAGTCGCAATAACCTTTTTTTTATTTTTTATTCAGTGGTGGAAACGGGCTTCTATAGAGTCCAAACAAGCGAAACAGCTGTTTATAAATCTGCTCCGTTTGCTGTTGGTCATTGTTTTAATGATATTTATTCAACTTTATTTTATTTCAATTTCTGTTTTATTAATTTTAGCACTTAAATGCATTTTATTTCAATTTATTGCCAAGGCAACATTTCTCTCTTCTTTTTTTTTTTTTTTTTTTTTTTTTTTTTTTTTTTTTTTTGTGTTTAAGTTTCTAAGTTTTTATTTCAGCCTTATTAAAGAAAGTGTTTTTTAAGTGTTAATTTTTATTTTTATTTCCATTTTAGTCTTGATAATTATACTTGAACTTAATTTATTTTAGTTAGTTGCCAAGGCAACATCTCATTTTTATTAGGTTTTTTTCACAAAAAAATTTTATAGCAGATAAATGGAAATATATTCAATGCTTCTGCAAAAATGTCATTCATTTGATCACCATCTTAAGAGTCCAATAAACTGAATCACAGAGCGTTTATAAATCTGTTCATTTTGCTGATGTTGCATTTCATTTGTTGGAATAATTGGTGCTGTTGTGGATTTTAAGAGTCGTAATTGATTTCAGAGAAACAGCCACACACACTCGTAATGCTTCTAGTCAGCACTTGATTCTCTTACTGATCCGTTTCTCCTGATTGCAGATTGAGTTTTGCTTAATAACAGTGATTCTCCGGCTTTCCTTCTCATCTGGATGCTCTTTTCTGTGTTTGTTTCTCTCTCAGCCTCAAACCTCTTCTATTTATAACATTAAGGTGTGTGTGTGTGTGTGTGTGTGTGTGTGTGTGTGTGTGTGTGTGTGTGTGTGTGTGTGTGTGTGTGTGTGTGTGTGTGTGTGTGTGTGTGTGTGTGTGTGTGTGTGTGTGTGTGTGTGTGTGTGTGTGTGTGTGTGTGTGTGTGTGTGTGTGTGTGTGTGTGTGTGTGTGTGTGTGTGTGTGTGTGTGTGTGTGTGTGTGTGTGTGTGTGTGTGTGTGTGTGTGTGTGACGCGCTGAGGCCTCGGAGCGAGTGTGTACAGAGATAATTCACCTTTCACAGACCATTAAGCTGGAAAACGAACGTGTGAGCACCTCAAGTACCTTCAGCCCCTTCAGTCCAAATAAACAAAGTATTTACACTGCAGCCGCGGCTCATAAAAGCTTCTCTGAAGACAAAATGCCCTTTATTCCTGCTTTGGAGAGAGAGAGATGGACGCTTGTGCCTCGGGTTTCATAGGGGAATAGTGTTTTTGTTACCTGCCTGGAGAAAGAGCTCGTTTTGCTGTAATAGTTCAGGTTAGACATAAAAGATGTCGTATTTTGGACACGATTGAGTTCAAACCTGGTGTGATGTGGCATGTTTGATTATGCAGAAATGAAATAAATATTTTCATACAAAAAAATGGCTTAAATTTGCATGTTCAGCTTACTAAACTCAGTTATGTCTATTATGTGTACAATATTTGATTTATTATAAATAGGTGTGTGCAATATGCATCATCTGTGATATCGTAATTGCTGTTTTATCTAACTGCCACTGTATGAGTTTTTGTCTTTTGTATTTATGATATAGTTATGCAGTATTACACAACCAAGTGTGCTGTTTTTTCCTGAATATCTGCACAATGCAATATTGATTTTATATAAACAAGAAGTTAATAATGTGAGTTATATTTTGAGTTACACAATATTGTCTGTTTTTGCTCTATTTTGCCAATGAAAATAGTCACAGCAGAATCGTTGTGCATCTCCGTTACTAAATCAATCAGTTTTGAATGAATCAGGTGAATAATTGATTCAGAGTAATCGATTCTTGAGTGAAATGAATGGTTGAATGAATGACTCAGTGACTCACTCGTTAAGCCACCATGCATTTTAGTTTCATATTTAAAGTATCATTTCTAAGTGAATCAGTTGAATTAATGACTCTGTCATTAAGTTACCACATTTTGGCAGATTTAGTTTCATATTTAAATTATAATTTCTAAATAAATCAGCCGTTTTAATGAATCAGTTGACTCAATGACTCGCTCATTAAACCGCCACCTTCTAGTGGTTTAAAATTCATATTTAAATGAATATTTCTAAATGAATCAGCTGCTTGAATGATTCAATGGCTCACTCATTAAGCGACCACCTATTGGCAGTTTTAGTTTCATATTTAAAACATAATTTCTAAACGAATCAGTTGAATGAATGACTCACTCATTAAGTCACATTTTGGTGGTATTAGTTTCATATTTAAAGTATCATTTCTAAACAAATCAGCAGATTGAACAGTTCATTGAATCAATGACTCTATGACTCACTCATTAAGCCACCACATATTGGTGGGTTTAATTTCATATTTAAAGTATCATTTCTAAATGAATCACCGGATTGAACAATTCATTGAATCAATGACTCACTCATTAAGCCACCACATATTGGTGGGTTTACTTTCATATTTAAAGTATCATTTCTAAACAAATCTGTTGAATGAATGACTCACTCATTAAGCCACTACCTATTGGTTGATTTAGTTTCTGTTAACATGCACCAGGACGCCGGCGCACTGAAAGCTCTTTGTTTGCACATGTCATTGTTTTCAAACAGATAAAGTAAAACAGGACAAAATGAATCTTGACAAACTATATATCATTTTGAAGGTCTAAGCCTCTAGCATCGACGACAGATCGCTGTTTTTCGATAGAAAGCTTATACGGAATGTATTTGCTAAATTTGTGTAAGCAGTACACATCAAAACATGTATAAAAAAAACGCAGTACATACCAGATTCATCCTGATAACGACTCTCAAATGTATCCACTGCTGTAAATCCTGGTTTAGTTTGAAAGATAAGGGTCCACTGAACAACATTCCATCGAGCACTTTTAGTCCAAAGAGACAACAACGTTGTAATTTGGATCGTTATTCCTTTGTTTACGTCTCATCTCTTGAGGGAGAGTTATTGTTTGTGTCCGTTATGGAACAAATTACGCTCAAAAACAGCGTCTTGGTGGTAAAAAAACAGCATGATTTTGTAGCAGACAATGTCCCAAACAGAATGAAATCATCCAAAAAAAAAAAAGTCAAAGATACACGGAAGATCTGGCGCTCCCTCGCGACGGCGCGTGACGCACGCTGTGACGCACCTGTCATCTGATGGGGGCTTAACTTAGCGATCTTTTTAGCACAAATAAACATTTCTTTTTTTTCTTCTTCAGCAGTTTTCATATATGTTTGTGTGTTTTGTGGAGAATGTGCCTGTATCTGTGTGATTAACATCTCTATGGCTGATAAGCAGCATGTAATTACTGACTGTTCACAGATATCAGTGTGAATGCAGTCTATATAAAAGGCCATTATAATGTGATTATTGACTATATTGGGCAGCCATCAGTATGATTAGCATCTGTATGAATGATCGTCAGCAAGTGATTACTAATGTATGAGCAGGAGCATCTGTATGTCAGGAAATCAGTATGTACTTAAGTTATTTTTTTTTATGATTATTGTTTTTTTTTCATCACTCAAATTATTTTTGTATTTTTCTAGTTCTAATTTATTTTCTCAAATAAATCACTGATACGATGTCTAAGATTCTGTATACTGTTTTATAATTGAAAAACTGCAGTGGCATGTATAAAGACTAAATAGTTTGTAGTAGAACCCTTCAATAATTTGGTAAATATTTTTCCTCAAACAGAGGGGGGGGGGGGACTAGAAAAATGGCTGCATGAATCTCATTTTTCATGGTATCTTCTTCAGATTTGAAATATAAACTCATGAGACATGTGACTTTCAACCCATTACTTTTCTGGATTGCTTCAGGGCTGATTTCATGTATTTTTATATGAAATTAAAAAAAATTCAGTGTGGTACAATTTTTATCAAGGCACTTCAGTGTCTATAACTTTTTATATTTTTTGAGCATTATCAACTCTGGATGATGGATAGTAAAGCCCAAAGGGTCTTCTTTCCAAAGACACCAAAATTGTGTGTGTGGTACACTGAAGTCAGGAGCTGTTACCATTTTAAGTTAGTTAGTCATTTTCAGCTGTGATTCCCAATATGGGGGGTGCTGGTTAACAGGTTAAAGTATCATTTCTAAACAAATCTGTTGAATCAATGACTCACTCATAAAGCCACTACCTATTGGTTGATTTAGTTTCATATTTAAAGTATCATTTCTAAATGAATCTGTTGAATCAATGACTCACTCATTAAGCCACTACCTATTGGTTGATTTAGTTTCATATTTAAAGTATCATTTCTAAATGAATCTGTTGAATGAATGACTCAAAGACTCACTCATTAAGCCACCACCTATTTGTGGATTTAGTTTCATATTTAAAGTATAATTTCCTAATGAATCGGTGGATTGAACAATTCATTGAATGAATGACTCAATGACTCCCTCATTAAGGCACCACACATTGGCGGTTTTAGTTTCGTATAACATGACAACATGATTCAGATCTGATTAGAGTAGTTTTGAGGCAGCATGTGAAGCGTCTCTGCGCTGTGATAGATGTCGGTATCGTTGCTGTTATTTCAGTGTTCAGTTAGTCAGGCATGTGTAAGATCATCGCTCACTCATGTGATTCACCAGCATCAACCACCTGATCTTTATGTAACACTGTTATATTTGGCAGAATGTGGGTATTATGCAGTCTGATGCCGATGCAGTTATACAGTTTGATGTGTTGAAGGTGCAGATGCATCCGTCCAGCTCTTAATGAGCTTCAGCGTCTTTATTTATGACTCTGTGTTTCGCATTAGAAGAGAAACCATTCCTGTCTGATTAAAAACACGTTTTAGAAACATATCAGAGGTAGATCTGATAAATTTGGCTTGAAATGACTTGGATCTTTGCTCTCACTCTCGTATTATTTATGCAGAGCACAGCTAATTAGATTCAGAGCTGGTGGAGCTATGATTTGAATTGGAGATGCAGATGCACTAATGAACAGAGAAACTCGTTAGAACTCATTCTGTTTGTGCTGTGATATGAACTGACCCTCTGCGCTGCTGTTATTGTTGTTCGTCTGGTGTTTGACCGGCGGGGTGGAGATCCTCTTCCTGATGGGAATCTTCAGTGTGGGATTGTTTACGTTCTGCTGACATTCCACCGGTGGGAAACACGTGAACGCTCGTTCTGCGGCGGATGGGTTTAGGGTCTTGAAGATGACTGCAAATTAAATACAAAGTTTACTTTTACCTCCGGTTTTTCAGAGCATCTTCTGATTTCAAATAGATTTTATATTATGCTATTTTCCTGGATTCCATTTTAATTATTTAATTCAATTTTAATAATTAAAAGGTTTGTCTAATCAATTAAGTTCATAAGGCTTTAACAATTTAATAAATAATTTAAAATTACAATTATAAATAGTAGGGCCCTAAGGAATGTTTTAATTGTTTTCATCCCAAATTACTTTTTATTTTTTTATCTCCAAAATTCTGTTTTGTTTAAATTTTTCTGAATTCCATTTTAAAGGTTTATTTTAGTTTTAGTAATTGCATGTCTAATCAATTGAATTCATAAAGCTTTAACAATTTAATAATTAAAAAATGTATAAATAACATAGCCCTACGGAATATTTCTGGATTGCAATTTAGGCCTAATTGTTTAATTGAATTTTAATGATCGAAAAGCATGTCTTATCATATGATTTAATAAAACTTAAGACCCCCCCCCCCCCCCTAAGGGGTTAGAACTAAGACATTCTACACTATACTGTAAATTCAATTTTTATGACTAGATGCTATGATTCTGTCCATGTTTTCTGCATTTTAGAAATCAAAGGGCTCTGATTTGTTGAATTTAGAGTTCCCTGATTGATTCCTGAAAGTTTGATCTATCTTAAAATGATGTGAACGTAAAACCTTTTATACTGCACTTAAAACAAGACAACCTAAACATTGTTTTCTCTCAAAAACCGTTTCTTTGATGTCCAGCGTGTTGACCTCGGGTCACGACCTTTGACCTCAGCCTCAGCGGGAGTGTTTGAGGTCTGATGTTACACATTAGTAGCTGCAGGAGCTCAAGCCTTAAAGCTTACGACTGATGTTAAAAACACACGGCCCAATAAAGTGAATCGCCTGTAATTTAGTCTCTAAACGATTGACAGTGTTGCAGTGCTTCGGGGGAAGGTTTGCGTGTCTGAACGAAAGTGAATCACGCTCCAGTTAATGCCATGCTTTATAACCCGTCTCTGTCATGATGCTGTTGTTGTGAACAGGGCTTTATCAGGTTTGATTCTAATGGAAAAATCTATTATTTTAAAATTCCTTCAATTTAGATGCTTTGAATTTGATTCAAATTGTTTCTGTGTTTTTGATGAAGTGGCAGTATTATGGTCTGTATTAGTGTCAGACTGATATATCAACCTGTTTTAGAGTAAATTTGAGATTGTCAGAAGTTGACTTGGACAATTAATGGAAGTTGTAGTTCCTCCGTGTGTCAAATAAAAAAAAATTGATTTCAGCAAATGTTGTTTACATTTATTTATTTATAAGTTATATACACCATCAGTTTGAGATTGGTAAGAGATTGTTTTTATAATGTTTTTCAAAGAAGTCTCTTCTGCTCACCACGGCTTCATTTATTTGAACAAAAATACAGTAAAACGTTTAATATTAATAAATAATTTAATAATTTATTAAAATTTAAGCAATAATAGGGCCTTATATTTTTTATTTTTAAGTTAATAACTTATTAATAAGTTTAATAAGTTAAAATTCCAACAATAATAAGGCCCTGTGAAATGTATTATTTTCCCCCAAAAAAACATAGTACAGTTTAGGCATTGGCTATTAATAACATCATATCTCTGGACTACTAGTGTATATACACTTATAAGACAGCAGAACATAACAAAGGCCTGACACACAGAGACGATCCCTCCCTATCCTGACAGGAAGGAAAGGCCGGCGTAAACAGCTAAAGGAAGCAGAGGACACAGAGCGTCTGTAGTCCACTATAGGAGACTCACGCCACTGCGAACAGATGCTTTATAATATTCATATGTGAACGAACTGAGACTAGAAGCGCAGATGATGATTGGATGCTTGAGCCTTTCATTTGGAGTTTAGTAGCAGCGACACACACCAGAGAGAGACGTCATATCAGTGACAGTCAAAGGTGAGCGGATCGTGTGTGTGGAAGAAATGATTCCCAGCATTCCTGTCGGCAGCACAGGCACCTCTGACATGTTGTCAGGCAGCTGGGTAAATTAGGTGTGTGTCTGTGTGTGTGTCTGTGATTCGTTGTGATCCCGCTGCAGAGCTCAACTGAACTGTTTCTGACAGACGTTTCAGAATGGCTGTTTTTATTATGTAACGTCTTGTTAGTCATTCCCAAATTTAATGCATTATGTAAAATCTCATATTGGCAGGTTGGGACTCGTGTAGGTAGGTGTGTGTGTTTCTCCGTTTATTGGCATTTCAGTCAGTCATCACCAACTATATTCATAGCTATATAATATACACCACCATTCAAAATTTTAGGGGCAGTTTTTATTCAGCAAAGATGCATTAAATTGATAAAAAGTGACATTTATAATGTTACAGTAGATTTCTATTTCAAATAAATGCTGTTCTTTTGAACTTTCTATTCATCTGTGAATCTTGAAAATAAAATGTATCACAGTTTCAACAAAAATATTGAGCAGCGCAACTGTTTTCAGCATTGATAATAATCAGAAATGTCTCTATATATATATTTACGTAAACAAAAATTAAAACAAAGATGTTCAGGTCAGTGAAGAATATGTGCAGAATAAGCAAAAACTATTTCTTGTATGTATCTGCTTTATTTAGCTTGAACTCAGGACATGAAATGACTGAAGTGGCACATGCTTGATTAACAATGGCTTCTTATATTGAAACAACATCATTGTGGAAGTGTTTTTATGATTCGTTCGCATTTTCTGAACTGATTTTGGAGGGAAATGTGCAGAATGGAGTTAAACTGAGCTGATAATCATCATATTAGTCAAAATGTGTGATAAATATGTCATGCAATGAGCAGAAGACTATTGTGAGCATTGGTTGTTGGGGTTCAGGTTGAGCTGGTTTTGTGAGGGTCTGAACTCAACATAAACCGTGTGTGTGTCAGCGTTACTCGTGTGGTTTAATGCATTATTAGTGTTTGTTTAGAGCTGAGTGAGATATTGAGTCTCAGACTGCTTTCAGAGGCATTAATGATCCTCTTCTGACTAATGAAACGAAACAGAACTTAATGAATTAGAAACTGGAAAACCAGACTCAGCACTGAGGACTGGATTTCCTGAAGCGGTGCTTCTGTACTGGTTTTGCTTCAGGACTCAGATTTTACAACAATAACCCATAACCAGCATTTAATGTGGTCAGGATCTTGTGTAAATGAATAAATCAGTGTCTTTCTAAATATCACAATAATAAAGAACTATAATAAAATCACTTAAGTGATTGTTTGAATTGAGCAAAAAAATCCAACCGTGAATTTTGTCTACAATTGACAAATTATTTCAGTTTATTTCATGAAAAGTAACCGTTTTTGACTAACATATTACATTTTTAAGATATACTCTTTGTTGTTTCGTTCACGCTTTAAATCCGTAACGTTTATTTCATGAAAGTAAACTAGTGTTTGACTAACAATTTATAGCTTTAGGATATACATAATATTTTTGATCAATTTCAATTAAAATATTTAAGAATTTAGAATATTTACATAAAATATTTTTATTTCACAGCTTTAAAATGTACTCAGTATTTTTAAATGTTTAACCAAAAACTGTTTAAAAAATAGTTTAAATTAAAGCATATTTTTGTTCATGCTTTAGATCTGTTAAGAATTTTGACCAACAAATTATATTTTAGGATATAATTAATATTTTTGTCAAAATATTAATTGAGAATGGAGAATATTTTTCTGAATATTTCATCATTTTGATCATGCTTTACATCAATTATTTAAGTTTATTTCACAAAAATAAACTAGTATTTATTTACCAATTTATATTTTTAGGATATACTCTATTTTAATTAAATGTGAATTAAAATATTTGAGAATGGAGAATATTTTTATTATATATTTCATTGTTTTGTTTATGCTTTACATCTATTTTTTAAGTGTATAAACTATTTGACTAACAAATTATATTTTTAAGATATACTTAATATTTTTTTGTTAATTTTCAGTCAAAATATTTGAAAATGGAGAATATTTACTATATATGGTACAGTATATTTCATTGATTTCACAACTTTGTTTGACTCTTTTCACAAAAATGTACTCCGTATTCTTGTGTAAAAATGTTTCACCAAAGAAATAAACTAAATGAAAATGAGAAATGCTGCCTTGACAATTAGCTGAAAGAAAATCTCTTTAATTTTTGACTTTAATTTCAGTTCATGTTTATTTTGTTTCAAGTAATGAAAATCTTTTCGTAATGTTTTTAGTTTTAGTTAATGATAATAACCCTGGAAGTGTTGTTTTTAGAGCATAAGTGTAAAGTTGTGCGTGTAAACCTGTTGTTTGATATGGAGGCTGATGGTCTAGTGGTTAAAGCCATCCTGAATGTTACTGGTTCGATTCCCTTAAGGGTCAGTAATAAAGATTCAGTTGTGTGTGATATATTCAGACGTCTTCATCATGTGACTCTATAATATCCATCGCACAGAGTCCATTAAAGAGGAGCACGAGGAGACGTGGAGATCAGGCTGAGCGCTCAATGCTTTTAACCTGATTGTGACCTCTGGAGAAATGCTGGAGCGGGTCATTAGCAGATTACAAACTCCACCGCGTCTGTGTGAATATTGAAATCAGCTGGACCACAGCACTTAGTGGATTACTCCAGATTTTAGAACACATGCGTTTGTTCTTGCTGTTTATGAATCAAAAAATTCAATCATAGAGCATATGCTGTTTTATTCTCCAAAGTCTCTTAAAAAAGAGCTCATATTTGGACTTGCACTATAAAGTTCTGTGCTGTTTCTCAGGAATCACGTCAGCTTTAAAACTATTTTTATTTTTTTTGTAGTTCACAATTATTTGTGTAGTGTTTAAAACTCTAATAATATTGTATATGTATCTGTATTGCATTAGACTTTTTTTTTTAATTCTTAGTTAATTTAATGTAATAAATTTAGTACTTGCATAGTATTTGAAAATCTAATAAGATTCTATTTGTATATGCAGCTGTATTGAATTATAATAAAAAAAATGAATTTTACTATTTGTGTAGTATTTGGGGGATTTCTATAGACACACACATCTACTAAAATACTAATATTCTACTTGTGTATGTGGCTGTATTAAATTATAACATATATATATATATATACACGTGTGTGTGTGTGTGTGTGTGTGTGTATTTAAATTCTTCATTAATTTATTTTTCAAATTTTAGTAATTGAAAATCTATTATTTTACTTGTATATGCAGCTGTATTGAATTAGAATAAAAAGTAATAATTCAATTCTTAATTCAATTTTGTAATTTGACTGTTTCTGTAGTATTTGAAAATCTGCTCATTTTCTACTTGTATATGCAGTTGTATTGAATTAGAATAATCTTTTTGAATTCATAGGTAATTTATTTAATTTTATTTAAAGTAATTTTATTATTTGTGTAGTATTTGAATATCCACTAATTTACTTGTATACGCAGCTGTCTTAAATTAGAGGAATATTCTTAAAAAGTTAATTTAATGTAAGATCATATGCTGTTTGGTTTTCTCTCTGTAATAAATATCAGCGTCTCCAGAGTCTCATGTATATTAGGACGTGATGTTCTGCTGGAGAACTTGAAGGAAAGTTGTGTGAAGTTTCTGGGAATGGTGTCATTGGTAACACATGGAGTAACGCGAGCCGCGGCTCGTAATCTATTCAATTAGCCTCTGTTAAACGAGCCCCTCGTGCTGCGTCTGGCAGAGAAATCAAGCACTGTTTCTGATCTGCTTCTGTGCTTTTCAGAAGACTGTTGTTTGTTGTGATATGATGAACGTCTCAAAATAACTTTCATAGAAACATCTGGCCTTTCTTGTGTCTGAGGTCATGTTGGCTTCCTGACATCTTTAATAGGCCGTCTAAAGATGACCTGCTTTATTAAACACAAATAATGCTTGTGGAAATGTCTTTTTTACAGATTTATCATGGAGTGGAAGTGTATAGTTAACTGAAGAGGACGGGATAACATTCTGCTTGAATATGCAGCTGTATTGAATTAGAATTAATTTAATTTAGTAAATTTAGTATTTGTGTGGTAGTTAAAAATCTGATAATATTCTACTTCGCAGCTGTATTGAATTACAATAATATAATTTTAAATGATTAAAGTCAATTTAATAGATTTATTATATGTGTAGTATATGAAAATCTAAAAATATTCTACTTTTATATGCAGCTGTATTGAATTAAAATGTTTTTAATTCTTAATTTAATTTACTACTTTTAGTATTTGTATTTATAAAAAAACTAATATTCTACTTGTATATGCAACTGTATTGAATTAGATTTTTTTAATTCTTAATTTAATTTAGTAATTTTACTATTTGTAAAGCATATGAAAATCTAATAATATTCTTATATACAGTGATGGGAATAACGGCGTTATAAATAAACGGTGTTACTAACGGCATTGTTTTCAGTAACGAGTAATCAAACTAATTACTGTTTCCCCCGTTACAACGCCGTTACCGTTACTGACAATAAAACGCGCCGTTACTATAATTTATTATAATATTATAATTTTATTTTTCAGTTCATCTGAATGGATGCACAGTGTAGCTGTATTTGACGTACCATAAACTCTAGTGTGAAGCGCACGGGCTCGCCATAGCTTTGTCTCTCTCACACAGACACAGACACAGACACACACAGACACACAGACACAGACACACACACACACACACACACAGACACACACAGCGCGCGCGCAGAGAAAGATACAGAGCGAGAGAGTCTTTCTGTCAGAGATTTTCCTGTCAAAATAACGGAGTTCCTTAGGAATTCTTCAGCTTTTAAGAACTGCCGGGTTCTCTGTTAGTGGGCGGAGCTAATGTGCAAACGACAATCTCATTGGCCGGCGCTCACCTATTATCATCCCTGTTTTGATTTCAGCGAATCAATTCGAGCGAACGCAGACAACCTGATTAATATTCATGAACCCAGCAGCTCCTTTATCCTTAGTGCGTTTTATATTGTTATTAGTGGTATAATTCGTAGTAGTTTTATCTTATCATTTTTTTTCCCCTTTTTTTTATAGAAACACTAAATGACAAACAATATCTTAAGCACCACCACCAGTCCTAAGTTCAGTCAACATGACAAATATGAATTCATACTTGGTTATTCTAATTACTAAAGTTATATCATCATATAATGCTAAATTATCATAATATATATTATAATGCTTGACTAACTGATGCTAAGTGTCAGTAGATAAATAGTGTTGATTAATGTACAATGTTTTATAATAATAATTTATTCTATTTAGTGACCATATCATTGATTTAACATATTTAATATTGGGGCATCCAAGTTATTTGACATTTGAACATTTAAAAAAAAAAGTAACGCAATAGTTACTTTCCCTGGTAATTAGTTACTTTTGTAATGATGTAACTCAGTTACTAACTCAGTTACTATTTGTGAGAAGTAACTAGTAACTATAACTAATTACTTTTTTAAAGTTACGTGCCCAACACTGCTTGTATATGCAGCTGTATTGATTATACTTTTTTGAATTCTTATTTAATTTAGTAATTTTACTATTTAAACATCCATTAATATTCTACTTGCATATGCAACTGTATTAAATTAGATTTTTTTTTACATTTACATTTATTTTACTATTTCCAAGTATTTGAACATCAAATAATTATTTGATTTTTTTGTTTATTTTTAATGTTAATTTGATTTAGTATTTGTTTACTATATTCATAAACAATATTAAAAATTGTTAGATAATCAGATTTTAAGAAAACCTTTAATACTATTTAAAACACATATTCCAAGTTAAATACAAATTAATTTCTGTTTTCAGTGCATCTGTTAACACATTGTGTGTGTAAACTGATTTTCTGTATTAATAGATGTAATGCTACAGATGCTGTTAATAGATCGTATTGAACCTGAGTAGTTCTTTAAGGGTTTTAAATGTGCAACATCAATCAATCAAGTCCCATTTCATTCATTTGATTTGTTTGTCTTCTGATGTGGCATATCTTCATCTTCAGTAATGAATAATTACTGTACAAATGTGTCTTTTGACCTATAATATTACATCCCTTCTCACATGGGTTTTGTCCATGTTTTTCTATGAAAGCATGACAGATTTCAAGTGTGAGTCTGTGAATGTTTTTATAAGGTCAGGCATGAGTATGTAAGTGTGTTTTATTAGACAGCGGTGCACTGAAGCTCCAGCTGTGTTTGAGTAGCGCTCACAGCGTCACGCTCCGCTCAGGAGGAATTCTCCAGGTGTTTCTTTAATCACGAGCGGACAGTGATTCAGGAAATGGATGAACGACAGGAAACACTTACAGGAAGCAGATTCTCAGAGAGCAACGACAGGAAACATTTCGGCTGGTTTTTAGGCCTCTAAAGAAATGTGCGTTTCATTACATTTACATTTACATTTAGTCATTTGGCAGACGCTTTTATCCAAAGCGACTTACAATTAGGGTTGGGTATCGTTTGGGTTTTTTTCGATACGGTGCAAATCGATACTTTAAAACGGTGCCGGTGCCTAAACGGTGCCTGAACCGATACTTGTTATATATATACAGTATATATATATATATATATATATATATATATATATATATACACACACACACACACACACATACACACACACAAACACACACACACACACACACACACACACAAAACACACACACACACACACACACATACTGAATATGGAACTAATGAAGCTCCAGGAAATCACCAATATGGACAAAGGCATTGCTATTCCTGTAACTGAGTAAACAGAAGATATAACGTTTTGAATGATAAAACAAATACATTAAACACTCGACTACGACAATATATAGTTTGTCTGTGTTATTCAAGCCATGTCTGGTATAATAATAATTAAGTATATTTAAAATCCATTGCTAATCAATGCATTAGTAGCCTATGGAACATATTTTCTGCCTCATTCTATGACAAGAAGCTATCAGATCACAAAAGGAAGCATTTAACTGGTGTTGTGGACTAAAAAGGTTATAATGTTCTATTTTGTTGGTTTAAACAGGTTTAAAAACGCGAATACAAGAGAATTTTAGCTTTAGGCATTTTAATTAAAGCTAGGGCTGGGCGGTATATATAGAGTTTGTACGATATATTGATATATTCTTTATAATCGATACGTTATTATGAAGCAATACAGTTAATATTGATATACAGTAGTTTGATACGAGCGCATCTGATAAAATATCTAGGGAGGACACAGACTGAACTGCTGCGGAGAAAGTGCATAATACAATTTGTTCTAAACATGTGACAAGCTTTATATGAAGGGCTATAAAAAAAACTCGTAAGATACAGTAGCCTATAGTTTATAGTTTCAGTTTAAAGCGGCTCGCGCTCTACCTCAGATGCTCTGCGTGTGCCGCTGACAGAGATGCTTCTCGCGCTGTTTAATGTGTTTGCTGTTTTCCGTAATGCATAACTTACAATTCACAGGTATATTCTCCATCTGTAAATGTTAGAAAGCCATGGAAATATTTCCATTTTGCTGTCAGAAGTGCGTGAGCTTTTGCTTTGCGATTCTCTGCTAAACTTCACAGACTTCATTTAGAATGAGCGCCGCCGTGCGCATGCGCGCCAAACAGACGGCGCGCAGTAAAATAGGAGCGCAATAACTCTGACTAAAATATACATTTTGCTGAAATATTTGTAGTTGTAGCCTGTGATGCTTCTTACGTGCGTTTCGGAGAAACAAAGGACAAATATTTTAATCGATCGCTCAGGCATGGCACCGAAATGAGGCACCGAAATCTGCGTTCTGATTCGGTTCTAGTACATACCGGTTACATAGGTACCGGTGCCATATTGGTACCGGGTTTCGGTACCCAACCCTACTTACAATTGGGGAATACATAAAGCGATTCATCTTGAAGAGGCAATCAGACAGAGGAATCATTAATTCGGATAATGGTAGCTAATACAAGACTAATTACTGGTTAGACTTTTTGTTGTTTTGTTCTGTTTGTTATTTTTTTGATAGTTTTTATTAATATTTGTTTTTATTTTGTATATTTTGGGTTTTTTTCAGTTAATGTTTATTTTACATATGTATTTTTATGTCTTTAGTTTTAGTTCTGTAAAATAAAATAAAGCAAGATCGTACAAATTTGTACGAATTAGCCACCTCGTAAAATACGTACTAGTTATCTTAAGATAACTATTAGTGCTGTCAAACAATTAATCACATCCAAAATAAAAGTTTGTGTTTACATAATATATGTGTATACTGTGTATGTTTATTATGTATATATAAATACACACACATGCATCTATATATTTAAGAAAAATATGTTGTTTATATATGAAATGTATTTATATATAATATAAATTATATGAATATAAATATATACATGTAAATATTTTCTAAATTTATACTGTGTGTGTGTATTTATATATACATAATAAACATACACAGTACACACACATATATTATGTAAACAAAAACTTTTATTTTTAACTTTTAATTTATGTATATATTTATATATAAATTTTATATATATAATTAATAATAATATAGTTGGTCCATTACCACCGCGGTGGTAAAAATCTGGCGTAATTGTATGTGGAAATGCATTCAAGTCATTTTTTCATTTTTCTTCATACATGGTGCATATGGCAATAAAGACTTTGATGCTTCATTTGAGTTTATCCAGATGGAAATAAACAGAAATGAGTCAGATGTATTATTTTGGTGGCGTATGGATTCTGTAAAGTCTCCAGCTGATGTTCATTGACTGCGGTCGCTGTCTGATGTTCATACTCGTCTCGTTCATCAGACGTCATGATAGAGGTCAGAGGTCGCGCTCGTTAGAATGGGATTTCTGTTACTCATCCGTCTTCATTCTCACAGCGCTCTGTCAGTGTTCTCCTAACGTTTGCAGACAGTGCTGTATTGTATCATGTGTTTGTCCTCGTCTCTCAGATCTCAGCATGTGACTGTGTTTGTGATTTAGACTCGTTTTCTGCCTGCTTTGGTATGAAAGTGAGGATTGAGTGCATAAATGTACTTAAATATCTACGTTATCATGAAAATATTGGGCAGCACAACTGTTTTCAACAAAGATAATAATCATAAATGTTTCTTGAGCAGCAAATCAACATATTAGAATGATTTGTGAAGGATATAATTTAAATAAATTATATATATTGTGTTGTGTATATAATACAATTTTAATATAAAAAATAAGATATATATTTTATATTGTATATATTATGTATTATACATTGTATATTTGTATATTTATAATAAACAATTTACTCTACTCATCTGCCATCTTGGATGAAATGCATGATCAAGTTAATGACAGCAAATACACGTAAAACTAATAAAATTAAATTAAATGACATTAAATTAAATTGTTCCAAAAAATACAATAAAAAAATCAAATTAAAAAAATTGTTAACACTTTTGTTTATTGGTGTAGTGGATCTCATTGGCAGTTTAGTACTATTTATTATCTTTCTACAATTTATTCAATTTCATATTTATTTATTTTATTTTTGCTGTAAAAACAACACTAGCAAATGTCATTCCTCGTATACTTCATAGTCATAAATGAAATGAATAATTAGAATATGAGTTAAACAGTCTTGCAAAGTTGTTGGTAGTGACAGTTGTTGATTTACTGTAATGGTCATAATTTTATAGTATGTGGGAAAATATATAGTCCTAAATAAACCATTCTAGCCTGAGCTGAACTCTTTCTTTAACACACACACACACACTCACACTGAATGCAGTGTTTTCATGCCAGATGCTGATGTGTGTGTGTGTGTGTGTGTGTGTGTGTGTGTGTGTGTGTGTGTGTGTGTGTGTGTGTGTGTGTGTGTGTGTGTGTGTGTGTGTGTGTGTGTGTGTGTGTGTGTGTGTGTGTGTGTGTGTGTGTGTGTGTGTGTGTGTGTGTGTGTGTGTGTGTGTGTGTGTGTGTGTGTGGCTGGTTCTCATAAACTCAGGATTTTCTTTCTTTCTCTCTGCTGAGGTGTGAAATAGATTTGAGTAGACATCACAGATCCGCTGTAGAATTCAAATGGAGATTGATTTCATGTTTAGCTGTTGATGTCAGTAGACGACCAGCCAGCTGTGTGTGTGTTTCCACTACAAAAACATTTTGCATGTAAAGAAATGATAGCTTTGTCAGATCTGTTTAAATGATGATGATGATCACTCACATGGGTCAGCAAGATTTTTTTTTAAAAGAAATTAATACTTTTGTTCAGTAAGAAAGCATTAAATTGATCAAAAGTGGCAGTAAAGACATTTATAATGTTACAACATTTTTCTGTTTCAAATAAATGCTGTTCTTTTGAACTTTCTATTCATCTGTTAATCCTGAAAAATAAAATACATTAGTTTCCACAAAAATGTTAATCAGCAAAACTGTTTTCAACATTGATAATAATCAGAAATGTTTGTTGAGCAGCAAATCAGCATATTATTATGATTTCTGAAGATCATGTGACACTGAAGACTGGAGTAATGATGCTGAAACAAAAAAACTTAGTTAGAACCTTAGAACAACACACACCAACACTACATTTGAGCGGGTGGGGTGAAGCATGGGGTCTCTTTTTTTTTTTTTTTTTTCTCACACCCCTGTTCTCTGTTCTCTGTCTGGGGCCGGGGGATGTGAGGATGAGCTGGCCGCCCGGTCGGGGTCTGGGCTGTTGATTTTCTCTGCTGCTGCGGGGACCGGGGTGGTCTTCCTGTCCCCACGCCGGAGCGAAGGGGGTTTAGCTCCGGGATCGGGCGCTGGCTACCCCTCTGGGGGTGGTGGTGCCTGGACCTAGGAGTATAGAGTGCATATGGGGAGTGTGAGTGTGGGTACCGTGTTCATTTTTGTGTGTCTACATGTGGGGCGAAGGTGTGAATATTTGTTTGCGTGCATGAGGGTGGGAACATATGCTTGTGTATATGTGTGCTTGTCGTCTATGTGTCAGGTCGGGCCTTAGACTCCGCTTCACTCATCATCTTAGTCGACCCCCACCCCACCACCATGCCCTGCCGGTGGAGGATGCCGCCGGTGCGTTGGTGATTTCTCGCGCCGGGGCAGGATGCTCGGGCGAGCGCCGGCCCACTCTCGGCGGTCGATTGGCGGGGCCTGGCCTTACTGGCCTTGCTGGGCCCCGATTGTGGGGTGGGGGGCCTTTGGGTCTCCGAGCCCAGGGCCCGGTCCGCCCTGGTGTGGTCGGCTGCCGGTGGAGCCTGCGGGCTTGCCGCCACGGCACCCTGGGGCGCCTACACTGTGGCTGTCGGAGGTCCCGCCTTCGGGCTCTCCTCTGCCCTTTTTTTTTTGGGTGGAGGCCGTGGTTGTCCCTGCGGTGGTTCTCCTGGGGGTCCCGTGCCCTGGGGGGCCTCCGGATGTTTGGGGCCCGGGTCTTTTCCGTGCCTGCTTCGTGCCTTGCGGGATGGGGCTGTTGTTCCCCACACACACTATTAAACATTTACATGGAGGAACCTTATGAACACAAGCGCGCTCACACACACAGGTGTACACTCAAGCATTCACATTGGTGTAAAAACAGGTGCTCACAGACACACATTGTCTTGATCTGCTGTTGCTTCAAAACTTATTTTGTAATATTAGTTATGTGTGCTGCTCAATAACATTTAACATTTAGAATTTATTGTGATTTATACAGATGTTGGTTGTTGCTGCAGTCTCTTTGATGTTGTGTCTTCGGTTGTTTTCTCTTTTTGTCAGCAGGTATTGAAGCAAATTGTCTGTTTTTTTGTTTTTGCTTTTTCTCCCTCTCTCTCTCTATCCCCCATTCTCCTTTTTTTCTCTCTCTCTCTTCCCCTTCTTTGTTGACTTTCCCCACACCCTTTTTTTTTTTTTTTTTTTTTTTTTTTTTCCCTTTCTTCTTTCTTCTTTCTCTCTCTTGTTTTCTCTGTCCCCTGGTCTTGTCTATCACAGTGTGGTTAAGTAAAAGGGTATATAAAATTAAATTAATTAATTAATATAAAAAATAAATAAATAAATTTAATTAAAAAAAAGAAAAAAAAAAAAAAAAAAAAAAAAAAAAAGGCTGTGAATGATGATAGTATAGCCATGCATATGTACTGTCATGTGTTATCTGTGCTACTGACAGGCCAAAAAAAAAAAAAAAAAAAAAAAAAAAAAAAAAAAAAGAAACAAAAAAAACTTTAATCACAGAAATAAATCACATTTTAACAGATATTCACATAGAAAACAGCTATTTTAAATTGAAATATTTCACAATTTTGCTGTATTTCTGATCAAATAAATGCAGCCTTGAGACTTCCATCAAAAACATTTAAAAATCATAATTATTCCAGACTTCTGAACAGTAGATGTTTATATAAAGTCCAAGCTCACCAGAGAAACAGATTTCATGTCTGTGTGCTGTAATGTGTGTGTGTGTGTGTGTGTAGCTGCGTCTGGCTGCGCTGGCGTCTCTGAAGGGTGACGTGGTGGAGCTCAACCAGCGGCTGCTGCAGACCGAGAGAGAGAGAGACACACTGGAGAAGAGACTGGCCAAAGCACAGGTCACTACACTCACACACCCACACCCACACACACACACACCGCTGTCAGATCCTGGCACACGAGATGTTTGCACAGATCAAACCTGCATGCCATCTCTGCAGTGCATCCACTCTCCATCTCACTGAAAACCAGCATCCATCCAGAAAACACAATCAGCCCCTCTTCCTCTCTTGAAGCTGTTCCTGGTCTTACTGTCAACTATTCATCACTGCATGAGATTATAAAGGACAAACATATGTTTGCATTTGTAATCTTTAATGAAAATCTAATTACTTGCTCTAAAATTACATTACTCTTTTGACATCGCTTAAAGCCACAAACTGGGGTTTGTGACTCAATAAATAGCTAATAATTAATAAAATCATAAAGTGAAAAAATTGTAAATCATTTTAAAATAGCAACAATCATAAAAAGAAATAAATATTTGATCAAGTGACCATTAATTGACATCAGATAATCATGAACATGCAAATAAGTTGTGGACATATTAACTTGGACATATTAAAATCTGGATAATGTTATCTACTAGCCAAATTACTGCTTTAAGGATTTTTTTTTGGGGGGGGGGGGGTAATGTGTTGTGAAGCCAAAGACAAATTTCCACTTGTGTACAATAACGGAAAGTAAGTTAGTTTTGATATGGTCAGTGTTTGTTTGTTTGTTCATATTAATAGATTTTAATTATAGTTTGAATACATTTTTACTTTTTCATTTTTATTTTTCAAAGAAAGATTTAATAATTTAGTTGTTTTTTGTCATTTATATGTTTTTATAATGTGTATATATATATATATATATAATATATATATTATATATATATATATATATATATATATATATATATATATATATATATAGTTTTTTATTAATTTTAAGTTATATATTTGTTTTGAGTTAAACCATGGAAATAAAAATGGGAAATGTTGCTTTGGCAGCTAGCTGAAATATTTTTTAAACAAGTTTTTTTTGTTTTTCAGTTAACATTTATTCTATTTTAAGGAACAAATGAAATATATTTATATAAAATAAATTTTTGTTTATATTTTTAGTTTGCTGTAACCGGCCTGATTCTGGTATGTAAAACTCATTTTTCACCATGCAATCAGTTGATAAATAATTTTTTTTACTTGCCTAATATTTTCAGTATAATCTAAAGTTGGCTTGACAATATTGTAAACTATTCAGATAAAAAAAAAAAAATTATAAATTATAAAAAAAAATATATATATGAATCATTCACAATAAGACCAGTAACGCATTAAAGTCAGTGTGATTTCATGTTTTCAGTGAACTTGAGCCTGACAGGTGTCATGTGTGTCATCGCTGCTCTTTAGCGTGTAAATGTCATGTTTTCCATCACTTGAGCGTCTCACAGTTTCCCGTCATTAGCATCACGTCTGTGTGGGTTTGATTGCTTATTAATCAGGCATCTCTGGTTATCGTGCTAATGTTGAGACCCCAATTAACACCTCTACAACAGCTGATATTAATCATTAATTGTGTCTAGCAGCTCTTTCATGCTCTTTATCTACAGTGTTGAGTTTTTACTCGAAGGCACCTCTGTTGAAAAAATAATCTGATGCATTATAAATCATGTTTGATTTATGAATGCTGTTATAAAGAAGTCAATTTTATTTTCTAAGTTTGACTATGCAGAACTCACTATAGTGATTCTTGGATGTTGCTAGAGCGGTTGCTGTGCAGTTGCTAAGGTGTTTGGAGTTTGTAGTTGCTAGGGTGTTATAGGTGGTTGCTACGTGGTTGGTAGCATGTTGTAGGTGGTTAGATCTATTGCTTGAGTTTCTCTATTAATAAAAAGATATATATAGTCTTTATTAATATTTAGAATTAGTTTTTTTGTTTATATTTTCCATTTTCTTAATTTTAGTAAAAGATTAATTGATTTTTGTTGTGTGATTTCTGTCTTACTGTTATAATTTTTTTAATGAAAATGAGAAATGTTGCCTTGGCAACTTTAGATGAAAAAAATAATATATATTTATTATTATTATTATTATTATTATTATTATTTGTATTTTTTTTAATTTTAGTATATTTCAGTGAACATTTATTTTATTTCAAGTAACAATTTTTTTTTTTATGGCTTTAGATTTAGTTGGGGGGTTTTTCACCTGTTTTATCGTATTAATAAATCATTAATTTTATTATGTGAGATTATAAGACCCTTAATAAGCTATCAACCGCTTGTTGGTGGTTATAGTAGTTAACTAAAACAAAAAGAAAATTATTTGAAATAAAATAAACATTAACTTAAATTTAATGTAAAAATGTTGCATTTGTTTACATTAAACGTGATGTGCTAACATAACTAAAACTGAAATAAAAATTAATAAAAATTATATAGATATTTAAAAATAACAGAAATGAACAACAAAATTACTAAAACTTTAACAAATTAAAACAAAAACTAGTTCATAATATTAGTAAAAATAATAGTATAATGATGATTTAATAGTATCTGCGTGATACTAAAGAACATATTGGTGCATGTTTGTAATCAGTTGTGCAGGTGTTTATTGTGACACATGGATGTGATTCTCAATCTGACAGCTAATTTGTCTGGTGTACATGCATGAAAAGCACATCTGGACACTCGTGATCCTCCCGTCTCCCATCATCCCCGGCGGTGAGACAGACTCCATCTGTCGCCGTCAGCATCACATGACTGTTGAACTGGACACACGATTCGTCAGACCTCGTTGAGTGGTGATAAGTAAAAGATTGGAGTGTAGTCTGTGTTACAGAAGCTGTCACTGCTGTCTGACACTACAGCGTCTCTGTGAGGCCTGAGGCTCTGAAACAGAAACATTGGCAGGAAAGCAGCCAATCAGAAACACTCTCTGCCTACTTTGGGGGTGGGGTTTAGGAAAGAGGGCGTGTATTTTCTTTCTTTTTTATTTATATTCATTTTGAGTTGTTGTTGTTTTAGCAGGGAGTGTAAAGGGTTTTTAGACCATGTTTAACAAGCTGTTAAAGAATGACAGACGTTATGAAGTAATATGACTAGTAAATTCAACATTTATTCATTTATGAGCATGTTTGCCAATTACAATGCATTTATAATTTCTGTTTTCAGTTCATTTAAAGTGAATTTTGAAATATTGTGTACGTGGAATGCAAGTCGTGTATATCATCCTGTTTGTCATTTTTTAAAAGATTATCCCAGGTTTAGTAGAAGTTAAGCTTAAGTTAAAGGGATAGTTCACCCAAAAATTCTGTCATCATTTACTCACCCTCAAGTAGTTCCAAACCTGTATGAATGTCTTTGTTCTGCTGAACACAAAGGAAGATATTCTGAGGAAAGTTTGTAATCAGGCTGTTTTGGGACACCATTGACTTCCATAGTAGGAATAAAAATACTATGGAAGTCAATGGTGCCCCAGAACTGCTCTGTTTCCCACATTCTTCAGATTATCTTCCTTTGTGTCCAGCAGAACAAAGACATTCATACAGGTTTGGAACTACTTGAGGGTGAGTAAATGATGACAGGATTTTTATTTTTGGGTGAACTATCCCTTTAAGTGGTACCACATGCTTCAGTTTGACTAATAATCATCAGTTAGTCGTAATTATTTATATATAAGAATTTAAAAATGTAATGTATACATATTTAAATATATTCTATTCTATTATTGTAACACAGGGACAGCAGAGTAAGTATTCAGTGGATTATACTCGGAGTATAAATAGGACCTGGGTTCGACTCCAGGAGGATATAATAGTAGATATTGGGCCAGTTATATGTAATTAACAGCCGGCAATTTTATTACAATAAAACGAGAAAGAAACAATTGCATAGACAATCTCCACAATCTTAAATGAATACACAGTTGTCTGGTTCTCACTCAGCACCATAACCAAAGTGAACAGCAAGAAAAAAAAGCTGCTTGAGATGGAGTCCAAACTTGTATGTGAAGCCCAGAAATCAAACAAATCAAACAGTCTTAATAGTCCTTCAGGCTCCTTTGTGTGTGTATGCAAAATCCCCAAATGTCAATGTGTCTCATTCATGAAACTTGCGTAAATATATGAGTAAATTCTGAGTAATTTATGTGTAAAACAGACCTTCCTGAAAACAAGGGGGTTACATCATATATTATATTATATTATATTATATTATATTATATTATATTATATTATATTAATTATAGTTGAGGTCAAAAGTTTACATACCCTTTGCAGAATCTGCAAAATGTTAATTATTTTACCAAAATAAGAGTGATCATACAAAATGCATGTTATTGTTTATTTAGCACTGACCTGAATAAGATATTTCACATAAAAGATGTTTACATATAGTCCACAAGAGAAAATAATAGTTGAATTTATAAATACCCCGTTCAAAAGTTTCCATCCCCTTGAGTCTTAATACTGTTGTTATCTGAATGATCCTCAGCTGTGTTTTGTTTAGTGATAGTTGTTCATGAGTCTCTTGTTTGTCCTGAACAACTTTTGAACAGAATGGAGATGTGTACATTTTTCTTATTTTGCCTAAATATCATATTTTTTCATTTAGTACTGTCCTTCAGAAGCTACAGAAGATTGTTACATGTTTCCCAGAAGACACAATAAGTTAAATTTACCCTGATCTTCAAATTCAAAAGGTTTTCACCCCCGGCTCTTAATGCATGGTTTTTCCTTCTGGAGCATATATGGGAACTTATGTGTTCACAGTGCTTGTAAACATGTTGTTTTATTTATCGGTATTTTACATTATTTTTGAATGTAATTGCACAATCCTGAAAGATGCCGTGAAGGGGCAAGACAGCCTCAGGCACATGCCTCAGTCTTGACCTTTGACCTCGACCTGGAGGATTCTTGACCTTTGACCTGCAGCCTATTTCAGAGAGTGCTGTTAAGAGGGTCCGTTCTCTTTGTCTTTCCTTCAGTATGTTTTCCCATAAAGCAACACTTTTCATCCAGCAGTCCCACACGTCCCGAGTCCTCTCCTGAAACAAAGCGAGTATTGTTGCAGTGTGAATTACTGTTGAAACACAGCCATAAACATCAGCCGGCGTCCAGAAATTAAAGCAGCGAATCAATGGTGCGCTGATTATTCCTGACACATCCGCTTAATGAAAAAACCCAAGCGAAAAGTGAAAACACATGCGGTCAAGCTGATAGTCGCTTTGAGATCTTCAGTTACGTTTGGCGTCTCTGTTCTTGGCCTTTTGTCTAGATCTGATCTAAAAGCTGTCTTGCTGTGTAACGCCTGCATACGCAGCATCTTCACTGAAATAGAGGCTCAATGACTGATGTAGACACGTCATGTACAACACAAGAAACTCAACTCATTCTTCACTACAGTGGAACTTTATTAGATTATATGTGTGTTTCTAACCTAATGACATGATACTCTAATAAGCATAAAAATACACCGCACATAAATAAAACAACCTGTTTTAATTAGATAAGAACTAGGGGTGGCACGGTACATGTATTCGTATCGAACCGTCACGGTACAGGCATCTCGGTTCGGTGCATGATGCCTTACGACTAATACAGGCAATTCACCCCAATCCAGAAGGGGGCGCCCGCAGCAACGCTGTTTGATAACCGCCAGCAGAAGAACAGCGAATGCCAACGGTGACACAGAGGAGGCCGCGCTGATGTTTGGCTCACTGTATTTTATTTTGATAAAGTACCAACTGTTCTGCGCGAGTGCTTGTGTGTGTGCGCAAGTGTGTGTGCGCGAGTGTGTGTGTGTGTGCGCGAGTGCTTGTGTGTGTGCGCGAGTGCTTGTGTGTGTGCGCGCGAGTTTGTGTGTGTGCGAGTGTGTGTGTGTGCGTGCGTGCGTGTGTGTCTGTGTGCGCGAGTGCTTGTGTGTGTGCGTGCGTGTGTGTGTCTGTGTGCGCAAGTGCTTGTGTGTGTGCGTAGTAGATTAGTAGATTTCTTTTTTCATGTTGTACCGAAATCGTATCGAACCGAGGTACGTACCGAACCGAGACATCTGTGTACCGTGCCACCCCTAATAAGAACTATATAAGAAAAAAATTATATACTACAACATAATATCATATAATATATTGCATTTGTATAATTTTTACTATAGTTTTTTGGGGGGGGGTTAACTAAAAAATTAGAAAAATGTATTATGTAATTGTTTTCTATATAAAGAGAGAGATATATAATTTTTGCTAGTTAAAATAATTTAAGAAAATATATGTATTATAATTGTCTAATTTGTTTTGTTGTGTGTGTGTTTTCTATTGTATATCAATTTAGGAAAAATGTATATGTAATTATATATATGAATGTATAAAAGTGTACATAAAATAATGTACAGTATATGTATTTATATATAATATCAAATATATGTTAAATAGATTTAAATATACATACAGAAGTACTTTATGTATAATATATTTATCATATTATAGCAATTACATTAAACAAATATAAAAATATGTACATAAGACATCTCTGTATATTTTAGATATTTAGCGTTCACTATTGTACATAATTCAGAAAAAATACATTTATATATTATGGCAGCTATATTTGAAATATATAATATGTGAAGTATGTGTGTCTGTGTGTGTGTGTGTGTGTGTGAGTGAGTGTGTGTGTGAGTGTGTGTGCGTGCGCGTGAGAGTGTGTGTGTGTGTGTGTGTGTGTGTGTGTGTGTGTGCGTGAGTGTGTGCGTGCGTGCGTGAGAGCGTGCGTGCGTGAGAGCGTGTTTGTGAGTGTGTGTGTGTGTGTGTGCGTGTGCGTGTTCCTGTTGTGTCTGTACTTCATGAATAGGCTGATTGTGTGGTAATTGTTGCTGTGGTTGGAGGTGGAGTGCGTGTAGCGGGTTATTGTCTGTCCTGGTTTGGACTGAGTGATTGAGTGTGTTTTGTTTTCACACAGACTCTGTAACTCCTGCCAGGAGAACATGCCATTCCTCTCAGATCACTGCAGGAAGGGTGCGTAACGCTCGCTCGGCCAGAAGATGGGATCTAATTCCCCCTGACGTTAGATCCGGGCGTTCGGAGCCGCTCAGATTCATTTATTCAGGATCAATCTGTTTGATGGACTCACTTTAAACATGTGTTTAGTCTCGATGAGCAGTTTAATTCTGTGTCAGTTCAATAGTATTGAGTTGAGCGCTGTTTTTACTGATGGTTTTGCTGTTAGTAGCTGATAGATGACAAACCAGCAGTCTGTTTCAGGTCACTCACAGAAACACAGGTGCTCCTTCATTCATTAAAGACGTTTCTGCCACCTAAGAAAACAATCATGCTTTGGTAATCATAATTTTGACTTTAAAAGTCAAAATTATGACATACAAAGTCAAAATTGTGACATAAGTCATAATTATAACTTAAAATTATGACTTTAAAATATGACTTTATGACTTTAAAAATTGAAATTGACAAAAAGTGATAATTATGAGATAAAAAGTCAAAATTATGACTTTAAAAGTTGAATGTAAGACACTAAATTGAAATTATGAGATGAAGGCAAAATATACTATAACATAATTTTTTTTTTTTTAAGTCTTATAATTGACTATCAAGCTTTTCTCATAATTATCACTTTTTCAATTATACATACATACATACATACATACACATATATATATATATATATATATATATATATATATATATATATATATACAGGTGCATCTCAATAAATTAGAATGTCATGGAAAAGTTCATTTATTTCAGTAATTCAACTCAAATTGTGAAACTCGTGTATTAAATAAATTCAATGCACACAGACTGAAGTAGTTTAAGTCTTTGGTTCTTTTAATTGTGATGATTTAGGCTCACATTTAACACAAACCCACCAATTCACTATCTCAACAAATTACAATACTTCATAAGACCAATAAAAAAACATTTTTAGTGAATTGTTGGCCTTCTGGAAAGTATGTTCATTTACTGTATATGTACTCAATACTTGGTAGGGGCTCCTTTTGCTTTAATTACTGCCTCAATTCGGCGTGGCATGGAGGTGATCAGTTTGTGGCACTGCTGAGGTGGTATGGAAGCCCAGGTTTCTTTGACAGTGGCCTTCAGCTCATCTGCATTGTTGGGTCTGGTGTCTCTCATCTTCCTCTTGACAATACTCCATAGATTCTCTATGGGGTTCAGGTCAGGTTAGTTTGCTGGACAATCAAGCACAGTAACACCATGGTCATTGAATCTAATATTTTGAGATACTGATTTTTGACTTTCATGAGCTGTAAGCTCTAAGCATCAAAATTAAAACAAAAAAACTTTTGAAATGTTTTACTTTACATGCAATGAATCTAAAATATATGAAAATTTCACTTTTTGAAATAACTTACAAGAAAAAAATGAACTTTTTCACGACATTCTAATTTATTGAGATGCACCTGTATAACTAATAAAATGACAAAAACACAACAAAATCACTAAATTAATACAACTTTAAAATTGTACAATATGAAAATAAAAGTAAATAAAAATTAAATTATACATAATTTAAAGTGTTAACGAAAACTATAATAACATATCATTGACCTAACAGAAAAACAAAGGAAGTCTGTGAGAGGAGCGCTCTAAAACAATATTAGCTCTGTCTGTCTGTGTGTGATGATTTTTCTCACTCATACTGTGTGTGTTTCTGCAGGTGTTCTGCATCTCTCACCCTGTGTGTATGTGTGTGTGTGTGTGTGTGTGTGTGTGTGTGTTCACAGCATGTGTTGTGTTTGTTTGTCTCACCTTGCCGTTTTCTCCAGTGTAACTCTGCATTATTAATCCCTGTCCCGCTGTGTGTGTGTGTGTGTGTGTGTGCGCAGTGTGAGCAGTCTCATCTGCTGCAGGAGCACGAGGAGGTTCAGGAGAGGACGACACTGCGCTACGAGGAGCGAATCACAGAGCTGCACAGCATCATCGCCGAACTCAACAAGAAGATAGACCTGCTGCAGGGAGCCACCATCAGGTCTCTCTCACACACACACACACACACACACACACACGCACTCACACACACATACACACACGCACTCACAGAGACGCACTCACACACACACACACACACACACACACTCACACACACACACGCACTCACAGAGACGCACACACACCACATGCATGCACACACACACTAACTAATGCATTATATGTGACTTTCTAGAAGCTGCCTGTATAAACTACTTGGAGGTGGCCAATATGATATTTACTGCCAACCGACCAACATTTTAATCTCTTAATAGGTCAATGATGATTTATATTTTAATTCTTTAATAGATCAATAATGACTTCTATTTTAATTTTTCTAAACTAAATATTTATTTATTTATTTTTTTAATAAATAATTAAAATATTTTATAATTAGATTAAATTAACTAAAGATTTTACTAAATATTTTAATCTCTTAATAGATCAATGACGACTAATATTTTGGGTAACACTTTACTTAAAGCCTTTATGTATAATGCATTATAAAGGTATTCATATTGTACGTTATAATGCATTATATTTTTTCATAAATATCTGTAACCAAAGTTAAAATGCATTATAACACTTCAAATTTTTGTTTGTGTTTTAATGCATTATATTTTCTGAAGGTGTAATGCATATTATAATGTATTATAACTGTGATTGCAATTATTCATGAGATCATACAATGCATTATAAGATGCATTACAAGACACAATTAATGCATTAAGACTACTTTTGTAATGCATTATATATAAAGGCTTTTAAGTAAAGTGTTACCAAATTTTGTAATCTCTAAATAGATATTTTAATCTCTTAATAGAGCAATACAGACTCATTTTTTTAATCTGTTTGAGTCACTGCTGCACTGATATATGTATGTGCTCCACAACACTATCGATGCACTATAGCTGCATCTGAATCCAGATCATCACTGTTTTATGTCATAACATCACCCAGCTCTTTATAGTAAGGCACTAAAACATTATAGACAGTACGACTTTCAGTGAAGCTGCTTTGAAACGATGAGTGTTATGAAAAGTGCTGCACAGATGAATTGACTTCAGCAGAATTTCTGCCTGTAATAAATACTATTTATTAAAACTAAGCACAATATTCAGTCCTGCTCGTCCAGTCATTAGTTCTTCATCATTAGTGCTCATTTTAGTCGGCTGGGAAAATGTAAACACACATTTATTTTCTAGTCGACACAGCCGGACATTTGTTCCTCACAGAGATCGCCAACACACACACACACATTCAAAAAAATACACACACACAAACATTATTAAAGCATGTGCTGTACACAAACGCTCAGAGAACAGTTGTGTTTGGACCACACATTTACATTCATGCTTTTAGCAGATGCTTTATCCAAAGCAGCTTACAGTGCAGGAACATAAGCATGCACACGTACAGTAAGAGTGAGTGTGTGTGTGCGCAGCTGTCTGAGGTCGGTCTGGTCTTCAGCGCCGGCGGTGGTCTCGTCTGCTGAGACTCCTGGGAGAGCAAAATAATAATGGCTTGAAAGTAATGTCGTCATAATTCTAATGTAAAATAATACATATAGATGTAAAATAATGTCATGAAAATAATGACAATAATGCAAATATATAATAATAAAATAAATAATGCCATAATGCAAAATTATAAATGTAAAGCAATAGTCATTCAAATAATGACCAAATAATGTAAATGTAAAATTGTAAATATAAATGTAAAATAATAGTTGTTAAAATAATGAAAAAGTTATGAAAATGTAAAATAATAATGTCGTGAAAATAATGACAATGCAAATGTAGAATAATGCAAATATTAAGTAATGCTGTCTTATGAATAATGTCAGTAATGCTAATGTAAAATAATAGTCATTAAAATAATGACAAATTAATGAAAATTTTAAATAGTAAATATAAAATAACGTCTTGAAAATAATGTCATAATAATGTAAATGTAAAACAATGTGAATATAAAATGATTCTGACAAATAATGTCAGTAATGAAAATGTAAAATAATAAATATAAATGTAAAGTAGTAATGTCATGAAAATAATATCATAAAAATTCAAATGTAAAATAATAAAATTAAATCTAAAATAATGTCATGAATATAATGCCATAATGATGCAAACATAAAATAGTAAATGTAAAATTTAGTGGCTTAATTTTCTTTATGCAAAATATAATTGTATTACAGATATTGTTGGCTCTGTAACAAATTGCTTAGCTTCTCTGTTGTAAGTGGCTTTGTCTGAAGTGTTGTCTGTGTAGGCAGCTGACGAGGGTTTGGAGCAGAGCTGCTGTATTCTCTGAGCACTAACCCTTCTCTCTAAAGTCTCTTACTGTGATTTATAGCTTTGTAACTCTGCTCGATGACAGATATCAGCTGCTTTAATGCTCCGTCCGGGTAAATGTTACTCAAGCGCGTCTCACCTTGTCATTTGGCCTGGAAACCCAGCAGGAGATGAGTGTCTCCTTTCATCGTTTATTCTGAAGATCTGGTGTTCATCTTACTAAATGAACTGCATGACAATAGCTCGATTCGTTCCCCAGCTCATGAGGTCTTGTGATGGGAGATGTGGTGTGTCCAGCTGCATGTGAATGAGATCCACAGTGTTTAATTAGAAACGCCTCATATGTATGCAGCAGGTCGGCCATTTGCATCCTCGTTAGGGAAATTAGAATATGCTGAATGACTCCAGGCCTCTGTTGACTTTCATATTCATCCCTGAATCATAACTCTGTAGTTTGATCATTTGATAAAATAGCTGTTGTATGCAGTATTAAGGGGGAAATTAGTTTCTAATTTTGTAGCTTTTTATTATCTAAAATAGAAACATGACTAAATGCAATTTGTTTATTTGCGAAGATCCTTTGATCGGTATTACACCATGGAATAAAAAAATACCTTTATTTTTTTATTCCGTGGCAAAAAAAAAAACAGAATTGTGTGATGTATGAATGGAATTTATACTTACGAATTTTATCTCACAATTGGGACTTTTTTCTTGCAATTCTGAGAAATAACGAGAGATAAACTCAGAACTGCAATATATAAACTCAGAATTGTGAGATTCACACTTCTGAGAAAAAAAGTCAGAATCGCAAGTTATAAAAAAAACATGCAGTTTTGAAAAGAAAATACCAAATTCTGAGATATAAACTCACAAGTGCATGGAAAAAAAGTCTGAATTGTGATATAAAAAGTCACAATTACCTTTATTTTTTTTATTTCAAGGAGGAACCAAAAAACAAAACAAAAACAGAATTGTGAGATGTAAACTGAGAATCTGAGGAAAAAAGTCAGAATTGTGAGAGATAAACTCAAAATTCTGAGGAAAAAGTCAGAACTCTGAGAATAAAGTCAGAATTCCGAGGAAAAAGTCAGAACTCTGAGAATAAAGTCAGAATTCCGAGACGTAAAGTCAGAACTCTGAGAATAAAGTCAGAATTCCGAGATAAAGTCAGAATTCCCAGAATATAAAGTCAGAACTCTGAGAATAAAGTCAGAATTCCGAGACGTAAAGTCAGAACTCTGAGAATAAAGTCAGAATTCCGAGACGTAAAGTCAGAACTCTGAAAATAAAGTCAGAATTCCGAGACGTAAAGTCAGAACTCTGAGAATAAAGTCAGAATTCCGAGACGTAAAGTCAGAATTCCGTCAGAACGAGAATAAAGTCAGAATTCAGAATTCCGAGGAAAAAGTCAGAACTCTGAAAATAAAGTCAGAATTCCGAGACGTAAAGTCAGAATTCCGAGGAAAAAGTCAGAACTCTGCGAATAAAGTCAGAATTCCGAGACGTAAAGTCAGAATTCCGAGGAAAAAGTCAGAACTCTGAAAATAAAGTCAGAATTCCGAGACGTAAAGTCAGAATTCCGAGGAAAAAGTCAGAACTCTGAGGCTACGTTTACACTAGTGTTTTTTGTTTTAAAACAGTGTTTTGTCCTCGTCTACACTGGTGTTTTCACTGCGTTTCAGAAACGATCTCCGTCTACACTACATAACCGAAAACACATGTCACATGACTATTAATGCAGGTACAACCATATATATGTATAGGTAGATCCCTGTTATTTAGATGGCAAACGCATCTACGTGCTTGGAGCTGTCGAATGGGGAATCTACCTATACATATCTATGGGTACAACAATGAGCATGATGTTATTGTTTACACGGTTGTCAAGGATATGCAGAGAGAATGTGGGCAGACACACCATCGTTTTCAGAAGTCTCCGTTTTGGTGCGTTTACACTGAAACACAACCCAGGAGTTTTCAAACTAAAACAGGTCTGCAGCGTTTCCAAAAACACCGGAGTAGTGTAAACGACAGGCGTAACCGTAGCAAAAGTTATTCCCAGAATTCCCAGAATAAGTCAGAGTTCTGAGAATAAACTCAGAATTATGACACAAAAGACAGATTTGTGAGATTTAAACTCCGAATTCTGGAAAAAAAGTCAGAATTGTGAGGAAAAAAACATTATCACTTCAAATCTTTTTATTGGTATTTTGTGACAATACAGATTGAAATAATGATAACTAGGTGAACAGTAAGATATTGTCCATTATTAATCCCTTCTACAATCCCCCATTCATATTAACTCAGATGGACAGAAGAACAGTAAATTAAATAAATAAATAAACAATAACGAATGAAATAAAATAGATATAATTAACCAATATACAAGTAAATAATCAAAAAAATCCCTTCTAACAGATAAACATTACATGTTGCCAGTTCCAGGTGCACAACGAAGGCCTTTAATAAAGGAGATCTCAAGTCTTATAAAAGGATTTGAGTGAACCAGAGAGTGAGCATCTTAACACTTCAAGTCTGATACAGTAAAAATGTGCTGTATCCACCTGTCTTAGTGTTGTGAGCTTTATTAAATGTATCAAATACACCTGACCAGACCGTTGCCAGCTGTGGACATGTCCAAAACATAAGCTCCTGTCTGGGAAAAGAGAAAAAACATTATTATTATTATTAATCTTTGGAGGAATCACACTTCCATAGATTGGTGCTCACACTGAATCAGTGTGTTTTTGATGGGATCAACAGAACATCTCACTCTCTGGGATGATTCTTCTCATTCATCATGACGTGTGTGTGTGTTTCTCAGGGAGGAGGATGAGTTTTCTGAGCTTCGCTCCGATCTCAGTCACAGCCAGCAGGAGGTTAACGAGGATGACCGGAGCGTCGATCAGGACCCCGACCAGGCGTCCATCTCACTGCCTGAGAACCAGTCCACGCTAGTCACTGCAGACATGGGTAAGAGCAGCTGTAAAAAACCTGATGGATTATTATGAACATATTATAATCTCATAATGAACAGAATCTCAGCCTGTCAAGAACATGTCCGTATTACATTCCAACATCAAAAGAATGAAAGTATATTTTAATTTTTGAATGTGATGTCTTTTTTGGAAATATTATAAAAATAATAATTTATTATTACATTGCTTCATCATGACAGTTTAAGCACATTTGAACTGCAAAATGTTCATTACTATAATGCAAAAAATATATTTACATTACAGTAATGAACGTTATGCAATATAAATGTGCTTAACTGTTATAATGCAAATGTAAAATAATAAATGTAAATGTGAAATAATTATGTCATGAAAATAATTTCATAATAAACATTCAATAAATAAAACTATTGAACGTCATGCCTGTTTTTGGAAACATTACCGTTTTTGAAAAATGAAGCACATTTGAACTGCTAAATGTTCATTACTGTTATGCAAAAAGTGTAAAATATGTTGCATCATGTTGGTATTTTTTGCAATTATTGTATGCTGATTACAATAAAATATTACATATATATATTTCTGTAATACAAACTAAACACATATTAGATTAATAATAATTGCTGTTGAGAATAAACAGCAAAAAGATTTTGTTTGCATTTCTATAATGAGAAGATGTATTTGTCAAGGAAGGAATGTCACAGTGTTCCTAAAAACAGGCTTCACTGTTATTATTCATTATATTTGTATTATTCATCTATTAATTTGGAGGTGAAATGTTGTGAGATTCTCCCTAAAGACACTCCTTTATCTTCACACAGTGACTTTGAATGAGTCTGCATGGTTCTGGAGGTCACGTCTCTGTATCACTGCAGACTCATGGGAAATATTGGCCTCATTTGTGTTTTCACACACACACACACACACACACACACACACACACACTAGGGATGTGCGGGTCTAGTCGACTAGTCGACTAAACGGTACAGCTCCTACTAGTCGACACTGAAAACAATAGTCGACTACACGAGAGAAAAAAAAAACCATTATGATTTTATCATTCAAATTACCATGGTTTTAACGTTACATTTAAAACATTTTAAAGAACAGTTAAAATAAAACTTTTGAAAAAGAATAGCCTACATATCAAAATATTTAAATATATAAATATTTTTAAAAGCGTATCTGGGCGGGAACTATATTTTTACCTCACATGCGTTTTCTTCATGTCAGTTGCGGTGAGCTCCACGCGAAAGACCAGCAAGGTGTGGGATTATTTTGAATTAGAAGGAAATGGAAAGGTTGTGTAAACTGTGTAATGTCAAAATTGGCTTACAATAACTTTACTGGAGCTATGCGTAATCATATTCAATACAGGCATGTATGCGTTAGCTTGGAGGCTAGCCAAAGCCAAATGTCAGTCATGTCATACACTACAACCTGCCGCTGCGGTCCGCGATCCTATCCGTGCCATCTATTCCTCTAAACCAGTGGTTCTCAACCTTTTTTTCCACCGGGCCGCACTATGGTCCAAGTGGAAGTCTCACGGGCCGCACGCATGTCATTTACATATTATGTCATCAATTCAAACCAACCAGATTTATAATATTATTTATAGCCTAAATATTATGATATCTAAACGATTACATTTATTGAAATAAATAAATAAATAATTCCACTCACCATTAATAAAACACCTGACGCTGTCGGGAGCTGACCAATTTTGTGAAATTCTGCTCGAAAGGAGTAACAGCACAATGAAGTTGTGATTGTAAGTTGCAGAAGACGCGCATGGACGCATGACTTGACGCGCGACACTGCAGAAAGTGTGCATTCACAAATGTAGCCTATGTTGATCCAAATATGGAAAGCATTTTCGAATTTAATAATCTGAGGTTCTCTCCAGAGATGTTTTGCCACATTTCTGTAATTAAGGATGATTGCTGCGTAGTAGTATGGGTGTTTCTTTTTACCTGAACATCTTCAAGTGAGTGGCGCGGGGCAAACCGAGAGTCCAGCACTCTCTTCACTGCGGATGCTATGACTATTGTTGTTTGAATGCGTTCCTTCGCTGGCATTTTCCACATTTCGTTTTCTCCCTTAACAAATTTGTTCATTCTGATGCTCAGTTTTACAGAACTAATGGCTGCTGATGACTATTTGAATTGAATTCTTCCAAAGTGCGCGCTTTACGTGAGTACATAGGTCTGCTCATGTCTGAAAATAATATATGAAAAACAAAATTATTTTACATAAAAACATTATAGCTTATATTTGTTTAGTACATTTTTAAATTAATGTAAAACCTAAAATGAATTGTAAAACTGAAAGTTATTTTTTAAATTGTGTTCAAACTGTAACATTCAGCATGGTGGGCCGCATTTGGATTCGTGACGGGCCGCATGCGGCCCACGAGCCGCGGGTTGAGAACCACTGCTCTAAACGAAGACCCACTTCGGTGGTGCTGCGGGATTTCCAGGCTCTTTTCGAAACTGTCTGCTTGCTTGTAGTTATCTCTCTGTGTGCCTGTGACTTCAGTTCCTGCCGAGCGCTTTTTTTTCAACTGCAGAATCGCCTCTAGTCCCGTCTTTCGCCAGACCATGTTAACATGTTAAATTCACTGAACAAATGCGCACGGTCTGAGTAAGTAAAACGAGCTTTGTTTTGTTTTTAGACAATATAGCCAACGTGAAGTACATTTTTAAAAGTCATTTTAATGCTATTCCTTGATAAACTTTCCTACTGTTTTTTACTTTTGTTTTAATGTGTTTTAATATGTTGGCTAACGTTATATGAAAATGAAGAATTCTGTCAGTCTATTGATTGATTTTCCATTTCTGCATTGCTCCAGACGATCTGAATAAATAAGCTATGCACTGGTTTATGAAGAGTGTATGCTCTTCCTTTTTTTCTGTTTAACGACCACCTAAAATTAATTGATGATAACGCGAGGCAAGCATACGGCATAATCGTGACCTATTTTTAGCAGAATTCATTGAGGGATTTGACAGTGTGATTCAAAGATTAAGTATTTCAACTGTATGCTGTTATATAGACACACGCAGGTTTTTTTTCTTCCATTTTTGGGTGGTTTCTAGCTTTTAGACTAGTCGACTAGTCGGATACAAAACTTCCGTTTAAACGACAGTCAAATTAGTCGTAGCGCACATCCCTAACACACACCAGTGAGATCTCCAGTGTTTCTTCTAGACAGCAGTGAAGTTCATTAGAGAGCACATAAAGGCCTTTGCTGAGAGAGTGTGTGTGTACAGTACGTGCTTCGCTCTTGGTTTATAATGGCAGATGAAAGTCATCTTTTGTTTTTCCTCTTGATCGAGCCGATACGCTCCGCACAAAAGCTTTTAAAGTCCTCAGCAGTCGAGATGCTGTCATTGTCTCTTCAGTCTAATGGTGTTTTTCATTACGAGTGTATTGTAGGAGCATTCCCAGCATGCATCACTCCCGTCTGTGAAAGGAAATGACAGATTCAGATTCTACAGGCTTTATAAATGATTAAAACAGCTTTGCATTACAAAAGTGGAAATAATGGAGCTGTTGTCCACTTGAGATTAGAGAAATTAACTTGAAATTACAATTTTATATTCAGACTTTTAGTATCATTAATAAACCATTATAATTTTAGTGAATATTTTTTAATTAGATTTTATTATTTAGATTTTGTTTCCATTTAATTTTAGTTAAAGTTTGTCATTTTGTTTTGTTTTTTTTTGTCATTTTTTTAATTATTTTTATTAATTTATCTATGTCGTTTTTGTGAAGTTTTACATTTTAGTTAATTTAGTTTGAGTTATTTCAGTACTTAAACTAAATGAACATTTTGTATTTTGTTTACCTTTATATTTTATTTTAATTATTATTATTTTTTTATTATTATTGTTATTTCAAGCAGTGAATGTTTTTTATGCTTTTAGCTTTAGTTAGAAAATAACCCTGTTCAGATTTTATTAATTTATATATATATATTTATAATGTATATTTATATACAGTCAAACCAAAATGTATTCGGACACCTTCAACATTTCTCACATTATCACAGTTTAATCGCTGTAGTTTAGAAAATGGTAATAAAATATGAGAAGAACTGCATCAGAACATATTCATCTTGATAATGTCAGATAACTTTGATAGAAAGGTATGTAATGAATTGGGTTGAATAGCTGTCAGAATTAGATAATATACCAATTTATCTCAACCAATCACCAAGCAATGCTTCATTTAGTTCAGTCTGTGGTGTGAAAACATCGCATTAGCAATTAAAGAAAAAAACACTTCAGCAAAACATGGTCAGGTCAAAGTGTCTGAATAATTTTTGGTCCCAAATTTGTATCAATTTTACTGGTAGTCCATTGTATGAAGAATTTTTGGGTATAATATGTCACAGTTTACTTTATTTTGCCATCCTTACTTATATAAATGAACTAGTGTCCTGCACCCACTAGTAAAAAAATATAAAAAATTATATTATATATATATATATATATATATATATATATATATATATATATATATATATACTGTATATATACATACACACACACACACACACACACATTTTAATTAATATTATTTGTTTTATTTTTAACAAAGCAGTTTCCATGAGTGCAGACTGTTTCATTTACTTCATAGAAAACTAAAGTTCATAATCATGCCATTAAAGTGATGAATCTCTAGTTGAAATGATCCTGGAGGAGGCTCAATGTGAAGCTCATCCAGTGTTTTTCCCACGAGTGCTTTTATGTTTCATGGTTAATGTATGACGGCACATTGCCTGCAGTTGTAAATATTAATACAGCTCTGGATCAATAATCTGCTCATGTCAGCGATCGTATTGATTCATATGAGCTCTGATTTACTCTGGTTTTTCCATTTCATTTGCCTGCTGGACGCTGGATGAGCAGGTTTGGATGATATTATTACAGGTTAGGCAGGAGACTTCATGGATTCCTCAGGTATGGTTAATGCAAATTATTGAAGTAATTTCTGTAAATTGAGTTCAATTTGAGATCTCTGACTTCTGATGCAGACTTTGGCAAATCTAAGGGCAATTTAAAACATTGTTGAGATCTCATCTGAAACTATTGAAGAGACACATGTGAGATTACTGGGGTCACATCTGGAGAAACATCTGCGGATCAGGTGATTTCAGCAGAAGTCTCTGTTTGCTCCCTACTTTGACCTCATTGCTGTGTAGGAGAAAACAGTTGAGACATTACAGTAATTGTGTGTGGCTTTACTTTACTATACTTTTTATGATATTTAAAAAAAAAATTCTTATCCAATTATTTTTAAGCTGTTTATTTAATGTTTTCATATTGCATTGTTTAATTTGAATTTATTAGCTCTCATGTTATTCTTAGAATTGTTTGTGCTTTGTAAATAAACGACTCGGCTAAAATAGGATGCGAGTGCAGTTTCATGCAGGAGAAATTCCCAGTAATGGACTGCAAGTTTACATTTAGTCATTTAGCAGATGCTTTTATCCAAAGAGACTTACAAATGATGACAATAGAAGCAATCAAAACCAACAAAAGAGCAATGATCTGCAAGTGCTATAACAAGTCTCAGTTAGCTTAACACAGTACACATAGCAAGGTTTGTTTGTTTTTTAATTGTATAATAAATAAAAAGAAAACAGATAGAATAGAAAAAGAATAGAGCAAGCTAGTGTTAGAGGCCTTTTTTCCTTTTTGTTAATTGTATAATAAATAAAAGAAAACAAATAGATAGAATACAAAAAGATTAGAGAAGCTAGTTAGTTTTTTTTGTTTTTTTTTAAGAAAACAAGCAGTTAGTAAATGAATAGAGTGCAAGTCTAAAAGGGGCAAGTTTTTTAAAGAATAGAATTAGAATAGAGAGTGCTAGAGTTAGAGGGTCAAATAAAGATGGAAGAGATTCTTGAAGATGGTTAAGGACTCAGCTGCTGGATTGAGTTGGGCAGGTCATTCAGGAGGAACAGTTCATGTAAAAGTCTGTGAAAGTGATTTTGTGTCTCTATAAACAATAAAGTGATGTTCACTTGCAGAACACAAGCTTCTAGAGGCACATAAGTCTGAAGTAATGAATTTAGGTAAAGGGGTGCAGAGCCAGAGGTGGTTTTGTAGGCAAACATTAATGCCTACAAAAATGAAGAAAAAAGTTAAAGTTGACTGAGATGCGTGTGTTGTTCCAGATAACTGCAGTGACCTGAACTCCGAGCTGCAGCGGGTTTTGACGGGGCTGGAGAGCGTCCTCTGCGGCCGCAAGAAGAGCACATGCAGTCTGTCCGTGGCGGAGGTGGACAGACACATCGAGCAGATGACCACCGCCAGCGAACACTGCGATCTGGCCATCAAGGTAAAACACCTGACAGATGCAGAACAGGAGCCCACAGACACGATATAGTGCACAATACCTCAAACTGCAGTCTGACTGGCTGGCTTTGACAACTGACCATCCCAAAGAGCTTGATTGACAGGAGATCTGACCAATCATAACACCCAATCTGCCATCTAGCCCGACAAACAAATCAGACAGGAGAGTAGATTAACTAGGAGCTAGGAGTCTTAGCTTAAAAGTGATTCAGGACCAATCTGAGAGGAACTCTGAGCGAAGAAAAGACAAACACTTTTATCTTAGTGAGGAGGCGGGGCTGACCCCGTTGCTAGCTATGACAGTCTTTTGAAGACTGTGATTGGTTGGTTGTCCAAGAAGGAAATAAAAGAGCGCTTTTAAAAGTAGGGTTTATTATAAGCCTTCACTTTGAAATTACAGGCGTAATTTTTCCTGTTTTACTGTACTCTCACTCACACACACACACACACAATATATGTATATTCTTTATTTTTTATTCTGTCATACTTAACATATTTTATAGGAAATGAACAGCGACAAAATAAGGTTCTGAAAGTGCTGTAATTGTTTGTGATCACTTTGCTTATAGAAGGTTGTGACAGACCTAAATCATCACTGCTGCATAGTTGCATTTTTCCAGTTGCCAAATATGTTAATGTAGTTAATGTAGTGATTACGTCCATTTCTGGCGCTATGGCATTTCTGCGCGGTGTCGGAGATGATAGCGTGTCTCTAATAAGATCAATCTAATGCACAATCTAATGTGTAGCGTCTTATTAACTCACTGTCATGCATTGTGTGCAACACATTTCTTCATGTTTGGTTCATTTTCTCCTCCGCTAAAGAAACTCTTAAACCTCTTAAAAGTCCTCGTCCGTACTCCTAACAATTTCAGACCTTAAGACCTCTTTTAAGCGTTAAGATGCTTTCTGAATTACTTTTTTCTTTACTAGGATCTTTTCTATAATTTTAAGAGGAACCCACATTTCTAAGAATTTTCTTAGAATTTTGTTACTAGGAGCAACTCTTAGCACTAAGATTTTTCATGAATACGGGCCCTTGTGATTTGAAAATCTGGAAAACTCTTGTCTAATGTAGTGACTATTTCTTTGGTGAAGAGCGATGCATGAAAGTTATTCATGTGTGAAATAATCTGAATTCAGATCACAAAATGTCTTACAATATTCCCACTAATTTCTTCTGTTTTTTAAGTTTTTTTTTTAAGTCTCTTCTGCTCACCAAAGCTGCAATTATTTGATCATAAATACAAAATAAAATGTGAAATATTATTGCACTTTTAAACAGCTGTTTTCTCTGTGAATATATGTTAAAATGTAATTTATTTCTGTGATGCGCAGCTGAATTTTCAGCATCATTACTCATTCTAATATGCTGATTTGCTGCTCAAGAAACATTTCTGATTATTATCAATGTTGAAAACAGTTGTGCTGCACAATATTTTTGTGGAAACTGATACATTTTATTTGTCAGGATTCACAGATGAATAGAAAGTTGAAAAGAACAGTGTTTATTTGAGACTGAAATGTGGGAATGTCATATGAGGCTGAAGCTGAGCTCTTTTGTGATGTTTGCAGACGGTGGAGGAGATCGAGGGCGCTCTGGGACGTGATTTCTACCCCAGTCTGTGTGAGGAGCGTGTGCGCTGGGAGAAGGAGCTGGCTGGACTCCGGGAGGAGAACGAGAGCCTGACGGCGATGCTGTGCAGTAAAGAGGAGGATCTCAACCGCACCAAAGCCACCATGAACGGCATCCGAGAGGAGCGAGACCGCCTGCGCAGACGCGTGAGTGACGCTACCCTCAAACCACGCATTAAACATCTAAACCATGCCACAAACAGCTGTTACGACTAATGACTGCTGATTCATTGTTAAGGTTTAGGGGGTTCAAACCACCAGCCTTTCTCCAATCATTGATTTTGTCCATATTCCAGGTAATCTGGGGTCAAATATATCAGTATAATTCTTCCGGATCTGTAATTTCATAGTTTTGACAACTTTATTGTCTTAAAGTGTTAACTTTATATTTGTTATCTGTGATAATAGGAAAACAGTCAGAAGCAGAAATAGTTTGTTGAAGTATGTTGTATTAATTGTATCATTTTATTAACTGTGGTAGTGGTTTTGCTGTTATTTTAATGCAAATTTTTATTAGAATTTTAAATGGTTTACTATAATGTTATGCTAAACGTTTTATGATAATGATAATAATAAGCCTAAAAAGACTTATTTTCCTGCATATATTGTTTTTATGCTATTTATTTTTTTACAAAAATGTACTATAAATTATATTGAACTGTATTATAAGTTACTCTATTACAGTCATGAGAATCATATAATCATCATTGAGAATAATGACATGACAGTACCTTGTATTCATTGATTTATTTATTCATTTTGGTAGTTTTTTTTTGCTGATTTTATTCAGATTACATTTTTTTTATAATAAACTTTTTACTAAAAGTTACTACAAATTACATTAAATTACACTAATTTACTATAAATTACTCTATTACAGTAATGAGAGTCTAATCATCATTTACAAATAATCTCAACAGTAAAACATCTGGACACATACAGTAACAAGACTTTAGGGGTTAAATGAGTTTAATTGTCATGAAAATAATGCAAAAAAATGCAATGGTCTTATAGTAAAAAACTTACTATTACTGAATTTATTATATATATTATATTTATTATATTATATTGTATGTGATGCAATCTAGGAAAACCCACCACATGCTGAAATGACCAATTATAGATTATATATATGGTATATTTTTGATACCATATAAAAGCTGGTTCAAGCTGTTTCCAAAACTGTTTTTATTTCGTCCATAGCTTGAACGTAACAAAAGTTATGGTTATCTGAAGTTGGCTGATAGCTATGATTTTCAGGAACATAATTTTGAGAAAAACTCGTTTAAAGAGAGGCAATGAAAATAAAAGCACAACAGTCAAGTATCACAAGCACAAGTCACTTTACTGTGGTACAAGACTTATTTTAGTCACTCTACATGTTGTAAAAGATACAAAATGACCCCAAGGAACACACAACACGTGTAAACATTTGAATATTAAGTGTATATCTGTTCATAAAACATCACAGATTACAGCATGCAGGCTATCTCCAATTCTTCTCCTCTTCTACTTCTCTGGATTTCTAAAACATAACCAGACACAGATCAGGACTGTAACTTGTGTGTTCTAAACTTGTAGTTTTATTTCACGCTGTCACTGTTTGAACTAAATGAAAGTAATACATAGTGTTAATATGAAAATAGTGCTGGTCTCTTTAAGAGCGAGAGCTCTGTGAAGAGTGCTATACTGCTTCATTACACAAGCAGACGAGCTAACATTACCTCGAGCTTCGCTTGCCGTAGTTCACACAGGACTAGCAGAAAATGTGCATAAATACACTTTTATTATATGTGTTACATGGTTTATTTTGAAAGGTGAACTGTCTTTGTAGTGTTAAGGGAAAGCACCTGCGCAGCGTGTGTTCGCAAACTAGAGAAAGATACAGTCTTTTCTGCTTGCAGCAATAAATCACTATTTTTCTGCACTAAAGTTAATTTTGGGGATGATAGACAAGATGTTATAGAATAATAATTTAATAAAAACCCTGTTTAAAAAAAAAAAATAACATTCGACGCATTTCCTAAAAAAAATCCCAGCGCAACATCCAGTGGGTTTTCCTAGATCACATATATTATATTATATTATATTCTAGTTTGTGTATCTTGTATCTCGAGTGCTTTGTGCTCAGTTGCAGGTCTTTCTGATCACAGGAAGTCAGACGGTCTAATTCAGTCTCTTCCTGTGAGAAGAGAAAGTCATTAAAGTCTTATGGGAGAAGCTGCTGGTCTTTCTGGGCCGCAGATGCTCCTGGTTTTATTCCCGACTCATGTTAATGACATTCAGGTGTTCACAGTCAGATCAGTCTCACTAAGAGTCCTCAGAATTAGATATTATTTATTCCAAAAAATACATTTCTGGCAGATATTTTTATCCAGAGCAACTTGAACTGCATTTTCAGTATAATTATTCTACCAGTTTGAGCTATAGGAATGGACCAATCCAGACATCATGTCAGAATGATCATATTTACAGCATGAAATATCCAGTGGGAAGACCAAACTTTTCCACTCTGTTTCCTAATTTAAGAATCTGGGTGGAAATTTCTGAAGTGTTGAATGTACAAATTAATTTGTACTGATTGCGTGTACAGTTGATGAAGAACATTTTCCCCCCAGAATCTCATTACTGTGAAATGGTTATATGTTGTATTGTAAATGTATGTATTTTATCCTTAAAATCAAACAAGGATTTGAAAGGATTTATTTTTATTTTTTAGATTTTCTACTATCACTGTTATCCTCTTGATCAACACATTTAACCTGAATAAAATAAAATGAAAAAAATAATACAATCTACTATAACTATTATGCTCTTGATCAAGACATTTAACCTAAATAAAATAAAATGGAAAAAAAACTTTAAATAAAATCTACTATCATTATTATGCTTTTGATCAAGACACTTAACCTAAATAAAATTAAATGAAAAAAAAGACAGAAGTGTTATCTTTTTCAAATAAATATGATTTTCTTTGATATGCACATTTGTGTCTCATGTCAGAGACACATAAAGACACAGTAACGAGGTCGAGAGTCTCGATGGTCTCAGCATCTCCACAATAAACCCGATCCCGTCAGAAACAGCCAGCGATGCATCGGACCAATTCCACGAGCACGGACAGATTTCATTAGAGATAAATCACAGGTCATTTGTATGTCGTAGGTCTGACCCGGCTGTTTCTATAAAAGCCTTTGGCCTTTTTCACTCGATGCATTTCAGGGCTAATCATGTTAGTGTGCTAACCGGCTTCAGACGGCCAGATTCGATTACAGGCCGCGTCTAAAAGCAGCAGACTAATCGATCCAAACAGGTTTGTGCTGTGCGTTTATCCAAATGATCCGAGGACCGCAGCATTCCTTATTTAAGCTCAGTCAATAGATCCATCACCATTAGTGTGGCCGCTTCTGTAACACCAGGAAGAAGAAGACTATGCAGGATTCAGTGAAGCCAGGATAAAACTGAAAACTAATCCAAAACCAGTGACAGAAATGAACTTTTCTATTAAAGAGCAAAGTTTACCCCCTTAAATTTACCTTCACCTGTTTTGACACGGAAGAGATACATAAATATTTCTAAAAACTTAGTTTTCAGTAAGGGAACAAAACTTTGCAAGTGTTTTAAGACCCTCGAAATACACATAATTTGTTTTTTTCAGATAATTTATAATTATTTATTTAAGAGATATATACATGTATACCCACGTTTTGTTCTCGGGTCATTTTTGACCCAGGTATGTACATTAGGTATCAATAATGTTTTTTTTCGTTAAATTATCTGTGAAGTTATATTAGTGTCGGAAAACTTCTGTAACATATACAGTATTTAGTATATTATTATTTATTACTTACAGTATTTATTACTTTTCCCCATATCTTACACACTTTTGGGACTGAAATTTGTTGCTAAACATGAATATATCGCCTATTGATGAACCATTGCAGCATGAAATCACTTTTTTCATCTGAATGTAAAAGTTTATGCAAGTAAAATGAATTTAATAATTTAACTTTAAGAGTTATACTATAAGCCTAATAGTTATGTTGTTTTGTTAGAAATAAATATGTAGGTTTCATCAATTTGGACTGTTTTTGAGCAATCATGAGTTAAGTCAAAGGAAATTAATTAAATTCCATTCATCCCAATGGGGTTAATACTGGGAATTCTCAGATTATATGTTCTTAGATTTTGAATGGGGTTAAATTAATTTCCACAGGCATTTTTACCTTTTTTTCTAACCTTAGAATTTTCTAACCTTAGTAAAGTGGATGTAAATTCTTAAATCTACTCAAGAAATGCCATCTGAATAATAAAACATAGTAGGACTGATACCAGTCAAATGAAATCAGTATCAATAAAATCCATATTTTCACTGCAGAAGTGGCTCACAAGCTGCATCTGATGTATCTATACAGACTGTTTAATGCAGCTCAGAGATGCCATGAATGCATTTACACTGCCGTTACAGTTGCATGTTATGAGATTTTATGTTTTAAATATAAAATAGATTGAATATAGAACTGTGAAGTGATACTTTAAATATGAAACTAAAACTGTCAGTAGGTGGCAACAAGTCACTGTCTTCATAAGTGAGTCATTGATTCACTCGTTCAACAGATTCGTTCAAAACGGCTGATTCATTCAGGACTGAAGCGAGTGATTTGCTGGCATAATACTCGTACAGTTTTTGCAATAAAAAGATATGTATTTTTTTAATTTAGCAACTGTCTTTATGAATGGCTTATTGAATCACTGACTCACTTTATTTGTTCAAATACGCCGAATCATTCAGGAACGAAACACCACTGTAATGATCGGAGACAGTGATTGGCCAAATAGAGCAAAAAAATCCATACTGACAATATTGTGTCTAAAATGTAAATTACTTAATTATTAACTGTACATAAATATTTTTTTTTTGCTTGTTAGTTACACACCATTGAAAGAATCACAATACGGTCCTGAAACATGGCTATATTCTTTATTTTTCAGATTTTTTTTTCTTCAGAATTATTTAAAACAAATTGTCACATTTATTTATTTATTTATTTATTTATTATATAACATTAGCATTTATTTATTTATTATACACTATTGTTCAAACTTGAACATAGCATTAGCATTTATTTATGTATTTATTATACAGTATTGTTCAGACTTGAACATTGCATTAGTGTTTATTTATTTATATATATATATATTTATTTATATATTTATTGTTTGTACACTATTGTACAAACTTAAACATAATATTAGCATTTATTTATTTATGTATTTTTATACAGTATTGTTCAGACTTGAACATTGCATTAGTGTTTATTTATTTATATATATATATATGTATATATTTATTTATTGTTTGTACACTATTGTACAAACTTAAACATAACATTAGCATTTATTTATTTATTTATTTTACACCATAGTACAAAGTGTAAAATAGCGATCTTAAAAGGACAGGAGCGTCCGGCTCAAGCCTGTGCCAGGAGGTGGATATGGTATTTCAGAACCGGACTGTCCCACCTAAAACCGGACTTCTGGTCACTCTAATCATGATCCGGATCTGAAGCACGGCTATATTTAAACTCACACGCCGCAGCTGCTCGACCATAATTACTGGCCTGGCTTTGTGGCAGTGGTTTGTTTGATTGGACTCGACTACCACAGGTCAGCTGTGTGTGTGTGTGTGTGTGTGTGTGTGTGTTAGAGCTGCACGATTAATCGTTAAAAGATCGCGATCTCGATTCAAATACCCACACGATCTAATTTCTGAATGACAACGATTCGCCCGTGTCTATTAAAACTTTGAAAAAATCATACCGGAACATTCAAATCTGCATTCGCGCTGCTGCTGATCCAGAGAGCAGACAGTTAACATGTTTAGGTAAGAAAAAGCTTCACAAACAGTCTTTTCAACTACACAGTATTATTTCTGTCTTACAGTCATTCATAGAAATACTGGGATAAAAGTTTATAGTTCGGCTACAAACATTGATGTCTATGGTAGCGATCAAAATAGAGCCACTCATCTTTTGAAAGCAACTGGCGCTTCAAATAACGTTTGTGTCGATTGCATCATTTCGCCACTAGGTGGCGACAAGTGACTGTTAAAAATGTATTTATTATTGAATCATTCATTCGAGATTCGTTCAAAAACACTGATTCATCCATTAATGAAACAAGTGAGGTATGAGTGAGTCATTGAATCATTAATACAAACCAATTTTTCATCATTTTAATTCTAAAAGTTGGTGTATTAAATACACTATATTTTAAATACATATACCCCGGGTTTCACAGACAAGGCTTAAGCCTAGTCCTAGACAAAAATGTAAATCTGAGCTGTTTCAACTGAAAGAAACTCGCATTGACTGATCTTAAAATATATCAGTGCCTTTGTTTTGTCTCAAGATGCACACCAGTAATGTTTTTTTCTAAGCATGTTTATAAAAATTGCTTAAATGTCTTAATTGAACTATGATCTAATCCTGGCTTAGTCTAAGCCCCGTCTGTGAAACCTGGCCATACTGTATTATATATTAAAATGTTTAATTCATTTAAATTAAACACTTTTAAATAGACTGCAGCAATTAATATTTTGTCACACATTATTTTGTTTAGTTCAGAATCGTGAGAGAATCGTGATCTCTATTTGAGAATAAAAATCGTGATTCTCAATTTATCCAGAATCGTGCAGCTCTAGTGTGTGTGTGTGTGTGTGTGTGTGTGTGTGTGTGTGTGTGTGCGTGCGTGCGTGCGTGCGTGCGTGCGTGCGTGCGTGCGTGCGTGCGTGCGTGCGTGCGTGCGTGCGTGCGTGCGTGCGTGCGTGCGTGCGTGCGTGCGTGCGTGCGTGCGTGCGTGCATTGCTTTAATGCTGCAGTCATCCATCTAAGTCACAGACAAACACTTACACACTCGATGCCGTCCATTACAGACCGCGAGGACGGACAGCATTGAACCGCTAAGTTAAATATTGATGTTTTCTCTCTTTGTTAAGAGCTGATGGCTCGAGCGGCTGATGGAGGGATGTTTCAGTGCAAACACATCAGAGCTTCTCAAACACTTCTGCTTCAGAAACCCAACTGATTAAAAGCATTGTTTATCATGCAAAAGCAAATAAAATATCCTTAAAATCAAACACTGAACTGTAATAGTGTTAGTATGAACTGAATGGATCCATCAACATGCCTGACACTGAACAAACAGACTAAATGAGCAGCATTTGCATCATAAACCATAAACACAATTCAGTTCACACATTCAACATTGAGCTTATCTGTAAATCTCGTTAATACCAGTGATTGATTAGATTCTCATTATTGCAATATAGTATTATATTATATTATATTATATTTAGTCATTTAGCAGATGCTTTTATCCAAAGTGACATACAAATGATGACAATAGAAGCAATCAAAATCAACAAAAGAGCAATGATACACAAGTGCTATAACATGTCTCAGTTAGCTTAATGCAGTACACATAGCAAGTGTAATTATATTATTATATTATATTATATTGTGCACATTTCACTTCAAATTATATATAGATTTTATTTTATTTTTTAAATGTGACCTGTAGAATTTTTTTGAGATTTAAAAAAAAATATATATATTTTATTTTATCATTTTTTTTATTTTATCATTTTTTTAAATGTGACCTGTAGATTTATTTATTTGTTCATAGATATTTTTGAGTTGTTTTTTTGTTGTTGTTGTTAATGTGACCTGTAGATGTTTTGTGAGTTTTTGTTTTTTTGTTTTTTATGGTAAAATGAGTTACACTCCTATTGATTGTCAGATTAGCTGAAATATTGAACAAGTATGAAAGCATGAGTGATGTTTGATAACTTTGTGAATGATCAGTAAACTCAGATTCCATGTGGTCTGAATCAGTTCTTCATCCGGCTCATGTAATAATAATAACACTAAGAGCTCTAGAGGCGTTGAGAGCGCTGAGCTCGGTCTGATGTTGTGTCGGTGTGTGTGAGGTGCATTCGTTCAGGATTCAGTCCTTTATTTGTCCTTTGGCAGCTTTTCCACTGGCAGAAGAAGCTTTATTTTCCTTGACAAATTCACAATCGCTGCCAACATCACGCAGATGCCGCTCTGGGACGGCTGACCTGAGCGCTGCCCGCTACAAACACAAGTGTGTTCACAAAAAAATGCCCTTGAAAATCGATTCGGAGGCACATTTATTTCACTGCAGTTCAGAAAAGGTTGATTTCTGTTTCTCAGTGCACTCATTGAACCGGCGCTGCTGTGTGTGTGTCTCTGTGTCTCTGTCTCTGTCTCTGTCTCTGTGTCTGTGTCTGTGTCTGTGTCTGTGTGCCTGTGTGTCTCTCTGTGTGTGTGTGTCTCTCTGTGTGTGTGTGTGTGTGTGTGTGTGTGTCTGTGTGTGTGTGTCTGTGTGTGTGGACTGGTATATATGGTTTATAAGGACACAAATGTGTATAATGACATGGGTACTACAACGTAAACATGGTTTATGAGGACACTTCCTGTGTCCCCGTAAAACAAAAGGCTCAAAAAACATACAAAATGGTGTTTTATGAAATTCCAAAATTGCCACTAGTTTCCTGTAAGGGGTAGGTTTAGGTGTAGAGTTGGTGTAGGGCGATAGAGAATACAGTTTGTACAGTATAAAAACCATTACGCCTATGAAGAGTGCCCGTAAACCACAAATGCAAGTGTGTGTGTATCTGTGTCTGTGTGTGTTTCCTCATGTATTGGATGAGAGGTCTGTGATCATCGTGGCTTCTGCTGCCTCTAATATAGACTGAGCTGAAGCCACATGAGGTCAGATTCTGAGTAAACCTCAGCGTCTAGATTTAGATGGAGCTGGAGCTGCTCTCTGAACTCTGAAGATGGAAAAACGGACTCAAGCGTCCCGGCCGGTGTTTTGACAGACAGGTGTGTTTCCATCCCTGCAGGTGCGAGAGCTGCAGACGCGTCTCCAGAGCATTCAGCCCGGCGCTCCGTCCAGTCCTGGGCGTCTGACTCCGGCGGGACGTCCCATCAACCCCAGCACCGGAGAACTCAGCACCAGCAGCAGCAGCAACGACATCCCTGTCGCCAAAGTACTTCATAGCTCTTGTTAAAGCCATTGATTTATTTATTTTATTATTATTATTTTTTTAGCTGTTTAGTGCAAGTTGAACCAAATCAAAATGAGAGATGGTGCCTTGGCAACTAGATGAAATAAAATAAATTTAATATTTTTTATATATATTTTATTTCAGTTATAATATACATTTTTATAGTTTTCATTTTAGTTAACTTTTATTTTTAAATCTTTTTTTAGTTTTAGTTATTTTAGTACAACTTAAACTAAATTAAAATGAGAAATGTTGCCTTGCCTGATATTTTTAGCTGAACATTTTTTTTATATTTATTTTATTTAAATATATTTTTTTATGGGATTTTATTTAATTTTTATACTTTTAATAGTATATTTATTTATTTATTTTTTTACTAATTTTCAATTTTTTTTGTTTATTCATTTTATTTTTCTGTTTTATTTAATTTAGTTTAAGTGCCTTGATCAAATAGCATAATAGTGATACTTTAATGTTATTATTTATTATTTTATTTAAGTTTGATCAAGAGCATAAGAGTGATAGTTTATTTTTTTTATTTTTCCATTTGATTTTATTATTTCTATTTTTTCTGCAGTCTGTTGCTCTTCTGTTATGTGATGCTTTGTGTGGTTTCATTGTAGAGTTTAACAGCTCCAGTCCTTAAGTTTTGTTGTTTGAAATGAGGGTCAGAATTTAAGTTAAAATGTACCTTGTGTGTTTCGCAGAAGAAAAACACAGGTTGATATAAAATAACAGAAGTATTGTTTTAAACACAAGGCTGCACTTTATAATGCTCATCCTGTATGTTTGACCATGTTTGTTTGTTTGTTTGTTTGTTTGTGTGTGTGTGTGTGTGTGTGTGTGTGTGTGTGTGTCTCTGTGTCTGTGTCTCTGTGTGGCAGGTGGCGGAGCGAGTGAAGCTGTCGAAAACGCGCTCTGAATCGCTGCCAGCGGAGAGATCCGTCCTCGGCTCTGAAATCAGCAGCATCGGGGTGAGACAGACAGAAAGATGCTTCGACTGTGTTCAGATTAGAAAACCTCACTTATGAGAGCTATTACTACAGTACATTGTGTTTTTAAAGTGAATGGGTCACCGTGACCTCACCAGACCACAGCGATCCTGTCTGTTTTATACTGCACATTCAATGTAGTACATCATGCAGATATTGTACACACTGCATACTGCACTAATAGTGTGAGTAGTACTGTATGCTAGTGTGCTGTTAAACACAGAGTAAATGACAGATCGAGCACTCTCTCTCTGTGCACTGATCCAGAGAGATGGGACACCTCCTCTTCTGTCTCTCTCTCTCTCTCTCTCTGTCTCTCTCTCTCTCTCTCTCTCTCTCTCTCTCTCTCTCTCTCTGGCTGTAGTGCTAATAATCAGAGCCAAAGCGTTTAATATTCCATCAGAGAACAGCAGAAGACTCAGACTCCAGTCAGCTGATGTTATTATGATATTTAGATCAGATTCAGAGAAACGACACATGATGCAACAGCATCTTCAGTGTAAACACAGCAGTTGATGGTTAAGAAAGAAAACACCAATCAGAGTTCAGCATGCAAATAATCCAGTAATGCATGATTTAGTATGCAAATGTTGTGATGTCATCACCATTGGTTTATTCTAATTTATTTTTATTGTTTATTTTTTCATTTTATTTTATTTAGGTTAAGTGTCTTGACCAAGAGCATAAGAGTAGATTTTATTCTATTTAGTTTTATTTGAATTTTTTTAATTATTTAGTGTAATAGTGATAGTAGAATTTATTTTATTGTATCTAAAACGTGATGTGTGATCTATTTTATAATTTTAAATTATGTAAACATAAACTTTTATTTTGAATGTGATTAGTCGCAATAATACATATATATATATATATATTCAGGTTAAATGTCTTGATTAAGAGTATAGAAGTAGATTTATTTTATTTACTGTTAAGTGTAACAGTGATAGTATAATTTTTTTATCTGTTTTTTTTTGGTTTGTTTTTATCAGCACGTAATGTGACACCATATTTACAGTGTAAATGCAAAAATTGATGGATAGAAAGAAACAACCAATCACAATGCATCGTGCAAATAAGACAGGAAGGAAGAGCTGTTATTCGTTATGCAGATGTTGTGATGATGTCATTTCGAATGTTACAGTGTACATCAGCGGGAGCGTTTCAGACTTTAGTCTTAAAGGTGAAATGTGTGACTTTTTAGATAAAGTTAAAGCTTATAAAGTTCATAACCAAAAATGAGTTTGAACTGAATCTATTTACAATAAGGTTTGAGCTGAATGAGTTTCAGGACATTGTGGGGAGGATGAATGAAATGCAGAGAGAGAGGAGTATGAGGGTTTGAGTGTGTGGAAGCGCACTGATCTGCTGGTTTAGTGTTGTTTCCGCGCGTCTCCACAGGTGTCCAGTAACGTGGCTGAACACCTGGCTCATTCCCTTCAGGACTGCTCCAACATCCAGGAGATCTTCCAGACGCTCTACTCACACGGATCCGCCATCTCCGAGAGCAAGATCCGAGAGTTCGAGGTGGAGACGGAGAGACTCAACAGGTTAGAGAGCACAGACGACGAGAAGCGTAGGATTGACTCAAATCACTCGAAGTGAACTTTACTCAAATCACTCGAAATGAACTTCACTCGAATCACTCGAAGTGAACTTCACTCGAATCACTCGAAGTGAACTTCACTCGAATCACTCGAAGTGAACTTCACTCGAATCACTCGAAGTGAACTTCACTCGAATCACTCGAAGTGAACTTCACTCGAATCACTCGAAGTGAACTTCACTCGAATCACTCGAAGTGAACTTCACTCGAATCACTCGAAGTGAACTTCACTCGAAGTGAACTTCACTCGAATCACTCGAAGTGAACTTCACTCAAATCACTCGAAGTGAACTTCACTCAAATCACTGGAAGTGAACTTCACTCAAATCACTCGAAGTGAACTTTACTCAAATCACTCGAAG